>CM045738.1:38999796-39364796 GCA_024760905.1 Plotosus lineatus | reverse complement strand
ACACACACACACACACACACACACCACCACCACCACCAGTCAAGCACTGATGCTTACCAAATAGATCGGCTGCTTTGACACATCAACAGCTCACTTATTTTTCAGAAAAGAGAACGCTACATATCACTTTATACCATTTCCCCTGCAGCACAGCGACAGCCTGAGTATAAACGACACATCATTAAGATCTTTTGGCTGTGCACAGCCATTTCCAGTTCCTGTCACATGCAGAGCTCATCTGTGCATGCTCACACACTCTGCAACATACATATACATATACATACACATATATATATACACACACACACACACCAATGTGTGGTAGCCAGCTATGTTATGGTTGCACCACATGATCGTACTCTGGATCATGTGCAGATAAGCAGGAAGTGTCTGATTTTTTTTTCTTACATTCTGCCTCAGTGGCCAAACCTGACATTGACCATGTTCTTCCTCAATCTTATCATAATGCAATCAGCATTCGGGGTGGATTCAGAGGATGTGGTGAGAAATTATTGTTGGAATTGTGTACATCGATATTTAGACTTTTAAAGTTCAACCTAAAGTGCTAGTGAAATTAATAAAGATTTTTAGATATTTGTCTGCGAATAATGTTTTGGTAGTATGTCCATAGTAGTTATGCTCAATCTCAGAGCCAGGCGTGCCATCGCACTACATACAAATTGCCCAGCATTCTACATACACCCACAAACAAAAATCAAACCCACAGCCTTCATGCTGTGAGGCGAACGTGCTAACCACTAAACCACCATGCTGCTATAGGAGCTTTATTCGTGGTAGGTCACATGACCACAACATGTGTTATATGTTACTTGTTGTAGAAAATTAACTAATTGGGATTGGATTATCTTAAAAAGTAATTTTAAACACCATTCACATTTCATTAGTATAGTACTCTACAATAATAGAATGCGCCAATGAGGTCCATTATCATGAGATGATACCAATGCAAAAGGCATGAACCAAAACAACAAACATTCTCAATTTGTCATGATCACTTGAAGCAGATGACATCATCATTATTGCAATTTACAATGAAAAGGTAAATCATAAAAATGTAATTTTTCATTCATTCCTTCATTTTCTGAAACCGCTTAATATTAATTAGGGTCATAAGGAGTCTGGTGAGCATCCCAGCTGACTCCCGGCAAGGGCAAAGTACACCCTGGACGTCTCGCCAGGCTATTGCAGGGCAGAAACACGCTGACGACTGTGCAGTTATTCTTGTCGAAAGTCAGCAATGGTTCTTTGACATGAACCTCACACCATAGACAGTGAGAGACATGGCTGGTCTTTGATAACCCAGTTAGGTGCACTGAAGGGACAGTGATAACCCCTTGAGAGTTGGGTTTGAACCCCCACCTTGGGATCAGTGACCCAGCACCTTTACCACCAGGCTACCACTTCCCAAAAGTCCAATTTCAGTTTATTTTTTCTTATGGTTATATGTAGTAGTAAACAACTCAATATAGTTTACCTGTTTCTGTGTAGCAGTACAGTATATACTAAAACTCTGAACAGGTGCTTCTATCAGATCAGAGCTCACCTGACCTGCTTCTATCATGGTTAAATTACTTAAAAATAAACTAGAAAAATCTGGATTTAATTCACTTTTTATTTTCCCATGCAGTATATACTAAAACAACGACATGCCTCAGGCTCAGGAAATGTTGCTGATTCAGTGGAATCCTCACCTTCAGTACATAATTGTTAATTATCGTCCCTGCAAACTCTGGAATATGATTTAATCAATTAAAACGTAAAAATAAACCATAAAAAGTTTGTTTAATTTGCTTTTTTATGTTCCTGTGTAGTATATACACTAAAACAATTATTCACCTCAGGCTTGGTAGTTATTGCTAAAATTTGCTGAATAGAACCGTTTACCCACCTCAACTCCAGTGAATAATTGTTATTTATTTTGTATCAGAACTTTGGCCAATGCTCAGAAGTCATCTATACTAAAAGAAAAAGTGAAATCGAATGGGATTTAAAGAAATCTTCACCAGCATGTTAAATCAAACAGAATTTTTTAACTCAAAGGCATCGGAAATATGGTGCTATTTTTTTCTAGATGCAGTCTATAAAAAGTTGGCAGGATTAAAGCGCCACTAAAATCCCCGAGATGCTTTATTAATAATTACACAACCCCTGCTCCTTGTAAAAAGTGTATACAATATGAATGGGAGTTAAGATGTGAGATTCACACAATAAGAGGCTGAGTTTACGCAAAACAGAAATGTGTCTCAGGAGCTGTATTAAGTCCAGTGCTTCTGTTCGACCATTTGCTATCGGACAATATTTCACTCTGAAAATCAGGTTTTCCGCAAGGGAAATACACACACACACACACACACACACACACACACACACACACACACACACACACACACAGTAGAATACCATTTAAAAAATATGAAATAGATAAATATGACATGATGAAATAAATGAATGTTTGGATTATCCACATTTTTGCAGCTGTAGCATTTTTCACTCCTCCCATTAGCTTCACGCTTTCTAGTGCCGTAGGTAAACAGTTTTGTGTCTTACTGGTGGAGCTCTCAGTGGTGAGACTTCTAGTTAACTGTGTGTGGGGAGAAAAAAAAAACAAAAAAAAAACGAACTACTTTGCAGATAATAAATGATGTAAGCTGTCTGGGAGCTGCAGAGACAGAAGTGAGAGCGGGCTCAAGTCTAAACAAGAACAGTGGCAAGTTCTCTAGCAGCCTATCAGCCTAAATTTTTCATACAGACTTTTGGACAGCATTATATTTTAGAAATATTATATTCTATCGGATATTTATTTTGTTTCATTGTTTTCATTTCACTGAATAAGTCTAAGTTTATTCTTTTGAACGGTCTCCTAATTTTATGCTATACCAAACTACAGTGAGCCTCTCCATCAAAGGCCTTATAATCTGTTTTATGGGCAACGGTGGCCTGGTGGGCCAGTGGTGGCCTGTTTGGTAAGGTGCTGGATCACTGATCCCAAGGTTAGGGGATCAAGCCCCACTCTCAACGGGTTGTCACTGTCTCCCCCCACAGTGTAGCTGACTGGGTTATCAAAGGCCGGCCATGAATTTCCTCAAGAGTAGCTGCATATCTGTCAGCGTGTTTCTGCCCTGCGATGGTCTGGTGAGCTGTCCAGGGTGTACTCTGCCCTCATCCAGAGTCAGCTGGGATGGGTGCCAGCCTCCCTGCAACCCTAAATAAAATTAAGAAATTCAGAAAAAGAACGAATGGATCTGCTTTATCTTTATTGGACGTCATGGTGCAAGGAGCAAACTCCCACCCAGAGAGCCTTATTTTAATATAAGCTGGTAAGCTCAGTGTTGTTAGACATTGAGTGTTTTAAATAAGATGAATTTCTCTCGACACTCATCTGCCGAACATCTTAACCTTATGAAGGTTATGGGGTGGATGAGCCTACCTTAACTAACATTGGGCGGAGGTGGGATACACCCTGATCCACTCACACTGACAACTAGGGAAAATTTGGCATAGACAGTTCGGCTAATATGCCTGTCTTTGGACTGGGGGAGGAAACATGCAAACATGGGGAGAACATGTAAACTCAACACAGAATTTTTATTTATTTATTTTTTACTGTGAGATGCACATGCTAACCACTACACCACCTTGCTGCTCAATAAGCTGAAATTTCTATACAAATTATCTAAATAAATAACAGAGATTAGCATAATCACATTGTCTAAATGGGACTTTAAATGTGCGTAATAATTCTTGTGTGGATCTGCTGAAATCAACGCATGCACACATTTAAATATATTTACAATGAAATGACTGTGCCTTGCAATGGCCTGTTCAGGGTGTACTCTGCCCTCGCCCAGAGTCGGCTGAGATGGGTGCCAGCCTCCCCATGACCCTAATAAGGATTTAGCGGTTCAGAAAATGAATGAATGAGATATAATTTGCTAGGGATTTAGCACAGTGGTCAACAGTGCAGTTCATTTTCTGTAACCGATTAATCCTAATTAGGGTCGTGGGGAGGCTGGCGCCCATCCCAGCCGACTCCGAGCGAGGGCAGAGTACACCCTGGACAGCTCGCCAGGCCATTGCAGAGCAGGAACACACTGACGGCTATGCAGCTACGCTTGTGGAAAGTAAGCAATGGTTCTTTTACATGAACCTCACACCATAGACAGTGAGAGACATGGCCGGCCTTTGATAACCCAGTTAGCTGCACCGTGGGGGGACGACGACAGTGACAACCTGTGGTGAGTGGGGCTTGCACCCCAAACCTTAGGATCAGCGATCCAACACCTATACCACTAGGCCATCATTGCTCTAGTGTTCAACAGTACCACTTTATTTCAATGCGAATTAAACAGGATTCTTTGAAGCTTGACTGCTGGAAACCTGCCCTGGTTTGGTTTTGTGCAGAACCATTGTAATCCAGGGAATGTCGCCAATGATAGGCCATTCCACCATACACCACGAAACTACACAATGAGAGCAAACTGGCGGATCACATTGATCACTGTGCTTTTGATCTCCTTCGACAGATATTGGTCCGATTTATTCTTTTCCATTGCATTTTCAATAATTGTGCTCTGCTTCCTCTCCACAATAATAATATCATCCATTGATGCCATCAAAGGTTTTTCTAAACAAATAAACTATCATTTGGTTTTGACTTGGAACCAACTATCAGCTTTTGCAATCAATTTAGTTTTGGTCAACATGTGGCGAATCGTTCAAAATTTGGCACAAGCCAAAATGAAGCCAGTTCACCATTGGTGCAAAAAGGGGTACAAGAGAAATTTAGTAATTTCTGTAATTTACCCAAATTACATGTGGAGTAAGAGCCAGAATTGAAAACAAACAAACAAAAAAGCAGCAGTGTCTTTTCTGACTATGTTCAAGACAAATTCAAGGTCGTATTAATGAGCACGCCAACGTTGCTGTACTGGGTACGGAATACGAAGCTTTGGAACTTGATCTGTTTGAGCAGAGTGTACAGATGAATGAAATAAATAAAGCGCTGCTGCATTGCTGTCTTCAGTTAAAAAAAAAAAAAAAAAAAAGACCAATATGTGAAAGGAAGCCGAAAAAAAAAATCAATCTAAATGGGATGAGAATCGGCAGAGATCACCTGATACATCATTCTCATGACACCTGGGAGCGGATTCGAGTTGTATTGTCATTTTGAAAGTACTGTATTGGAATTTTTTATTAATATCCTGATTCAAACTACTGTATTTTGTTTTTGCTTTTTGTTAAAACTTGAAAACTATGAACACATATAAAGTTACTCACGCACTCACAGGGACTCTGCGCAGCCAATAAACACAACCATTCACACCTGCATTGACACCTGAGGGAGTTTGGAACAGCCAATTAGCCTAATGTGCAATGTATTTGAACTGCAGGGTGAAAAAAACAAAACAGAGTACCCACAGAAAACTCATACAAGCACAGAGAGAAGGTGCAAACCACAGAAAGGCCCTTGCCGAGTCCGGGACTCGAACCCAGGAGCTTCTTGCTATGAGATGGACATGACAGACACAACACCACTTTTGTAATAAAAAAGAAATAAGTAAATAAAAAAGTAGTTATACATAGTGGTGAATTTGCTCCTACCACATGGGATGCTGTGCTGCCTACCAATGTGTGAGTAGTTTAGAGTGCACCACCTATAGGCCAACAGAGGAATGGCAATGTTTCTCCATGTCAAACATTAATTTTCTGAACTGCTTAATCCAAATTGGGGACGTGGGCAGGCTGTCGCCCATCTTAGCTGACACTGGGTCAGGGCAGAGTACACCCTGGACAGCTCACCAAGGCAATACAGGGCAGAAATACGCAAACTGCAATCTGATAGCTTTACTTTTTACTTACGACAGCAATGGTTCTTTTACGTGTCTTTCAGCACAGACAGTGAGACACATGGTTGGCCTTCACTGACAGCGAGGCTTGAACATCCGACCTTGATATCCGTAATCCAGCACCCAACCAAAATGCCACCACTGTCACTGTCGCATCTCGAGTTCAACCATACAAATGAAAGATGAACTGTAGCGATATATAAAACGCCACAGAAAGAATCACAATGCAGTTTAAATTGACTTTCCCCATCTCTCCACTCCAATGTAATAGCAGCTGTGCTTGAGTTGATTAGGGTGTACTCCACCTTCGCCCAGTGTCAGCTTAGATAGGCTCCAGCACCCTTGGCGACCCTAATACAGTAATAGAATTAAGATGTTTGACAAATGATAACGGATGCTCCTGAAAAATATGCTTATTATAAATGTTAATACACAAGCCGTCATACACAGGCTGTGTTCTGTTTAAACAGGACAGTAATAAAAATATTACATTTCCACCAAAGTGGAGAATGCAGGGGGCAGTATGAGACAGCGCAGGCTGCTGACCTCTCAAGCTAGTGAGATGAAGCAGTTCCTCTCTATCTCTCTGTCCCTCTATCTCTCTGTGAAGTGATTGCCTGAGAACTGACGCCCTTCCAGCACAAAACAGATGTTCCCTGTGTGGTTATCTCGACAGGGGAAAAAAAGCAGAGACAATTTAAAAAGAATATAAATAATGCTGATACACATGCAGCCGGCTGCTCTTAGACTTAGGATGGAGGGGTGGGGGTGGTGGTGGGGGGGGTGAACAAGAGGGGCTCGTGCCCGGCTTATCGCAGCTGTGCCAGCCTGCTCTGCCTGACAAGTGCCAGTGATGAGACAGCTGATAGCTGTCCTGTGTTTGGTGCTCACCTCCCAGCACCTACAAACACAAACACACACTCACATAGATAGAGAGAGACAGACACAGAGAGAGAGAGAGAGAGAGAGAGAGAGAGAGAGAGAGAGAGAGAGAGAGAGAGAGAGAGAGAGAGAGAGAGAGAGAGAGAGAGTAATGGATTGACTTGAGATTGCTGCTGTGACATCATTGAAACAAGCATCATGTTTTAAATCTAGATTAGCTTGTTGTGTGTCTGGGCCTGATCTAGTCTATTTTCATCCAGCTTCTAGCAGCAGTTTACACTCCTGAACATCTCCACTCCATCTGTGAAGAGCAGTAACACTGTTGTAGCTAACTTTAATTAAAGCTTTTGAAGAGCAGGCAAGCGTGTATGAATAAATCGGTGAATGGGCCGGCCTTGGTGCATTTGTCAAAGGTGCAGCTCTGAGATTTGTGTGTGTGTGTGTGTGTGTGTGTGTGTTGTTCCAGCCTTATTCTCCAATCTTGCTTCTATCACCCAATCCACGACCTCCCAGTGGGAGTGAAATCCAATTCTTGCGATGTTTCCAAGAAACCTCGAACAGTTGGTTCCATGAAAGCAACATGTGCATGTGTGTGTGTGTGTGTGTGTGCGTGTGTGTGTGCGCACGCGTGCGTGTGTGTGTGTGTGTGTGTGTGTGTGTGTGTGTGTGCGTATGTATGAGAGGGAGAGAGAGAGCGAGAGAGAGAGAGTTTGAGTGTGTGTCAGATTCAACTCATGTTTCCAACCTAATTTCGTCACCAGACTCAACACGTGAACCTCAACGCTAATCGCATGTTTATATTCCCCCGTCACGTCTTTAAAACGCATCTCACGTCCTCTCAGTTTTCTGTAATTTTTTTTTTTTTTCTAATTTTAACGAGCGGTGACAGAGTGTACTCCTCTAGCTGCCGGGGTCTAAATTGCTGCTGGGATTATTGTAAATGAGCTCGATTGCGTCCGCTTTGCTCTGCCGTTCCCGTGCTGCGCCTTCTGTGTTTGCCGTCTGATTTCCTGCAGCGGTTGCTTATTATGACATTTGGCGAAGAGGATACTTTGTACTCACAATAAAAACCCAGGGATAAGGGAATTGCTTCCTGCCTAATTTCGTGTAGCTCGAAAATCTCTGAACCCATGAGAGCATTTCCTCTCAAAGCAACCCTCGCTTAAGCAATTAAAAAAAAAAAAAAAAAAAAAAAAAAAAAAAAACACGGCCCGGCACTCAAACAAAAAACATCCGTGAATTAAAACAGGTTAGATTTTCGTTCATTTGCAATGACATTTTCACAATTTGAATTAGATTACGCTGAAATCATCAGACCCCATTCTCAATAAGTGCCTAATAGCCTGTGTATTAAAGTTTCAGCGGAGTTACATAACGTCTTCTTCCACTGGCTGCTGCTTTGATGAATTTCTTATACACACACTGCATGTGCGCATCGTCGACGCGATCTCAAGAGAGGCGTGATTCAATCGAGAGAATGCACTTCCTTGGATAAGATGTTTTATCATCGCTGCTAACAAGGAATTGTTTTTGTTTTGCTATTTCTTCTTCCATGCTTCTTTTATTTCTCTGTATTCTGACTAGTAATGTGTAACTGAATGATTCCGCCTCCCCAGCGAGCGCGAGTGAAGAAACGGGGGGAAAAAAAATAGTGAGACGGGAGCCTATTAACCTGCAGAGAATGTATTTCTCCGAACTCGGTTTAATAAGAGAGGATGAGAGTGAGAGAAAACGAGAAACTAAGGAAGAGACAGAGACAGAACACTGACATTTACTGTTGTCTAACAGAGAGAGCATCTCGAGAGAGGCCTGTAAAAAGATCCCGTCGTTTCCTAAACCAGATTACGAGCCTGGCTTATGCAAGTTCCGTCTGGCTCACCCTTTTCTGACAGCTTCTAGTTGGTGGTAAAACAGCACGCAGCCATAAAGCGTCTCATTTACAGGCCAAACTGTGTGTAAAAATACAAGAAGAAGAAGAAGAAGAAGAAGAAGAAGAAGAAGAAAAAAGCCAGAGACTCTGAGAAAGGTGAAAGGTACAGGAATCCCATTGGTGCAGGTGTCTGTGTGGGCTTTATGGATCACCTGGGCATGGCCTTCACTCGTTCATCCACAACTATCATATGCCCTCTGCCCCTCCACCCCTCCATCCCTCTCTCTGCCAACCCCGACCCAGACATCGATCCCTCTCTTCACACAGTCAAAGAGGCCAGCTATCGACTAACTTATGATTCATCTACAATGCAATTCTGCAAGCTCAGGAAGATGAGGGAGACGTAGGAGAGAGAGAAAGAGAGAGAGAGAGAGAGAGAGAGAGAGAGAGAGAGAGTAAATAAGAGAGGATATGAAAAAAGACGCACGAGAGCAAGGCTTCAATAGGAAGAACAACTAAAGTCCAACTCCAGCAAAACAGGAACATTATAACGCAAATGGATTTTAAACTGTATTATACATTATTTTCATTAAGTCTGACTTTTAATAAAAGTACAAAAATAAGTGCCTGGGGGTGGAGCTTATTCCTTTCATTCCCGCACTGTCAAAATACCCTATGTTAGTCAGAGAACTGAAAATCCTGCAGTGTATTGAGGTCAGGTAGTGGAGTAGCGCTAGCAGGTTTATCTGTATGCTATAAATGAGAAACCAGAGAAAACAGTGGGGATTTTAAATCATATTTCTACTGCGCTAGTAACAAAAAAAACAAAAAAAAGCATGCAATGTACTATATGTTTCATTGTACATTTCATATGGAACATGTTGAAAGCTCATGCTCATGAGGCCGCAGATTCTGAACCTCTTCATACTGCTTTTTTATTCTGTTTTTGGAAATTTCAAAGAACTCATCTCATGCACTCATTTGCTGAGCTGCTTAATCCTATTAGGGTTGCTGAAGCCTATCTTAACCGACATCAGGCAAAGGAGGGATACATCCTGAAAAGCTCACTAGACCATAACAGGGCTAACACACACTTCACACTTACTTATACATCGCTACCTAAACGCAATTCGAAACAGCCAGTGAGCCTAATGTGCATGTTTTCGGTCAGTGAGAGGAAACTGGAGAACCAGGAGGAAGCCCAGACGAGCACAGGGAGAACATGCAAACTCCACACAGACACAAACCCAGGACCTTCTTTCTGTTAGGTGGACGTGCTGACCTCTACCCACCACCCTTATTTCAAACAAACAAATAAACAAGCAAACAACGTGCTGTCTCCTTCTCTGAGTGATGTGCATGGTGACTGATGCTAGAAATGAGACAACAGGAAAAAAATGTTGCTGTGATCTGATTACAGTATTATGGGATGTTCCCTCATTTATTTTGGAAATGTATGTGTTCGTGTGGTTTTTAACTCTGTGAATATCCTTTGTGTTTTAAATATTGATTTTTTTTGTTGTTGTTGTTGTTTTTTGATTTTGATATAATTGTCATGCGAGGACCTGGCAAGGTGTTTAGGATGTATTCTGCCCTCACCCAGAGTCGGCTGAGATAGGGTAAGCCTCCCTGTGGTTCATAATTGTTGTATTAATCGCACAAGTGAAATTATTGCCTCAGAATTGTGCTCACAAACAGCACACATATCAGTGGGGGACCTGGAGAGAAGTTTGGGGTTAGGTGCTTTGTTCAAGAGCACTTCAGCCATTAAGGTGGAGGAGTGGAAGGTGCAGCTCACATCACCCACTACCACGTTTTTTTTGTTGACTCAAAAATCAAACCAGCAACCTTAAATGGTTCTGTTTGCTATAATCTATATAATGTTTGCCCATTCACTCATTCACTGAATGGCTTAATACTATTAGGGTCGTGGGGAGGCTGCTCTCTGTCTCAGCTGGCAGAGAGTGAAGTAGGGGTACACCCTGAACAGTTCTCCAGACCATCGAAAGGCAACACGCATTACCCCCCCCCCCTTTGACAATATGGAACAGCCAGTTAGCCTAATGTACCAGAGATGAAAATGTTGAGGTTCTCTTCGGGAGTAATGAGGATGGATAGGATCAGGAATGAGTCCATCAGAGGGACAGCACATGTAAGATGTTTTGAAGACAAAGTCAGAGAGGCTTGATTGAGATGGTTTGGACATGTACAGAGAAGGGATAGTGAGTATATTGGTAGTAGGATGCTGAGATTGGAACTACCAGGCAGAGGGCCTAGAGGTAGACCAAAGAGAAGATTTATGGATGTGCTGAAGGAGGACATGAAAGTAGTTGGTGTAAGAGAAGGAGATGCAGAGGATAGGGTGAGATGGAGGCAGATGATTCGCTGTGGCGACCCCTGAAGGGAACAGCCGAAAGGAAAAGTAGAAAGAAGAAGAAGTTAGTCTTGTGTATGTCTTTGGACTTTCAGATGAGCTCGGAGTACATGGAGGAAATCCAGGCAAGGAAGGGAAGATCATACAAACCCCACATGGAAAACATCCGAGCCTGGGGCCTGTAACCAGAACCTTCTTGTAGTGAGTCGGATGCGGTAGCCACTTACACCACCGATGTTTACTTTCAAATGGAAATCGTATCCCTCTGTCTCTGCATGAGTATTATCTGTTTGTTGAGCAAGGATCCAGTAACCTTGGGAACACAGTAATGTAAAGGAAAGATACACTTAATTGGAAAAAAGAAAAAATTCTGGATGGGTTTGTGTTCCAGGTTAAGGATCATGTGGTGAAACTGCTCCCCCATGGTGATAAAATGAATCAAAGAGTCTTTTACACCTTTCACCCGCCAATCACAGTCCCATTCCCAGCAACCCCAGAGGAGCAACATGGAGCTAATTGGTGCCCTGGGAGCACTACTTCTCCACCATTGTCTCAGACTACACACACACACACACACACACACACACACACACACACACACACACATATACCACATACACGGGGGGGGGGGTGTAAACAAGCATACAGACATGATTACACACAAGGAGAGTGAAGGAGAGTGAAGGAAAGTTGAGTGCCCTTAGAGACCCATAGGGACTAGACAGAGCAGTTTCCTGACTGAGCCCATTTTTGCTTCTGTAACGTGTTTGTAGTGTGATCTGCTGAGGCAGGCGAGAGACAGCAGAGGAGAGAAAAGTAGTGTTAGGCGCTCAGGGAAACACTATAACATGAACCATTCACACAGTCGAGGCAAGGACAACACATCTATTCCATGTGTGTGTGTGTGTGTGTGTGTGTGTGTGTGTGTGTTTGAGTGTGTTCACTGAAACTTCTCAAGATTATATACAGAGCTATAATGGAGATTGTTTTTGTCAAATCCAAGATAAATCCAAGACCAGGGCGAATCAAAAGAGGTTCAAATCTAAGTCAAGAGTGGGACTGCGTCAAAAAGAATCCTCATTGAGACCATTTACATACGTATCCGTTCATAAATTGTTGTAATGCTAGAGACAGTACATCTTCGTCACTGCCCGGCCACAAAGGAATATTTTGTTCGAGCACCTACAGCCTTGACTGCAGCGTGTAATCGTCATCACAGTGTGGCTTCAGTTGGTCAGGTCGAGGCTCAACAACATTATACGGCAATAGAATTAAATCAGTCGACAACTGAATGAACACAGTATCCCATCAATTAACTTTTTTCTTTCCCGATGCCAGAGATATAAAATCCAAGTTGAAATGGTGAAGCACTGGTTCATGGCCCATGAGGAATCATTTTCACTTATGAAGTGGAAACCACAGAGTCCTAACCTTAACCTTATTGAAAATCTTAGGCATGTGCTGGAGAACACTTTATGAACTGGTTTGATTTTTGTCAATTCTGTGGTCAAAAATGAATCTAAATCTGTATGGAAATAAATATGGTGATGTTGCTTAAGTTGCCATAGCAATTACATACTGCAATCAAGACTGAATGCAGTCCTACAAAATCTTGGCATGCGTGACCACTTTTGGGCCGGCAGACCTTGGGATCAGTAATCCAGCACCTTATTGCCTGTCCACCTCTGCCCTGTACACAATATTGTGTCTTTTTGGTCCAAAGATGTGTATTGAAACAGAACCAGTAGTCTAAAACTTGTGTGATTTAGATGCTCCATTATTAGCTGAGTACTTCTTTGACTATTATACATTCCTCACTATCTGGGTGTGTGCATTTCTCTGCTTGTGTTGATAATATGTACCAGACTCTGTCCTGTCGGAGTGTGGCCGTGGGTGTGAAATACAGAACACAATGCTGTGCTCTCTGTTCTTCAGGCTCACTGTGCATCATGTCTAGGCCAGTGACAAAACTGTTCTCCTATTTGAACCGAAATATTTTAGAGAAAAAAAAAAAAAAAAAACAGTCTATTTCCAGACTACAGCCTCACCAGGATTCAAATTAAAAAGAAAACAATAGAATTCAGGATATATTTTATGCACAAAGCAAATGTGAAATATGTTATCCCAAATGTGGTATTGGTCAATATCTTTACATATAAAACTTTTGCATACTCCTTTTCCCAAGTGAGTCTTACAGTAAACACCCAGTTCCAGTCGATGTATGGCATGAACACCATGTGCCTTATAAATTCATCCAAACTCTGAGGTATTCTGTAACAGGAAACTGGCTGAAACTTGCTTCTTTGTATGCAGGAACAAAACAACCTGCATAAAGTCCCCCCACACCCCCCCACCCCCCGAAATACATTACTTTCTTAATGGCATTCTGCTTACAGAATATAAAGCAGAACACATTTGACACCCATCTACAGCAGCTGTTATTTGGCACATACCACCTACCTAAATATTGTTGTAGGCCAAGTACCCCTACATGGCAATGGTATTCCATAGGGAAGTGGCCTCATTTAACAGGATGATGCATCCTGCTACACTGCAAAAAATATCTGCTTGAGGAACTTGACAAAGCGTTTAAGGTGAAGACTCTGGCCTCCATACTCCCCAGATCTCAATCCAATTGAATTTCTGTAAAATGTGCTGGACAAACAAATCTGATCCATGGATGCCTTAACCTGCAACTTTCAGAGTTTAAAAGATGTTCTGCTAATGATTTGATGCCAGATACCACAGCGAACGTTCAGAAGTCTTGTGTTGTCAAAGTCCAGTTCAGAAGGGGATTATTATGCTGGTGGTTGTAATGTTGTAACTGACCAGCCATCTTGTATACTTGTGTTGAATTATATAACTACAGTATATCTATATGTATGTATTTAATGAGCACATCAGAGAGACAGCACATGTAAGATGTTTTTGGAGACAAAGTCAGAGAGGCTAGATTGAGATGGTTTGGACATGTACGGAGGAGGGATAGTGAGTATATTGGTAGTAGGATGCTGAGGTTGGAACTACCATGCAGAAGGCCTAGCGGAAGACCAAAGAGAAGATTTATGGATGTGGTGAAGGAGGACATGAAGGTAGTTGGAGTAAGAGAAGAAGATGCAGATGATAGGGTGAGATGGAGGCAGATGTGGCTGTGGCGATCCTTGAAGGGAACAGCCGAAAGGAAGAGAAGAAGATCTATATGTAGGTATTTGTGAACACTCACAATACTGTTAATAATTTCTTGAAGGGGGAAAAAACAAGAAAAAAAAAAGTCCAGCTACATCACTGTCTTAAAAATACTGATCAGAAATAGTGCTTTCATAAGTACAACTTTCTTCTTCTTCTTCTTCTTCTTTTTTTTTCTTCTTTTATTCAGCCTTAACACTTAGGTGCAGAAAAGTAAAGTTGAGCAGTGATACTAATAGCAGAAACATAGCAATCCAACAGGCTCCCTGCTGTAAAATGCATGAGGGACCTTGGTAAGTAGATAGGTATGAGACATGCGAACTACAGAAGGGCAAGTAAGTGTGTGTGTGTGTGTGTGTGTGTGTGTGTGTGTGTGTGTGTGTGTGTGTGTGTGTGTGTGTGTGTGTGTGTGTGTTCGGGGTGTTAGATGAGTCTGACTCAGGGAAGCAGGATTGTATTGTGCAGAGTCAAATCAAGGAGGAGTCACCTCTGCTCATATGTGGGTAGATGTCTGGAGGTCTGACTCAGAAATGTAAGCAGCGTAAGGAGAGTAATTGAGTGATTTAGGATGAAATCATGGCCTGTGGAATTATACATCCTTCCGTGACATTTAGGCATCTACTCATCATGCCCTCAGACACCTAGACTTCCTTAAGTAAATGCTGATCTACACTACCATTTCCTATTCAGTCTATGTGTGTTTGTGTGTGTGAATGCGTTTGTCTAAGTGTGTGTATTGCACAATACACAGTTTAAGCGTGGGGGCGGGGGGCACGGACCTGTCACTCATTTGCCTCTGAAGGGAGAAAAGGCAAGATGGCAAGCGAGGGAGCTAGACAAAAAGATTGTAAGGATAAACGGAACGAAGTATAGAGGGAGCTAATGAGGGTGAAGAGCTGAGCTCAGAATTCAGCACACACATTGTCATGGGGAAGCGCAGTAAAAATGAGGTAGTGGCCTCGACACTTTAAGACTATCATTAAACTTTCCCTTCTCTGCCTTTACGAGGGCCTTTGTGTGTAGGCTGGGAAGAGGGTCGTAAAGCAGGGCTTTGTCTTGTTGTGATCGATTTATTTCCTTCGTTAGCGGGACGACTCTGCCTGCGTATGATGTCCTCACACGCCGGCCATAATCACAGGACAGTTCCATTTTTATTAGTGCAACTTTTTCTATTTTAATTAGCCTTTATACTGCTTCAGAGCGAGCCACAATGTCACACAGAAATAGTCAATGGAACATCTATTTTAGGATGCAGAGTGGCCGGCTTTATGTATAGATCTATTTTATGGATATCTATCTAAAGAAAGTCTGGCTGTGTACCGGAGTGGAGATGAGGCGGAAAGAGGGCACAGAGCCCAGCTAACAGAGATGATTATGAGAGCGTGTAATGTTTGACAGATTCTGGAAAGATGGAACTGTAACCAATAATTCAATAATTTGTCAGCTACATTGAAGTTCCTATATTTTTGCTTAGCATAAAAGTCTGAAAAGCTTTGTTAGCCAGCTGGCAAAGCCTTCCGTTTATTTTCATGAAAATGCAATAGAGAGGCATCACAATAATAATAATAATAATAATAATAATAATAATAATAATAAAACACAAAACAAAACAAACCACTGACACAGCAAGCTAACTAAACTGGCTAGCCAGCCTAGCGAGTTAATAACAATGTTTGTCTTCCCCTTTCTGAATGATATCTGTAATAAACATTGAATGTAGTGTCACAGATATCTGATGGATTTTTCATTTTTTGCATTGTAATTACGTTTTGAGTAAAATGTCATGAAAATAACATTCTCAGGGGTTAATCACACAATGAAAGTTGCTAGCTAACTCGGAAATGTGGATGCAGGGTTTAAACTAGCTCATGATTTATTAAGTTGTGATATGGCGTGTTATATGAATGATGGAATGACAGTAAAAATGACAAACTATAGGGAATTCATATCAATATTTACCCCAAACAAGACTGACTAAAATTAGCCACAATTCCATTTAGCGATGAGTGCTAGCTACGCCATAGTTGACTGATCAGTCTCAATGAGAAACATCAGCATTGTGTGACGGCTTCTGAACTCTGAGAACTTTGAAATAAATACCAAAGGAGTACGCCGTTCGTGTGAAATAATCTTGTCAACACTGTGAACATATCATTTTACAAATGATAAGAAAAGTTTCTATTAATGTCAAATTAGCTGAGATGGTGGTGGTGGTGGGGGGGAGAGAGAGAGAGAGAGAGAGAGAGAGAGAGAGAGAGAGAGAGTGGATGCGTGTGTGTGTGTGTGTGTGTGTGTGTGTGTGTGTGTGTGTGCGCGTGCTTGCACATTTGAAGTAGTGGCAAGTGGTAAAGTAGTGTGTGATTTTGTTGTATGCATTTGTGTTGATAAGATGCAAGTCAGCAGGAGGATTTAGTGGAGAATGAGATACGTCATGGTTTGGTTTGTTGTGTGTACTTGGTGTTGAAGAGTAGAGACGGATGTCAGCAATACAGATTTGGAAGCTTGCGTGCGCGCGTGCGCGTGTGTGTGTGTGTGTGTGTGTGTGTGTGTGTGAAGGTGACCTCCTAGAGGTAAAGGGGCTGCCTGCTTGCTGGGTCGGGGTGACAGCAGCCCACCTGTCTGTTGGAGGCACCACACGGCGTCCATCTGCCCCCGCAGGACGTCCTCTCCCCAGGGCAACTTGAGCACCGCTGTCATTGCCCGCAAAAGCATGGCACCTCTATGCCCTGTCACACTAGTGTGACAAGAAGCACAGTGCCCCCTGCAGGCTCTTTGTGACTTTACAGGTTCTTAACATTGTGTATAGTAAGGAAAAAGAATCAGACCTTGATTCCAGGAACGGTTCAGGGTTAATTCAGAGTCCGGAGAAAACAAAAACTTAGTTCTGAGTGCTGTTGAAGTCCCATTCGAATTGGTCAGCAGGTGTTGATTAATTTTCCTCAACAGCACAGCTTTGACAGCACTGTATGTCATTTAAATGAATACATGAACCATCTTCACCGTAACAGCTCATTCAGAAGGACTTGTATGGATAAGACTAATATTAAATAGATTACATTTCTTTAAAGATTTCAGACAGTAATTGTTTACAGGATGGGAGATGTTATAATTCGTGTCTCCGCATGACAAAACCAGTCGGAAGTCAAAAGGCTCGATGGGAAAATAAGCCGTGCTGGGTAATAATAGTCTGATGTTAGATTATGGCCACGCTTTCACATTTTAAATGGATTTAGTAGGAATCTATACTTTATACCCTTAAAAATATTTCTGAGATTGTGTATCCAAAAACACTTTCATATTTTCTAGCACTGATCAAATATTTTTGAGGATAAATCTCCACAATGGGTATCAAAATACAGCAGAGTTTTTTTTTCCCCCTGTTTACTTCCTTATATGTTTTTCCACAGTTTTAAGTTTCTAGTCATTAGTCGTATAGTAATTTAAGCTCTTGTTTTTGTTTTTAATTTGTGCTTTCAGAGAGGAAGGTGCCTTTTGAGAAGAAAGATCTGTTGTCATGTTCAGATTGTTCTTTAACAACTTCAGTGTTGTGTGTCGAGCAGAAAAACTGTAAAATTATCTTAAAATTTACTTGCATTGATTCTCTGAACTACTTAGTCCAAAGTGGGGTCACAGGGAGGCTGGCCCCATCTCGGTCGACTCTGGGCAAGGGCAGACTACACCCTGGATAGCTCGCCAGGCCATCGCAGAGCAGAAACACGCTGACGGCTTTGCAGCTGCTCTTTACGAAAGTCAGCAATGGTTCTTTATGAACCTCTTGCCACAGACAGTGAGAGACATGGCCGGTCTTTGATAAGCCGGTTAGCTGCACTGGGGGGACAGCAGTGACAACCTGTTGAGAGTGGGGCTTGAACCCCCGACCTTAGGGTCAGTAATCCAGCACCTTACCTCCAGGCCCTATTTTTAAATGTATTTTCTTTATTACTTATCATAAAACATTTGATAACCACTCATGATAGTTTGTGCATGTGTATTTTAAATTATTTATTTATCTTTGTTTGTATCTACGCATCCTATCTGCTAAATATCTAAATCTCAAGAAGTACTTTATGTATCCTGTCGACTTTTTAAGGGTAGAGACTTGGGACCAAAGCCTGAAACAAGTTTATGAAAAGATCACTGTAGGTCAGGGGTGTCAAACTCGTGCCACGAAGGGCCATGTGGCTGCAGGTTTTTGTTTCAACCAAGCAGGAGCACACCTGAGGTGGCTCATTTAATCAACTCATCTGAGTCTTCAGACAGCTGATTGGTCAATCTGTGTGCTCTGTAAAGAGACTGACCAATCAACTGCCTGAACACTCAGCTCTGTTGATGAAATGAGCTAAGTCTGGTGTGCTGATGCTTGGTTGAAACAAAAACCTGCAGCCACATGGCCCTTTGTGGCATGAGTTTGACACCCGTGTTGTAGGTCAAGTTCAAGGTCAGAAAAGTGGCAGCCAATTGTTTATAATGTTGAAGTAGCAGCTGGTGTGATTGTTGCGATATCTAGTTAAAATTTAGACATTTTCTAAGATTGTGTCTCAACCCGAAACGTAACTCCCATTCACACTAAGCCCTGATTTCTTCTTTACCATAATGTCTGCCTGAGCAAACACAAAACCCACCAATGCTGCACAAAAACACAAAAGAACCCATTCAAATTTTATCCTCTGGCTTGATCCCCGTCTGACTCATATATCCCACCGTCTTTGCATCAGCCCTTGCTGGCTCTCTTTCTTCCCCTCAATCTGCCTTTAGCATATCTCTACTCTGACTTTCCTGCATGCGGGCCTCAAGGCTACACCCTGAGGTACACTTTGACCATTCAGAGGTCTGGAGAAAAGAGCCTCCCAGCTCTCAGATCTCCTACAGCACTCTACGTCATGCGTGGCATGTTTACCAGGCTGAGAGCACCAACCATTCATTCCAACCACCAGCCAGGACGAATGGGAAGAGGATCAGAGGTAAAAGAGGTAGGCGAGGATGAGATAGGTCGTTTTTGGATTCGCTTTTAAAGACGTTAAGCACGTCATGTGCCTCCATCTTCCCCTCCCACATTCCGCACCTCACTTACTTTCTCCATAATCTACTGACTCACTCCCTCCTTCCGTCCCTTACTCACTTCTGCTTATCTGGCTCATGTGTATATACTGAAGCTCAAAAATATTACAACAAAAAATTAAATAGTTGCTTGATTCATTATTTTAAAAAATTGGTTTTACTCACATGATCAATAAATAAAAATATATATTCGGATTCAGCACCCTGCGTGACTCTGAATCATCTGAATTCTAAAAGATCATTTTTTAAATAATAGTAGTTCCTGCTTCAAAGGTGCTTCTATCGTTTCCACAGTAACAGCTTATGGAGGATACAGCACACACTTTATATAAATGGATTTAAAAACTGTATATACTTGAAAATATATTTAGTATTTATGGAGTGAGTGTCCAGTTAGTTACGGAACAATTTCGTTTCTGTTACCAAGTGATAACAGGCGCTAAATCACTTTTCAAACGTTTCATAAGGACCTAGCTAGTTCACTACAAGAATAGGTAAAATAAATATAAAGTTCAATAAATAAATAAACTGATAAATTAATATCTGATTAGTATTGCTTTTATTATTTTGTGTCAAGTGTAGAACAGACATTCTGCGTGAGGCGACATTAGCGAAAGCATGTGCTCAGATTAGCGAGCTCACTTACGTAATGCACTTTGCGTATAACTCATTATATATACCCTATATATATATATATATATATATATATATATATATATATATATATATATACACATTCATTCATTCATTCATTTTCTAAACCACTTAATCCTAATTAGGGTCATGGGGAGGCTGGCACCCATCTCAGCCAACTCCGGATGAGGGCAGAGTACACCCTGAACAGCTCACCAGGCCATCACAGGATAGAAACACGCTGATGGCTATGCAGCTACTCTTGATGAAAGTCAGCAATGATTCTTTTACATGAGCATCACACAATAGACAGTGAGAAACATGGCCGGCCTTTGCTAACCCCGTTAGCTGCACTGCGGGAAGCTCTATACAAACATATACAGCATAAATGTATACTCACAGGAAATGGCAAATGTTTCCAAGACATGGCCTCATGCATCACAGTTCTAGTTCTTGTAAAACTTGTGTGTGCAGTTGTAGAGCACAGGGAACAGCAATGATGAGCCACTTTGCATGTTGATGTTTTTATTTTATTATTAAATTCATTCTCACTGTCGCCTACAGAAGGCGTTTTGAGGAACGTTTTGTTAGGTGGCATCTGTCAATCAGATGATTCTTTTCGCTCTGAGTGGTAGTCGGTTAAATCGCATGGCACGAATGTTAAGTTTGATTTGATTCCATAAATGCCCACTTTGCGTTTGTTAAACAAAAAAAAACGATCACCTCTCATTGCTCATTTCACTGACTTTCATTGACCTTACATGGTCATTTGTCTCTCACTGATTCATGTTCGTGCATACTTTATGAAAGCTGCAATTACAATTAGCATGCAGCACTATGAATAAAACTAGGTGTTGATGTCATGCCAAACATTTCTGTTTTGATTTAACTGACCCATAAAAGAAATAAAATGTTTTGCAACAAGTTTTACAGGTTTTAAATATATAATAATACATTGCATAATGGGACAATTATACACCTGAGCCCATGGTTTTTATGACTTACAAGATATTGTACTGAAAGCCAAACGCAACCAGTAGAGTTGATATTGATGGATGAATTTATTCCAAGACAGACATGCTTACACTCAATCATTTCAAATTTATACTTGAAAAGTAGCCAGAGAGGATTCTTTTAAAGAAATTGCTTTAAGACTGTTGGAAAAGTTTCCCATGCCATGACCTCATGAAGTTAACGGAGAAAATGCCATGAATATGCCAAGATTCCAAAGCAATCCAGAAACAGATTTGATTTGTTTAACACAGTCGTTCAGTGCTTAATAACATTCCTTATATTTTCTAGATTTAAAATCTTCAGCACACGGGTAGTGGTGGCCTGATGGTAAAGGTGCTGAATCACTCATCCCAAGGTTGGGGGTTCAACTCCTATTCTCAATGGGTTGTCACTGTCCCCCGAGTGTAGCTAACTGGGTTATCAAAGGCCGGCCATGTCTCTCACTGTCTCTCACTGTCTATGGTGTGAGGAACATGTAAAAGAACCATTGCTGACTTTCAACCGGAGTAGCTGTGTAGATCTCAGCAGGTTTCTTCCCTGTGATAGTCTGGCGAGCTGTCCAGGGTGTACTCTGCCCTTGCCCGAGATGGGTGCCAGCCTCCCTGCGACCCTATATCAGGTTACGCAGTTGCAGAAAATGAATGAATGAAGAAAATCTTCAGCATTTTAATAAAATGAGATATGATGAGCACAAAAATACAAAGCCCATCTACGAGTAGGTGTGAATAATAATATATTTTAATTCAGCATTTTTTTTTACTTCAATTATCATTTTCTTTGGGGGCCATAAAACCTGATTCTATTCATAGTTTCCTGTGAGTGGGCATGTCCTGAGTGCTGTAAAAATGAGTCAAGGAGGGAGAAATAGAGAGAAGTAGTGAACTGAGAAGAAACAAAGACAGAAGAAAGAGAGCTACAGGGACATGTGCAAGACAAATGTGTTTATGTCTAATGACACTAAATCACCACCCCCCCCCACACATACACACACACACAAATAAACAAACTAACTTCAACTGTGCATTTGTCTGGACTAATTTCTACTCAGAACTTTCTTTCTTTTTTACTTTTATTAAATGTGCAGATTTATAATTAATCAGATGTGCTGCTCTTTCCTCTGCTGGAGCGGAGGAATCATCTTCCTGGCTTGGCCAGCAGCTTCCCTCGCACTACGCTGCATGATTAGCCACCGATTCTCTACGTACTGGTGTTAGTCTGACTGACTTCTTCCAAAACATAACCTGATGTCTCTACTTATTCTGTACGGATGAAACATGGAGAAGCTGATTAACTGCTGTAGTGCTCTCAGAGGATCTTAGCCTACACAAAGCTTCTTAAGAACAGGACTGCAGACCAAGTGCCTGTTCCCAATTATTTTTCTATGCTTGGGAGTAGTTTTCTGACCAGGTTACACCATCCTATTCCACTGTCCTCTCCAATCTGTGCTGATTTGCTTTCTATAGCAGCAGCTCTGACAGTAACTCAGATCATACGTTTGTATTCATGTCGTTGTTCTAATAAATAATGCCTTATGGTTTTTATAGTGAATCCAATTCACAGTGACTTGTATGGAACATTGTTTATGTAATATAAGGCGAAGGAACAAACAAACAAACAAACAAAAAAACAGAAAAACAAATGTGCTGCTTAGTAAAGAACATGTTACTTGAGAAAATGGGAATGAAATTCAAAATACAGTATTATCTTCATTCCATTCGTAACTTGAATGAAACGGACACATTAAGTGTGGGGGTTTTTTCAGACTTTGGTGCCTTAGCATGTCCACATTGACAATATTTTTAATTCATTGAATGACTGTTTCACTAGTGGGCAGTGATGGCCTGGTAGTAAGGTGCTGGATCACTGATTCTAAGGATGGGGGTTCAAGCCCCACTCTCAGAAGGTTGTCACTGCCCCCAACCCCTGGTGCAGCTGACTGGGTGATCAAATGTTGGCCATGTCTCTCACTGTCTACAGTGTGAGGTTCATGTAAAAGAACCATTGCTGACTTTCACAAGAGAAGCTGCATAGCCCTCAGTGTGTTTCTGCCGTGAAATGGCCTGGCATATAAGTGGCAATAAGTGGTTGAATAAAATGAATAAATGGCTCTTTCACTAGGAGGCCAAATCAAAAGATGTGTGTGGTCTCCAACCTTTTATGCACCAGGGACCATTTTATGTCTGAAAATTTTTCCACGGACCGGTTAGTCTACTCCGTAGTCTTGTTTTGGTGGCTGTCCACCAAAAAAACCCAGAAAACCCTGCCTCACAAAGATATGTTGTTGGAAACAGGAAGAAGTGTTTTCAGTGCTTCTGTGGCAAAGTCAAAAATAATCATTTTTCAAAAGAAGATCCAGAAGCTCTAATAAAAAAAACTATAATTTGTACCATGAAAGATTTTGTTTGCGAACCGGTATCAAATGATCCATGGACCGGTACCGGTCCGTGGACCGGCTGTATTGGATTCCTGCTTTAATCGATGTAGTCCATCACAGCAAAGTAGGTATTAAGTCAGAAATTATAAATCTTGAGTTAGCTGACATCCTAAGCTTTAAAATTATATTTTTAAATTTCAAATTTTCTAACATAAGTTGTTAGTTTTGAAGTAACATGCCAGGAATTTTCAAAAAAAATTTTAGCCTACAACTATGGAGAAAATGGCGTTTAAAGTTCAACAAAGTATTTTAATAATTTCCAACTTAACACCACCTTGCTGTGATGGGTCACATATATGGAAGTAGGCCTGACCGCAGCTGGGTGAGTGGTGTTAGGATACCACGTATGTGCAGTGCACAATTTCTGCGCGACATAAAGAGGACCGTTTAGGTATTTTACTCTTCCAATTTTGTGATGTGGACAAAAAAAGGCATGGATTCATGTGCCCTGCATATCAGGAAATGTTAAACAGATCAGTTTCCTTTAAAAAAAAAGATTTTCTAGAAGGAGCCTCCAGTGTCAGGCGCTTCATAAGTTATGCTGAGAGACAAAGAAAGAAAGCCAGTGAAGGAATGACTTTATACCTGTAACATAAGCAAGAACCTGTATCACTGAAACTACATAATATTAAGCCTAAAACGTTAATTACAAACTGTTTCATACACATTTGCTGCAAAAGCAAGTCACAAATGGCATGACTTAATAAACAAGACCTCAGAACTCTTTATCTAGATTTTACCTCGTCCCGAAACAATGATGCAATGATATAATGTAAATGTGAGCGGAAGCGATAATAACAATGAGGCATCCTGAGTCACATGTCAACAGGTAGTTCACTTGCCCTTTTAGAAACACATGCAGAACACTGACAAAAAAGGAAAAGAAAAGTGAGGGTGTGTGTGTGTGTGTGTGAGAGAGAGAGAGAGAGAGAGAGAGAGAGAGAACTCAGCTATTGGGATGCTGCTTTCCCCCCTGAGCTGTTTGGAGAGCACACTGTTCTATGTGTAGCACTGCTCGGCATGCTGCTACATTACCTTGCCCTCCTCTGATTATCAGTCTGCCTGCTGTGTCCCCAGAGTGCACACCCTGTTACTGTTAGGCTACCACCATCACTGACCAGCCCTTCTGCCTGTTTCAGATGACAGTCAGCAACTTTCCCTCCATGCTATCTCTCAGCAGTCTTTCTCCATATCTGTATTATTGATGAGTCCTTTGCATTCAGTGATGTTCATGCTTCATCTGAGCTGGCTTTAGTGGCGAGCTGCTTAGGACAGATTTCCAAAGGTTAGACTGCACCATTATTCAATGTGGTGGGAATTTGACTGTCATGTTGGTGCCCATAATGAATGAATGAACCAAGACTGAACCAAAAACACCACCCATACGTGCTTTCTGAACATTCCTTTCCAAATGGTCTCCCTTTGCTGTTATAATAACCTTCATTCTATGGTAAGGCTTTCCATTCAGTTTTGAAGATGGCTATTGGCATTTGTGTCCTTTCAGCCACAAGAGCATTGGGTCGAGTTTATATTAGCCGAGGACGGGTAGAGTCTTTGTTCCAGTTCATCCCCAAGGTGTTCAGGGGGCTTATGGTCACGGCTTTATGCCGGCCACTTGAGTTGTTCCACTCCAACCTTGGCAAAACATGTCTTCATGGAGTGTATTTTTTCTGCACATTTGTTTCTGCACAATTTATGGTAAAATGGGTCAAAGTTCCTAAAATTTATACTAAAATGAGGATCAAAGTTCCAGTAAAGAGAGGTTGCAATACTATGACAAGAAATGGGCAGCAGTGGTAGGGTGCTAGATTACTAATGTGAAGGTCAGGGGTTCGAGCTCCACTATCAATGGGTCGTCCCTGCCCCCCCACAGTGCAGCCATGTCTCTCACTGAGAGGTGAGAGGCATGTAACACAACCCTTGCTGTCTTTCATCAAGAGGATGCTTCATAGCTGTCAGCCTGTTTCTACCCTGCAATGGCTTGGCGAGCTGCCCAGGTTGTACTCTGCCCTTGCACAGAGTCAGCTAAGATGGGTGCCGGCCTCCCTGCGACCCTAGTTAGGATCAAACGGTTCATAAAATGTATGAATGAATGACAACAAATGTTGTTTGCGTTTGTGTGAACAGGAAGAACCGCATATAGATGATGATCAGGTTTGCAGAAATATTTGCCATTTACTGTATCCTTAACCAATATTTCAACTAACGGTTTAATCTTGCTCTGGCTTCCTACAAAAATTAAAATGAGTGAATCAGTCTGCCTCGAGATGTCAAAAACCTTGCTGGTTAAATGTTATTTCATCGCATATTGTACATCAAGTTGATCAAGTTGTTGTGTGCTGTGCTGCATTTAATCAGATATCGGCTGGCAGAATGTCTGCAATGCCACAGCCAGAAGGAAATTTTTGAAATGTAATTCTCCTCATTTTAACTTTTGGAAGTAGCCAGATTTAAACTTTTCTTATGCATGAGATATATACGGTCTTCTTTTCCTTTCAGCTTTTTCCCTTTCTCAGGGGTCACCACAGCAAATCATCTGATTCGCATATTTGATTTGGCATAGGTTTTTACGTCGGATGCCCTTCCTGACACAACCCTTTAACAAGGAACAGAAACACGCTGACGGCTTTGCAGGTACTCTTTACGAAAGTCAGCAATGGTTCTTTTACATGAACCTCTCACCATAGACAGTGGGAGACATGACTGGCCTTTGATAACCCAGCTAACTGCACTGGGGGGAAAGTGACAACCTTGTGGAGAGTGCCCCCAACCTTATGAACAGCGATCCAGCACCCTTTACCACCAGGCCACCACTGCCTCATGAGATATATAGAGTCGTTTGAAAAAATTAGGACACCCCATTAAATAGTCAACACTTTATTAAGAAATATTCACATAACAATGTCCGGTCTTTGTTTTATTTATTTCTGGAACTGAACGTGATTTCATTGCAATTAAACATCATAAATGAACATAGTTTTACTCATCGAACAAAAGATATGAACCACAATGCGTATTTATCTGGAGGAAAAAAATTAGGACACCCTACCCTTTAGTAACTAGTGTTACCCCCCCTTTGGCTGCAATAACTTCAGTGAGATGCTTCTTGTAGCCTGTATCAGTGTCTGTCATCGTTCTGAGGAGAGTTTGCCTCATCCTCATGCAGAATTATTTCAGCTGTGAGATATTTAATGGTTTTCTTACATGCACAACTAATTTCAAGTCACCCCACAACATCTCAATGAGATTAAGATCCGAGTTTTGACTGGGCCGTTCCTGGGCTATCCTTGTTGGATTTACTGGTATGTTTTGGGTCATTATGTTGCAGTTTAGCTTTAATTTTCTTTTTT
Organism: Plotosus lineatus; assembly: GCA_024760905.1. Taxonomy (NCBI): domain Eukaryota; kingdom Metazoa; phylum Chordata; class Actinopteri; order Siluriformes; family Plotosidae; genus Plotosus; species Plotosus lineatus. Next base: position 39,338,128 of record CM045738.1, on the reverse strand, counting down.
TTTTCACAGATGGTTTCACATGTTCCTCACGCGTCCTCTGATACACTGTGGAATTCATGGTGGATTCTATGATGGTGAGCTGGCCAGGTCCTGCTTCAGCAAGGCATCCACAACCCATGTCACGTCCACTTCCATGCTTCACAGTTGGTGTGAGGTTCTTTCCCTGGAGTGCTGTATTTGGTTTCCGCCAAACATGACATCTGTTCTGGTTTCCAAATATTTAAACTTTAGATTAATTTGTCCAAAGATCATTATTCCAGAAGACCTGGACTTTGTGTATGTTCTCTCTGGCAAACTTCAGTCTGCCCTTAATATTCTTTTTAGAGAGCAAAGATTTCCTCTTGCACACCTCTCTTGAAGGTCAAACTTGTGTCGTCTCGTTCTGATGTAGCTCCTGTGATGATATTTTTGGATTTTTGATGACTTCTTTTAGCATCTTGTGGTCTGCTCTGCATAAGCAGCCAGACCTGGGTATAGGAGCAGTTGTTTTGAATGTGCACCACTTGTAAACAATTTTCCAGATGGTGTAATGGCAAATTCTTTTGATATCTTTTTAAATCCCTTACCAGACTCATAAGCAGCCACAATCTTCTTTCTGAGGGTCTCAGACAGCTCTTTGGAGCTCAACCTGGTGCTTCGTCTCACTTCAATGGACCAGGGCACATTACACTAAATATCTGAGGTTTAAATAGTGCGAGCCTTCTTCAATCCGTTGCATAACAATGTTCTGATCATCTACACCTGATGTGATACACCTGTGTGTGATTACAGCTGTTTTAATTGGGAAAATGTGTGGGGGTGTCCTACTTTTTTTCTCCACTAAGATACGCGTTGTTGTTCATATCTTTTGTTTGATGAGTAAATTATGCAAATTTATGTTGTTTAATTACAATTAAATCATTTTCTTTTAAATACCTATTTTAAAAGATTGGACATTGTTATGTGAACATTTCTTAAGAAAGAGTTGACTATTTAAAGGGGCAATTAAATTTTTTCACATGGCTGTATATACAGTGATCCCTCGCTACTTCGTGCGTCAGTTTCTGTGGCTTCAGTACATCACGTGTTTTTCAAAAATATTCCTAATAAGAAAATTAAGGAAAAATAGGGGAAATGCCACAAAACAAGGCCAATTATGCAAAACAAAACAAAACAAAAAAAACAATAAAACTACTTACATTTTTCCGTGAGGTGCACATCTGAGTGTGTGCTTGTGCTTCTGTGTGTGTATTTCTATTTAATGTACATCTTATGCATTATTTTTGAATGTTTAATTGTTATTATAAGTATTTATAGCATTGAATATGTATTTATTGATATTATATACACATATACATGTACGTATACGTCAGTCTGGGGGGTTGATCCTACTTCGCGGAAATTGGTGGTCGGTCCCCATTAACCGCGGAAAGTGAGGGATCCCTGAATATAAAAAAAATTCAGTTCAGTAAAATCATTATTTTTCAGTCTTCATGCATTCATGTTATAAAATGTCAAAGTTTCACTGTAATGGTTTTTATCAGGCCACCAGACTATTAAAGTAATAACTTCCAACATGGAAGAAAAACCAGGGTCTTTAAGATGTCAGAGTGATTTGAGGTTTCAGTTTTAGTACTAAAACATCAAAACATTACTTTCTACAGCATTCAGACAAAAAAATTCAGCTCATACACTGAGATCATCGTTCCAAGTGGATGCTATAAAAGAAATCATTGAGGGGGTTAAGAATATGTAGCTAGTAAGCTACGCAAACATTACAGGCCTAACCCGCATTCACTGAAATCACTTTGTACCGTCTCAATGATCTGAATTGAAAAGTTGATGTTTAATTTAGTCTAAGAATAAGCAATTGGTCCACAGACAAAATGAAAAACAATCAAATAAATAAATAAATAGATAAATAAATAATAGTAGAGCAGTGATGGCCTGGTAGTAAGGTGCTAGATCACTGATCTCAAGGTCGGGGGTTCAAGCTCCACTCTCAACTCTCAACAAGGTTTTCAGTGTCCCCCCCCAGTGCAGCAAACTGGGTTATCAAAGGCCGGCCATGTCTTTCACTGTCTATGGTGTGAGGTTCATGTAAAAGAACTATTGCTGACTTTCGACAAGCGTAGCTGCATAGCTGTCAGTGTGTTTCTGCCCTGCAATGGCCTGGCGAGCTGTACAGGGTGTGCTATGCCCTCGCTCAGAGTTGGCTGAGATGGGCACTAGCCTCCTGTGAGCCTAATTAGGATTAAGAGGTTCAGAAAATGAATGAATGAATAATAATAATAATAACAACAGTTCAGTTCATTTTCTGTAACCGCTTCATCCTAATTAGGGTCACGGGGAGGCTGGTGCCCATCCCAGCCAACTCAGGGCGAGGGCAGAGTACACCCTGGACAGCTCGCCAAGCCATCGCAGGGCAGAAACACGCTGACGGCTTTGCAACCTACTCTTGTCGAAAGTCAGCAATGGTTCTTTTACATGCCTCTCACCATAGACAGTGAGAGACATGGCCAGCCTTTGATAACCCAGTTAGCTGCACTGGGGGGACAGTGACAACCTTGTGGAGAGTGGGACTCGAAACCCCAACCTTTGGATCAGCAATCCAGCGCCTTATACCACTAGACCACCACTGCCCATAATAACAACAGTCCTAACAATAATAATAATAATAATAATAATAATAATAATAATAATAATAATAATAATAATAATAATAATAATAATAATGTTATTCTTCTTCTTCTTCTTCTTCTTCTTATTATTATTATTATTATAAATTAATAAATTAATTAATTTTTAAAAGATACGAAAATAGTTTGCCAGTACTTAGTGTTTCCTAGTGTGTAGCTGGCATGCTCAATTATGTTCATTTTCTCAGTATATCATGTTTTGGTGTTCTTTAAAGGCTTATTGCTATAAACAAACAAACAAAACAGTGATCAATAAGCTCAATTAGGGGGGCATCCACTTGGTGCAATAGACTGTTCACCTTATCACCGACCTGAGTTCATCAAGTACTATTAGGTATAATTCATTATAGTAAATATCATGGTTATAGTTCAGGTAACTCCGTGAAATATTTCAAATGTTCATCACATAGAAAAATCAAGAAAACAGCAGAAGATACAGCAAAATAATTACTGTTGATTATTTTTAACACTGAAGCGAGCACAAGGGGAAGCTAAACTGTAAAAAATAATTTAACTGGATTGTTCTTTAATTTATGATCCAAGTAAAGCATTTACATTATAATTTTTTTAAAATAGCTTGTATATTTTTGACTGTATGAGTTGTATCTCCCAGCATGCATCGCTTATTAAGATAATAAACAGAACAAGCTGTAGTATCGCTTGGTGCACGTTGCCTGTTAAATTATGTAAACAATTATATTGTTATTTAAGAAACAAAAGCATGACCCTTGTTCATAGCAACACTTTTGTTGGGAAGCTTTCTGAGAATTTTTTCTGACATTATTCACCAAAGGCAAGTCTGTACACTACATTTACAGGATAAAAAAAAGCACAAATACAGGCAAATATTAATATCTGAAAGTGGCTTCCTAATCCACGGGGCTGTTGTGCCACCATCCTCTTTCATCACTAGTGGTGTCCGAGGGGTTTATTTCTTTTCAGTTCTGACAGTGTTGATGATGTGCATACAGGAGTTTGTAAGAAGCAATAGCTGGTTAGAGACTGTGAATTGGCGTGCCTGTCAGGTGAGCTCGACTGCCGACACAGGAACAGGCTGAGTGTTATTTTGAAGTGCTGTGTTTCATCTGTCAGTGACAAGCAGATAGGTATCGCTGACGACATGGGGGGAGGGGGGCCTCTAAGCTTCATGGATGAACGCTGTAGAGTTCATCCATATCCCGATCTCTTCTTCCAATCCTTCAACAGTCACTACTACAAAGACGCAATCTCATTGAAAATGACGTAAGATTGATATACAGTGTAAGCACCATGTCATGTGCTGAGATAATACAACATGGAGGGACAGGAGGCAGTACTAAAGTATACAGCCAAAAAAGAAAGCACTTTAAAATCTACTATGATAGCAACTCTATTTATTTTTTAATTTTTTAAATCAACCTGGTGGTTAAGGTGCTGGATCACTGATCTTAAGGTTGGGGGTTCAAGCCCCATTCTCAACAGGTTGTCACTGTCCCCCCAGTGCAGCGAATTGGATTATCAAATGTCCTTCTTGTTTGGGCTTGTCCCTTTTTCTAGGGGTCGCCACAGCGAATCATCTGCCTCCATCTTCATGGAAGTCATATTAATGATTCACATACAGTGGTACCTCACCTTACGATAGTCCCAGCAAACAAAAAATCCAGGTTATGAAAAACATTTTCCAAAATTTTTTGTCTCTGTATACGAAACAAGTTCTCCTTACGAAACGCACTAAATGCGCCATTGAAACATTCAAATAATGCACGAGCTGCTCTCTTATTGACTATCTTCCAACATCCCGCCCCGCTGGCCTCCCATTGGTTAGGAGGGATGATGCAACTCCCTCCCATTGGCTATCTCCCAACATCCCCCCTCACTGGCCTCCCATTGGCCAGGAGGGATGACGCAGCTCCCTCCCATTGGCTATTATGGAGCTGCATCTCCCATAATGCTTTTCATGTAAAAGACAGAGTTACTGTTGTTTCATGAGTTTTTTTAGTGTGCTCATTCCAACTTTATTTTTTGACTCAGGCTTTTAACCTTGTATAAACATTTGTAAGATTATAACTCTTGGTAGCAGAGCCCACACACATACACACACACACACACACACACACACACACACACACACACACACACACACGCGCGCGCATATGATTTCCGGTGCGAGTGAATAGAAGAAGCGGGCTCATGGCATGCAGTTGAGTGATATCGCAAAGGAATATGACCTAACCCGTCTACCATCGGTACGATATTGAAGAACAAGGAGGCCTTAAGAGGTATTCTTTTATAATTTTTGAAGGGTTTAGGGGGTAGTATTGGGGGCCTTGGAACGAATCACACGTTTTACATGTAAAATGCGGTTCAATTTACGAAAAATCCAGGTTAAGCAAAAGGCTCTGGAATGGATTAATTTCGTAAGGTGAGGTACCACTGTATTTGATTTGGCATAGGTTTTTACGTCGGTCCTGACACAACCTTTTAGCAAAGAGCAGAAACACGCTGATGGCTTTTGCAGCCTACTTTTGACAAAAGTCAACAATGCTTCTTTTACCTGCCTCTCACCACAGAAAGTGAGAGACATGGCCAGCCCTCGATAGCCCAGTTAGCTGCAATGCGGGGACAGTGACAACCCTGTGGCGAGTGGGACTCGAACCCCCAACCCTAGGATCAGCGATCCAGCACCTTTTACCACCAGGCCACCACTGCCTCTGGATTATCAAATGTATGATTTAAAAATGGTTCCGCCCATAGCATACCATAGATGAGACCACTTATGATTTGAGTGATGCAGCCGGGGTTATGGAGTCTGTAAAACCAAGGGATTTTCCATGTTAAGGCACTGTGTATTTATATTCACTCACAGATATAAATACGAATATTTGGAAAAGAAAATCAGATTATCTTACTTTTTGGCAGACAAACATAGATATAATGAGGCTTTTTATTAAAAGTAAAGGCAGGCAGTCCAAACCACTATGGCTTGAAAGCAAGCAAAGTTCAGTCAAGGCAAATGGAATATCAGAAACAAAGCAGTAAAAACAACTGGAGCAAGCAAGCAAACATCAAAACACTGAAAGTGAGGAAGGAAGGAAGGAAGGAAGGAAGGAAAAGGGGGCCCGGGATGCACTGGTAAACAGGTCAAAGGTGCAATACCTTGCACAGAACATGTGCAAACAGAATCCTTAGATAATGAAGGTAATTAATGAAATGGGAACCAGGTTTGCAGAGCAAGTGACTGAGTCATGTGATTGGAGTGTCAGTAGTCAGTTAACAGAGTTCACCGAGGTGCATGCTGGGAACTGTACTGCAAGTTCTGATTGTACTGTGAGCAGAACTACAGCACTACTACACTCACTGATTAAAAAGAATTCATCAGACACGAATAAGATAAATTAGGCATGAGGTCATTTCTTAGAAAAGACATCTTATGGAGTTTTATTTAACGTTCCAATGCTGGCAGATAAAATTATTCTGTTAAATTAAACCTTCTGAAAATGTTGTGCTTGAAATTGCCCTCACATACATATAGTAGCTATGTTGCTAACCACATATCTTTTCCATTGAAAAATAGGCATGTCTTTCAAAAGACAAATTATAGAGGGTTGATTGAAGGACTTGTGACAAGTTTCTACAAAAATGTGCTTTCTGTACAAATAATGATTGGTGCCTTTTAACTGCTGCCTTTAGATGTTCATTATACACCAGTTTTGGGTAAACAGGTTTTTTCTTGTTGTTGTCATAGAAACACTAAAGATTTTCTTCAAGAAAATGATATAAAAGTAACAAATGTGGTACATGCATATTAGGCTGGACAGCGATGGATTCGGTGTAAAGGCCGATCAGGGGATGGAGTGAGAACTGCTTTCATTGTGAACACACCTTCTCTCGCTTTAGGGCGCAGGTGACCCTGCCATCACACTCCGACCACATTCACACCAGGCTAATCATTTCATTTTAATAACCAGGATATTCTCTTCATCCTTTCCTCCCCCTCTTTCCATCTCTCTCTCTCTCTCTCTATCTCTCTCTCTCTCTCTCTGTCTGTCTCTCATGTCTCTCACACACACACATCTTGCTGGCCCCGCTGTCTGCCCTAGCCTTTGCCAAGGTCCAGCTAATTTTATTCTAATTGCCTGTGCCCTCAGCCGAGACTGATCTGCCTCATTGTCCCCATCCCCCCTTCCATAATTCATTCTCCCCCTCCTCCTCCTCCTCCTCCTCTTTCTGACTCGTCCTTCTTTCTCTTCTTCGACACTTCTTCACTCCAACATCTCAGTCAACCTCTACATCCTGTAACCTCTCACCATCTAACCTCTCCTTCTCTAACCTCTTGTTTTCCCCCGTAGTATCCTTTCTACATTGCGAGAGCAATGCATGTGCATTTCCAATTTTCTCTATTCTCCCTCTGTTCCTGACCCCTCATTCCATCGCCATGAAAGAGAGAATCGTCTTGGCACCGGCCTTTGGCCGCTACGCTCTAGTCCGCACACAATGGTTTGAAAAGAGAAGGCAGGAGGCTTCAATTAGGTAAAGGTAGAGCTCATTTGTGGTCAACTGAGACAGAGACGAACAAAGGGCGTGTGTGAATGTGAGGTGGTGCAGGGAAGTCTGTCCACAGGGCCACCGTGCCCCCATCCTCATGCACCGCATTATCAGCTCACACCTGCCTCCTCTTTCAGCAATTACAAAAGCGACAGTGCACAAAGGCACTCGGCACAGTCACGCACAAAGGCAGCCATGATTAGGCTGGCCGCTGACCAACACCTGTCTGATGTGCAAATTCGTGTGCGAACACACGCCGCGTGATCACATATTCACCGGTGTAAAATATGCTCCGCCTGCAGAACCTGGGCCTGACGATGCGTTTGATTAAAACTGATTGCGGATACGAAGCTGGTTCAAATGAATGTTTATTATTTCAAAAAGAAAATCCGAGGTACCCCGCCTCGATCCGTCTGCTCCAGGCACCCACTTGGAGCTTGGCTGGAACGGGGCCTGCTAAAAATAACTGCCTTCTTTTTCGCAGCAAGTCATTAGGCACAGATAAAAATTAAAGCATCAATTTTGCCTAAACTTTAAATAAGCAAGCAAGCTGAATATAGTCAAGCTCTAAATAGTGCTCTGGCTCTTCTAATTAGGGCTTCATGACAGGCTTCTTAGTGGATAATGGCTTATTTTGGTCATCAGCAACGTAGCATCTAGCTACGATTGAAAGCATCCAGGGGAAAGTCACCACTGTAATCACACTTCCCAAATCCTCTTGTCTCTCCCATCTCGGCTGGAAAAAGCAGCCCCAATAAATTTTCATTACACCTGAGAAAAGCCCTTCAAATAGAGCCACACAGGCAGAAACTAATTACTTTTTAATTTATTGACTAATGGCTGAAGCCTTTGCAGACAGCTGTGATCGTTCCAACAGTTGTCATGCAAGTCCGGTATCTTTGTCGATTCATCCCGACAATTAATACCATCTTTTGTCGCAAATTTTGGTCAGACTGCTTCATATCCGCACCGGACCGTAATACATAAGCCTACAGCTGAAAACATCCTCCTATCAAAGCTTGCATAATGCAATGTGCTTTCCTTTCATACACTATGAAAATTCTCCACAGTTAATGCTGGCGTCTTATATGGAATCCCTCCGTGTTTAATTTCACAGTCGGGTGAGAACCCTTTGCTCTTCACTGTCTCGGACTGAAGGTTAAGGCCTTTGCTCTGTGGGACTACATCTATCTTCTCTCTACTTACGCTAATTATGCACAGACTGTAGAGCTCCTACACTAGCGTCACGTATTCGGGGCTGGAATGAGAGTTGTGAAGAGGTCCTCTAAGAGGCTTTGGACACCGTTGTTGCTGTCCCGGAGGAACTTGCTGCTTTTTCATGTCTGAGAATGTGGCAGCTCCCAGAAACCCCTGCTCAGTTTGATGCTTTTTCTGTTCACCACCGTCCAACAGCACATGCTCCTCCTGCTAGCCTGAGAAAGCATGAATATGAATGGATCATAGAAATCCCTTTGGGGCATTGTGCATTTGCTTTCAAACTCTGAATGGCATTACACTGCTGCTGGCACGTGAAAGAGGTTAATTAAAACGGCCGACTCATAGGTGGGTAGCTTTAAGCCTGAGCAGTTAAGGATTTGTCATGTCCAGGTGGAACAGAGGGAACTGTTCTAAACTGCGGAAACAAATTGAGGTCCACAGACGGTGTGATGAGTTCCTATGTGGAACGCTTACGAAAGGAACAACGAAGTCATTGTCAATCCAATACGTGCACAGATTTTCACATATTTTGTGAGCCAGAAACTGAACAAAAGCTGAATACACAGGCTTAAATTAATGTAAAAATTCATCTGTCAGCATTTTACCCACAGCTAGGTGGGTAAAAAAAAAAAAGGTTCACAAAAAAGCTGATGCCGATCTCAACCGACACAATGCAAAGGCGAGGTACACCCTGAACAGCTTTCCATACCACTGCAGGGCAACACACACTGAACCATTCACATGCACTCACAACTAGGTCCAATGTGGAACATGCAAGTAGACTAATGGGCGTGTCTTTGGACTGTGAAAGGAAGCTGTCGCGCCAGGAGGAAGCCGACGAGGAAAGCATGCAAACTCCACACAGAAATTCCTAAACTGGTTGCTTGGACCTCGTGATGAAGAAGATGTTTTCTGCAGATTTAGAAAAAAATAGTTTTGCCCATTTTTTAATGTATGAGGCCAATATGCATTAAACCCTGGTAGATGCAGGATTATATTCCTTGGAGAAGGAGCATCATCAAATGATCAGTAGGATGACTCAGAAGGTCAGTATGTAACATGCACAGAATGAATGGCCGTCTACTCACTCATAATAACATTAGATAATAATTATGTAATTAGTTACACTCTGCGACTTGATAGTGCTGGACATGTTCAACTTTTCCTTATTATCTATTTTTAATAAATGCCAATCCATCAGTGACTGGTGGAGCGCAAGATACATTATGTAACATGGACAGGAAAAGTTATGTAGATCATCAATCCGATTTTAATTCTGGTGCTTATTTACCAATTTTTCCCCCCACACATGCAAATTCTGTGCGTCATGGTGCGTGCACCTGTGCTCCGTTTCATGTGGTAATTGAACCTGTGGTGACCTAAGCAAAGGCTCAGCGGGATGTGAAATTAATGAGGACTTTCTCTACCCGCAAAACTGAGAATGAAAAAGGTGTACACTAGGAATGGGCATACTTTATTTCAAAATCTGTGTTCACCATATGTACATATTTTGATATGATATTATCTCCCAGGGCAGTGGTGGCCTGGTGGTTAAAGGCGCTGGATCACTGATCCTAAGGTTGGGGGTTCGAGTCCCACTCTCCACAGGGTTGTGACTGTACTCCCAGTGCAGGTGACTGGGTTATCAAAGGCCAGCCATTTTTCTCACTGTCAATGGTGAATGGCATGTAAAAGAACCATTTCTGACTTTCGTAAATAGTAGCTGCATAGCCGTCAGTGTGTCTCTACCCCTTGCTAAAAGGGTTGTGTCAGGAAGGACATGTGATGTAAAAATCTATGTCAACTCAAACTAGCGAATCATTAATATGACTTCCATGAAAATGGAGGCAGATGATTCGCTGTGGCGACCCCTGAAGGAAACAGCCAAAAGGAAAAGAAGAAAGAAGATATGATATTATCTCCCAGGCATGTACTAAAGATTTTGATGAAACGATTCACAAATAAACTTGGAAATGGAAAATTTGTTCAAGTTTGAAGTTGGACAGTTGGAAAATGTGCCATGTTTGTGATCAGACGCCTATAATATATGGGAACAGCTTTTATTATAAGCTGTATACAGCTTTTATTGCCCAAAACTGAACATGTTACATTTTATAATAAATTTATTAAATTGTAAATATGAAAAAGTCCTCTCAGAAGTTATACTTAAATTAGCTCAGGATAACTATCTAGCTAAGAGATGCTAAACTTACGTGATGAGATTTCTTAAAATAATTCTGAGCTTATATCTAGAAATAATTATATTTTAATTATAATAATATAATAAAATATAATAATTATATTATATTATTTGCTAATACTGTATAATTAGCAGTGTAAAGCAAGTTAAAACAGGAAATTTAAAAGTGTCAAAGACTCAGCACTCCATAAGATCAACTTCACTCAAGCCAATAAAGTCAGGATGGCTTTAAAACTCGGGAAATTAATAACTTAAGCAAACCTGGTTGTGTATAATGTTGTATTGGAAAGCAGGGCATGATGGGTAAACAAACACATCACAGCTGTTCACTACTGGCAAGCCTCAGAAAATGTAAGTCAGTTTTAGTTCTCCTTTATTTCTTTTCTTGTTGATCATTTTCCCCCAAGTCTCTCTCTCTCTCTCTCTCTCTCTCTCAATATCTCCTTCTCTCTTTTCCTTGCTCTCTCTCTGTCTCTCTCTCTCTCTCTCTCTCTCTCTCTCTTTCTCTCTCAGCAAAACTCCTGGACTGATTAACAGACTCCAGCGTGCCAGTGCTGTGTGAGCCCCCCCTCTTGGGACACATAGAGAATAAAGTAACAGAACAGACAGCTCTGCTTTCCTTCTCTCTCCCTCCTCTCCACCACATCCCTCTAGTCCAGTGATGTCAGTGTCTCTGTAAAGGAAATAGAACTAATGGAGCAGTGCCAGGTACGCCATGTACCTGAACTGGCAAAGGGAACACTCCACCACAGCAAATAAATAAATAAGTAAAAATCCAACGCAATCACCTCTCCTCTTTACATCAACCCACCGTGCTTTCGCAAAGAGAGTATAATTTTAAATATACTTAGGTGCTGTTTCCTACTCTCTTCACACATTTTCTCTCAAGCTCTTTTTTACTTCTGCATGACGTTGGTTTCAGTGAGCAACATTGATGCTAACTAAGGATTCTGGCTAAGGTAAACAACACAAAGCTAGCATTTCAGCATAAGAACAGTCCTCAGCATAGTGAGAGCTGAAGAAACTTCCAATACATTTGCTACTCACAAAGCTCTACTTAGGATGAGAACATAGCACCGAGCGCACAGAATTGTTCTGCTTAAAACCTGTTTCATAGTCATGGGAGACGCCTTAAATAAATAATTAAAAAAAAGACAAATACAAAAAGAACAAATTTAAGTTCTGTACTATGGACACTGTAACCAAGGTCAAAGTCAGCACTGTCATACCTCTCTCTAAGATTTCTCTGCTATATCGACTGCAAACTGCATCCTGAAAAAATATTGCATTGATAATGGGCACCATAAAACAGATCATTTTACAGGCAGACGATCTCCGTCTTGAAGGCAGTTGAAAACCATTTTCAAACGACATAAAATTTAACATAGCGCTACATGTGCCGAACCAATAGTTTCCACCCTACATGGAACTTTGAATTTAATTAAGGAGAGGAAAAGCATGAAGAAGAGAGTATAGAGGACCTTAGTTTACACACACACACACACACACACACACACACACACACACACACACACACACACACACACACACACAGATACAGACACACACACCCACACATCATCAAGTATTCAACCAAAATTTGTGAAACTTCAGATATATGAATATTCATTCATTCATTTTCTGAATAGCTTAATCCTAATTAGGGTCGCGGAGAGGCTGGCGCCCTCCCCAGCTGACTCCAGGCGAGGGCAGAGTACACCCTAGACAGCTCGCCAGGCCATCGCAGGGCAGAAACACGCTGAACGGTATGCAGCCTACTCTGGGAAAAAGTCAGCAATGGTTCTTTTACATGAACCTCACACCATAGACAGTGAGTGACATGGCCGGCCTTTAATGACCCAGTTAGCTGCACTGGGAGGACAGTGACAACCTGTGCAGAGTGGAGCTTGAACCCCTAACATTAGAATCAATGATCCAGCACCTTTACCACCAAGCCACCACTGTCCCCACCAGGCCACCACTACCCCACCATGCCACCACTCATTGGGTTATTTAATTAAAAAGGTTATTCAACCCCAAACTGGCAGGTCTTATAGAGTGTTCCTGTTATGCAGTAGGAAATGTCGACCAAAGGTGTACTAATGAAGGACAGTCACGAAATTGGAAAGAGTGCCATGTGTGCCCAAGGCCCAGTGAAGAGCATTAGGAGCAAAGACTAGTAGGTCTGGTCTGAACCCACAGAAGATTTATACCGTAACAGTTAATGCTGGCTATGATAGAAAAAGATCAGAGCACAGACTGCATTGCTGTGTATTGGATTGTCGACTATTATGTGTGTGTACACATATTCAACCTCCATACTCCGTCTCACCTTGATTGCCTTTATTGTAAATTAAACCAGGTGTGTAAATCAGAGGATTTTAACACAATATAACAAAAAAGATGTCATGCGTTACGTAAGTGAAGAAAACCACATTATTTAATGAATACTGAACATCAACGGATCGCATCTTCATTGAGACATAAGTATCACAATATCTTTAAATATTGCTCACTCTGCCTGAATTTCTGTTTGTCAGTGACCCAAGCAGCCTATCATAATCAACAAAATCATATGTATGAGTCACACATTAATATCCACACGCACACCATCAGCATGTAAACCAAAATCAAACACATTATCCCAGTCTCCTTCCATTCCGTCTTTTCTCTCAAAATATTGACTCGTTAATGTGATGCTATCAACCGGATCAGAGATGAACTGACACTAAAGTCAGATTGCTGGGGGGAGATGCTGGAAAGTTGAAAATTCATTCATTTAATTTTTTTTTTTTTTTTTTTTTGTATTTTGTTTGGTTTTTTTAACTGCTTCATTTGTTATTTGGGTTGCACAGAGGCTCGAGCCTATCCCAGCCAACTCCAGATAAAGGCAGGGTACACTCAGACCATCGCACAGGGGCAATGGTGGCCTAGTGGTATGGGGCGCTGGATCGCTGATCCTAAGGTTGGGGGTTCGAGTCCCACTCTCCACAAGGGTGTCACTGTCTCCTCTGGTGTAACTAACTGGGTTATAAAAAGCCGGCCATGTCTCTCACTGTCTATGGTGTGATGCATGTAAAAGAGCCATTGCTGACTTTCGACAAGAGTAGGCTGCAAAGCCGTCAGCATGTTTCCACCCTGTGATGGCCTTGAAAGCTGTCCAGGGTATATTCTGCCCTCGCCCAGAGTCGGATGGGATGGGTGCCAGCCTCCCCGCGACCCTAATTTAATTTAAGATTAAGCGTTTACAGAAAAAGAACTGCACCATCGCACAGCCAAAAAACCCAACCAATCACACTCACATTTGAACCTAGGAGCAATTTAGAATATTTGATAAAATTTGTGATTTGGGACTGTTTGAGGAAAGGGGAGGAAAGAAAGACACGCAAACTCCACACAGAAACACCCTCAACAGGCATAGGACTCGAACCCAGGACCTTCTTGCTGTAAATCAGAAGTGCTAACCACTACTGTATACAATGTTCAGACATATCAATTTGTGAACCAAAGGTCGAGCAAATTGCAGCTGTTATGTATTGCCAGTTACAAAAATACTATTCCCCCAAGTCTTTTTTTTTTTTTTCTCTTTAGGCGCAAAGTGAAAAACACTGAAAAAGTAGTTTTCAAGCTCTTGAGTTCTAAAGTGGCCATATTCCATTTGCTTTTCAACTGCAAACCCAGATCTATGCTAATGCACACTCATTTAGAGTGTATAGATTATTGATTGCCAAGTCTTCCTGGGCAGACTAACTTCTATTTGGACCATTTGAGAGCGCACAACATACATTTAAATGATCAATGGTGATAGAGGGCTGAAAATTGTAAGGTAACGTGCTACTTTTAGCTTCTAAATTACCTTGTGTACCTGGGGACATGTTGGTCCCCAGATTTTTACAAAATGAACTCTGCCAAGAACTGCTCAGCAGAAGGCGCCTTGAACGCCTTACAAACGTTAAACTCCCTCTGGTAATACACACACACACACACACACACACACATTCCCATACACTTACAAATACATTAAGCCAATGTCTCACACCATTAACATGGGCGAAGGACATTTTCAACATTCAAATGCCAGGGTAAAGAATAAATGTCAACTCTTTCTTTGTTATGCTAAATCAATTAGCCACTAGAGAGCGGATGCTCGCTGCAGAGCCACGGTTAACTTCTACATAGAACCTGCACTCACTGCATGGATATTTAATCCATTAAAAACAAACCCACAGTTGGAAAGCAACATTTCATTCATTTTCTGAACCGCTTAATCCTATTTCAGGTTGCGGGGAAGCTGGTGCCCATCTCAGCCGACTCTGGATGAGGCCAGAGTACACCCTGAACAGCTCACCAGGCCATCGCAGGGCAGAAACACGCTGACAACTATGCAGCTACCCTTGACAAAAGTCAGCCATGGTTCTTTTACAGCCTCACACCAGAGACAGTGAGAAACATACTGGACTTTGATAACCCAGTCAGCTGCACTGGGGGGACATTGACAACCCGTTGATAGTGGGGCTTGAAGCCCCAACTTTAGGATCAGTGATCCAGCACCATAGCACCAGGCCACCACTGCCTGGGTTGGAAAGCAACCCGATTACTGTAAGTGAGCGTCTGTGATAGTTCTGTCATTTGGTGTTAACAATTCTGTGTCTAATCAAAAAGGTGCAAATGCACAAATACGAAACAATCCATTGGTACACAAAATGGGGTTGCGCCTCTGCATCACTCTCTCCGTGCTCTTCGCCTCCTCCACAGCACAGAGCTGTGCTGTTTTCCAAAAGAGTGCATCCTGTTACACGAGGCCCCTGCGTGGTGTTCAGACAGAGCACAGCCTGGCAGACTCCTGACACTCTGATATATAGGAGCTGTAGGAAGCATATGGGCTGGGAAGCAAGATTTCTGCCTCCCTCTAAAGCTCCTCATCCAGCTGCTTAATGGCACACACTGATCTGTAATTCCTCCATTTCTGATATCCCTCACAACCCCCACCAATCCCACATCCCCCATTCTTCAGAAACCCCTGGAGATGATCGGTAGGCATGCACGCTCCACTCATCTCCAGCTGGGAACTGCCTGACACCAGATGCTGGGACTAGAGCAGGGCCTGGGTGATGTGTTTCAGGGCCTGGTGCACAGCTTTTCATCCTTATAAGCATCTTAAGGCAGAAGAAGAGGAAAGGATAGGCCCATAAAACATTGATTTACTCTGTCTCTGGTGAAAATGAAAAGTTTCCGGAACAATCCTGATCCGCTTTTCAAGCAACATCATCACTCGGAGAAGTTTGGGTCCGTTGTTAAACGAAGAACATAGGCAAATATGTGCACAGAACTAGACACACCAATGATGGGAGAAAAGATGATAAAAATTAATCAATTCAACATTCAGTATTGCTTAATATGGCCTGCTGATGGATCCCCAACATTAGAGAAACAGCTCAGAAAGCTTTAAACACTGGAAGGAATAAACCCGGGAGCATTTTTTTAAATGATAAAAGTAAAACGAAGGTGACATGGTAGGTTGCACATCTCCCATAGTGCTTAACACATCTGCTTCACAGCAAGATGGTCCTGGGTTCAAGACCTGGGCTTAGTCATTTCTGTGTGGGATTTGCATGTTCGCCCTGTGCTTGCTTGGGGTTCCTCTGGGTACTCCGGTTTCCTCCCACAGTCCAAAGACATGCACATTAGCATAAATCTAATTTATTCATTTTTTGGGCTGCTTAACTCTAGGGTCACGGGGAGGCTGGCGTCCATCTCAGCTGAATCTGGGCGAGGGCGGGGAACACCCTGGACAGTTCACCAGGCCATCGCAGGGCCTTCGGAACAGCCACATTAGCCTTATTCAGTGCTTCTCAATTATTTTCTGTGCCCACCCCCGGAAGAAAAAAACAATTCACGCTCCCCACCGCCCCGCGAGCAACTATAAATAGTATTATTTCTCTATAAAATTGTTATTAGTACACCTCTGTATAACATTGTACGTTTATTAACATTAAAAAACAAAAAAAGAAAGAAATATAATTCAACTTACAATAAAGACAAACTTCATGAACATTATTTTTTAATCTGCAATTAAAAAGATTTAAAGTGCACCGATGTGTCTGAAATTAAAAAAATACATCCTTATTCAAACTCATTCAACTTATTTATGTCTTGATAAATCCATCTCTCTCCACCTTTCTCTTCGTTCCTGTTACAACTTTTTCCATGTTGTTTCTTGAGGGGTTGTTTCCTGCACTTCACATCGTGCGAAAAACCGCTACACCATAGCGCAACAATGGGAGCAACACTGCCTCTAGTGGAGTGGAGGTACAATTACACTTAATTCTCGTATACAATTCCAGAAAAGCATGTTTCCCAGTGTCATACGTAAACCCGCCGTCCCCCATCTCCCCCCCCCTCCCCCCATCCCCCGGCATCACACTGCACCCCCCCCCCATCATCATCAATCAGCGATGCACTATTTGGGAAGCACTGGCCTAACTGGAAAAACTGCTCCTAGTTATGAATATGGGTGTGAATTGTTGTGTGTGTGTGTGTGTAGATGTGTCCCAGCTTTGTAACCCTAATATGATTATGCGGTTAGAAAAATGAGGGAGGAAGTGAGTAAAACCAAAACTTCACCGTGCGGCAAAGCAAAGAATTCTCAAATGCGCCCAACTTGTCAGAATGGTTTACCAAAAACAATACAAAGCCATCTGGCATATTCTGTCATGCTTTCCAGGCTGAAGGAACAATATGAAATAGGCCAGTCAGTTTGAGAAAGAGAGGATTGAGAAACTGGTAGACCGCTGCTGCCTGTCACCTGTCAGTCTTGATGTCTCCC
Source organism: Plotosus lineatus (assembly GCA_024760905.1). Lineage (NCBI taxonomy): Eukaryota > Metazoa > Chordata > Actinopteri > Siluriformes > Plotosidae > Plotosus > Plotosus lineatus. Next base: position 39,320,682 of record CM045738.1, on the reverse strand, counting down.
CTGTGTGTGCATGCAGCCCGACCACACTTTATAGCCGGCCAGAGGCTGCCAAAGATAACCTGCACACAGCCATCACATCCCATTACACCCTAAAGCAGACTCCCACGGTACCTTTCCTCAGTCCCCTAACAGCACAGCTCTCTTCCTGCACGCAATGCATTCGGTGTAAAGCCACACACACACACACACACACACACACACACACACACACACACACACACACACACACACACACACACACTATATGAATCAGAAAGGATACATATTACAGGACTTATTGTTTGACCAACAGTATGTCAGTGCCAGTATTCAATTAACCACACCCATACTTTTGACTGCGTCAGGGTTTAAGAAGCCTTTGGGAGATCTGAAAGCACTTTGGAGAAGAAAGAGGCAGAGGACAAAGAAGGGTCACTCTCTGAAGCAATCTTCAAAAAATGCCACCCAGGACAGATCTACAAGTTTGCTTTCATGCTCAGAATTTTAATACTACAGGAAAAAAAATGTGCTAATGTGAAAAAAGACGGTTAACCATAGTGCAGCACTGTGGCTTCTGCCTCACGGCAGGAGGACCCTGGATCGGAGTTCTGCACTTGAGTATTTCTCTGTGGCGTTTTCCATGTGCTTGTGTGGGTTTCCTCCAGGTACTCAGTCCAGTTCCCACCCACGGATTAAAGTCATGCACTTCAGGCTAACTGACTGTTCCAAAATATTATGAGTGTAAATAATTCTGTATGTCTTGACCCCTTGAAGGTCTGGTGAGCTGTTATGGGTGTACCCCGCCCTAACCCAGTGTTTGTTGACATAGGTTAATCATAACCCGGATAGCATTAAGGTTTGTATTTCGCATCCCACTCTGCTACTTGAGGTGACCCGAGTGCTTTATTTTTATGATTTAATGGGACAAATTGGATCCATCTGATAAGATTTAAAGTGAAAATGTACAATGATTAAGTCAGAAGGTTATTTGATGGAGAAATATACATTCTCACATAGTCGTGGGGAAATTTTGGCTTTAAAAAGATGAAATAAAAAATTTCTACTTTTTCTTTTGAATAAATAATAAAATAGCAAGGACATTTTCGAGCGTTTGCATAGCTGTTGCGTAACGGGTGTCTGCTGCTTGTGTCTTGTCCTTGTATAACAGTAGTTTACAGAGACATGCAATTATTTCCAATTTCCTTTCCTGACTCTTCTGAAATTTGTTTACATCTTGAAAAAAAAATTGAGTCAATCATACAATACTTATCTTCTCTACACCCCCTGCCTCACTTCTCCTTTTACTCTCACCTTCACTCTGAATCAGCCGTTCCAGCTACTGCCAAATTTCCCAGCATATGCAAATATAACCCCAAAACAGCCTTTGCCTTGCTTTGCCATCCCTGATTCAATTAGAGTGATTGAATCACAGATCCTTAATTAAGCCCTTTAACGGCATCATGTGGCTTTTGAAGAGTTTAAGAGGAGCCAGATTAGATGAAGAACAGTGAGAACATATGAGGTGGAATTGGTTTAGTGCCACCATGGCAGCACCCCTGCGATGAGGCGTGAGAGAGAGACTCTGTGTGGGTCGGGAACCTCAGGAGAGATCATCCTCCACTCCATCTGGGATCTGAGAGATGGGCAGAGCTCTGAACAGCTGAGGAAAGCAAATGCGTAGATCAAACAAACTTTACGCTCGGGGTGCAGAAAAGACGATTTTGAAAGACTATACAAAGTCAAAGTATTGATCGAAGCCATCACAAACTGTGCAATGAAGGAGGAAAATGAGTGAGTTCTTTCTGAAGTCAGCTTCTCCTTCACCATGTCCAGGCGATAGTGTAACCTGGAAATCAATGGTAATACACTCATTACGGTGATAACTGATGCTCTTGAGAACAGACATTGAAATTCACCAAATTATACTGTGCAACCATTGATGGTACCTTCTGCAGAAGCTGGACACTGCATGTCATTATTTCCTTGTCTATTAACCTACATTAAACTCCAGTGGAACTGTCTCAATTACCAAACCCACCACGCTAAGCTCCTCCTGTCAATCAGCAGCTCAGTGACGCCCTGAACAGAGGATATAATACGCCTGCGGGTTTCTTACTTCTGAATAAAACATTGCGCTAAGCTGTAGTGCTATCTACCTGAGCCAAAAGATTCTAAAATGTCTAAATTGTCACTCTATATGTCAATAAACAAGATGCTGGATGAAAACTGATGTATATACAAAATGAAAAAGTGAGCAGGCAATGCACCAGCCAGCAGGATAAACTATTCTTTTTTTATTTAAAAACAAATTTATCCAGTATTTTGATGACGGTAGGCGGTATCTGCATTGACAAACTGGGGCTCTCAAACCAATATCTCCAGTTCCATGGGGGGGTGGGGTGAATGCATCTCGCTTATTCTAACCGAGCATCAGCAAGGCTTAAACAGAAGTGCTGAATTTGGGAAAAAAAGAAAATTTAAAAAAAAATCTTTTTGGGTTAAAACTGTGTCAGTAAAACTCTTGCAATCAAAAATTGTACAGCAAACAGCGACATATTAGTAAAAATGCGAAAGATTCTTAATAGAAAGGTTTTATTTTTAATTTTTTTATTTGTCCCATTGACTGTCAGCATACAGCATCCCAAATTCAATTCTTAAACTACTTTTCAAAAGATTTTGCTGAATCTGGATAACTGATTAATGCATGTATGCATGTAAACGATATTTCTGGTTGGTTGCTCCAGTCTGGTAGTGACGAGAACTCAATCGATTAGCTGGGCTACGTCACCAACCCTGTTCAGCATAACACATGATCAGCCAGCACTGAGCTGCACAAACAGCAAGCGCCGAGATCACGGAAAGCATTTGTTTTTGTTCCGAAATCAACTAATGACAGGAAAGCCGAGTTGAGAAAACATTGCCTACAGAAGCCATTTTGGACTTACTGTCACGCTCATCTCTGGCAGCATCCTTGGCCTCAAAGTCAATAGAATGTGCTGACGTCACTTCCGGCGAAAAAGAAGTGCTAACAGGTCATCAACTGACTTAGTTTGATCAGGGATCCCAGTGAGGTTTAGAGAAAAAAAAAAAATAGAGGAAACGGGTTCAGAAATAGAGGAAATGAAATATTTCAGCTGGGGGTCAAAGGGGCCACAGGGCCCCTGAAGCTGAAAAATTAGCGGAATTCCGCTAAATAGGCGAGTAAAAATAGCGGAATTCTGCTAAATAGCGGAGATCTGGGATCCCTGTTTTATTGCCATTATTAATGCTGCTGAGCCTTGATCTGACCAACTGGAGGTACAATGCCAAGGTTATTATCACTCACTCATTCACTTGCTAAACTGTTTACACCTATAAAGATCGCGGGGAGGCGCGAGCTCGCCAGCCCATCACAAGGCACGCTTACACCTACAGGCAATTTGGAATAGCCAATCAGCCGAATGTGAATGTTTTTGGATGAAAGGAAACCGACATGCCGACATCAAGAACCCCACAAATGCATGGGGAAATAATGCAAATTCCACTAATGCCCGAGCCTGGCAATTGAACCTTCTTGCTGTGAGGTGGACGTGCTAACCACTACTCCACTATTCCACCCATAGTGATTATGCTCGAGGCAAAACATGATCCAACAAAATATTGGTGTGCAGAACCTTTTTTTGGCCAGACAGTGTATATCCACCTTGCATCTTAACAGTGATTTCTCGACTCTCCAAAATAAAGCGGACGTTCTGTTTACACACTTTCCTCCCGCCGTCAGTCATTGTGTCTTAAATAAAATTAAAAAGATATATTAAATCTGATCATACATTATGGACAGACTTGTACTGGAGATGTGCCACATGAACCTTTTAACAAATTTGCGAAGGTGTTGATGAATTACATGGAACTACAAATGGATAAATAGGCAAAGTGCAGTGTGATCAGACATATAAAGCATGTTGGGGAGTGATGCTCTGGGAAAATAATCAACTTTGGTGTAGTTTATTAAATCATGCCATATTTTCATTTAACAGCAGTGCCTGTCATGTTTTAATGTTTATATATACCATAGTTGAAGCCTGTGGAGCTCTGACTAGTGTTTAAGTGCTCAGGTGCACAAGATCTCATACACAGCCAACAGAATGAGGTAAAGCATTAAATCTCTTCGACTCTGTCTCGCTCTCTCTCTCTCTCTCTCTCACACACACACACACACACACACACACACACACACACACACACACACACACACACACACACACACACACACACACACACACAACTGTGGTCACTCATGCAGACATTATGAATGTAGCTGCGGACAAGCATAGTCCCTCAATCACACTCCCTGTGCTGCCTCTCTGCGTTCTTTATTAGTTTGCCATGTGCTGATTTGTCACAAAACGAAGAGGTCTGTATTAAAAAAGCCTGAGCCGACTGCTCACACGGCGCTAATCCTGCACTGCCCTAATTGTGACCACACTCGCCCTGCTTTCTGATAAAGCGTGAGGCATGAACATGGCACCTTAAATGCTTCTTCTGTGGCTTTTCACTCTTTAGCTGACTACTATGTTGTGACAATCACCTCTCTCTCTCTCTCTCTCTTTCTCTCTCATTCTGTCTCCCTCTCTATCTTGTCGCTGACAATCACACAGCGGAGGAAGGGGGAGGTCTTTTCTCTTTGTTTCCCTAAATAAGATTAGAGTGTTTGCAGTATTTCTGAGAGCTGAGTGAGGAGCTTTGTGTGTGTGCGCATGTCTGTATGTGTGTGTGTGTGTGTGTGTGTGTGTGTGTGTGTGTGTGTGTGTGTGTGTGTGTGTGTGTGTGTGTGTGTGTGTGTGTGTGTGTGTGTGTGTGTGTGTGTGTGTGTGTGTGTGTGTGTGTGTGTGTGTGTGAATCTGGGTAAACATGAGGTCAGCTCTGGAGAGAGTTCAGGTCAGGTTTTTATTCAATGGCAGCTTCCATTCGAGGCAATTTTCTTTTCAGTGATGCTGCAAAGCACATATACCCACGTGGGGCATAAGAATGGAGGCTTGTATTTTAAAAACTGCAGAGAAGGCATGTTAATCACACACACACACACACACACACACACACACACACACACACACACACACACACACACACACACACAAACACACACTTTGCAGAGTAACATAAAGGAAAATGACTTCAGAACTGCAGAATGACGTATCAAAATCTACAAACAGCAAAAATTTAAAATATGTCATTGCACTTTTTAAAAAAATGTATTTTATTCATGATTTTGCTTTTATAATTCATGGCACAGGGCAGTGGTGGCCTGGTGGTAAAGGTGCCGGATAACTGATCCTAAGGTTAGGGGTTCAAGTCACACTCTCAATGGGCTGTCACTGTCCCCCACTGGGCCGGTAACTGGGTTATCAAGAGCCAGCCATGTCTCTCACTGTCTATGATGAGATGATTCATGTAAAAGAACCATTGCTGACTTTCATAAAAAGAGTTGCTGCAAAGCCGTAATCGTGTTTCTGTCCCTTGCTAATGGGTTGTGTCAGGAAGGGCATCCGACGTAAAAACCTATGCTAAATCAAACATGCGAATGTCTCTCTCTCTTGCTCTCTCTCTCTCTCTCTCTCTCTCTCTCTATGAATTGAACCAGTAACCCTTCAGCCCCAAGCCCACTTCTCTAACAATTAGGCCACAGCTACCCCTTTTGTGAAGACCAAGCTGAGTCAGGGGTGGTATTATTGTTCCTACTATCACCTCATAGTGTGATGGTTAAGGGTTCGGATCTCATGGAGTATTTGTGTGGAGTTAACATGTTCTCCCAATCTCTGGCTTCCTCCTCCAGTCTAAAGACGTGCACATTAGGCCAAGTGGCTACTTTAAAATCGCCCACATGTGTGAAATGTGTGTAAATAGTCATACGTGTGTTACCGTGTTTCCCTGAAAATAAGACCTAACCACAAAATAAGACCTAGCGTGATTTCACAAGATGATTTCAATATAAGCCCTTCCCTTAAAATAAGCCCTAGTTGAGAGCGACAGCAATTGAGGTTTTGCACGTGACGTCACAGGGTCACCTGACTTATGTTTACACACCATATTGGACCGCATGATCTGGACGGTGCTCACTCATTCAACATTGCTAAACATTTTAAAATAACTAATAGTGGTTCAACATTACCCAACTGGATGTTGTTTGTCGGTTACGGACTTCCTCGGAGTGATACAAAATAACCAGTGAGTATGGTTATATTGTGTTGTGCTGTTGGCTGTGCAAATAGATAGAGGAGTAAGCCTGCACTGTCGTTTTATCGTTTTCCATCTGACCCGGAGAGAAAAGCCAAGTGGATCGCAGCGGTAAATAGGAAAGACTGTAATTCTACAGAATACAGTACAATATGCAGCGAACACTTTGTATCAGGTAAATATACATTATATATATATATATATAAAACATGTGAATTTATACAACCATTATAAGCACTGATCATTTTAATTTATTATTGCATAAGCGCTTGTTTGTGTAGGTCTATTTGGGGATAGAACAGGCACCTTAGCCGTTATGAGGTGATAGTCTCTCTTCCCGGTTCCTGGCTCCCAGTGTTGCATACAGCTTACAAATCCGGCAACAAAATACTTGTAAGCTTCCATTGGTTTGATATATTAAGATATATTATAAGATATATTAAGATATATTATAAGACATGTAATAGAGAAAAATGTAAAATACATCATCACCTAAAAATAAGCCCTAGTATCATATTTCGGTATGAAAATTAATATAAGCCCTGTCTTATTTTCGGGGAAACACGGTAGTCCCCCAGTGCAGCTAACTGGGTTATCAAAGGCCGGCCGTGTCTCTCACTGTCTGTAGTGAGAGGTTCATGTAAAAGAACCATTGCCAACTTTCATCAACAGTAGACTGCACAGCTGTCAGCATGTTTCTGCCCTGCGGTGGCCCGGCAAGTGGTCTAGGGTGTACTCTTCCCTCACACCGAGTCAGCTGAGATAGGTACCAGCCTCCCTGTGACCCTAGAATTGAGTGGTTCAGAAAATAAATGAATGAACATTTGTGTTAACCCTCAGGATGTACCTCACCTCTCTCCTGAAGTCTGGGATTGACTCCAGCAGATATGTGATATAGATTTTGGATAGATGGGAAAATCACACAAACTCCAAGAATCAGTGCATGTCATGAACCCAGCAGTTATCTGGATAGATTTATAGATAGTTACTCACACACATTACACAAATACCATTACTTTACTTCCATGTTTGTGGATATAAATCTTTTACTAGCTATGTTAATGGAAGTAGTAATACACGGATACTTGGCATAATTTATTACGTACCAAGCACACAAGGAATATGATTGTCATCATAAATCCAGTGTTCATTTTATAAAAGCATATAAATTAAGAAAGGAAAAACACACATGAAAAAATGCTCAAGTTTAAATCTTTGTATATATTGTTCAAAGGGGTTCATATATTTACCTGCACGTTATATTAGATATACAAATAAATGTATGAATGAATAAGTAAATATATAGACAAACAGCTCGATAGATAGATAAATTATTTAAATAATTAAATTAATTAAAAAAAACTCTAAGTAGGGTCACATGGAGGCTAGTGCCCATCTCAGCCAAATTACGGTACAGCTGAACAGCTCTCCAGGTCCTCTCAGGGGCTACACTCACACAACTACTCACACTGACACCTAGAGGTGATCTGGAGCAGCCAGTCAACCTACTGTGCATGTTTTTTGGATTGTAGGAGGAAACCTGAGTACCCTGAGTAAACCTGCACGAGTCAGGGGCAAACTCCACATGTAAAGTCCAGGAATCAAACCCAAGCCTTCTTGCTATGAGGTGAACATTCTATTCACGCCACCATCATGCCCCCAATTTAATTAACTAATCAATGAATCCTAACTACCAATATAAAGAGCAGAAAAGGAACGATAATTGTATTGGGGAAAAATTACAGTAGTTTATTCTCAAGCTTTCCTCTCTATTTCTATCAGTATATTTTTGGAATTTGACATTTTGGAGTTTGTGAGCTTGTGATTTTGTTTGAAACTCGTGTGCCTTCTACAGATCACCTGATCCATTCGAAACTGTTATACAGCTGCTGAGGTGACATGGTGGTTATTTTTAGTTTTTATATAGGATAATTTTCTGGAAATTAATCAAGATATTATCGCCACGAGTGAAGTTACTTGAGGTCTATTTCATGGGCCAGGAACACTTATAGCAACTGTATTTAAAATGAGCGAGGCACAATGAACATGAGAAATCAATAGAATTAGACCAGTGTAGCTTCTGCAGAACATAAAGATAATATTACACTTCCTGGAATGAGGCATGAAGATTAACTGGAGTCAGCAGCATGTGCATATAGCCATAGATATACAAATAGACCTGTGGATATATACTAGTATATATAAATGGACCAAGGGAGATTTTTTGCGGTGTGTGTGTGTGTGTGTGTGTGTGTGTGTGTGTGTGTGTGTGTGTGTGTGTGTGTGTGTGTGTGTCTGTGTGTGTGTGTGTGTGTGTGTGTGTGTGTGTGTGTGTGTGTGTGTGTGTGTGTGTTTGTGTTCAGAATTCTTCAAGTGAATAGACGACTCGTTCCTGAAAATAGTTTTACGTTTCACATTTCAACAAAATATTAAGTTGTGGAAAACGTACACAATTCATTGTTAGGAATTAATAGTACATACTGGAGATGGTGGTGGTGAGCAGTGGTGGCCTGATGGTAAAAGATGCCGGATTGCTGATCCTCAATATTTGGGTTCGAGTCCCACTCTCCACAAGGTTGTCACTGTCCCCCCCAGTGCAGTTAACTGGGTTATCAAAGGCGGGCCATGTCTCTCACTGTCTATGGTGTGAGGTTCATGTAAAAGAACCATTGCTGACTTTTGACAAGAGTAGCCGTCAGTGTGTTTCTGTCCCTTGCTAAAGGACATCCGACGTAAAAACCTATGCCAAATCAAACATGCGAATCATAGATTCGCTGTGGCAACGCCTGAGAAAAAAGGGAACAGCAGCCAAAGGGAAAAGAAGAAGAACCATAAGAAGCAGACTGGAGATGGTGGTGGTGTAGTGGTTAGGGAGCTGGGCTCATGATCCAGAGGTCACAGGTTTGAATCCCTGTTGTACCTTCACCGTGCTGAGACCTCTGGTTGAGGTCTTAAACGCAAATGTGCCTCTGTAGTGCAAAAGGGCACCAGTAAAAATATTTGAACGGTAATCTACAGCGGACTGTCAAATCCTAGATTCTTCATAGTATAGAAACCTGGGATAATCTCCGGTCCGAGTAGGCAGTAAAGTACGGTGTAAAAGCCTAACAGACTTTTATGGGTATATACTTCATCGGAAGAGTTTGGCAGAAATCAGTTACAGGTAGCGACTCTGAAATAATAAAAATTCAAAATAAAACACAAAAATTCCTATAAAACACAAAGAAATTGATGCAATATGGCCCTTACTTTTATAAAAGTAAAAAGTAACTTTAAATGTTATACAAAGAATGAGCTCCAAAAGATCCATGAAGTGCGAAGTGAGTGTTGTGAAGGAGAGGATGTGTGGTGCGATCATTTTCATGCTAAAAAAATAAAATAAAATAAAACCCCCCACAAAAATCTTGCTTTAGTTTGCTTCTCTTGTGTTTCCACAAAGCATACACTAAAACAAAAAGATTAAAAAGATGTTGAACATTTCATGCACCTATGGTTTGCTTGCAAAGTGGGCGGAGTTTACCTGATGCACCTTTGTTATGCTTAGTTTGGTCTGAATTTCATGTTCCTATGTATTATGTACCAAAATAATTATTTACCTCATGCTTGGTGGATGTTGATGAATTGAATAGTCTGTGTTGACTGAAGAGACTATTCAGTGACCTCCACCTTGCCTTCAGCGAATAATTGATAATTATATTGTGTTCATGAGACATGAAATGAACTGTAAAATTTAGAGTTCACAAGGTCATGGCTCAATATTAAAGCATTAACTTGTGACCTCAATATATTAATTCATTACCTCAATATATTCACTTGTAGCCATGAATAGTAGTAGTGGTAGTAGTAGGAGGCCTCCATCAGTCCTGAAGGACTGTGCAGTGCGCAGAGCCAGGGTAGGGAGTAATGGAGGACAGGCTGTTACCCAAGCAGCAAGTCCCCCCTCTCGGCGCCACCGGAAGGCTCCAATGGAAGGGCAAGTGCCAATACGACTGGGTTCCAGTGCCGCTGCAGGAGTTACCAGAACGTTACTGTGAACGAACTGCCTCGGGGGACTCCAACTCCCGATTAGAAACACGCTGACAGCTTTGCAGCTACTCTTGTGAAAAGTCAGCAATGGTTCTTTTACATGCCTCACACCATAGACAGTGAGAGACATGGCCGGCCTTTGATAACCCAGTTAGATGCACTGGGGGTGTTGCAACCTTGTGGAGAGTGGGACTCGAACCCCCAACCTTAGGATCAGCAATCCAGTGCCCTATACCACTAGACCACCACTGACCACCTGTAGCCACGAGATGTTGAATTAAAAGAGCAACCTGGAAGTTCTCATTAGAGAACAAAGAGAAAAAAACGGGATCATTTAACACACAGAAGCCTCGACACTCAGAGCATGAACAACGGGACACTTAGCGGTCAAGTACTGATCTTCATCAGATACGCTTTCCAAGTTCTACATATCTAAAAAAAAAAAAAAAAAAAAAAAAAGCACAACACGGGCATAAAAGTGATAAAGCATTAAATACACACCCTGTGCCGACTCCACAGCTCGTACCTAGAGAATAGTCTTAGAGCACAGCATGCGTCTTGCAGTCGGATCGAGGCTTCGAGTGACTTCCATTCCGCAGGAGTAATTTCAAGCCTTTTCCACCCCGATGTCATTTTAAGTGCATCCTGCGCTCTAAAATCGCCAGTCAAACGATCACTGCTAAACAGCACTTCCCGCTGCTCGGGCCACGGTTATTTCATTATTTCCTCCAAACGGCTGATTACAGGAGGAAGATAATTTACGAGGCACTTCATTGGCAATTCAACTGGCACACCACCTGTAAATAATTGAAAATCTTTCTGTCCATTTCCACCTCATCATCTCTCTATCACATTAATACATCTCTCGATGTCATGAGATGACACACGAGGCTGCGCTAACCCTCCACATCATCACATGACCTCTCTCTCGCTCTCTCTCTCTCGTTCTCTCTCTCTCTCACTTTTAGCAACTGTATTCAAACACCCACACACACATACACACACCTTCACGGAGATCTAACAATCCTGTTCGCACTGTATACTGAAGAGTCGATGAACACGATGTTGAATGAACTCCCGTCCCCCCATCCCCCCACTCACTCTGAGGTTTATTACACAGAACCTTCAATCAATCAAATAAAGCAACATCTATATGTTGTACTGAGGGTGTCTGTGTTTCGAATTTGTACCTCCAGTGATGGATGGATCCTAAATAAATTTTCTATCATTAAAGCTTAATGCAGAGTGACTTCATATTTCTTTTCGATTTTTTTTTATTTTACAATTTAATCGTGATGGAATATTTAAGAGATATTTATTTATATTTATTAGAAGCTGACAATTTCACAGGGACATTATGATGCGGCAGAAACTTAGTATGGCGGAATTCTTCTGGTCTCCCCAGAGAGTTTCTAGTGTTCCTTAATTGAACCTTAATTTGTCAGTTAAACCTTGAATTTTGCACTTCACAAAGTATAAAATAGGGTATGAATATTAATTTTCCAATCTTGAAATGTGTTCTCCTCACGTCTCCCATCTTCCCTTCAAATATTCGCAGACCACAAATGAATTAATAATTGATCAAATTGCTTCTTATACTTAAAATAATTAATTCAGTGATGCAAAATTAATAAAAGCCGGCCCCTCTCGACATAATCTCGCAGCACAATGTGAACCAAAGCTTTACAGCTTACAATTTAAACACCACAGATATTAAAGGAATGGATTAGGTGAACGCCATCAAATGCCTCAACTGTGATAATTGTAAATATTGCGAGGTGCAAAAATGACTGTCCTGCAGGAAAATGGCTCAGAAGCAGCAATCTACCGTGTTATTTAGGTCCTCTTATGAAATCATTGGCGTGTTCCTGGTATTTTGGTACTTTGAGTTGCCACATGGTGGATGAGACTTGAGCATATTTTATTTATCTCATTCCGCAATTGGAACACTTTCATGATTTGTGCTGCAATGCATGCTTTTCACCTGAGAGGATTAAAAATCCCTGCAGGCCCAGTTCTCTAGGGTAGACATCCATTCACCCCTACATTCACACCTTGGGGCAATTTGAAACACGTATGTTTTTGGAGAAAACCAGAACACCCGAGGAATTAACGCATTAACGCACTGGAAGAAAATGCAAATGCCATACAGAAGCACCCATGCTGACGATGGTTTTTAAACCCAGAATCCTCTTGCTTTGACGTGAGAGTGATAAGCACTATGCCACCAAGCCGACTTGTTATCTACAGCATGGAGCATGGCAAATTATTAAATTGATAGTTTTAATAGACACTATCTCCTCTGTGCTGTCTGGTCACTGTACCTATGAATTAATGCAAACAACCATCAGCTAATCATAATAAATAAACATATGTACATTCATGTAATCAAACATCTGAATTAACAAAACTGTAATCTCAGTGGTGATGTCTTACCGATCCCAAGGTTGGGAGTTTAAGCCCCACTCTCAATAAGTCACTGCTGGATCGACTGGACACAGGTAATTAATACAATACAGGTATACCTCAACTTTTTTTTGTTTTAAGTTGTTTTCGATTATATGTCAGTTTTCAAAAAATATATGGAAAATTTTTAAAAAGTTTACATCATTATAATCATATAATCGCGCCGCACTATTTGAGAAGCACTGAATTAGCGGCAGCCCCAGGAAATTATACATATGCATCATCAAGACATTACTGGCACATGATTCAAATTCAGCCAATGGCTGAGAGCTTTTGTTTCTCCCTCCTACTGATCGGTTGCAGATGATGTCTACACTTCTTTTTTTCTCCCTCGCGTACATGTCATCAGCACAATTGCTTGAGTTTTTTAGTGTGTTTTGAATGATTATTTAAGCCCTATAATGCCACTCAAACGCTCTGCATCTTTATTTACTCATAAATATTATCACAGTGGAAAATTAAAAAGTTTTTACTTATTACTACATTATTACTGTATTAATGAGTAAGACTATATAAAATGTGTTTAAGAGGCATATATTAGCAATGTAATATCATACAGAGGTTTTTAAAACTGTATTAAATAATTTGCGAACTTCTGGGATCTGTGTGTGTGTGTGTGTGGGGGGGTGTAACTCCCACGAACAACGGGGGCTTTCTGTATAGTTTATATATATATATATATATATATATATATATATACAGATACACACACACACACACACACACACACACACACACACACACACACACACATATATATATATACAGTACGCCATTGACTACTCGCGGTTTTGCAGTCGCGATTTGAGTATTCACGGACTGCCGAGCAGCTCGCACGTGATTCAAATTCAGCCAATGCAGTGATCATTACAGGCTGCGCCATTGCGCCAATGGCGCATTAATTGTGCCTGTGTCCCCATTGAACTACATGCCCGTGCGTCAGCCGGGTGCATAGAAAATGTCCGGGAAATTCTAGTTTATTATATTGTTTAATTTAAAAAGTTAATATCATTCAAAGAAATGCTAAATAAATCATGCCGGTGAGGACATTTGCACTTAGTGATGGTACTATGAAAGATAGCACGTGATTGGCCAGTGGCTCCCGAGCTGACAAATCACAGCTGCTATTCCTTCGCAAACGTGATGCAATGCACTTCATTCGTTTTGGGCACACGAGTGCCGAATCCACTTTTACAGCGTTCGCTTTGCTCCAAGTTAACACACATGTATATAATGCGCATGCCCCAGTGCTTACCCACACTACCCTTGCTCGCGATCCGTGAAAACAAACCCAGCCCCTGATGTTTACTATAGAAACATAAAATGGCGTCCAAAGTGAAAAAACATTGCTCAAAACAGAGAAATTTATTAACAATGTGGGGTGCTAGTAACCAAGTGTCAAATGTATCTAATTCCAGTGATATCACTGATAATACTAGTTGCATTGCTACCGCTAGTGACAGTGGGGTGGCCGCTTGTAGTGCTAGCACTGCTACTGCTAGTCATATTGAGGTTGCAATCGCTAACGTTAGCACTGAAGGTTTGGAAGGGAAAGAAAGACAGGGATATTTTTTGTAGCAAATAAGGTGAAAATACTGTCAACAGCCTGAAAGCATAGCAGAAACTTTGAATTATAATATTGGAAGTCTGTTACTGTCGGTTAAAAACAGTTTGTGTTGTATTTTGTCAACTTCCAAGTATTTTTAAATGTTTGGTTTTGTTTAATTCTGCTCTGTGCCTGATGTAAATTAAAATACAGACAGTGTTAAAAACAGTTTGTTCCATTGGAGTATTTACTAATTTAGGTCCAGTTTTTACCAGTGAGCTGTCAGAAAATAGCTGAATTAGTTTCTTGAACTAATGTAAGTTTACTTCCTGAGGGGCGTAGCTGAGCTGCTCGGGAGCACAAACACCTGGATTCACTATTCTCATTTACTCTCAATAAACAAAAGCACCTCTGCGCCAGAGGATTAACTCACATGAACATCACCACTTCTTTGGTTTGTAACACCTCTTACTCTATCACTTTAAAATTCTGTTTTGTACTTTGGCTCCGGCTGGGGGGGGTGGGGGGGTGGGGGGGGGGTGGCTGAGCTGCTAGGACTTAATGCAGTTAATGCCTGAATTCAGTCGTGTCATGCCTAATGCAATACAGTATGTTCCTCTAGTGGGCATTTTTGCAAACTACACTGCTGTATGTTTATAAAGAGAATGCATTGAAAGGTGTTTTATGCGTATGCTGTATAATGTTTATATTTTAGCATAATTAAATATAACAGTAAAAAATTAAAAGTTTTTCATAATCATTACTATATTTTACTACATTAATACTGTATTAATGAGTAAGACTGTCTATAGAATGTGTTTAAGAAGCATATTTTAGCGCATGTAATAGATACATAGTATTTTACTTATAACTGATTATTCACGCATGTGACATCATACAGGTGGTTTTACTTCCGGGTACAGAACTCGCGGATTTGTCGATTCGTGGAAGGGCCCGGAACCGAACCCCCGCAAATGTCAAGGGCCTATATATATATGTGTGTGTGTGTGTGTGTGTGTATATATAATATTATACAAGTAAATTTGGCATAGCCTAGCGTATTCTAGCCTAGAGACAATCTAATGCGAGTGAAGTCGTTTTCGAGTTACGTCGTCTCCCCTGGAACCAATTAACGATGCAAGCCGAGGTATACCTGCATAATAAATAACTCTTTATAACCATGGTGAGCAGAATAGCATCTCAAAAAAACCCCCGAAACTTTTAAACACTTTAGCCTCATTGAAAGGGTTACAATGCATAAACCAGAACCATGTGTCAAAAACAGAATTCTGAAGTTATGTTTGTTAGGCTAATTGGCTGCTCCAAACTGTCCCTATGTGTGAATAACACTGCGATGATCTGCAATCAGCTATTCAGGGTGTATCCCGTCTTTGCACAGTGTGAGCTAAGATAGGTTCGGCCTTCCCATGGCCCAAATAGGATTAAGTGGTTTGACAAATGAGCACACAGACACACAGACACACACACACACACACACACACACACACACACACACACACATATATATATATATATACATACATATATATATATATATATATATATGTATGTATGTACAGTATGTATGTATGTATGGCAGCGGGTAGGTCTGTTGGACACTGCCGGCCATCCACTGCATCCTGACCTATCTCCAACCGTCTAGACTATGTAGTGCCACTGGACTCAGATAGACAGGGACGAGAGAGAGTGAGGCTGACGATCTGCGCGACTCTCCCTGGCTTAAATCCAAAGTCAAGCACAAGTCACGACTTCATGCATACCGCAGATCATCGATTTGATATAAAGTCATGGTCATCCTCGACCTCGAAGGACAAACAACAACATATATATAATACTGAAAGAAAACATTGCCAAATCAATGAAAAAATATTTTAGAATCTGAGAGACTGTGGGAAATATAAATTCTGATAAGTGCTATCTGTTGATACTTTAAATTAATGTAAAACAAATATGAATTAAAATATGGCTTGTGTATATGAAGAGTCAAACCTTCACAGGGTCTGTCAACATATTAAAGAAATTAAGTTAGCTTGGATACTGACTGTCTAATTCCCATTTAATTCTCACGCATTTAAATCTAATTCCCATTATAATGTGGCCTTTCCACTACTGTAGTAATGGTTAACTCTATTTGGAAAGTTTATGTGGGCAAATAAAACAGGATCCCTTTAGGATTTTCAAATATTGAAATATTTACTAACATTTTATTTGTAGGTTGTGTTTAATGGGTCATCATAACACTGTCATAAACACTACATGAATCTTTTATAAAGCAACATTGGAGAATGAATATAGAACTGTTTGAGATTGTAATAATGCAATGGTAACATTACAGCCTTGAAGCATTGAGACGTACAGTATATGAAATATTCACCTGACACTGTATCTATTACCAAATGTGTTTACTCTATCTGCTTATTATAGGAGCATAACATTATATTTTCCTTAATAAAAATGAATGGATTCAAATTAAACTACAATGAAAGACTTGTTCAAAACAGGTTCAAATATTTAAAAAGTATGTGCACCACACCAGGTAGGTGTTCAGGAGACGTTCTAACCAGATGCCCAAGCCACCTCAGCTGGCTCCTGGATGGCTGAGCCTCTCACCCTATCTCTGTGGGAGAGCCCCGACACCCCGTGAAAAAAGCTCATTTCAGCCGCTTGCATCTGTGATCTTGTTCTTTCAGGCACTACCCACAGCTTGTGATCATAAGTGACGGTTGGAAGGTACAGTAGATTTTTTAATGTTGTTAAATGAAATGGATAGTTATAAATACGAATAACCTTTAAAATAAAAACAAAAAGATTACAATAATACTGTTTAATAATTTAATTATTCTCTCTTTTTGTGTATCAAAACATCCATGCACAATTTTATAATTTATATAATTCATTTATAATTTATAGTATTCACAATTTTATAATTTATAATATTCATAAATTATTCAGCATCAATTTATAAAGGATTTATGTGTAGCTTATAAATGGGTTACGAAAGGCCGAGTGTAAGTATAATTCAAACTCTCAAATCAGACTTATCACAAAATTGTACAATAACATCCAGAACTTTTAATCAATATCTTTCAGCACTAGTAGGTGCGATATTTTCCCCCTGGATATCCCATCATACAAGATTAGCTAAGAGGGCACCTTGGCACTAGTCTACAGCACTAAGCCGCCACCATTTCAGAAGCGTGTAATGTGAAGAATCATATTCTGCCCCCCAAAAAGTCTCCGGTAGAACAAAAATATGTTAACATATAATAAAAGTTTTCCCCCAGTGCAGCTAACTGGGCTATCAAAGGCCGGCCATGTCTCTCACTATCTATGGTGAGAACTTCATGTAAAAGAACCATTGCTGACTTTTGTCAAGAGTAGCTGCATAGCCGTCAGCATGTTTCTGCTTTGCGATGGCCCGGCGAGAGGTCCAGGGTGTACTCTGCCCTTGCCCACAATCGGCTGAGATGGAACCATGTTCACATGTTGAAATGAACACTTTCCAAATTCCTATTAGTAAAGAAATCATAATTTCCTGTCTGATTTTTACATGTAACATTAATTGATGTTACTATGAATTTTAATGTCATTTATTGTTTTGCTTTACATAGATATCTTACATAGATATCATTTTGAAAATGGCACTTGAAGCTGATAGCTGTCATAAAAAACATAAAACAGCCAGTGCCTGTGCACTGAAGCATATGGGATGTCTTTGATCTGAATTGAATTGCTCAAAGTACAATCCCAGCATCAATCACACTTCAACTGCACAAAATTCCATCTGCCACTGGCCTGTGGTCCATTTGATACTAAAGGATATCTCTGATTTTCCCACATAACACTGGGCCTTTTATTTTCTTTTTTAATTATAAAACCAGCCCAAGATGCTCTCGCAGGCAGAACCATATGTACAGTGATCCCTCGCTACTTCGTGCTTCAGTTTCTGTGGCTTCAGTGCATCCTGGGTTTCTCAAAAATATTCATTGAAAAATTAAAAAATAAAGAAATCTACAAAAAAATAGGGGAAAAGTTAAGGAAAATGCCACAAAACAAGGCCAATTATGCAAAAAAATCCCAAACAAAAACAATAAAACAACCCAACAAAACTACTTACACTTTTATGTGAGGTGCGCATCTGTGTGTGCGTGTGTCTGTATGTGTGTGTATTTATATTTTATTTACATCTTATGCATTATTTTTGAATGTTTAATTGTTATTATAAGTATATAGAGCATTGAATATGCATTTATTGATATTATATACACATATGCATGTACATATACATCGTCAGGGGGGGCGGGGTCGATCCTACTTCTTGGAAATCGGTGGTCGCTTGGGGGGGAGGTCTCGGTCTCCATTAACCACGGAAAGTGAGGAATCCCTGTATCCATATACAATCCCATCCAAGACCTTCCGTAGGGTAACCCTTGTGTTTTCATTTTTCATTTTTCAGTTATGAATGAGTTAACTTACTCATCGCACTAACATGAGGCAAATATTTTAAAAAATGCATTAACTGGACTGCTCTGACCTTGAAACAAGGTCAAAAATGACCCTGTGAGCTTAAAACAAGGTCAAGGTGTCCCATATCCATTTCCACCCTGAGGGGGACCCATACACCAAAATTGTTGATCCTATTAAAATTTCTTCACAATTAAAAGTCATATGGCTGGACGGACAAACAGAACACATTTCTAAATGAAGATCATTGCCACCTTCTGCTGTGGAGGTGCAGAACATCTCACAACATCTTCCCTACCAGTACACTACACCTCCCAGCATTCCATTTACAGATCTCAGTCACCTGACTTCTAGTCACATGACGCAGAATTTACTTGTTCACTCACCAGCCATAAACATCACAGTATATAGGACTCGGCCTTGCAAACTATTGCTGCTGTATATTTCTACCAAGCCATTTTTGTTTCTGTTAGTGTCCAAGTGTATGAGCAGTGTTTCTGCACTTCGACCCTGACATCAGTCTGAAACAGCAGTTTTATTTATATGATTTCTTTGTACCTCTGGTTCATTCTTTCTGCTCTGTCTTTAACGTTTGCTCGATCGATCGCTGTACATCGTCCCACTGACTACGAGCTTGGATTGTGTTTTGGATACTACCGTTTGGGTGATCTAAAAATTTAGTTTGATGGCCATTTTGCGTCCATTTATTCTTTACTGCACCGTGGCGTGACAATCAGTTACATGGACAAAAGTCAGCTGAAGTAGTTTTGTATATAAATAGAGGATACTATGTGATCATGGCTCTATTTCTGAGACATGGGTGTTTAACCTGCTGGCTCGCAGCTGTGTGTATACACCCTCCTTCAGAACTCTGAACACTCACAGTTGCAATCTAGACAATAATTATGTATTTTTCCATCAGAGCGTACATACCCACAATTTACCTAAAATGGATCAAGGAAGAATTTTTGCGGTGTGGTGTGTGTGTGTGTGTGTGTGTGTACACTTGGGCATATATGTATGTGTCGGTTAACTGCACCTCACTTCCTGTCCACATGCACACACAAGCACACCGTGTTCTTCCTGTGTCTCTCTCCCCTCAGTTGGAAGTCTGCAGACGGCACACAGGAACAGGCAGGACATGGCCGTATAAGAGTGTGTGGATGTGTGCGGAGTTCTGCTGGTGACTCACGAAGCACTCTGGAAAGGAACCAGGCCCTATTTTTCTCTCCTTCTCTTTACATAACACACACCATGCACCCTACAGCCTGGCTATACGTCCTCTCTCTTTGGGCAGAGTATGTGACTCTGCCAAGAATCTCAGAGTCAGAGGAAAGCAGCCATGCTGGGTTCTGCATAATCGCCAAAACATAAGGCCTCATCCAGCTAATCAGAATCTTCCTGTATGTTCCGGGAACTTTCCAGAAAGCAACCTGGGCATCTCAGCATATGCTAACAGGACAGCAGCCTGCAGCGCTGTGGGTCACAACATGCTGAAAATAGGGATATCTGCATAAATACGGCTCTGTTAGGGACAAGGTTGCTGAGCAAGAAAACAAAAGGGTAAAGGTGAACGTTACAAAGACTGAATGTAAGTTCACACTTTTATACCTGGCGCTGTCTTGCTCATGGGCCGGGCTGAAAGGCAGCCAGTGTTGTGTGCACCGGTGCAGAAGGCCTAATTAAATTAAGTCTTTATTATCACACTGCAGTGGCAGCACTTCTCCCCGTTTCAGTCCGCTTGGCTAACACTTTCTCCTTGAACACCTGCTTGACATCAGCTTCCCTTCCCCACGTATTTATTCATCCATCCCCTCAGGCAGGAAACCCCGGCCAGCTCCACCACCACCACCACCACCCCACCTTCCCCCTTTAGTACTGCGTAGTGCTTCACACGCTTTTAATTGTGCCTGAAACTATTTTATATTAACCTCAAAGGTCGAGGCCCAGCGGCAACAAAGCACCAGCAAGCTGAGCACTTCCCCGCTGGCTGCAGCAGCTTGAGATATTGAGAGGTTGTAGACAAGTTACAGACTGTTAATGGCAGTTTAAAATGTTCGTCTCCCTACTGTGTTTGTCTGGCAAAACAAACTCGACAAAGTAGAGCAGTATGTTATTAAGTGATGGCCTGGCGGACAAGGAGTTCTGAAATGCAACCGCAGTTCCTGAGCCAGCTAATTTACAAACTGGACACATTCTTTCACCCAGCTTTAAAAAAAACCCAACCCCACCCCCACCCCCCAAAAGAAGGAAAAAAGTCTGTCAGCTGTCTTTCATAATTCTATAAGCTTTGTCTCGATTCACTTTTTCCCATTTTTCGTCATGTCACTCTGCCTCGATTTCTCTCCTTCACTTCCTCCAGCATCAGAAGCCTTCCAACTTCCCTTTACCGCATCTATCATAACTCGCTGCATCTCTATTTCATTCAGTCTGCATTTTTTTTTCTTATCGACATGTTTCCATTTTCCAGCTCACTTTCACTCCATCACCTTCACCCTCCCCCCTAGAGCCATTTTTCATCTGCTCACTCTCTTCCACTGTCTTTCCTCTGGTATCCACAGTGCTCCTTGCCAGCGGGTAACATGCTTGCCCTTGGTCAGGCCCTGGGCTTGGCAGCTCCTGTTTTAGCCCAGTGTGTTTCTTAGCCCAAGTAGATTAATTGGGAAGGAAGGGTGATGACGCTGACCATGCGATGACTCTATGGGCATACTGATGTGACCAAAATAGTTAATACTGCTGAATTTCTCCGTCATTTCATGCAGGTCTGCCTGCTACACAGGTTGATGCCACACAAAGTTGAAGCCTTATAAAATCTGATTCCATTACTACTTGAATTCCACACCAGCTACGGTATGACCATGAAATGTTAGTCAGCTTTATTAAATAATTACACCTGTAGTACTAAGTAACTATCTGTCTTTCTGTCTGTCTGTTCGTCTGCCAAGTGTCGATCATAAAAATGAAGGTAAATGCTAAATCTAAACTAATAAAAACGAGCCGTCGAAGATTAAAGGTCTTGCTTGAGGAATCAGCAGTGCTTGGATCTAAACCCTTCCCCAGCCTTCCCCCTCAGCCACCAACACCTGATCAGGTTATGCGGCTGTTTGTTTTGCCTGAATTCATGATTTAACCCATCACTGCCTATTAAATAGATGCAGACTCTCAACATATCTTCTAAAGTTCAGGACAACACTTATGTTTACATACAAATGTTTACATTTAGGGGCATTGGTGGCCTGGTGGTAAAGGTGCTGGATCACTTATCCTAAGGTTGGGGGTTCAAGCCCCACTATCAATGGGTTGTCACTGTCCCCCCCAGTGCAGCTAACTGGGATATCAAAGGCCGGCCATGTCTCTCACTGTCTATAGTGGAGGTTTGTGTAAAAGAACAATTGCTGACTTTTGACAAGAGTAGTTGCAGAGCCGTCAATGTGTTTCTGCCCTGAGATGGCCTGTTGAGCTGCCAGGGTGTATTCTGCCCTCGCCTGGAGTCGGCTGGAAGGGGTGCCAGCCTCCCCGCAACCCACTTAGGATGAAGCAGTTACAGAAAATGAATTAGTGGATTCCCAGCCTGGGTGTTTCTGTGTGGAGTTTGCATGTGGTCCTCGTGCTTGCGTTGGTTTCCTCCAGGTACTCTGTCCAGGTCACAGTCCAAAAACATGCACAGTAGGTTAAGTGGTTGCTCCAAATCTCCCCTAGGTGTGAGTGTGAACGGTTGCGTGAGTGTTGGCCCTGCGATGGCCTGGTGAGCTGTCCATGGTGTACCCCGCCTTTGCCCAGAGTCGGCTGAGATGGTCGCCAGCCTCCCTGCGATCCTATTTAGTATTAAGGATTTCAGAAAGTGAATGAATGAATGAAAAATGCAAACATGTGTCAGCACTTTTATCCACTTTTATTTGAAGCATCCCCAGCTCCTCCCAACCTTTTTCGTTGAAGTTGAAGATCTTCTGTATGCTGCAGTGAGTATTTTCAGAGGTAACTACCCTGGATCAACTGGGCCCAGGAGAGTCCAGAATAATTTTTCACCATCCATCCATGCATCCATCCATCCATTCATCCATCCATTATCTATACCGATTATCCATCAGAGTAGCAGAAGCCGAAGCTGAAGCCAATCCCAAATGACTTCGGGGGAGAGGCGGAGCACACTCTGAAAAGGTCATCAATCTATCACATGGCTAACAGACAGAAACAACAATTCACACATACACTTTCACCTATGGGCAATTTAGACCATGTTTTTGGACTGTGGGAGGAAACTGAAGTACCGAGACCCCCCCCCCCCACACACACACACACACACACACATGCCACGTGAACAACTAGGTCACCATGCTACATTTTCTAGTTACAGTCATTCATTTATTCATTCATCTGCTGAGCCACTTAACCTTACAAGGGTCGCAGGGAGGCTACAGTCAATCTCAGCCAACTTTCTTTAACGTCTGCATACACTCTGTGCAATTTGGAACAGTCCAATACTGTGTTCCCAGCCAGTACTTTATGTATTTGTGGGATAGCCCATGTAATGGGCCATTTTGAGGTGCTCCACTGGTACCTGCTAGTGTATCATCATGTCAGTGTGAAGGCACTATCACTGGAACATCCTACCTGAAGAGCTTTATGCACCCCTTCTAGTTTCTGTTCTATTATAGGTCATATGTTATAAAAATAAAGTGTTCTCTGATGCCAAGCAATGGACTGGGCATCCACGGCTCCATTTTAAGGAAGTGGTAAGGAGACACAAGGCTAAAACATTCAATCCAGTGGGAACATACTGTGAAAAGCAGAACTTCCTGGAGATCTGGTATATGGGATGGATTCTACACCTCTAAAGACAATTTTGCGGATCTCCAACTTTGCCAGCATTTTTCATGAGTGTGTCGCCAAGAGTATCAGACCACAGTCTGAGGCTTATACAATTCCATTATCACACTGTGGGGTAAAGGTAAAAGTAGCTTGTTTGACCCAGTAAAATAATTTAAAAAAAAAACCCGATAAAAATGCAAAAAAGAACAACATAATAATGCTCTTAAACAATCTTTGAACAACTTTACTGAAAAATAATTTTGAATAAATTTGGACTAAACACTTAACAGGCATGTTTCAAGTATGGCACTCATATTTGAATACAATAACCCAACCAACAAACAAACAAGCAAATGCTTCAGAAAAGGATTTAATACATAACTTGTGTCTGCAATTCAACTGTATGTGTTAAACCTCAGCTCATGGGGAGTCTAAGAGGACCACCTCCTCTTGCTATTTTTGTCTCCTCGCTCTCTTTGTGTCAGTCTACGAATGCCACAAACCATGAGCCACAAGTATGTGACAGCACTTGCTAGCTCAATATGGGACAGCAACAGTGCCTTCCATTCTGCCCGTCCATCCAGACACCAATACAGAAAAAAACAAAAACAAAAAAAAAAACAGTAGGGCCAGACAGCATGCTTCCACCCAAATAGAGACATAATCAAGTAATTGCCCAGGCTGCACTTCTCACACTTGTATACAACTGTACACATTATTCATTTAGTAGACTTAATGTGTGTGTGTGTGTGTGTGTGTGTGTGTGTGTGTGTGTGTGTGTGTGTGTGTGTGTGTGTGTGTGTGTGTGTGTGTGTGTGTGTGTGTGTGTGTGTGTGTGTGTGTGTGATGTCATTGCTTTGGCAGTGCCTATGGGACAGCACTGCTGCAGCAGGTTTTAATAAAAGCTGTGTCTTTGGGAATGCTCTGCTGGGAGCTGTGCTATGTGAGAATGCTGTGAAGATGGTGTCAGTGTGAAGAGAGAGAGAGAGAGAGAGAGAGAGAGAGAGAGAGAGAGAGAGAGAGCGAGAGAGAGAGAATTGCACTGGGACAAGGGGGTTGCTGACTCTAGTGTCATTGTGGGTCCTCAGAGGAGAGGCACTTATTGTTTGATAGTTTCAATATACAGAAGCAGCAGCAGCAGCAGCAGCAGCAGCCTTGATATAGTTGAGCACCACCTTTCCCTTCTTTTCTCTCTCTCTCTCTCTCTCTCTCTCTCTCTCTCTCTCACACACACACACACACACACACACACACACACACACACACACACACACACTAAATTCAGCATGCATTACCAAACTTACTGTATACTTTCCAGCGCTTCACATAATACATGACACATACACACCCAGATGTATAGAGACTATTCCGTTGATACATTTCCGCCATAACCCACTGTGTCGTCATTCTTTACTTAATAGACAAAACATATCTACAACACTTTGGTGTGAAAGACAGACATTCTCACTGAAAACAGTTTATTGGGTTAGCAGCAATTTAGCACCGGCTGGCTTTCTGACAACCCTCTCTACAGCCACAACAGCTTTTGCCCATTTTCCTTACGGAGTAAGAAATGATACACTAGTACAAATGTGCTTAATATTTTATTGGATACATATCTTCTGGATTCATATATTCAAGATACTTTTAAATGTAATCCCTTATTTTAAATAGTTAACTGAACTCAGATGCTTTAATTTATGAGTTGTGTTCACATTTTTCGTTATAAATTATAATATGTATCTGTTTTTTTTTTTTAATCTGTTTTGAATTCTGTTTTATGGTTACAAACTGCCTTTGAAAGCAAGAAGGTTCTGGGTTCAACTCCTGGGCTTTGGTATTTCTGTGTGTAGTGTGTATGTTCTCCCAGTACATGCAAGGGTTTCCTCCAGGTACTTCAGTTTCCTACTATAGACCAAAGACATAGACATTAGCCTAACTGGCTGTTCTATATTATCCATAGGCGAATGTGACTAGCTGTGTGTGTGTGTGTGTGTGTGTGTGTGTGTGTGTGTGTGTGTGTGTGTGTGTGTGTGTGTGTGTGTGTGTGTGTGTGTGTGTGTGTGTATGTGTGTGTGTTGGTCCTACAAGGGTGAGTTGTTCAAAGTGTACCTTGCCATTGCCCAGAGTTGACTGAGATGGGCTCCAGCCTGCCCTTGACCCTTGTAGGACTAATTAGTTTGGCGAGCGAGTGAAAACAAAGGACACTAGTAACCATTTTCTTCATCTTTGCAAGTTTTTTGCAAGTTCAGCAAGAGCTCATTCATCCATACAAACATTTAAAAAAGCCACCATGAATGAGGTCGCCGTGAAGAGCTGCATCTCCCAGCGGAGCTTTCAGCTAACGCATGTAAAAGTGCTGCATTCCCCCAGTGGCCTCTTATTTCTCTTATTTCTTAGTGAATACATCAAAGCCTCGATCTGGGATTTCCCTATACTGACCTCATGCTCAGTTTATATATATATATATATATATATATATATATATATATATATATATATATATATATATACACACACACAGGTCCTTCTAAAAAATTTGCATATTGCGATAAAGTTCATTATTTTCTGTAAAAAATTAAACTTTCATATTTTTTAGATTCATTACACACCAACTGAAATATTTCAGGTCTTTTATTGTTTTAATACTGATGATTTTGGCATACAGCTCATGAAAACCCAAAATTCCTATCTCAAAATATTAGCATATCATGAAAAGGTACTCTAAACGAGCTATTAACCTAATCATCTGAATCAACCAATTAACTCTAAACACCTGCAAAAGATTCCTGAGGCTTTTAAAAACTCCCAGCCTGGTTCATTACTCAAAACCGCAATCATGAGTAAGACTGCTGACCCGACTGCTGTCCAGAAGGCCATTATTGACACCCTCAAGCAAGAGGTTAAGACACAGAAAGAAATCTCTGAGCGAATAGGCTGTTCCCAGAGTGCTGTATCAAGGCACCTCAGTGGGACGTCAGTGGGAAGGAAAAAGTGAAAGAAGAGCCGATTCCAGACCATGGGGGACCTGTGGAAGCAGTGGACTGAGTCTGGAGTAGAAACATCCAGAGCCATCGTGCACAGGCGTGTGCAGGAAATGGGCTACAGGTGCAGCATTCCCCAGGTCAAGCCTCTTTTGAACCAGAAACAGCGGCAGAAGCGCCTGACCTGTGCTACAGAGAAGCAGCACTGGACTGTTGCTCAGTGGTCCAACGTACTTTTTGCGGATGAAAGCAAATTTTGCATGTCATTCAGCAATCAAGGTGCCAGAGTCTGGAGGAAGACTGGGGAGAAGGAAATGCCAAAATGCCTGAAGTCCAGTGTCAAGTACCCACAGTCAGTGATGGTCTGGGGTGCCATGTCAGCTGGGGGTGTTGGTCCACTGTGTTTTATCAAGGGCAGGGTCAATGCAACTAGCTATCAGGAGATTTTGGAGCACTTCATGCTTCCATCTGCTGAAAAGCTTCATGGAGATGAAGATTTCATTTTTCAGCACGACCTGGCACCTGCTCACAGTGCCTAAACCCCTGCTAAATGGTTTACTGACCATGGTATTACTGTGCTCAATTGGCCTGCCAACTCTCCTGACCTGATCTCCATAGAGAATCTGTGAGATGTTGTGAAGAGAAAGTTGAGAGACACCAGACCCAACACTGTGGATGAGCTTAAGGCCGCTATTGAAGCATCCTGGGCCTCCGTAACACCTCAGCAGCGCCACAGGCTGATTGCCTCCATGCCATGCCGCATTGAAGCAGTGATTTCTGCAAAAGGATT
Organism: Plotosus lineatus; assembly: GCA_024760905.1. NCBI lineage: Eukaryota > Metazoa > Chordata > Actinopteri > Siluriformes > Plotosidae > Plotosus > Plotosus lineatus. The sequence goes on along the minus strand of CM045738.1, from coordinate 39,293,384 downwards.
CCCGACAAAGTATTCAATGCATAACTGAATAGAATTATTTGAAGGTTAAATTTTTTGTATTAAAAGCACTTTTTTTATTGGTCGGATGAAATATGCAAATTTTTTGAGCTATTGATTTTTGGTTTATATATATATATACATATATATATATATATATATATATATATATATATATATATATAGACAGATATTGATATAGACACAGGGATCCCTCGTTACTTCGCGCTTCAGTTCATGTGTCTTCAGTGCAAGTTTTTTTTTAAATATTCTTCGAATTAAAAAATAAGGCAAATCATGCAAAAACAAAAACAAAACCCAAACAAATAAAAACAACCCAAAACCCCCCAATCAAAACTTCTTCTCTTCTTCTTCTTTTCCTTTCGCTGTTCCCTTCAGGGGTCGCCACAGCGAATCATCTGCCTCCACTCACCCTATCCTCTGCATCTTCTTCTCTTACACCAACTTCCTTCATGTCCTGCTTCACCACATCCATGAATCGTCTCTTTGGTCTTCCTCTGGGCCTTCTGCCTGGTAGTTCCAACCTCAGCATCCTCCTACCAATATACTCACTATCCCTCCTCTGTCCAAACCATCTCAATCTAGCCTCTCTGACTTTGTCTCCAAAACATCTTACATGTGCTGTCCCTCTGATGGACTCATTCCTGATCCTATCCATCCTCGTTACTCCCAAAGAGAACCTCAACATTTTCATCTCTGCTACCTCCAGCTCTGCCTCCTGTCTTTTCCACAGGGCCACTGTTTCTAAATCATACAACATCGCTGGCCTCAACATCGTCTTGTACACTTTTTCCTGCACTTGTTCTCTGCTCTAACTGATCACAATGTCATCTGCAAACATCATAGTCCATGGAGAATCTTGTCTAACTTTGTCTGTCAGCCTGTCCATCACCATAGCAAACAAGAAGGAAATCATATCTGACCCTTGATACAGTCCTACCTCCACCTTGAACTCTTTTGTAACACCGACAGCACACCTCACGTCTTACATCTCTCATACATGTCCTGCACCACTCTAACATACCTCTCTGCCACTCCAGACTTACTCATGCAACACCACAGTTCTTCTCTCGGTGTCATATGCTTTACCCTGTCATATGCTTGCTCCAGATCCCCAAAGGCTCAATGCAGCTCCTTCTGACCTTCTCTGTACTTCTCTATTAACATCCTCAAAGCAAATACTGCATCTGTGGTGCTCTTTCTTGGCATAAAACCAAACTGTTGTTCACAAATGCTGACCTCTGCCCTTAGTTTAGCTTCCACTATTCTTTCCCATAACTTCATCGTATGGCTCATCAACTTTATCCCTCTGTAGTTGCCACAACTCTGCATGTCTCCCTTGTTCTTAAAAATGGGCACCATCACACTTCTCCATTCCTCTGGCATCCTCTCACTCTCTAAGACCTTGTTGAATGTTCTTGTCAGAAAATCTACTGCTATCTTTCCTAGACACTTCCATAACTCCACCAGTATGTCATCAGGACCAACTGCCTTTCCATTTTTCACCCTCTTCAATGCCCTCCTCACTTCACCCTTCCTAATCTTTGTTACTTCGTGCTCCTCAACGGTCACCTCTTCTACTCTTTATTCGCTCTCATTTTCCTCATTCATCAGCTCTTCAAAGTACTCTTTCCATCTTCCCAGCACACTTCTTTCATCAGTCAATACATTTCCTTGAGTCCTTAATCACTCGAACTTGCTGCACATCCTTCCCATCTCTATTTCTCTGCTGTGCCAACCTGTAAAAATTGTTTTCTCCCTCTTTACTGTCCAACCTAGCATACAAGTCATCATACGCCTTCTGTTTGGCCTTTGACATCACTACCTTCGCCTTACGCTGTGTCTCCCTGTACTCCTGTTGACTCTCTTCGATCCTCTCAATGTCCCACTTCTTCTTAGCTAACCTCTTCTTTTGTACACACTCCTGCACTTCCTCATTCCACCACCAAGTCTCCTTATGTACTCTCCTTCCAGATGACACACCAAGTATTCTCCTACCTGTCTCCCTGATCACATTAGCTGGAGTTGTCCAGTCATCTGGAAGCACTTCCTGACCAACCAAAGCCTGTTTCAACTCCTCTTTGAAGACAACCTGACACTCTTCCTTTTTCAGCTTCCACCACTTTGTCTTCTGCTCTGCCTTTGCCTTCTTCACCTTGCTCACCATCAACGTCATCCTGCACACCACCATCCTATGCTGTTTGGCAACACTCTAATCCACTACTACTTTGCAGTCACTGACCTCCTTCAAATTACATCGCCTACATAAGATGTAGTCTACCTGTGTGCTCATACCTCCGCTTTTATAAGTCACCCTATGCTCCTGTCTCTTTTGGAAGAAAGTATTTACCACAGCCATGCAAAATCTATCAACATCTGTCCGTCTGCGTTCCTGTCCTGGATACCAAACCTGCCCATCACTTCCTCGTCCTGTCTGTTTCCTGTCCCGACATATCCATTGAAGTCTGCCCCAATGACCACTCTTTCACCTCTGAGGGTCCTCTGCATCACTTCATCTAACTCACTCCAGAATCTCTCCTTCTCTTCTAGCTCACATCCTTCCTGTGGGGCATAAGCACTAACAACATTGAACATCACGCCTTCAATTTCTAACTTGAGACTCATCACTCTGTCTGACACTCTTTTCACTTCTAGAACATTCCTGACAAACTCCTCCTTCAAGATGACTCCTACTCCATTTCTCTTCCCATCCACACAACGAAAAACAGCTTAAACCCTGCTCCTAAGCTTCTAGCCTTGCTACCTTTCCACCTGGACTCTTGAACACACAGTATGTCCACCTTCCTCCTCTGCATCATGTCAGCCAGCTCTCTCCCCTTTCCTGTCATAGTTCCAACATTCAAAGTCCCTACTTTCAGTCCTAGACTCAAGCATTTCCTCTTCTCTCTCTGCCTATGGGCATGCCTCCCACCTCTCCTTCTTTGACGTCTTCAACCAACAGTAGTTCAATTTCCACCAGCACCTTGTTGGTTAACAGCACTGATGGTCATTCTAAACCCCCCAATCAAAATCACTTACATTGTTATGTGACGTTCACATCTGAGTGTGTGCATGCGCATCTGTGTGTGCATGCACATCTGTATGTGTGTGTATTTATATTTTATTTACATCTTATGCATTATTTTTTTAATGTTTAATTGTTATTATAAGCATTTATAGCGTTGAATATGTATTTATTGACATTATATACACATATACATGTACGTATACGTCAGTCAGGGATGGTTGATCCTACTTTGCGGAATTCTGCGGTCGAGGGGATCTCGTTCCCAATTGACCATGGAAAGTGAGGGATCCCTGTCTCTCTCTCTCTCTCTCTCTCTCTCTCTCTCTATATATATATATATATATATATATATATATATATATACACACACACACACACACACACACACACACACACACATATATACGTACACACACACACACACACACACACACACACACACACACACACACACACACACACACACACACACACACAAAAAGACTCATAGCACTGCTGAGCTTTTCCCGTTTCAAGCATCAGTTATTTGGGTTTTTTTTTTTTGTGGTCATGTGCAGAAGTTTTAGTTTCATTCCTGTCTCCACCCTCCTGTTTTTTTCTGATGCTTGTACCTGTCCTTTGTCCTCCCTGAGCTCGTTTTATTATGTATCCTCTGTGCATTACTGTGTCTTGTTTTATTTCAGTTTATGCCCTTTTATTTTCTGATTATGGATTATCCCATTTTGATGTTGTCTGCGTGGGTATTGAACCCTACTGTTAGCCCTGCCGCCTGTCTCTTTACACACAACATAATAGATCATATTTTTTTTATTAGAAACTCATCTGGTTTGTGGGGTACACGCAGGAAATATCTCTGGCAGTGTGAATCTATTAAATGTAATACAAATATCATTAAAGCTTGGCAGAGTAGAACCTGGGTGCTAAGTTAGTTAGTGAGTTCGATAAATAGATAGATTTTTTATGCTAGTAAAAAGAAAATGTTCATACATTCGATGAACTTCATTATCTTAGAAAGTCATGGGAGGGCTGGAGCGCAGCGACATTTGGATAGGTGGGCACAACATGGACAGCTTGCTGGTCCATCAGAGCGCGAACGCATGCACAAAGAACACTTCCCCTATAGGCAATATGTCAATGTGTCTTTGCACAGTGGGAGGAAACCGGATTACCTGAAGGAAACCCTTGCAAAGCAAACATGCAAACTCCGCACAGAAACACCCTCGCTGACCCCAGGATCTTCTTGCTTTGAGGTGGCCATGCTGACCACTACCCCATCGCACCACCCAAAATTGTTGTTTGTTTTGATATATCATTACAGATTATTCTAGTGCTTCTCAAATAGTGGGGTGCACCCCCCTTGGGGGTCGTGGTATGATGCTGGGTGGGAGGGGGGGTGCATATGACCCTGGGGAACATGCTTTTGTGGAATAGTGTACGAGAAGTAAGTGTAATTGCACCTCCACTCCAGTAGTTGACAGTGGTGCTCTCATTGTCGCACTATTGTGTAAAGGTTTTTCGCACAAGCAAACGATGTGAAGTGCAGTAAACAACCCCTCAAGAAACAACACGGAAAAATTTCTAACAGGAACCAAATGAAAGGTGGAGAGAGACGGAGATATTAAGACATAAATAAGTTAAATGAGTTTAAATAAGGATGTACTGTATTTTTTTTTATTTATTTCAGGCACACTGGTGCACTTTAAATCTTTTTCTGTTACAAATTAAAAAGAAATGTTGATGAAGTTTTTCTTTGAACTATATTTATTTTTTTGTTTTGTTTTTAAAGTAAATAAGATCCAATGTTATGCAAGAGGTGTACTAATAATTTTATAGACAAATAATACTACAGTATTTATCGTCGCTTGCGAGGCGGTGGGAGGGGGGTGTGAAATGCTTTTTTTCTTCCTAGAGGGGGCGCCACAGAAAATAATTGAGACGCACTGGATTAGGCTGAAGTTACTGAGTCCACGAAGATGTGAACTGATGCTGAAAAGTAAAACAAAGACTAAAATCCAGTGATGGTTTACTGGTTAAAGTGATGGGTTGCTGACAATGGTCAACGGTTCAATCCCCACTGTTGGGCCCTTGAGCAAGACCCTTAACCCTCAAGCGCTCGGTTGTATAAAAATGATAATTGTAAATTGCTCTGGATTAGAGCATCTGACAAAGGCTGTAGATGAATGAATAAATGAATCACTCTCCTACATGTGAAAAATGTGAACTATCAGCTAATGAACTTGCTGTCAAGTTAGCTAGTTAACCTTTTTTAAATTGTATAATCGTGCATATTTGTAGGTCATGCCATTTTTCACTGAAGTGTAGAAAGTGTAGAAATGTTCCTAGGCCATTTAGGTACTTCCTTGTTCATTAAACAAACATATGAAGCAATTACAAATGATTTTTAATGGTTTCAAATTTCATAATCAGGGGCACATTAACAAAGGTAATGAAGAAATGAATCAACCATGAAAGGCCAGTAACATACCTAATTATTTGTAGATGAAAAAAAAAAATGGCTCTATGAAAATTAAGTATATTTTATTAAGGAATAAGGGGTATGAATCCAGAAAGGCTATCGTCAGTGGAAAATACATTTACATTTGCCAGAATTTCAGACCTTAAACCTGATCAGCATAACTACAACCTGTATATTTCTGTATTATTAAATGATGCTAAAACAATAAACAATCAAGTACAGAGCCTAACTATTGACATCTCTGTGTCTAACCATCATAGTAGTTCAGTCGGGATTAAACTAATTATGACAGTAAGAAAAAAAAAAACACTGTATGCTTTGGCCAATGCTGATGTGGATGATGGTCCTTGGCCACTGAGCCTCAGTTCTTTTCACACTGTCGACTTCATACTGCCCGCTTTAGCCATGCTGCTAAATCAGGCAGTGGCCTTGGCTTTCATTAAACACGTAATGCAGAGCTCTCCCTCTAATGGTAATGGAATAGAGGAGGCTGCCAGCGTAAATTAGAGTGTGTGGCTCGAGTTGGGAAAGATTTTTCTGGCCTTTGGCAGGTATGGCCTGAATTAGCTGTAGCATGCTGTTCCAGCAGTCAGCGTGAGAGCGCTTGTATTGATTCTAAACACTGTTGCACTTCCTATCTGAAAGGGAATGTGTATTACAGGAACTGAGCACATCATTCAGAGGGCGCTTAGCTTTTCTCTCAGCATGTTTCTGACTTATTTTGGTTTATTTATCATATTAATGTAATATCATTTATTATTTATATGCACGTTGCTGTAAGCTAATTCTGCCGTGTTCTAAAGTTTATTTCATCCTATACTTTTTTCTTGTATCTGTATTTCTATCATCAACTGTAAAAATGTGGACAATGAGCCTGTGCCTTTTATTTTAAAGCTGGAAATGATTGCCTTAAGCTGGAGATTTGTATGTATATCCTTTGCAGGAGCATTCATTCATTCATTTTCTGAAATGCTTAATCCTAATTAGGGTCGCAGGGAGGCTGGCACCCATCTCAGCTGACTTTGGGCGAGGGCAGAGTACACCCTGGACGGCTCGCCAAGCCATCATAGGGCAGAAACACGCCAATGGCTATCTAGCCTACTCTTGAGGAAAGTCAGCAATGGTTCTTTTACATGAACCTCACACCATAAACAGTGAGAGACATGATCGACCTTTGGTAACCCAGTTAGCTACACTAGGGGGGCGCGGGCAGTGATAACCTGTTGAGCACGGGGCTTGAACACCTGACCTTAGGATCAGTGATCCAGCACCTTACCACCAGGCCACTGCTGCCATATTTGCAGGAGTATTTTCACAAATAAGGTGCCGTCATGAAGATCTGCGTATTTCCAGTGGGAGGATTCTGTAACTGACAGCTCTTGGGTTGTGACTAATCCTTGTCTAATAAACTTGAAATAATTTAATTCCTATAATTATCATACAATTCATGTAATTATGGATTAAACTGTCAACTTTAGAGTGCTTACTTATTTGCTCATTTAATTCAATTATTACTTTGTGAAATGATTATTTTACATGAATAACCTGAATAAAAAAACCAAATAAGACCAAATAAGAATAGTCCTTCAGTTCGAGAGAAAAAAAAATTGGATGGTACAAAGTAAATAGGTGTAAATAGTATGTGTACTCTGGCTGACGTTGGCTGATTCACTGCAGTATCTGAGCCGTATTACAGCAAAATATGGAGCTAAATACATAGGAAGCTCTCATTTGTCTTTTAGTTGTCATTTTGTCATCTTCAACTCTGTGTGAGTTTAATTTGTTTCGTACTCAACAGTAAATGTAACTTGGCTGTACTATGACCATGCTCAGTAGAGCACGTGCTTATTATCAACGTACACATAGGAGTCCGAAGAAAAGAGTGCAGTTACAGAAACGTTTGTGATTCTGTCCGGAATTTTTGTAGAATATTTATAAAACCCTTTAAGAAATTATTGAGAGCCACTGTGTGCATTTGGTGAGTATGCGCCATGAAAGCTCAAAGCTCTGATTGAATAAAAGCAGATGAAGACTTTAAGGGTAAAATATCTAATAAAAGCAAAAATAATGCACTATCTATGTCAATATTTTCCCACCTCTCATTCTGGCACTAAAATATATTGTGTACTTTATTATGGCAGCATAATATCAGAAGGCCTCTCCCTCTATTTTTAATGGTTGCTTATTTCTCTATATGAATTTTACTATACAGCAAATAATTTTTTTCTATGTTGGTCCAATTCTCTTAATCACACGAATCTCATATCCTTTCTGTTCTGTCTTCGGCCTGGAGGAGTTATATGTTTCCTCCCATATGTGCATACACTACTAGTATATACAGTGGTACCTCGACTTACTACGAGTTACTACGAATTTTCCATGATACGAGCTTCGATTCCATAAAAAATCTGCCCAATCCATCGAGCTAATTTTGGACTTACGAGCTCTGCTGGGGAAATGGCTTTTCTGAGCTGATTAGTCTCATATTCTTCTGCATGTATGCATCCATTCTCCGAGAACGCCTTGTGCAGTGCTTCTCAATTATTTTATGTGACGCCGCATAGGAAAAAAAAAAAAAAAAAAAAAAAAAATCTCACCCCCCCCCCCCCCTCCCAGCGCACCGCACGTGACTATAAATAGTGTTTACTGCACTTCATATCATTGGCTCGGTGCTTTTTCCCTACACTATACCATAGTGCAACAATGAGAGCGCCACTGCCAACTACTGTCGCATGTTCCCCAGGGTCATACGACCTCCCCTGGCATCACACCGCGCACGCGTGTGTGTGTGCACATGCATGCCTCGTCTCTACTGTGTGTGTGTGTGTGTGTGTGTGTGTGTGTCTCAGCTTATCAGCGTGAATATGATTAAATATGACATTTAACATACAGTTTCTTTTGTTTATTCGTGTTTTATTATTATTTATTATTAAATATTATTAATGTTAATGTACATGTTTTATTATGAAATATTTATTGTTTTTACATGTTTATCTTTCATATATTAGGTGAAATATGTGTGATTGTGTCAGGTTATATGAGTTTGCGAGGGGGATGGAACGGATTACTTGGTTTTCTATTGTTTCCTATGGGAATTTTTGTTTCATCTAACAAACGTTTCGACTTATGAGCTCGCCCTTGGAACAGATTAATTTCATAGGTCGAGGTACCACTGTGTGTGTGTGTGTGTGTGTGTGTGTGTGTGTGTGTGTGTGTGTGTGTGTGTGCGTGTGTGTATATATATATATATATATATATATATATATATATATATATATATATATATATATATATACAGTAGGCCCTCGACTATTCGTGGTTCAGCGCTCGCACCCCCACATACTTGGGATTGGGGATAAACCCGGCAGTAACTGCCACCCAATTCAAATTTAGCCAATGGCTGAGAGCTTTTGTTTCTCCCTCCTGCTGATTGGTAGCAGATGATGTGTACACCTCTTTTTTTTCCTACTTTGCATACGTCATCAATGTGATTGCTTGAATTGTGAATTCATGGTTTTTTAGTGTGTTTTTAATGATTATTTAAGCCCTATGATGTCACTTAAATGCCCTGCATCTTCTCTAGCTTCTGGTAAGGAGCCAAAGCGCTTTATTCATTCATAAATATTATCACAGTACAAAATTAAAGTTTTTACTTAATCATTACTACATTTTACTACATTATTACTGTATTTATGAGTAAGACTGTCTATAGAATGTGTTTAAGAAGTATATTTTAGCGCATGTAATATCATACATAGGGTTTTAAAACTGCGTCAATAACTCGCGGATTTTCATGATCCGTGGGAAGGGCCGGAACTGAACCATCGCGAAAAACGGGGGTCTACTGCATGTGTGTGGGGGGAAGGGGGTTAGCCCACAGGCTATGTCTTCATCCATGACCTGCTGCATCTCTATTACCACCTCCAAGTTTTGCTGAGCTCTCTGTTGTCTGCCCGCAGGTGGAGACAGGTTTCCTTTTGCAGGCGGAGAGTTGAAGCAAATGGTCTGTATGACAACACGTTCTTGGACAAAACGTGTGAAGCATTTAGCCGTGCCTCCCTTGCCTATGACCTTTCGACCGTGACCTTGCACACAAATCTATAGGCAAGAACCGCTTAGAGCCTGTCAATCAAAGTCACTGCAGACAGGCGGATATTGCTTGGTCAAACTTAATGCAATATAAAAAAGCCACAAGCACTTCATCCATCTATCCATCTATCCTGATACAAATTTGTATGGACCCACTCACATAAAAACATGCAAACTTTAAAAGAATACTTCAGTGTTTTTAAAACTTGATTTCTATACACGATATATACAGCGTTGTGTGAATTTTACACATGAATTTTTTTTTAACAATGTTTCCAATCACAAAGTAAGAATTGTAGTATGCACTACAAGGACATACAAGACAAAGCAAACAAAGTAAGACTTTCAGGGTGGTATGGAGGCTTAGTGGTTAGCACGTCCACCTCACAGCAAGGAGGTCTTGGGTTCGATTCCTAGCTCGGGCGTTTCTGTGTCTTGTTTGCATGTTCTCCACGTGCTTGTGTGGGTTTCCTCCCACAGTACAGAAACATGCACCATAGGCTAACTTGCTGTTATAAATCGCCCCTAGATGTGAGTGTGAATGGTTGTGTGACTGTTTGCCCTGTGATGGCCTGGTGAGCTACTCACAGTAAACCTTACCATCATCCACAGTTGGCTGAGAGTGGTACCAGCCTCCCTACGACTCTAATTAGGGCTAAGTGGTTTAATGAACGAATGAATGAATGAATGAATAACACTTTTATGTTTTGTTTTCTTTTTTTAAGAAATTTGCTTTGAATCACGCATTATCCACTCTGAATAATGTTTATTAATCTCAAGACAGAGAATGAGCATGACGTATATACTACGTATATACTATACGTACATCTATTATCAATTATGTACCGGAGGTGAAGTAGATGTGATCAGCAGCATACATGTATAGAATATGGGAACACAATAAGCAAATTCAAACAATTTTTGAACATTTATTTTGGTCTATTTTAACTCTGAAAGAGGCGGGTCAGGAGAACTGCCACGCCCTTAGATGAGCAAATCGCTGTGTGACTAAAGTCATCCTTTTAAACCCATGTATACCACACAGAAATCCGAGTAACCTGCACTCCATGCTAGGCCATATACACAACACTTGCTCATGCGCTCCAGTGCTATGCCTGTGTGGAAGGTTCTCTTTTTTTAAATTCTGGAAGGCTACCCTTATTTTTATGTGCTTTTATTTACAGTTGCTTGCAGTTTAAGGTTTATAAAGCACTGTTTTTCCACCTATGGCCCTATGACATTCCACCTATGAATGATTTTCCAGCACCTGCTTCTGCTGACAGTACGACTGCTACATATTCGGCTATTGATTGCTAATTAATACTTATTAAGCGAGTTCTACATGTGACGCTACATTACACAGACACTTCAATCAGGTATCCTTAGTGATACAATCACTGCAGCTACCTGTTTATTAACATTTGCTGTTAAATCGTGCTACACATGATACTTATTCGTTTTGACAGTATGAACACTCATATTGTGATATGACGATTAATCAATATATCACCCAGTCATGGCCGAATTCAATCCGATTTAATTGCATAATGATTCAGAGAATTCAACACTTTGATTTCTTTGCAGTCATTACCTATTAGCTTCAGTTGTAGTAAATCATTGAGGGGTTGAAAAGAAACACTAGAGTATAATGATATTAAAACAGTGGGTGAATCTAGATTAATTCTGTTGCCTGAACTCCTATATATTGTGATCATCATCATCATCATTTTCATAATCATTCTCCAGTCACCCACAACCTTACATCCTAAATCTAACTCATCTAACTGCACCACGAGCAAAGAGACTCATAACAATTATAAAATACATGTTTTATAAAGATTACTTATGCAGAGTGACCTTCAGCCCATATGCTGTGTGAACGGCTGTGCTTTGAACACCCCCTACGGTCAGGAATAAATGTACAACATCGAATCTTGTGTCAGTAATAAATGAATGAAGAGAAACAGACTTGATTTCACTTTTCTGTGGCTATGCTAAAAAGCCAAGAGGGTGCTCTCTACTTAATTTTCTGCAATTATACAAGGAAATGTCTTATAATTGGCACTTTCTTTATGCCTGCCCATTATCGATGTCCCTTAAAGGCATGGAGGCATAGAGAAAATTGGCTGGATGTTGCAGGGCCTGCAGTCCATTTGCACATGAATGAGGTTTGTTAATAAGAGCAGACAGAAAAAGGGAAAGAAAGAGAAAAGGACAGAATAGAGTGCGTGAAGGGAGAGAAAGTAAAAAAAAGCACTGACATTCGTGGTCAGTTTTTATATTATCTCTGGCAGTCTGCACTCCCTGGATGAAACTGGAAGTATCGGATGTAAGTCAGTAAGCGAGTGGCGCACAGAGCCTGGCACGGAGGCAGTAAGGCCCAGAGCTGTCTAATGGGCGAGGAGCAACGGCTGCTAATTGGGAGTGAAGCACAGATTCGTCACGGAAGAAATAGAGAGACTGTGTGTGTGTGTGTGTGTGTGTGTGTGTGTTTGTGTCTGTTTCTGTTCTACAGTATAAACATGCAGGACAGGAGTCAGGAGGCTGATGCCTGGGGTAGAAACACACACAGTACATGCTCAGCATTGCAAAATACTACCCCATAAGATACAACGCATAATATGGATGAGGGAAAGAGAAATAGTTTTCTCATCATCTCTTCAACCTGTAATAACCTCCTCTCTCTCTCTCTCTCTCTCTCTCTCTCTTGCTCTCTCTCTCTCTCTCTCCCGCTCTTCAATGAAACTCCTGAACATTTTCTGGCTCCTGATACTGTGTATTTACAGAGACCCTACTCTCTTTTCATCATGTTCCTGGAATTTAGCAAGTAAATAACATTAAGTATAGTTTGCTGACTTTAAGAGTCAAAGAAAAATTTATCACATCGGCTGCTTGCTTTCCGACTAGAAAAATGTGACCAAGGACCACAGCTAAACTCTGGTGTTTAATAAATGTTCCGAACGCATTAATACACAACATAAAGTAGACCTGAGTCAAGAGCTGAAATGAAAGCAGGAAAAGCCTCTTCTGAAAATATGCAAATACGTATTTGTTGGGAGTACAAGATGAGTGGCGCTACTTCAGCAGATACCGTGGAATTTTAAAGGTCTGATGATAGATAATGTAAATGTTAGTTGTCCTTCAAAAATCAAGAATAAATCATAAAGTAATTCAGAAGTAGTCAGTTAAAAATCTTTAATACATTTTCTTAGCCATAAATGTTTACCTGCTGTTAGTTATATTCTCTGGGAGATTTTACATGGTCACCACATTATAGCATATTTTTTCGATAAATACCAACATGATGAACATAAAATCGTTTTTTATTTTTTATTTTTATTTTTATTTATTTATTTTTTTTTTTTATTAAAGCATGACCAATTGTATCTTCTCGGATCCTGAGCCACAGATTCAAACTCTTTTGCCAAAAGGGTCCCATTTTCTTCCCTCATTTTATTTTTGTCTACTTCCCACACGTGTAGTTCGTTCTAATACCTAATATCACACACGGGTAGTAAATACTGATTCTTAATATCACATACAGGGGCAGTGGTTTCCTGGTGTTAAAGGTGCTGGATCACTGAGTCTAAGGTTGGGGATTCAAGCCCCACTCTCTCAGCAGCTAACTGGGTTATCAAAGGCCAACCATGTCTCACACTGCCTATGATGAGAGATTCATGTAAAAGAACCATTGCTGATTTCGACAAGAGTAGCTGCACAGCTATCAGCATGTTTCTGCCTGGCGAGCCGTCCAGGGTATATTTTGCCCTCGCCCAGAATTGGCTGAGATGGGCACCAGCCTCCTCACAACCATAATCAGCATTAAGCAGTTCAAAAAATGAATGAATGAATGAATATCACATACAAGATGCATATAAAAAATAAATATTTACTTTTTTTTTAAAGGTATACATTAAACAATACATTCGTTCATTTTCTGTAACCGCTTAATCCTAATTAGGATCAAGGGGAGGCTGGCGCCAATCCCAGCCAACTCTGGGCGAGCGCAGAGTACACCCTGGACAGCTTGCCAGGCCATTGCAGGGCAGAAACACGCTGACAGGTATACAGCTACTCTTGTTGAAAGTCAGCAATGGTTGTTAAACATGAATCTCTCATCATAGACAGTGAGAGACATGGCCGGCCTTTGATAACCCAGTAAGCTGCACTGGGTGGGCAGCAGCGACAACAATGACAATGGAGCTTGAACCCCCAACCTTAGGATCTGTAAACCAGCACCTTATCACCGGGCCACCACTGTCCCACGTTAAACAATATCAAACTAAACAAAATCAATATTTGGTGTAATTTTTGTCATTCTTTTTTTTGCAACACAAACTACATCAGTTATCCCAGGTATACTTTGTGATATTTTATAAATATATACATATTTCTGAGATTCTTTGAGAATTGGCTACAGATCTTCCATAGACTGCGACGGTCATAATTCTTTCTGCATTTTCAGATAAAACAGGATATTAGATGTTTAAGACTTTTGCGAAAACATTATTCAAAATATTCAATTTAAATACACAACAAAAGCCATGAGAGACCCTAATGTTAAGGCTGCACCATGCTGAAATCCAACACAAGAATCCCACTTCATGGCTATTAATTTTCTGACTCACACATTCAGACACTTGAGCTCCAGCTCTACTGGCCCGTTTCACGATCATTTTCAGAAGAATTTTATCTGGAGACACACTGACCGAGAGTTAACAGATACCTCAGGCTTCACAGGTACTGAGAACAGCTACGAGCTAAAAATGAGTCATACCTGTGCATTTCATCAGTAACTTTGCAAAATGATCGGTTGGAAATGCTCACACACACACACACACACACACACACACACACACACACACACACACACACACACACACACACACACACAAACACACACTTGTCTGCACACCGTGGACAGCACTTGTCTTGCACTTTTATCTATTAACAAGCGCTTAATTTGCAGCCAGATACGAACACATTAGCATGGTGTTAACAGAGAAGATGAGAGTGAAGCTGCATGCTAAGAGCTTTGCTAATAGGCTATTTGGAGTTATTAGTCCACATTAATATTCCATTACCTGTCAGCACTCACTCAAAGAAAAGAGTTAAGCTTTTGAAACCACTGTGAATGGCGACTGATATCAAACACCTAACTTCTAAGATGAGACAGAATCTCAAGTGGGTGATTAGAAGAAACCCCAGTTAATAGGCTCATTTGCGCTGTTAAATGGAATCATGGAAATTCGGAAAGCCACGCTCCTATCCTCATATACAACCTTACCTTGTTTTAGGGGATGTTGTTAACCATTCGTCATGCTTCTCAAAGGTTATCAAGTAGGCTGCAATTTCCTAAAAGACAGGAAACACACACACACACTCAATTAGACAGATGTTGCAGTTATACAATAACAATCCAACTTTTTTAGCATCTGCATAAAACAAAGTGTCATGTATAGATTTAAAGCGAACCGAGAAAACCTTTGCGGGATTTCCATTCAGAGGATCAAGTAAAACGAAACAAAATGGCTCTAAACAAAGACAATCAGTCCACAATGTAAGCATTATCATCTAACTGAGCTGTCGCGCATCCAGGCCTCGACACCCTGATCAAAAACCTCAGGCATGAGAAAAAGAGGTGTTTGCAATTCAACAAATCAGAAGTGTGTGCACGGTGTCTCTGAGCTTCAGTAACACCGTTTGATATGTCAAAATATCCGTTTGTAGTTGAGTGTAGTTGAGCTCAGTCAGGTGCAGCTGTCAAAGCACAAAGAGGACGAGAGTAAGACTGAACCATGTGCTATTATTTCAACGCAAAGTTAATCATGGCAAATAAAAGGAAGCTGGGCCTGAAAGACAACCGCATGATTACTCGTGACAGCAAACCACTCACTTCTCACCCGGGGCATTTGTCATTTTTCTCAAACCAAGAGAGCAGAGCAAACAACAAGGGTGACTGATGCTATCAACACGAATCAGATTATTCAGCATTCAACCTCATTATACTCTATTATGTGGAGAGGAAAGTCAGAAAGCGAGGGAAAAAAAAAAAAACATAAGATTCTCGCGGTTTAAACAACATCTCTTCAGATCAAAATGTCTGACAGCGGTTGCATTGCCTCTGACAAACTGAATGGGAGTGAAACTATGTGCGTTTGCAGTGTGCTGACAGCTCACCACAGTAAGAAGCTGGTGACAGTACGATGGGAAAAGTTCATTCTGCTCTGATCTCATCATGCAGAGGAGTTTCTGGAATTCTGTCACTCAAATGCAAATTCCGATGTACTGAACAGATCCAAGGCAGGATTGCCACACTGCAGTTGGCGTAGGATTGCCTCCTACATAGTTCAATATTTTTTTAATTTGCCGAAAAATAATTCACTGAAATAATTAAGCAATTCTAATGTCTTAATCTGAACTGCAATCAGTCAATACATTTGTTTTCGCACATATTCAACTATGCGGTTTTCTCAAGCAATGTACCTTAATTGCATTGTGGTCAATATCCTCAGAGTATCTCATCCGCCAAGATTTTAGATTATTGATCTTATTTACCAATAATAACTCTGAACACAATCCATTTCAAGCAAACCCAAGGTGTCGGCCATGAAATATATTAATGGTTCATGGCTGGCTCTTTAGACTTCATTTTGGCACAGAGGGCACTACAGGAACCCAGAAGCACTGCTCCTGGAGTACCAAGATGCCGAGCTTGCCAAGGTAGTGGGAAGAAACCCAATGTGCTGTCTGAGAAACCCGGGCTCTGTGATTCAGAGCGGTTTGAGTTTCATCATGGCTGAAGGGAGAGATAACATGATGAAATGGAGCAACCCTGCTGTGAGGAGTCAGAGATTCTACTCTCTTCAAACAGTCGTGTTCTCTGTCCTGGCAAAGAGAACAAACTGGGTATTCAATATGTCAGGAAAGAATTTGATAAAAAGTTGTGAACAAATTTAAAATTTGAATACTTCTACTACTTAGATGAGAAGAGAGAGGGTTTAACAGTAGTATAATATATATATATATATATATATATATATATATATATATATATATATATATATATATATATATATAATTATATTGAACTGAAATTTGGCCCTTAAGAACCAGGATGGGCCATCTCACATTTTTTGATTTTGGGAAATTTCAATTATGTACAGCTACCATTCTCTATGTGTATACATACATCATGTTATAATGCATGTAAGTATACACATAATCAACTCATACAGAAACTTGTCGCTGCACATACAGCAGGCCCCTGTTTTTCGAGAGAGTTCGGTTCCGGCCCTTCCCGCGGAACATGAAAATCCATCCGCGAGTTTTTGACACGGTTTTAAAACCCTATGTATGAAAACACACTAAAAAATCCCTATAATAATAATAAAAAAGGGGGGAAAAAGAGGTGTACACATCATCTGCACCAATCAGCAGAAGGGAGAAACAAAAGCGCTCAGTCATTGGCTAAATTTGAGTCACATACCAGTTACTTCTGGGTTTGTCACCAATCCGCGTGTATGCCGGGGCGCAAGCGCTGAACCGTGAATGGTCAAGGGCCTACTGTAATTGAAATTTCCAAAAAATCAAAAAAATGTTGGCTGGCCCATCCTGGTTCTTAGTGGCTCGACTGTGCATGGGTTAAAACATTTACCCTTTTGGCTCCCAAGCTGTGCATTGACAAAGTATGCAGCTATCAAACTGGAGATCACAAGTTCAAATCAAGGTTGATGATGCAGCCATCTGCAACTAGAAGTCCATGGCAGCTATTTGAGCTCTCATAGAAATGAGGGATGGCATACTCTCACTTCCCTGTCATTCACAGCGATCACCAGCCATTTATGGGTGTCTGTAAGCTCAGCTGTACGAGAGGGCGCATAGCACTTTCCCTCTAAATGTGTTAAGTCGCCACTGATTAGGCATGCACAGAAGTTCGTAATGAGGCGGGTGGTAACACTGCATGCCACAGAGGGGGCATGTCCATGCTTACACCCCTCCCTGGTTGGTGGTGGTCATATGGGAAGTAAGGAAATACTTGATTGATCAGAATTGGGTACGACTAAAATTAGGAGGAAAAAATGGGACGGGGAAGTTTACCCTTTTGTTAAAACAGTTTGAATCTGTAGCTGGGGATCCAAGAAGATATAATTGGTCATGCTTTCTGGGTTGTACCCTTCTTTCTCCCCTGTCAATCAAAAATTATGCATATGGACAAGCTCCCCTTTCTCCATCTATGCTCAACTACCCTCGGCGAATGAACAGTGGTTTTTGGCTTCACGTCTCAAGCTCAGGTTAAACTTAGTCTCTCAGCCTGACTTAGGAAACCAACAGAAGTCTTGGTGGTAACTAAATTAAAAGATGCTACATAAAGTTTTTGGTCAAACTGGAAGCATAGTCCATGCACGCAAAAAAAAAAAAAAAAAAAAAAAAAAAAAAAAAAAAAAAACGTCTGGAAAAGCATAGTAGAATTTGAGCTCTTGAAGATCATTAATATTAAGGATTCAACCTTCAGTTTATACTGAGAGAGAAAGCCAGGGGTGAAGGTCCTACTGTGACCTTGAAGCCCATTAAAGATCCTGCTCCCTTTATATCCCTCTCACCATTAAAAACAGCACATCAACCTCAGGGCTGAGGGATGAGAGCAGAGGCCTGGTCCAGGAAATAAAATTCAAGCTCAGCCGCGCCGTTCCACACCTTACTAACCTTCTCTCTGAACAGATGTCGAGGATTATTCCAACCCCCTAATCAACCATAAAGGTGCAATAACCTTACGGCGAGAAAACAAACAAAAACAGACGCGCTGCCGTTAAACAGCTGCAAGAGAGAAACTTTTTGGGGTGTTATAATGAGGGTGGGATGGAGCCGGTGTGGTAGTTTGCTTTTAGGTTGACTGGGCATGCTGGTCAGGAGTGTACAACGGTTTGAATGTTGATGGTGCATCCATGGCTGGCAGTTGTCAAGTTTCTGTGAACTTGTTGTGCTGACATTGCAGCCAGTGGCCACTCAGGAATGCCCAGCATGCTCTTTTTCACCCCTGACGCTCTCTTTTCCTCCTTCATGTAAGCTTTCGACACATTAGGCAGCTGCACAATAGCTGTCTCAATTACTACACACATGATAATACCCTACTAATAGATGGACACGCTGGAGGGATTATGTCTCTCGGCTAGTCTGGGAACGCCTTGGTGTCCCCGAGGAAGAGCTGGAGGAAGTGGCTGGGGAGAAGGACGTTTGGATCTCATTGCTTAGACTGCTGCCCCCGCAACCCGACCACGAATTAAGTGAAAGTAGCTGATGATGATGATGATGATGATGATGATGATGATGATGATGATGATGATGATGATGACGACGATGATAATAGATGGACTGACTCAATACAGTGGTACCTCACCTTACGAATGACCCAGCAAATCAAAAATCCAAGTTATGAAACGCATTTACCTAAAATTTCCGTCTCTGGATATGAAAAATATTCAGATTACGAAACGCACCTTCTCAAAAATTCAAACAATGAGCGAGTTGCTCTCCCATTGGCTATCTCCCAAAAACCAGCCCCGCTGGCCTCCCATTGGCTAGGAGGGAGCTGCATCGAAATAATACCCATGATGCTTTTCATGTACCTTCGACCCATTGTTCGTCGCAGAGATACAGCACCCTCCCATTGGCTAGAAGGGAGCTGCATCTCCATAATACCCATGATGCTTTTCGTGTGTCTTTGACCCATTGTTCGTCACGGAGTTCTAACACATGTAAAGGACAGAGTTACTGTTGTTCCGTGAGTTTTTCAGGTGTGCTCATTGCAACTTTATTTTTCGTTAGTCATCATGGGCCCCAGGAAAGTGATTCCCGGTATGAGTGAAAAGAAGAAGCGGGCTCATGGCATGCGGTTGAGTGATATCACAAAGGAATATGGCCGAAACCCGTCTACCATCAGTACGATATTGAAGCAGAAGGAGGCCTTAAAGGGTATACTTTTCTAATTTTTAAAGGGTGTAGGGGGTAGTACTGGGGGCCTTGGAACGAATCAGGCCTTTTACATGTAAAATGCTACTAACTTACGAAAAAATCAGGTTATGAAATCACTTCTGGAACGGATTAATTTCGTAAGATGAGGTATGACTGTATATACGTAGTGCGTATATACTATGGCATAGTGATTACCATGCCTGCCACACTACAAGAAAGCCCTGGGTTTGAGTCCAAGGCTTGGGTGATGCTGTGCGGAGTTTGCATGTTCTCCCTGTGCTTACATGAGTTTCATCCAAGAACTCAGGTTTCCTTCCACAGTGCAAAGGCATGCATGCTAGGCTAATTGGATGTTTCAATCAGTTCCCAGGAGTGACTATGAGTGTGAATGTATGTGTGTTGCCATGTGATGGAAATAATGCGCTGTTCAGGGTGTGCCCAATGTTGACTGAGATAGATACTAGCCTCAACGCAACTCTAGTAGGATTATGTAATTCGGCAAATGAGTGTATGAGTAAATAGTCAGGTCAGATCACTTCGCCTAGTTGCCATTTCAATTTGCAATTCTGCAAGCATGAAACATATCGATTTAAAGCACTCCCTAAAAGTGTAGCGCCCTGTAAGGTAGCTTGGAGGGTGGCGTGTTTCTTAATTACTGCACTTGTGTTTTCCTCAAAAATCCATCGAAGCACCAAATAATTAACAAACATATTTTATTTGTATGTGTTTTAAAATCAAGTCGATGGTTTAAACAGAAGCTCTGATGTAAATTAATTTTAATTTGTATTGCTTTCAAGTGCCTACCTCGTTCTCTTTTCTTGAGCTTTCAAAGACACGCATGGGATCATAACTGTAAAATAATTTTCATTTCGTTTTGTTTGGATGAGGTTTTTTTTGGCAAAGGAAAACAACTGTGAAAGTTTTCAAAAACAAACAAAAAACCTGCTCAATTATATGCGAAATAATATCAGACGACTGCTTTTAGCCAGCTTGGCAAAAGTATTGCATAAATGTCAATAAACATTATAATGCACACGGACAGGATGTGATGAACACGGACAGGATGTGATGCACACAGACAGGATGTGAGGCATATGGACAGACGCAAACAGCCATGAAAATTCTACTTGATTATTTCTTAAGTGCCCCACTCAGAGGACCTCATTGATAAAGTCCCTGAGTCGATATTACAATTTAAATGTAAAGTTAGAAAGTATGCCCTGCAATAGCCTGATAAGTGGTCTAAGATATACTTTGCCCTCCTCAAGAATTAGCTGGAGACCGGGCAGTGGTGGCCTGGTGGTAAAAGGTGCTGGATCACTGATCCTAAGGTTGGGAGTTCAAGCCCCACTCTCAACGGGTTGCCATTGTCCACCCAGTGCAGCCAACTGGGTTATCAAAGGCCGGCCATGTCTGTCACTGTGTATGGTGAGAAGGTCATGTAAAAGAACCATCAAGAGTAGCTGCGTAGCTGTCAGTGTGTTTCTGCCCTGTGATGGTCTGGCGAGCTCTCCAGGGTGTAGTCTTCACTCGCCCTGAGTTGGCTGGGATGGACACCAGCCTGCCCACAACTCTAAATAGGATTAAGCGGCCCAGAAAACGGTAGTCTGTTGGGCTTTTTACACCCGAGCCTAGTGGCTCATCAGGGTGGTGCTTATTCCGTTTCTATAGCATGAAGCTACCAGGAGTTCAACTCCTCCTGGATGGGACACTAGTCTCACAGATTCCCTTCCCAGTATATTTTTACTGGTACCCATTTATTCTGCTGGATGAACAGAGGCACACTTGTGGTTAAGACCTTGCCCAGGGGTCTTAGCACAGTGGGGGGCTAACTGGGATTTCAACACACAACCTCCTGATCATGATCCCAGCACCCTAACCACTACACCACCAGCCCCACAAAATGAATGAATGAAAATAATTGGAGCATGAATGAATGATGTCAGCAAATAATTTGCTTCTCACACATGGGATGATACGTTGCTTGTAAATGTGTGAAAAGTGTAGAATGTTCCAGCAGTAGCACCACAGAGGAACAGCAAAGTTTAAACACCTCAAATTTAAAACATATCAATGAAAAATGAATAAAACATAAATTTTTGAGCTAGTGTAGCAATACACAAACCAATAAATCACAATACACACCTGAATCGATTCCCCCAACCTTAAACAATAAAATATGAAAGAAAGGTTTTCGGCCTGTATTTGCTAAATACGCCAAAGATTTCAGTTCAGCAGTTCAGAACTTCCCTCTATCGTTCTTTTCTGTCTGAGATGTCATGTTGATATTTTCCATGTTTCCATGGTGTCATTTTCCAAATATTAAAAACGGGCCCTCTTCACGGTACACATTCATTACACCTTCAGAGGCTTACAAGACAAGAGACAACAACATTGCCTTCCCACTTTTCACTCAAGTTGTCAGTCTGGGCAGGTGTTAAGTAGGTAGGTTCTGACTTGGACATGTCTGAGAGAACAAATATGGCATTTTTTTTTAGATGGAAGGACCAACATATTTTCTCCTTTCACCGAAATTGACATAAAGCAAAGCACAATTTAACGCTGACTGCTTTTCAATCAAGTCGAGACAAAATGTGGCAGGACAAGTAACATTTCCTTTCTCTATGCACCTTGAAAGTGACTGGCTGAATAGCAAAACATTTAACCATGTTTCAGCACCCGCCATGGGTTTGTTGTCTCTTTAATAGCACGCCTGTCATTGAGAACGAAATATGTTAAAAGTATTAGAACTCTCTGTCTGGTGCTGATCGGTTAAAACATTCGCATTTGCCCTGTTAAAACGTAAATTCACATCTTTCGGGCATTATCTCAGCAGGAATCCCTGTTTGTCAGCACATCAATAATGACTTGCTATCCTAGGAGCAAATCCATGTAATGTGCACAGAAATGCTGGGCGAAATTAGAGAAACGCATCGTGCGATTTGAATACTAATGACTGATGCAGCATTTGCGGATTATTTAATTTCAGACATCTAAACACCTTGAAGGGGCGATGGCACAAAATTTGACTTTTAAAATTGATCAAATGGGTCCATCATTCACAGATTGCAGTTTCTCTGGTAGCACATGTCAATCTCATTCCTTCAATGCACTCTATAGTTCACTACAGACTTCAAGTCATCAGTGAGAGACCAGAAAAGAGCAGTGCACCAAAATCCCACTTTCAGACCAAGATCTCTTGGAATTGATGTGGGATAAAGTGGGCTTTTTACAATATAAGACCAATGTGCTTAAAAAGATATTCTGGGATGAAATGATGGATGGGTGGATGGATGGCACATCCAAAAATGGGCGGGTCATTTGGTATTCCACATATCCAGGCTGATATTGCATTGTATCAACTGTTATCAGCACTCCATGCTGTGTGCGATTCTGACCTTGCCCTGTACTTGAAAGCAGGAATTCTTGGCAGGAGGGGGCAGATGGATATGGCAGGGGGGGACAGAAGAACCTCACATGTGACTGCGCTCCCCAGGATCCCGTGCTTTTGCTGGAAACTGAGGTCATCTGATATTTCCTCCAGGGCAGCCAATGAAAGCGACCTGACTGGCATAGTGGAAAATGGATTTGCAAGGGGACAGAGGAGAGGACTGCACTACCCAGGTCATCCCCTGGGGCAAATAGGGATGCAATTAGGCATAAGAGAGTGAAATCTCAGGGAGGGACAGTGAGGATGTATGTGGGAAGACAGAGAGGTGAGAGGATAAATGAGAGTCAGACAGGGAGATGTGCTCTGGCTCTAAGAGGAGGCAGGAGGATCAGTGAAGGTCAAGGGCTTCGGAATAAGCCACGAAGCCTCAAACTCGTTAAAAAAAACACACACACAATCATTTGCTGTGCAAGATGTGGGGTTTATATAAAATGTTGTTTTTTTATGCAAATGTAAAAGTGTAAGGTTGTGCTCATATTAAATATTTCTTTGATCTGGTTGAGGAGTTTCAAAGCTAAAATGCGTCAGCATGGTTGAGAAGTGGTTAGCATGTCTGCATCACGTCAAAAAAGGTTCTGGGTTCATGTCCTCGGGTTGCTGAGCACTTTTTTTGTGTAAATTTTGTATGAATTCCCTCTGCTTGTGTGGATTTGCTTCGGGTAGTCCGACTTCCTCCGACTGGCTACAGCACATTAGGTTAATCAAAATTTCCCCAAGGTGTAAGTGTGAACGATTATGTGTGTTCGTCCTGTGATGGACTGGTATACTTCAGACTGTACTCCACCTTAGTCCAGACAGGTTCCAGCCTTCTCCATGACCCTGATAATGCTCAAGCAGTTTGGTGAATGAATGAATGAAACTAAAAAAAATTCCTACCTAGAAATCCAACTGGGTTGTCTCACCTGACTTAGTACAGTTGAACTGCAAATATGGAAGGACATTGAGTACGGGGACAGCAGAAGCACTTTACCATCTGACAGCTGAAACTGTCAACTGCTGGCATGGCATGCTGCCACGGTACGAGTCCCAAAACTGGGTTAAAATGCCATTCTTTCCAATGCCTTGCCAAATAATTCGTGCAGTGGCTGTCTAGGGAAAACTGTGACGAGAAGAAGTGGCCACAGGTTTCACTTTACAGCCCCATCATTACCACCCACCCACTGAATTTTAAAGCCCATGATGCTCTAAGTCTCAGCATCACCCTTTGCCAAGAGGTTTTGGACATTGAGCTGCCGACTAAACAGGAAGCACCAGGACGTGTTGGGCTCACTGCGCCAATTTACATGACGGAGGAAACCCTTTCAGCATGGTGGAGGCATGAAAAACATATAGTATACATCTCTGGGGCACAGGAGACCCTTCTATCTGCATTTAAAATTCAAGTTGTTTGCTCTTTGCCTTCACTTTTGAATTTAAATTCTGTATGGCGATACCTTTTCTCCCAGAATAAAAATAATAATAATAATAAAAAAACACAGGGCAGAAGGATATGCTCCAAATGCCTTCATTATACACAGAGTATGCGAACACTGGGATCAACTCAGAATCAATCTTGAATAGCTTAGATGTGTGTCGTCCCCCCCCAGCTAGTGGTGAGGTCTTAGCTTGGCACACATCATCTTCCTAAGTCTCACAACACTGTGTATTATACTTATTCTAGTGGCACTCCCATTTCCCATTAGTCTGGCTTTTTGTTTCCATGACCTAAACTCAAAGCGCTGTAACAGGGCGGGGTTGGGGAATTGATGGGAGGTGTACAGCTTGCACTTTGTGACATTGTCTTGTTGTGATTCAAATGAAAATACCTTTTCAAAAAAATATCATCATTAAAAAATGTGAGAGCTTAATGGTCACCACTATCCCAATCACCAATTCCTTCCATTCTACTTTATAGCTATTTCTGACAGGTTAAAGCAGAGCTCCACAAAAAAAGCACTATTAAAATTACAACCTTGGTTAGTTTTTCAATCCAATTTTGTGTACTTGGGCAGCGTGCTATTCCTCCTTGACCTTAGGTATGCAAGCTGAGCAAGTGTATCTGTAAGCACTGAGAATTAATACAAGGTAAAAAAGAAAACACTGAAAGATTTATCATGGTGTGAATTTTTAAACTCGGCTCACGGTGGCGTAGTGGTTAGCACAACCGCCTCACAGCAAGAAGGTCCTGAGTTCAATTCCCAGCCTGGGTGTTTCTGTGTGGAGTCTGCATGCTCTCCCCGTGCTTGTGTGGGTTTCCTCCGGGTACTCTGGTTTCCTCCGACAATCCAAAAACATGCACAGTAGGTTAACTGGCTGTTCTAAATCACCCCTAAGTGTGAGTGTGAGTGTTGGCCGTGTGATGGCCTGGTAAAGTGTCCAGGGTGTACCGTATCCTCACCCACAGTTGGCTGAAATGGGTGCCAGCCTCCCTGCAATCCTAATTAAGACTAAGCGGTTCAGAAAATAAATGAATGAATGAATTTTAAACTAAGGCAAATACCCACTCGGCAGAAAAAAAGAGCAAGTTTGTTCAATCCAGCTATCGATCTCTAAACAGCAGTTATGAAAATTAAAATGTTCTTTCTGATTTACATAATAAAGGAACACAGAAGTCATGACTAAAAGATCTGAGTGAAGAAAAAGTAAGGTCACATGTGCATGTTCTGCATAATGGAGCTTCTCATATCAAAGTGAACTACATGTGCAAGAAATGGAGGGATAGTCAGTGGTCGTGTGTGTGTGTGTGTGTGTGTGTGTGTGTGTGTGTGTGTGTGTGTGTGTGCGTGCATGCGTGCGTGCGTGTGTGTCCAGCAGCACAAGACAGGTACATCGTATATCCTATTCCTCCCACATAGGAGAGAATGAGTGGTTCTTTTGCTGGGACACAATAGGATATTCTATTCCCACATGTAGAGATACCGCGGCTCATCTGTATCCGTCTGCAATACGCTTACTCTCCCTGTCGCTCCATTAGAAGTAGTCAGGTTTATATCCCAGAGTCCTATGGTGCTTTCCTACAATGTGTCTTTGCAGCTATACTCGGAATCCTCTACACTGATACCTTAAATTTTACCCTTCCTAACATCCCATCACCCTCCATCCACCCATGCCATTGGTTTCACCCCATGAGCAAGCTACCAAGGTTGAACTCCTGAACTTTTGTGGTGTGTAGTCAAGGATTTTCCATGATATGTCCTCATATTTACACTCTAAGTCATCTATATATCTATAGCAGGGACTCTCACCCATATAACATCTCAGCATCCAGCATCGGATCCATTCACCAGCTGGTAGTACAAGGGCATGTTAAAAGCCTCGTTTCCTCAGAAGACAATAAATTCTGACAAAAAGTGAGGTTCATTTTGAGCCACGGTCTTCCTTTCAGAGTCAATATCTTGCTTGTAGCACACATTTCCCATTTTTTAGCACCTCAGTATCCACCATCCAGCCCAATCAGCAGGTGTTAGCACGCTGGCATGCTGCCAAGGCTGATTTCTTGAACAAATGTAGTGAATACATGAACAAGTGTGGCGTATTTGCAGTGCTTTCCTCCGATGTGTCCTCCAGTCCACACTCTGAGTTGTCCTGCTTATTCTTTGAGTATAAAATCACCCCTCCCTAATGTTTCACCATCTATAAATCAGCCCATCTGTCAAATATTACTACATGGCCATAGTACAATGGCTGAGTTCCTGAACAATTGCATGCTATCTATGCATTACCACATGGCCCGGATTTTGTCTATTGTTGAGTTCCTGAGCTTTCTGTGATACTCTTCTCCCTCACACCTTCATATAGAATATTCTTCTGGAAAAGTCTTCAACTGTGTACCCACCGCACATCCAGTATATCTGATTTACCCAGTACAGATAACACACACCCTTTCAAGTCTGCCATTATCCAAGAACAGTATTCAGATTTTTTTTATTTTTCCAAAAGAGCTCTTCTTATATTAAGCAGGTAAAATCAAAGTAGAAATCAAAACTGTCTTCACTTCATTTGGACAAAATTGTAAAAATCCATTCACTTTTCTGTCCACATTATTCCATCAAACTGCCAATTAATTTAAAAAGTAGGTCTAATTCCACAATGCTATCCAGAGTGTGGCTTTGGCTGTAATCCCTGTGAGACAGCCTCGTTTTGGGGGATCATGAGCCACAGTGAGATGTGAATCTCACTGTCATTGAGCCTTACTGAAGAGAGTCCCCATGGGCTCATGGGTGATAGATTCGGGGAGAGACAAACGCGCTTCTAAAGCCCAATGCTCCTTGTTACTGACACACAGGAATCTCCTCCATCAAAGACCCCTGTCTCTCTGACCTCTCCTGTCTCTCTAGGCCCAACCGACGGGTCTCACCCTTGCCTTTGTGCAATGTCCCAGCTTGTTTATTTCAGCCAGCCTGAATCAATTAATGATGGAATTACCCTGTGAATTTCACTATTCAATGGTGCAAATGACTGCCCTTGCATGAAACCAATTTCAAATTGTTGCCCAGAACCACCCACTGGGCTTTCTGTAAAATTATATCCATTGCTGGTCAGGTTTACAGTTTATATATATATATATATATATATATATATATATATATATATATATATATATATATATATATATATATATATATATATATACACACACACATTTTGTGTGTGTGTGTGTGTGTGTGTGTGTGTGTGTGTGTGTGTACATGCTCGGTTCCACAATGAGCTGAAAAATAAGTGCAAAACACATAGCTCCATTTACATCCTATTGTAGCATGAGTGGTATCTGGAAATCAATATCTGGCTAAAAATTCCTTCCAATCTTGTTCTTGTTTTCATCTGGTATTTATATGTGTTCTCATCGTCTGTACTCTGTACAATCTGTAATTGGATCTCATTTCTCCTGTGCAATATGCAAACATGCTAGTTAGTTAGGAAGAGAGTGGGAAGTCAGCCAGCTGTCAGTATGCCAGGAGTTGGATCACCAGAGATTATTTTCTTGTACAGCCAGTACTTAGTTTTTTTCTCTATAAAAGAAAAGCGGTTGTCTATTAGCAGACAATATAAATGATGACAGGCCCTGTTAACAGCAACTGAGGTACTAGCTATAATAATTTTTACTACAGTGAACCAACTGGTCAGAGAAGAGAAGAGAAATGAGTCATGTCTGCTCCTGGAGTGATATATATTAATTTTAAATTGGAAAAGGTTTTATCCTGTGTGAAGGCCATTTCCTCACTGCTGACTGCCGGCTAAGACAAAGCTCACGTCTGCAACAGTTTACGACTGCATGTGATGGTTTGACTGTTATGATCTGATTCTGATCGTGCATTAAAAGCGGCGGTGCCATGGTTGTTTGAAGAAAATAGGCTAAACATAATGAATGGTGCAATCAAACCAGACATAATCCTATTATAATATAGATGGAAGATTGGTTTCGTGGCATAGTAGTGTAGTGGTCGGCATGTTCGCCTCACAGCAAGAAGGCTTGGATCTCTGTTTGGAGTGTGTGTGTGTGTGTGTGTGTGTGTGTGTGTGTGTGTGTGTGTGTGTGTGTGTTTTTGACCACGCGATAGTCTGGTGAACTGTTCAGGGTGTACCCCACTTCGCCCAGTGTTGGCTGAGATAGGATGCAGCCTCCCTGCCAATCTAGCAGGATTAAGCGGTTTGGCAAATAAATGAGTGAGTGAGTGATATTTGCATTAAAAATGCAAATATCACTCACTCACTCATTTATTTGCATTAAAAATGATACCAGGCATGAACTGAGTTCATACATTAAGCTTGTTATTAGTGTGAAATATCATCTCATTCATTCATTTGTTTTCTGTAACTGCTTAATCATATTTAGGGAGGCTGGAACCCATCTCAGCCAACTCCGGGCGAGGGAAGAGCGCACGCTGGACAGCTCGCCAGGCCATCACATCGCATAAACACACACACACACACACACACACTCTTGTCGAAAGTCAGCAAGCCTTCTTGCTGTGAGGCGAACATGCCGACCACTACACTACTATGCCACGAAACCAATCTTCCATCTATATTATAATATGGGGGACAATGACAACCTGTTGAGAGCGGGGCTTGAACCCCCAACCTTGGGGTCAGTAATCCAACGCTGTACCCCTTGGTCACGACTGCCCTTGAAACCTGATCTTAGCCTTGAAAACTGATCAGTACAACAAGATGTGAAAATGTGAAATAATTCATGTTGCAACCCATTCAATTTGTAAGTCAAAAGGCTATGTAATATAATATATATGCAGGGATCCCTCGCTACTTCGCGCTTCAATGCATGCGGCTTCAGTGCATTGCGGTTTAAAAAAATAAATAAATCAATATTCATCGAATTAAAAAATAAAGAAATTAAGGAAGAATAGTGGGAAAAGTTAAAGAAATCCCTCAAATCAAGGCCAATTCTGCACAAAACAAACACAAAACAAAAAATAAATAAAAATCTCCTGTCAAACTAGTTGCATTGTTGCATCTATGTGTGCACGCTCACCTGCATGCGTGCGTGCGTGCGCGTATGGATGTGTGTCATCTTCTCATGCACTTCCATCTATATGTGTGTGTATTTATATTTTATTTACATACTATGTTATTTTTTGAATGTTTAATTGTTATTATAAGCATTTATAGCATTGAATATGAATTTATTGATATTATATACACATATGCATTTATGTATATGTCGAGAGGGGTTGATCCTACTTCGCGGATTTTGATGGTCATGTGGGGATCTCGGTCCCAATCATCCCAATTAACCACGGAAAGTGAGGGATCCCTGTGTGTGTGTGTGTGTCTATATATATATATATTTATATATATAGGCGGCACGGTGGCGTAGTGGTTAGCACGTCCGCCTCACAGCAAGAAGGCCCGGGTTCGATTCCCGGCCTGGGCGTTTCTGTGTGGAGTTTGCATGTTCTCCCCGTGCTTGTGCGGGTTTCCTCCGGGTGCTCCGGTTTCCCCCGCAATCCAAAGACGTGCACTGTAGGTTAATTGGCCGTTCTAAATTGACCGTAGTTTCTCTCCTGCAGCGGCACTGGAACCCAGTCGCATCGGCACTTGCCTTTCCATTGGATCCTTCCGGTGGCGCCGAGACAGGGGGGGGGACTTGCTGCTTGGGTAACAGCCTGTCCCTCATTACTCCCTACCCAGGCTCTGTGCACTGGGGAGTATCACCAGTCGGGATACTGGCCAGAGCGCAGCCATAGTCCTTCGGGACTGACGGAGGCCTACGCTATATGTATATATATATATATATCGAAATTTAGTACAAAAGCACTTTAAATTTATAGAATCTTTATGTAGAAGTATTTAATTTAATGTCATAATGTCATTAATTATATGTAAATATTCATGTTTGTTCTACACCATTCCTTTGCATGTGCCTTGAACCTTTGCGATTGGGTATTTTACAGAACCAGCCACAGTTCTAGAAATGTTGACACTTGATTTGGAAATCTAAAGCGGTTTTTTTGCACTTAACTTGCTAATATACAAATTATAAAATAAAAACCTATAGCAAAGTTTATCCTTAAAAAATAGGGTGCCTTAAACTTTTACACAGTACACACTCACCCACACACACACACACACACACACACACACACACACACACACACACTGCATATTTACACATTTTGGAAGTTGAATTGGTGTAAAAATTGAAACATATGTATTTTAATGCTTGATGGACACTTGAACTAAACCAGCAACTGACCATTAGAATCAATAAATGTATGTTGTGGGAGAAATACCATTCACTTTCACTTCTGCAAAAGGTATTACTAAAATCCTTTGAATAAATTTGTACTGACAGTTCAAATGTGCCTGTTTCAAGAAGAAAAACTGTTTCACTCAGCAAAAATAGTGCTCTTAAGAAAAGAGTAGCTTTAAAGGATCCATACAAAACATAGCAAGAGCAGAATTAGAAGCCTTAGATATGACGCAGATGTGACTCCCAGAGATCAGTCATGTTCCTCCATTCCATACCCACTGCCCCTTGTCCTTGTTTTAGCTTTCCCGCCAGTGTGTGCTGCCTGATTTGATTTGTCTTTGAGGAGGACAGCACTCTTTAATTGAAGTGTGTTTGTGCTATCAGTCGAGAGCATCAGCTAGGCTGCCTTTGTTTAGCTTTCAGCCTGCCTGCCAGGTAGCCCACTCCCACTGCTCGCTACTGCCTCTTTGTGCTGAGATTACAATAAAGAGAAACTGTGACTGTGAAGGTCATACCAAGATTGAGTCAAATCCAGCAAAAGCTCTCCTTGACAACGTTTACCTTTTGAATCGTGGCCAGGCTATTGTCTCACCGTAAACCCATGAGGGAGCGTGCTGCTGCAGTGTCATTTCTCCTCAGCTCTCAGCTTTGGCATACAGCATCACTCATATCTGATGATATCCTTGTTTCAATTTGATCTGTGCACCGCCTGAAACCCCTGAATTATCAGAAATCTAGCTCAGCGCTAAACCTTAGATACAGCTTTCACTTTATAGGTGCTTCTTTCCTGCTTTCTCTCCAAACATCACTGAATCTGATGACCTTCTGCTTTATGACTTTAGAGATTTGGTTCCATAAAAAAAAACAAAAACCCACAAATAAACATAAAACAAACAAAAAAAACCCTTTTATTTATAGCATGACCCCAAACACGCTTTCATTTGTTAAACTAGACAGTAAGGTCTTAATTGTTGCCAGGTTTGTAACTTGCTCTTGTGTTGTGAATTTTTCTGGGTTAAACACGAACCGCCAGTGTTAGACAACATTCTGATCAAAGCAGAAAGCTTTCCAAGAAAGGATACGACATAAAACGGTGTGACAGGCTCACACCTGACGAAGCAGTCTGGGCCGCTATTTCATCCCCTATTCCAAACCATTTACAGATCAATCCCCAGCGTGGTATCAGCTGGATTGAGTCTGTGTTTACCTCATACGGGATACATCTGCTCAGCTCTGACGTGGCATGAAGAAGCAATGTTGCAAATCCCCATCATTTTCAATTTCTCCCTTTATTTCATTCATTTTACCCAGTAAAAATGACAAATGACTTAAATAAATAAATAAACCATTGAGTGCAAAGATGAATTTAGGAGTGAGCAGCTGTCACGGTGTAATACAATTCATGGCCATGCATCAGCGTTACTGAAGGCGGCTCTGGCACTCAGGCGAAAACTCAAGAGTGCCAGCTGCCAGCACATCAATCCCTCTCATCAAAGTAAAACACAGACAGACCCAGCATCAGCATAATTCTTCATGAAAAAAATACATATCAAACACCAATCAAGGAGAAGTATCCAATTTGTGCATTGTTTTTTTTTAATATATATAAAAAGAGAAGTTCTAGCTATACGTTAATATTCCTCAACACTGTCGATCAAAGTCATGGAATTCAGGACGCCAATAAATGTTTTCCTATAGCAGGTGCACCATAGTACCTCTTCCACAACCTGCTTCCATCACTTATCACTTAAATACGTAAGAAATTACGTGTTGCTATAAATGATCTTGATGATGACGATGATGATGAAGACGAAGGATGAATAAGAGATTCAACTTTCTAAAGCGTGAACTTGAGGTCTGGGCTAATTTGAGCTCTTGCGAAGGAGACATTTGACATTAGCTTGAGTCCCTCAAAGAACATTTCTAATCTCCATCTCATACTGATAGTGTACCAATACATTGGTATAATAACATTACTGGAAAGAGACAGGACAGAATTCAAAAGTTCTAACATAAATACAGTGATACCTCACCTTACGAAATCAATCTGTTCTAGAAGTGGTTTCGTAACCTGATTTTTTTGTAAGTTGAGTAGCATTTTACATGTAAAAGACCTGATTCGTTCCAAGGCCCCCAAGACCACCCCAAAACCTAAAAATTATAAAAGTATACCTTTTAAGGCCTCCTTCTGCTCGTATCATACCGATGGTAGACGGGTTTCGGCCATATTCCTGTGCGATATAACTCAACAGCATGCCACGAGCCTGCTTCTTCTTTTCATTCACACCGGGAATCACTTTCACCGGGAATCTCACGTGTGTGTGCGCGTGTGTGTGTGTGTGTGTGTGTGTGTGTGTGTGTGTGTGTGTGTGTGTGTGTGTGTGTGTGTGTGTGTGTGTGTGTGTGTGTGTGTGTGTGTGTTGACCATGTCTTCTTAGCAGAGTTATAATCTTACAAATGTCTATGCAAGGTTAAAAGCCTAAGTCAAAAAAAATAAAGTTGCAATGATCACACTTGAAAAAATCACGAAACAATAGTAACTCTGTCCTTTACACGAAGATGCAGCTCCCTCCTAGCCAATGGGAGGCCAGCGGGGCAGGATGTTGGGAGATAGCAAATGGGAGGCCAGTGGGGCGGGATGTTGGGAGATAGCCAATGGCAACTCGCGCATTGTTTGAATTTTTGAGATGGTGCGTTTCGTAAAGTGAATTTGTTTTGTATCCAGAGACGGAAATTTTGGGTAAATGTGTTTCGTAACCTGGATTTTTCGTTTGTTGGGTCTTTCGTGAGGTACCACTGTATATAACTTAACATAGTGTATTATCCGTAAGGTGTCAATTAGAGTGGAAGCAGTGGTATTAGATGTTTATAGTAATGAGATCACATCTGGGACTTGCCTTCATATGTTAGGCATGATCTTCATGCCTATGTTTAATTCATAGCCACAAGATACATGTACCAATTCATAGCCAAATCTATAGGTTTTGGGGTTTTTTGTTGTTGTTTTTTTGGGGCCATACGATTGATGTTGTGCATATTCTACCTTATTTATCTCAAATGCAGCCGTATAATACCACCATCCAATATTATCCACAATAATATTAACACCACTTGAGTGATCTGCATTGTTTGAAGTCCCATGCACCATTCTGATTCCTTTATCTCAGACCAGATCGCTCCTCTCACATATCCTTTAGTCTTGGGCACCCTTGACGCTCCTGCCAGTTCAATGGTTGTCCTTTGCTGGACCACCTTTTGTAAGTACCCACCACTGCATACCAGAAATATCCCACACAACCTGCAGTTTTGAAGATGATCAGACCTGGGCTTTATCCATCACAATGTGGCCCGGGATTTATCCATCATAATGTGGCCCTTGTGGCCCAATGTGACCTAACGTGGAGAGCAATAGTGAGGATTTATGGGGATGGCATTTCATAAAATATGGTGAAATATGAGCACTAGTTGTTTCTGTTTACTCATTATCCACTTTTTCTATTATCCCTCAGATAGTGACCCAGTCAGATTGTGCTGTTAGTGTAGCATATATGAATCAATGCTATTCATTTCACCTGTCATAATGTTTAATGTTAAGGGTTGATTGGTGTAAACGTCAGCAGCAACCATTAAGTACCTTGCATATTATGTATGTGGATGCTGATTATAATTAGAATACAGTATAATAGGTTGAGAGTTCGTGTATCAGTAGAATGTACCAGGAGTTGTATTCTGTAATATTTTGCCATGTGTATTTGTTTGGGGTTTTGTCGTGTCTCCATCACTGTCACATCCTTGTGGATATATATATACCTGTCTTCTGTATATAATGTCTATATATTCTCTAACTCTCACTTACTCAATTTCCAAACTGCTTAATCCTTCTAGGGTTGCGAGGTGGTGGTGGTGGTGGTGGTGGTGGTGGCGGCGGTTGTGGTGGCGGTGGGGATGCTAGTGCATATCTTAGCAGATACTGGGCGAAGGCAGAGGACAACCTGCATAACTCACCAAAACATTGCTGTTCAATACACACACCACTCACACTCACTCTAAGTGTCAGTAGAACAGCCAGTTAGCCTACTGTGCATGTACTGTGCGTGGACTGTGGGAGGAAACTCTGAGGCTTGAATTTTTTTTTTTCAAGAAGTATACTGTATTACGAAGTCTAATATTTGGAACTATGAGTGTGATTAATGGATCTACTCTCAAGAGTTTGCGCACTTATATCTGGACTCATTTCACGTCACATTACCATCAATATTACACTGAATAGTTCTGACTGATAGTGTACTGTTGTTGTTTTTTCACCACTGGATTTTTGGCGAGTTTTGAAGTGTCACTGCGTTAATTTTATCACATAGACAGCCTTGACTATAAGTCTGATGTCTGACTGAGAGAAGAATGAGCCATTCATCTCCTCTATTACTATAGAGTGTTACTCCTTTTATTACACCTATAAAGAATTCAGAAGTTAGTTTTCCTTTGTAAAAGTATTCAGTGGGATCGTGATCATGATTTGATAATTGCGTTTGAGCTCTAAAGGATGCTGTTCTCATGCTTCACAGATTCACAGTCATTTTCACTTTACACTCATTTTTACTGATGTTCATGCAACAGGGGATGGATGAAGTGAGAGAAAAGTGTCATGACTAATTAGAGAGAAACTGTGACGAAAGCTCCATGTTGATAAAATGTTTATACAGAAGCATCTCAATGGCCCTCGATCATTTTTAAGGGTGAAAAAGCTGCATACGCCTCAGAAAAGGGGCGGATAATCAGTTGCGTTTGCATATTTCTCCTCCATAATACGGTCGTTTAATTACTTTCTGAATGGGTTAATGACTGTAAATGTTTCGACTGCTGGATTAGTGCTTCAACCTGACTACTGGCCGAATTCCAGTGGAGGCATATGCTGTAAATATAAACAACCCTGCGTATGCATTATCTATATTCAGATGAAATTGAAAACAGAGGCGGAATGTGTTGCAATAGTTGTTGTTTTTTTCCCCTCTTATTCCTATGTTACTGTTCCTGCCTTTTCAGCAATCCCAATGTTTTGCTGCTGGCAAATTCACTGAGCAGTTGAGAATTACTTATTTAATAGATAACGTTTTTTTCTGTTGTCAGCACAAAAAAAAAAAAAAAAGGTTCATGTCCATAACAGGCGAAATCCAATGTGGTGTGAAATCAGAGGTCATTCTGAGACAAACAGCACAAATGGGACAGAGCATGGGTGAGGTGATGCCGTCCTTCCATAAATAGATCCATTACTACGCCATTATGTAAGGCTTTAAGAGCCTAAAATGGTATTTGATTGGTATGATATCTTTGGAATTTTTTTTAAACTATAAGGCTCTGCTAATACCAACTGTGGACACATCATATTTATCTAATCTTTTGAAGCTTATTCGTAACGCAATGATCTTAATTGGGGAGGGGGAAGCTGCTTTGATTCCCATGTGACATCTGTTCTGAGGCTTGTAATAAATGTAGAACCCCAGGTAGCATGGTAATCCTTGGCTGATCACCCCCCTTTAGAGAGAAAAAATGATGAAATACGAGAAAATGAGTGTGTGTGTGTGTGTGTGTGTGTGTGTGTGTGTGTGTGTGTGTGTGTGTGTGTGTGTGTGTACTGTCCAGACAAATAGACAACCAGACAAATGACATTTGTATAGATGTGAGTGAGGTGGAAAAGTAAGAAAAACCCATCTGTATTTCCCATATCGCTGTTTAGTCCTGTCTAAATGATATGATCATCAGACATGGGATCATCTGTGATGGCAGCAATGTTCCTTTATATCGCAGAGCAATGAAATTTGTACTGTGGATTTAAATAAATAAATAAATAAATAGACCTGCAGCAGTCTAGGGGCTACAGTATGAATATGTAATAATTTCTTATGAAGACATTAATAGATACACAAAGACTTCTTGATGCCTGAATTCTGCAGACAAATCCATTCTTCAGAAAAGATGTCGACCTCAGAAAATCTTCACAAGAGACATACAGAAAGTCATGCAGACAGGGGATGGGGAATAAACAGGCATTTGGCTGATGCCAGCTCTGAGGAGCAGGTGTGATGCTGCAACCTCAGCCAGGATTGTGTAATACACACCCAGTCAAGAGGGAGCTGTACTTTCCAAGCCCCGGAGCCACTCGCCCCCATCCATCGTAGCACTTGTCTAATTAAGCGTAGTTAACATTCATCCCAAGGTCTTTTGCCGATATGCACAGAGGGAAACCGGGTGTGTGGCACATTACAAGAAACAAAACAAAGGAGTGGGGGCAAATTGAGACATGCAGAAATATCTTCAACTTGACCTCCGTTGCTCAATTAATTTCACCCATAACAGGGCAGTGGTGCGGAACCAAGCACATTCTCTTTCACACCTCCTTGTCTGAACAACTGCCGTCTGTTTTGATAAATGCAATCCACTCTTGAGCAACCTATAAATAGTTTCTTCCAACTACAAAGAATGAGTGTACATCCTGGATTGTGAAGGTGATCCGCATGGGATCTGTCTCAGAATTAGCCATGCTCTGCGGGAAAGAAGAATGGCATTTTTTCTCCCCTCAGTAATCCACGGGCATTTTTGAGATGTACGAGAAAGAGGGTATGCCACAGCCGTCTGCAGCTGGTCATCCATGGGAGCATTTGGCTGAGCTCTCACGGGAGGGAGGGACGGCATACGTTCACTTCCCTGTCAATCACAGTGATCGACAGCCAATCATGGACATCTGTGAGCTCATTCAAACGAGGGGGCGTATAACGCTTTTCCTCCAAGCGTGTCAGACCGCCCCGAAATACACATGGCGCCACATTTCTAAAAGAGGCGGGTGCATGCTTTCGTCCCTCCCTGTTCGGTGGTGATCGTGTGAAAGGGAAGGAAGTACTTGATGCGTGATAATCAGATGAAATTAAATTAGGGAGAAAATGAGGGAAAATACAAAAACAAACAAAAAACCCCTCACACTCAGAGCTGCATCTAACTGGGCTCCTGAGTGGTGCAGTGGCAAGGCACACTACTATCATCCTGAAAATCGTGGGTTCGATGATGCACGCAGCCATCCGTGGCCAGGAGCTCATGGGAGCTAATTGACTGACCTCCTCACTCGCTTGCCTGCCAGTTAAAGCAATCACTAGCCAATTATGGGCATCTGTCAGTTCATGCATACAAGGGGTGGATAATGCTTTCCTCCAACGAATGTTAAGTTGCCCAGGAGTATGCATGCACAGTTTGAAAAGATGTGGGAGGCTACCACAGACAAAAATAGCCATTCGCAATCACAGTCACATCTTTTGGCAAGTTAATGCTTAATCCCACTAGGGTCATGGGGAGGCTGGTGTCTGTCTCGGCTGACATTGGGAGATGGCGGAAAACACCCTGAACATCTCACAAGACCATTGCACAGAAACACAAACACCACTCACACTGACCCCTAGGGTTAATTTGTTATAGCCAGTTGACTTAATATGAATGTCCTTGAAGTCTAGGAGGAGACCGGAGTACTTGGCGCCCACGCATGCAGGGAGAGAATAGGTAAACTGTACATAGAAAGTACACTGGATGAGATTCAAGCCCCCTTCCCTCTTAGTATGAGGTAATAATGCCAACCAATGAGCTCTCATCGCTGCATCAAATCAATTTATAAAAAAAAAAAATAATAATAATGTTTTTATGGTACTTACTGTGATCATGAACTGAATTACACTTGTTTACAATACAAGGAAACAGGATATTTCCCAGCACCCTTATAATTGTTGAGTTACATTTAGCTTCAATCTTCTTTCTTCTTTTCCTTTCGGCTGTTCCCTTCAGGGGTCGCCACAGCAAATGATCTGCCTCCATCTCTCCCTATCCTCTGCATCTTCTACTCTTACTCCAACGACCTTCATGTCCGCCTTCACTGCATCCATAAATCTTCTCTTTGGTCTTCCTCTGGGCCTTTTGCCTGGTGGTTCCAACCTCAGCATCCTACGACCAATATACTCACTATCCCTCCTCTGTACATGTCCAAACCATCTCAATCTAGCCTCTCTGACTTTGTCTCCAAAACATCTAACATGTGCTGTCCCTCTGATGTACTCATTTCTGATCCTATCCATCCTCGTTACTCCCAAAGAGAACCTCAACATTTTCATCTCTGCTACCTCCAACTCTGACTCCTGTCTTTTCCCCAGGCCACTGTCTCTAAACCATACAACATTGCTCGCCTCATCACCTGCCTTTGTACACTTTTCCCTTCATTCTTGCCGATACTCTCCTATCACACATCACACCGGACACTTTTCTCCATCCATTCCAACCTGCCTGCACGCGCTTCTTCACCTCTTTTCCACACTCTCCATTGCTCTGGATTGTTGAGCCTAAGTACTTAAAATCCTCCACCTTCTTTATCTCTGCCCCTGTAACCTCAAAAGTTCCTCTTGGGTCCTTGTCGTTCACACACATGTATTCTGTCTTACTAAGACTAACCTTCAATCCCTCCTTTCCAGGGCATACCTCCACCTCTCTAGATTTTCCTCCACTTGGTCTCTGCTCTCACTACAGATCACAATGTCATCTGCAAACATCATAGTCCATGGAGATTCTTGTCTAACCTCATCTGTTAGCCTGTCCATCACCATAGCAAACAAGAAGGGGCTGAGAGCTGACCCTGATGTAGTCCCACCTCCACCTTGAACTCTTCTGTCACAATCGACAGCACACCTCACCACTGTCTTACATCTATCATACATGTCCTGCACCACTCTAACATACTTCTCTGTCACCCAGACTTCCTCATACAATACCACAGTTCTTCTCTCGGCACCCTGTCATATGCTTTCTCCAGATCCACAAAGGCACAATGCAGCTCCTTCCTGACCTTCTCTGTACTTCTCTATTAACATCCTCAAAGCAAACACTGCATCTGTGGTGCTCTTTCTTGGCATGAAACCAAACTGTTGTTCACAAATGCTGACCTCTGCCCTTAGTCTTGCTTCCACTATTCTTTCCCATAGCTTCATTGTATGGCTCATCAACTTTATCCCTCTGTAGTTGCCACAACTCTGTACATCGCCCTTGTTCTTAAAAATGGGCACAAGCACACTTCTCCTCCATTCCTCTGGCATCTGCTCACTTTCTAAGACCTTGTTGAATATTCTTGTCAGAAAATCTACTGCTACCTCCCCTAGACACTTCCATACCTCAACTGGTATGTCATCAGGGCCAACTGCCTTTCCACTCTTCTTCCTCTCCTCTGCCCTCCTCACTTCTCCCTTTACTAATCTTTGCTACTTCCTGCTCCTCAACGGTCACCCTTCTACTCTTTTTTCTCTCTCATTTTCCTCATTCATCAGCTCTTCAAAGTACTCTTTCCATCTTCCCAGCACACTTCTGTCATCAGTCAATACATTTCCCTCTCTGTACTTTATCACTCTAACTTGCTGCACGTCTTTCCCATCTCTATTTCTCTGCTGTGCTAACCTGTATAGATCATTTTCTCCTCCTTACTGTTCAACCTATCATACAAGTCATCATACGCCCTCTGTTTGGCCTTTGACACTGCTACGTTCGCCTTACGCTGTGTCTCCCTGTACTCCTGTTTACTCTCTTCGGTCCTCTCAATGTCTTCTTGGCTAACCTCTTCTTTTGTACACACTCCTGCACTTCCTCATTCCACCACCAAGTTTCTTATCTACTTTCCTTTCAGAGGACACACCAAATACTCTCCTACCGGTCTCCTGATCACATTGGCTGTGGTTGTCCAGTCCTCTGGAAGCACTTCCTGACTACCCAAAGCCTGTTTCAACTCCTCCTTGAAGACAACACGACACTCTTCCTTTTTCAGCTTCCACCACTTTGTCTTCTGCTCTACCTTTGCCTTTTCACCTTTCTCACCATCAGTGTCATCCTGCACACCACCATCCTATGCTGTTTGGCAACACTCTCACCCACTACTACTTTGCAGTCACTGACTTCCTTCAAATTACCTCGCCTACACAAGATGTGTAGTCTACCTGTGTGCTCTTACCTCCGCTTTCATAAGTCACCCTATGCTTCTGTTTCTTCTGGAAGAAAGTATTCACCACAGCCATTTCCATCCTTTTTGCAAAATCGATCAACATCTGTCCTTCTGTGTTCCTGTCCTGGATACCAAACCTGCCCATCACTTCCTCGTCCCTCTGTTGCCTGCACCAACATGTCCATTGAAGTCTGCTCCAATGACCACTCTTTTCACCTCTGGGGTACTCTGCATCACTTCATCTAACTCACTCCAGAATCTCTCCTTCTCTTCTAGCTACATCCTGCCAGTGGAGCATAAGCACTAACAACAATGACTATCACGCCTTCAATTTCTAACTTGAGACTCATCACTCTGTCTGACACTCTTTTCACTTCTAGAACATTCCTGACAAACCCCTCCTTCAAGATGACTCCTACTCCATTTCTCTTCCCATCCACACCACTATAAAACAGTTTAAACCCTGCTCCTAAGCTTTTAGCCTTTCTACCTTTCCACCTTGTCACCTGAACACACAGTATGTCCACCTTCCTCCTCTGCATCATGTCAGCGAGCTCCCTATCTTTTCCTGGCATAGTTCCAACATTCAAAGTCGCTACTCCCAGTCCGAGGCTCTCGCATTTCCTCTTCTCTCTCTGCTCACGGACACGCCTCTCCCGCCTCCTTCTTCGACGCCTTCGACCAACAGTAGTCCAATTTCCATCAGCACCCTGTTGGTTGACAGCACTGATGGCGGTCGTTGTTAACCCGGCCTCGACCGATCCGGTATGAATTTTGTTTTGATCATTTGCATTTTTAAATGTGGCAGAAGTTTTACGCCGGATGCCCTTCCTGTCGCAACCCTCTGCATTTATCCGGGCTTGGGACCGGCATAAGGGGGAGAGACACTGGTTAGTGCCCCCCCCGCCTCATGGCTGCATGGCTTCAATATATTCACAAAATGTTGTATTCCGTTCCTATTAGTTAACCTAAAACCTTTTTCAACACACTTCTAATTTCCCTTATTGTCTTTTGCTTTTATGCTGCATTATTTTGCAGTTTAGCCCAGGAGCCGTTGTATCAGTTTGCATTGTATATCTCACGATTTTTGTTTCATGCTTGGAGGTTCATGAAGTGCTTGATTTAAGGCTCTAGGCCAGGATACTATTGGGGGAAAAAAATAAAATAAAAATCCTGCCAGGAGAGTGCTGCACAAGAAAAGAACCAGGCACACACAAAGGTGGGAACAGAATGCAGGTTATTTCACTAATCTGAATGGGCTGTACAGAAATTCAATTTTAGCACTTGCGTTGCGAAGCTCTTTATACCGTGAACTTTCTCTGTGTAAATATTGATGTGTATTTTGATGAACTTACTGACTTTTATTACCAGAGCTGATAATGTTCAGAGAAGGAAATGGAATTAAGGAGTAGTTTTCCTGATAAAGAACGCATTGACTTGAAGCCTGGAGCAATAATCCTTTGTTAAAGCATTAGAAATCGGTCATAGTGGAAGCAGAAGGCTGTGCTGGCATGAAGGCGTAGTACAGGCTTGAGCTATAGCCGCGCTGGATGGATTCGTATTTCTCAAAGCTGTCTCTATAGCCACCCATGCGCTGCAGTACTGGAATCCTGTTTGTAACTGTCTGAGGAACATGAGCCCCGGGGAGCATGAGCTTACTTCACCTGCAAACACAGACCTGTCTCCTATTGCAGACATATAGAACATGGCCTGATCTGCCTATATGCACGCTAAATCTCTCACTCAAGACTTACACAGACACATACACACACCCACCCACACACATACACACTTACACACACACACACACACACACACACACACACACACACACACACACACTCACTCAAACCGCATACACATCTTTTCCCTTTGAAGCATCCAAATAAGGAACAAAGTGTTCAAATAGGCCATGCAATGGCCTGGAGAGCTGTCCAGGGTGTATTCTGCCCTTGCCCCGAGTTGGCTGAGATGGGC
Source organism: Plotosus lineatus (assembly GCA_024760905.1). Classification (NCBI taxonomy): domain Eukaryota; kingdom Metazoa; phylum Chordata; class Actinopteri; order Siluriformes; family Plotosidae; genus Plotosus; species Plotosus lineatus. Next base: position 39,250,677 of record CM045738.1, on the reverse strand, counting down.
ACCGGCCTCCCCATGACTCTAATTAAGCAGTTCAGAAGATGAATGAATGTGTTCAAATAGTATCCATCCAAAAGGGAATAATTGGATCTTTCCAGTAAGTGTCATCATAAAGTTTCAGCCCCAGATTAGTAAACGTTCCACTCACTTGCTGAGGTCTGTAAGCTGGGAATAATGTCAGGTCAAGAGTTTGGGAAAGAAGAGGACTACTATTCCTGGATAGAGTGTTACAGGTTACAAGCGGTGATGTGAGCTGGACAAAAGAAGGGCGCAGAGATGGACGAATGACACTCGGCACAGCCACGGTGAGAAAAATGATGATGAAGTGCAACATTAGCACAGTGATTAACTCCTCGCACGCTTCTCTGTTCAGTCCCATTTCCTCCAGCATGTCAGCTCGGTCCAACCATTCCAAGCGAGATTCCCCCGGCTCACTAACCGTCTGTGTGAGCGAGAGCGGAGCCAGCATTCAGTCTCTCCATTACAGTCTCATTTTATCAACACAAAAAAGAAGCTTGAAATTTTCATGAGATGCGGCTTCCATCTGGCGAGGCAGCGTTACTTATAGCAGTGTCATTTATGGGCAAACAAGGACATTGTGATGTAATGTGAAAAGATTTGTAGACTTGACTCATGCTACTGGTGGGCTTTCCCGATCTCATACATAGAAACCAATACCATGTTTAGCCTGTTCTAGACAACTCAGATGTGTGCCAGTTCTCTATTTCTCAAACACTTTGTGTGAAATAAATTTTAAATTCTGTACAGCAATACACACAATGAGTTTATTATGAGTTATTGTCTTTCATAGTACTGTTCAATGTACCCATTTTAATCTCTAGCTGTTTATATCAATGTTTAGGTTCGTGGTTCATCGAGCAGTGATCCACAAACTGAGACGGATGATCTCAAAGACAAAATATCTGACTCGGTACCAAGGACAAGTCTTGCTAGTAAACCTGTCTGGTTCATGTAGCTATTGCTCAGCATCCCACGCTGAGCCTCACAGTCGACCGGAGAGGTGGGAACCATGTTGAACACTCTCCTCAGATGCAGGCTTTGGAGAAACCTCTTTGATATGCAGATTCTCATGCCCTACGGACCACTCGTCACCAACCAGGCTTATTAGCATTCCCTATAAATCCAGCAAAAAATGCAGGAACAAAAACAAATGGTTGGCTTCGTTCTTGATGACAGCAGAAAAATTGAATCATTACGAGGGGCTAACTGTTGTTTACTGTGAGGGGGGAGAAAAAAGGCAGGAGGACCACGGACCGTTATTACTGTAGAATCTGTATGGAAAAACTCGCTTCATAAGATGGTGAATTATTGTTGCCAATAATTCACTACCTTACAGCAAATTAGCCTCTGATGTTTGCTAATACATGCTCAGCATCTTTAAGTGAGGTTATTTAGTCCAACAAAATGTGGGAGAAGCAGGAGCTTCATGGCACACATGCAGACAAATGATTGGCCATGTGGCAGGATTCATGTCTCAAATACAAAACACGGGCTTTTTTGTCTCCACAATTAATACCAAGTAGTTCTGACTCGCCATTGTTAAAAACTTTGCTTAAAAGTCATACCCATATTAATAAACAAACCCATTACAAGGTATGCTTGCTTTTTCCCTGGCAAACAATTAAGATCCTTTCTTCCCATGATGGCATCCCAGCCATCTCTCATTTATAATTTAGATTTTAATTTGGCTATTTGAAATTTCCTCTCATTTGATGCCCAGCAAGGCAATTGCTACATGTCTTTCTATGCACTAAGAAAAAATCCAGCACTACTCAACAGACATCTCTGCTGAGATTAACCATAAAAGGAGCTATCGATAAAACACGCTGTCCTTCATCATGATCCTTCTAATTCCCTTCTCTGGTTCTGCTTGAAACCTGGGATATGGATGCAGCGGCCTTTTCAGCAGTCTCCATTACTTCAAAAGTGCATGCACATCTGCCGTCCAGATTGCTGAATTGATGGATGGTTTTGAAATCTTTTGGTGTTGAGATAAAGATAAAAAGTTCCTTTAACCAAATTACAAACGATCAGTGGCGTCTGCGTTGGCTTTACATCCTCTCCGTATGGTATACAAGAGCACCCAGGCAATCCTTTAAGACCATAATGATATGTGATTGCTGTTGAGCAATTGCAGAGGCATGCGTTTGCTCATTGTATCTTATGTGTTGTGCGAGCCAGAGATCGATAACCATCAATAGTCTATTAATAGACCAGACGAAAGTCAGTTCAGTCTGAAATGCACAAATGTCAGTGAGACTTTACAATGAAAAGGAGGAAGTTCAATAGAAACCGATACCCCTCTCTGTTCGCAGAGATAGCCTCTTAATCATCTTGCTCTCCCATTGACTGGCTTCTTCTTGTGTTTTTGTAATGGGTCTTTTTTCAGAGCATGAGGTTATCCAATCTGGCTGGTCTTGTAAGTGGAGAAATTACTTTGCTGAACAAGGTGAGATACCAAAAGCCACGGAAAAAGGATATGATGTTCAACTGCCCTTTTCATCATCGCTCACTGAGGGCCAAAAACCAAATATCAACTATGTGAGTTTCGATGTTTGCCTACTAGAGCACAACTAACTACCCCCTCCCATGCTAACTGATTCTAATGCATCCAGATGTTAATCCATGAAGGACAAATCCAGTGAGCTGATGGTTGCCCACAGAGGAGCTCCTTCTCTTCACTGTCTGAACCTGAGCTTACTGCCTAGGTATGAAAGCCAACAATGACATAAGGCAAGGGACATCCAGCCAGAATTCACTAGACCATACTCTTCCGTCACATCACTGCCTTTAGTCCTCCAATAGGTGTTCCGCTTGGAGAAAGGGGAGCAGTCATGTGATTTTTTTCTAAGCCCATTCAGCGAAGACCGGGTGCCTCCACTAGGACCGGTCCCTCACATTCGTCTCTGTCAGAATGCAGCATGCCATCCATTCATCAGGCCTGCCAACCACTGCTGCCCCTCCAGCCCGACACCAAGCACATGCAGGCCTGACTGCATTACAGCTATCCACTGGAGCTGCCCACAGTCACACTGATGTTTTTATTTATTAGGCCTTCCATTAGCCTGAAGCTATAAATCCAAATGCACTGCTACAACACAGATATCCTGTTAGTCATCCTGATAAGAAGAAATTTGACTTCAAGCCCAGTTCTGCATATAAACCACACCCTGTCCCCATTGACCCCTTTTGTTTAAGTGCAATTCCAACGTGAAAGACTTGAATTTGGTCTATTGTCTGGACTGGAGTCCGATTTCATTTTATAAATATGCAGGCAAAAATCTCCTACTGCTTTATGGTCCAGAGACAGCCTTCAAATGGCTTTTTATGTCCTTCATTTTAACCACTGACTGGAAGCCAGTGTCTGGGTGTAAATGTGTGCAGATTCAAAAGCAATCAAGGCAATTCCAGTTGGCTGACACGCATGAACCCTGGGTTCAATACTTTCCACAAAACTTAGTATTATTGATCCTCTGACGGTCAATTCAATATAGTCTAAAGAAGTTAGAATTGTGGATCTACAAGCCAAGCAATTCAATAGTGTTCAAGTTGTGCAGTAGTGGGGATCTGGGCACTGTCTGATTCAATACAACAAGGAGAAACTAGCAGAGCTGAGGCAGTCAACAAATGCAATACTGAGCAGCCTCAGAGAGGATCTTCGAGTCAACAAATTTAATACAGCCACTTTATCCCTTCATATGTTCTGGCAACTAGGTTTAACAACGGGGAGGTCTCTCAAGCCCCATGGGCACAGGAGTTTATCCTAAATAAACTGGCGTCTTTATTGCATCTCTGTCTGATGCCAAGCCAAGCCATGCTTTAATTATGACAAATCCAGGCCATGTGCTTCTTGTGCTTGCCAGTAATGAGGGATGCTTAACACTAAATGGTGCAAAATAACCTCTGTCAACAACAAAGCTACATGAAGAATAACATAAAAAGGGAAGAAATACAGGTAAAGGCACCTGTCTACTGTGAAGTTTTCATTCAGAAATTCACTACAGTTAGAAGTACTTCTCCAACTTTTTTTTTAAATTTAATAAACCTAAGAATACTCATTTTGGTTCAAGTGGGGTTTTCCTAATCATAAAAGTCAGTCACATTAAACGGTCTTTACTAGCCAGAAAGGGCCTCAGAGCACAAGTGAAGAGCACTATTGTGAATCGCACCAAGCAGATGAGTTGCTCTTATCTAACCCAAGACATTCATCATGTTAGCTAAATTAATTAATGCATAAATTAAGGAAGAATAACTGAGACTAGTGTACAGTAGGAACAAGATAAATGTGATATACGCCGCTCAAGAGGACACAATTAATTTTTCCAGCAATGTCAAGGCACAGCATCACTATCACCACTAAGAAAGTAACTCATTTGAATATCTGCAGCGTTCTTCCCACACATTAGAATGAGGAAATGCTCACTTAAATCCGGGAAGAACAAATGCCTGCGATAAGAGTTTTTAATTGAAAGTTTCGCTTCTTAATTTGCGCGCGGTGACATTAAAATCGAACATTAAAAGGAAATTTGCAAACACCCTCCATAGAGTATACTGTACATTGAAAAAACATCCAAACAATTCTTCTTTAAGAATAAAATAATCACAAAAAAATGTATACATGGCTAATAATAGTGTGCAAATTGTTCTTGTTAGTTAATATAAACATGCTGTAGGCAACTCAAGCACCAACAAATACATTTAAAGCTCTTTTAAATGAATGCATATCATTAAGCAAATAAATAAATAAATAAACAAACAAATAGAAAAATTGCATGCCTTCCCCACTATTAATTCTTCCTCTGCTCTGCTTCCTACTTTCTATCCCCACCCCTTACATTGTTTCTTGTACTTTTTTATTTTATTTTTTATTTTTTTTGCAGTATCATTGTTAAATCTATTTGGGAGCGCTTCTGGGAACAATTGAGTGGAAATGGGTTTGTGAACATCTTGAAAACAGTGTCTGTCAGGATAATATGAAGGCTGTGCTCTGACAGAACTGTTAAATGGCAACGTTCAATGGTTTTGCTGGCTGGGCAAGTAAATAGGCACAAATATTATTACAAAGTCAACCCTTGGTGATGAAGATGGATTATCAGAATACCCAAAGCTCAGTAATTAAAAATTTGCAGGTGTTGGGACAGAGAGAGAGAGAGAGAGAGAGAGGGGGGGGGGGGGGGAAGGATGTCCTATGTATAGCTGCTGTTCCTTTACATTAAGATGTAAACTATATGACCTTTGTGGCCTGTTTCATATAGTAAGTCAAGTGCAGATCATTTGTGGTCAGTGTTAACTATCTAAACCTCAAACACATGGTCATTTTACAGTCGTCTTCATATGAAAGACTTTGGCTTTGCTTTACATCAAAGATAACTTTCTGTGGGCCCAGAACCCGATTTGTCAATGTCATTGAACAAAGCGAAGAGGCAGCTTATTCATGCAAAACATGTTTCTGATTTCAACTTCCGGATAGCCCTTTGAGTGCTAGTTTTTAATTAAAAGAACACTCCTTCCTGGTCTTTTAGCGGCCCATGATACCATTCTCTCATTCTCTGTACGGTACAACAAGGAGAGGTGTCAGTCATGATAACATATCTTTCAATTACAATTTTATTGTGACTGCGGTTCCGTCGCTGTCCTGGCTTGCTCTCCTTCACAACAGCATACCTGCCAATTGTTAATATGAAACGTGGCTCAGCACGACTCTGATTTCAGCTCTCATGACGTCTCAAACTTTGCAATGATATCAGCAAGCGGCTGGGTCGGCAAGTGGATTTGTCTTGACGAGTGGGACAGATCCGTCCCTGTTTTCATGCCTCTCTCTCTCTCTCTCTCTCTCTCTCTCTCTCTCTCTATCTCTTCAACCCCCATATAGACAGGCGGGCAGATTGAGGTCCAAGATTAGCTGGCATGTGCTCACAGAAGGCCACAGAGATACAGTACTGAGAATGAATAGCCATGTCATGTTGTCAATGTAGTAACCTTGGCAACAGACAAAATTCCTATTTTAGTCATCTTCTTGGCCATTAAGGTGGTAGAATCCACACTCTGAAGACGGGGGTCAACAAGACGCAATGGATAACGCAAACACATGCTGAGGAAGAGTCAATGGATATGCATCTTTCTCACGAGCATCGATTTAAACTGGAAAAGTATGTGGAGATCCTTCAACAAAAAAGCAGCAGATATTTTTCTATGCATAGAGCCTCTGGCTGACTGTGGGTCTGAAAAGAGTAAAGACAGCATTAACAGCAGCCAAAATCAACAAGTGCAGGACAACAGCTCGGCCAAACATTTCATTTCGAATGATGGAATGTTCAAGCAGAAAAAAAGAAGAAAAAAAAGAAAAGAAAATTAAAAAAAGGCCAAAGCCAGGGCTACTAATGGAGCATACCAAGAAAGAGCCTGCTTCGAATTTTGAAGAAGCATTGCTTGTTGAATGTGGGGAAAGTCATGCCATGGCACTGACTGTGCAGCCTTATCTCCTACCGCCAGGAGGAAACTGAGGCTGTCTTGTCGGTGGTTAAGGCTCTGGGGTACTAATCAAAAGGTGGAGGGTTCAAGCAGCAGTATAACCAAGCTGCCTCTATTGGGCCCCTGAGCAAGGCCTTTAACCTTCAACTGTTCAGATGAGATAAAAGTCGTTCTGGATAATAGCATCTGCCAAATGCCATAAATGTAAATGTTATCCTGACAGTATTTCAGCTTTATTAAATTGTTAACATTCACAGTAAAAAAAAAAAAAAAAAAAAAAAAAGCTGAATTCGAGAAAGTATGTAATGAACCAAAACTGCGGTGTAAATTCCATTTTGATGCTTATAACTGAAACATATGACAAGCATATGAGGTTAAGATTAGAATCTTAATGGAAAGACTGTTGGATGTACAGTAATGTATTCTTGACAGTTAACAATGATCTTTGGCACACATGGAAATGATGACAGAGCCACTGTTTCATAGCTCCAAATTCAATCCTGAGCTCAGATACCTGTCTACAGTGGTACCTCACTTTACGAAATTAATTCGTTCCAGAGCCTTTTTCGTAACCTGCATTTTTCATAAATTGAACAGCATTTTACATGTAAAACGCGTGATTCGTTCCAAGGCTCCCGATACTATCCTATAAACCCTTTAAAAATTATAAAAGCATACCTTTTAAGACCTCCTTCTGCTTAAATATCGTTCAATCAAAACCTCCCATTGCCTATCTCCCAACATCCCGTCCCACTGGCCTCCCTTTGGCTAGGAGGGATGACGCAGATCCTTCCCACTGGCTATTATGGAGCTGCAGCAGCCATAATGCTTTGCAAAGGACAGAGTTACTGTTGTTCACTGTTTCATGACTCAGGCTTGGCTTTTAACCTTCCAAAAACATTTGTAAGATTATAACTCTGCTAAGAACACATGGTCAACACACGCACGCTCACACACACATACGCACTCTCACACACACACACACACACACACACACACACACACACACACACACACACGTGTGATTTCCGGTGTGAGTGAAAAGTAGAAACGGGCTCAAGTGATATCACGAAGGAATATGGCCAAAGTCGTCTACCATCGGTACGATATTGAGAAGCAGAAGGAGGTCTGAAAAGGTACGCTTTTATAATTTTAAAGGGTTTGGTGGGTAGTATTGGGGGCTTTGGAACGAATCACACGTTTTAAATGTAAAATGGAGTTCAATTTACGAAAAATCCAGGTTAAGAAAAAGGCTCTGGAACTGATTCATTTCGTAAGGTGAGGTACCATTGTACTTACATGAACGCTGAAAATAAACAGAAAACAGCATAAATTTAAAAAAGACCCCTTCCTTTTCCCCTCCCTTTAAACATTTGTGTTTTACCGTGTAAACTCACTTTTTCAGGCAGTGAACTCCTCATTTTACTGTTACAGAGACTGATCGAATAAAATTGGTAAGTTTTATCTACCATTTTGCTCCCAGTACACATGGGCGGTTATTAGACGTAAGATAAAAAACATTGGTGGTAGTGGTGGTGGTGGTGGTGGGGTGGGGGGGGTTGTTGGAGGCTTATTGGAGCAGGGCGCTTATTATGTCGAATACGGTTTATATATATATATATATATATATATATACTAGTATATAAAATAAGGGGCAGTGGAGGCCTGGTGGTAAAGGGCGCTGGATAGCTGATCCCAAGGTTGGGGGTTCAAGTCCCACTCCCCACAAGGTTGTCACTACTTCCCCCAATGCAGCTAATTAGGTTGTCAAAGCCCAGCCATGTCTCTCACTGTCTATGGTGAGAGGCTCATGTAAAAGATCCATTGCTGACTTTCATAAAGAGTAGCTGCAAAGCCGTCACCGTGTTTCTGCCCCTTACTAAAGGGTTCTGTCCGGAAGGGCATCCGACGTAAAAAGCTATGCCAAATAAAACATGCAATGATTCGCTGAGACGACCCCTGAAAAAAGGAAAAAGCTGAAAGGAAAAGAAGATATATATATATATATATATATATATATATATATATATATATATATATATATATATATATATATATAATTAGAATTTTTTTCCCTTAAGGCACAAATCCATGTCCATGTGATGGACTGGCGTGTGATATCCCAGCCATGATGTACAGTATATTTCCTCTCTCTCCCAGATCCACCATGACCCTGACCAACTTACTTAAGATGGATCAACATATAAATGAGAATGCAAGCAGAATCCTAAATTGTGAAATGATTCCCTTATATTCTGCTTGCTGTTCTTCTTTCTCTCACTCTATAATGTACTCTAATGCAATATTCATCATACGGAGGACTTGTGTTCAAGGACAAACTCTCATAATCACTCCATTGTTGAGCAAAATGATACTTGCTTTGGTTGTGCAGTGATTATTTGGAGATGTTAGCGAGTCAAAGAGCTGTATTAAAATCTAATCTTCGCAAACCAACCTGGCTCACTCCGATGAGCCACAGGCCATTTATCATTGCCACAACCTCACCTCCTACTGTTCTCTTCCTCCTCCTCCTCCTCCTCCTCCGCTTCTTCTTCTTCTTCTTCTTGTTTTTTTATGTATACTGCTGTTGGTCAGCCTTTCCCCACTCTGACTTGGCTTGCTTTTTCCACATCTATGTTTTTTTTTCCCTTCTGTCCAGCTGTTTCTCTGTAATCTTTCCCTGTACCTTTCCACCTCTTTGGTGTGTATCTTGCCTCCATTCCTTGCTATCTGCTTCCTCCACATGGTGTTAATCTTTTGTCTCCTATGTCTTCTCTTTGAAGCAGAACGTTACAACTTCATTGAGTCACATGGGTCAGGAATTGTGTTTTCTGCTCAACATCACCGACAAACATGGAACCGCGGAGCGCGGGGGGTGGGGGGGGGCAGGGTGGTGGGCGATAGCGGGAACAAAAGAAATTATTAGACCACCACATTTCACATAATTCATTACTGTGTTTCATTAGTGCACCGCCTGCATGGGCTGTAAAATTGGCAAAGCAGTAGGATTTATAGGAGAACATGTGAACCGAGGCAGTGTGAGCACAATAAGCTATTTACATTTGCTTATGTTCACAGCAAAACAATTAAGTCCAGCCTCCCTGTAGTATTTACCGCCCGCATACCATATTGTACCTATGAGCAATCAATGCCTCGCCAAATGTAAACATTCCTATTTATACTTAAATGAGGCATGAAGCATACATAGACCAGGCGGTGTGTAAGGGACAGAGCAATGCAAATATAACCTGCTGTTTTATGAGTTGGAAATGCAACACTGCATCGATTTCATGGGTATTTAAAATGTAAAATATTATCTGATAAAGTTTCGGTTTGTATAGTTGGACTTATGATAGTGTTTGAATGAGCTTCAGGAGAGAAATGTGTGTGTGTGTGGGGGGGAACGACCATGCAGTCCAGTTGTAGTATCTACAATAGGTAACAATAAACTCAAAACATAATGTTGCATAGCGAGTCCAAATTGTTCATACTCTTTCTTATGCAACTCAAAATCACTTGTGTTATCTGTTATCTCTATTTCAACACAATATCATTTGTGCTATCTGTATTTCAAGTAAAAATTGCTCGTGCTCTCTCTATTTGAACTCAAAGTCACAAGTGCTCTCTCTATTTCAACTCAAAATCGCTGATGCTCTCTCTATTGCAATTCAAACCTGCTTGTGTTGTTTCTTTCAATTCCAAATAGCTCATGCTATCTCTTCTGCAACTCAAACTTGCTTGTGCCGTCTCTTTCAACTCGAAATCACTCGTGCACTCTGTCTTACAAATCAAAATGGTTTGTGTGTTTTCTATTCCGTCTCCAAAGCACACATGCTCTCTGTTTCAACTCAAAAATCAGTTATCCTAATGTGCGTGTCTTTGGACTTAGGAGGACACCAGAGTACTCAGGAAACCCATACAACATACAAAAGTTGAACATCTGAACTCCACACTGGAGCACCCTCACCATGGATGGGACTCAAACCCAGGACCTTCTTGCTGTAAGGCAGATATGCTAACCACTATGCCACAGTGCCACCCTGACACAATTACTTTGTTTTGTCCAAATGAAACAGTTTATAATAGAATACCATACAGCCCTGAAAGGGCAAATTCCCAAACTTTATGTCTTCCTGCTTATGATATATACTTAATATATAAGATAAGACATAACATGTTTATATTAACACCTTTAAAACCTACTCATTTAAAGCAATTTTCCAATCAGTCAAAGCAGCAGCTGCATCTTACCTAAAATCATACAGATATGTGTCAGGAGTTTTGGTTAAATACTACAAGACTGCAAACACTGTGAGAATTATATACTGTATTTACTGTAGCATGGATGTTGGTACCATTGGCTAGTTTCAGTATTTGAAATCTTAATATTCATTAATATGAATAAAATTAAATATTTAGCAGTTTTATGAGCATGAAGGAGTTTTTGATAAGAGAGAATAGAAGAGAACTGCTACACTGGTTCGAAATCTATGGCGACTCAAACAATCACTCTTTATATCCATGGTGAGCAGAAAAGCATAGGATGCTAAACCTCCAGGCGGAGAGAATATAATGGCACAATGGGTTATAATCCTGTCAGTCAAGAAAAAAATCTAAAGCCACAGAACAAAAAAACTAAAATATGAGCGAATCTATATTTTGAAACAAATCTTTTGGAGCATATTATGGGTTCCTTACAGCATATAATCATCATGCCATTGTTTCAACGATCTTAAACATCATATTTATTTCCAGCCAGTGTTGAGTTCATTTTTCTGGAACATCTCAAACTGATAAGAGAAAAATGGAACCACTCCATAAAGTCTTCTCCAGCACATCCTAAAAACTTTCAATAGGGTTAAGGTCAGGACTCGGGACGGGGGGGAATATATATGTGATGAATCATTCTTCAAGCTCCCTGAACTACTCTTTCATTATTTGAGTCCACATTTTATATACCATCAGGGAAGAAAAAGTCCACTGATGTGAAAATCTGTTCATTTAGAATACATGGATCCCTCACTTTCCGCGGTTAATTGGGACCAAGATCCCCACGCGACAATCAAAATCCGTGAAGTAGGATCACCCCCCCCCAACCACCCCTGACTGACGTATACATACATGTATATGTGTATATAATAGCAACAAATACTATAAATTCGTATAATAACAATTCAACATTAAAAATAATGTATAAGATGAAAATAAAATATAAATACACATACATACAGACGCGCACGCACACACATGCACGTGCTGGCACTCAGATGCACACCTCAGTTACAATGTGAGTAGTTTTGATGGGAGATTTTGGGTTGTTTTTGTTTTGTGTTGGTTTTAGGGGGTGGGGGGTGTTTGCATAATTGGCCTTATTTTCGTGGCATTTTCTTTAACTTTTTCCACTATTCTTCCTTAATTTCCTTATTTTTTAATTCGATGAACATTAATTTTTTTATTAAAAAAAAAAAAAAACGCGATGCAATGAAGCTGCATGAATTGAAGCGCAAAGTAGCGAGGGGTCCCTGTATTCAGCTCATCAGCTGAATTCATTGTATAGCCACATTAATGTTGCTGAGCCTTGACCCGACCAATTGGAGCAACAATGCCATGGAGATTACATCCTGTGGGCAGTGGTGGTCTAGTGGTATAGGGTGCTGGATCACTGATCCAAAAGGTTGTGGGTTTGAGTCCCACTCTCCACAAGGTTGTCACTGTCCCCCCCAGTGCGGCTAACTGGGTTATCAAAGGTGGGCCATGTCTCTCACTGTCTATGGTGAGAGGCATGTAAAAGAACCATTGCTGACATTCGTAAAGAGTAGCTGCAAAGCCGTCAGCGTGTTTCTGTCCCTTGCTAAAAGGGTTGTGACAGGAAGGGCATCCGACGTAAAAACCTCTACCAAATCAAACGTGCGAATCAGATGATTCGCTGTGGCGACTCCCAAGTAAAAGGGAAAAAGCTGAAAGGAAGACAGACAGACATCAACGCTAAATAATTTCCATGAAAATATTACTGTATGATCTTTCTTTGGCAGTGTAGTTTGTGCTGATATCTATCTATCTGTCTATCTATCTATCTATCTATCCATCCATCTATCCAACCCACCCACCCATCTATCTATCTATCTATCTATCTATCTAAACTCAGAATATAATTTGCCATTTTTAATTACTATTAATAAGAATTTGTAAATATTGTGGACTCTGACAGTCAGGAAATTGCTGGGCTCCAGAATACCAGTACAGCAAACATAGCCTTTTATAGCTGACATACAGTTTGCTCAACAGATCTGTCATTTCTTTTTCATTTTTCACAATACATTACAATAATATATGCACTGCACCACCAAATAACAACTCAGTGTGTGTTCATATGTTTCAGTTGCTGTGATTTCTTGGATATGGATCCCCAGATGCCAGCAGTCTCAGGCAGGCAGTTTGGAGGAGGTACTTTTTTTTTTCCCTTGTGCACCCGAGTGATTCATTTCACCCAGGCGAACAAACACATATGCACACGCCCACACATGTACACACTCATCCTTTAATTCTTTGTTCCCTTAATTCCACCAAATTCTAATGCACGCTGTCAGCAGGCCTTCTATTTTTTGCTGTCATCAAAAGTAAAAATAGCAGCAGCACTTTAGGCGAGTTTAGCAGTGCGTGTACGAGGGAGTCACTCCGACAGTCTGGCTGTTGAATGAGGAGGATTAAAGGAGAAGGTTCTTTGATCAGTAATGTCCATTTCCTTCTCCAAACGCTCTGTCCCTGCTGCCTGGTGACCCTGAGATCTTAAACAGGAGATGGCAGTGTAGCACAGACCAGAAAAAAAGTATGTAGTCAATTCTTTTGCAGCCAAAAACAAGCAGATTGAATAATATATTAACGACATGACTCGTCATGTTGATAAAAGGCGATCTGCTATTAAAAAACAGTATTGAGGACAGCTGTGATGCATGTACCGTATACACACGCTGGAGCCATCGGGTTAAAGGCTGAAGATGATTGGCTATAAAGGGGCAGCACTACAGATGGAAGAGAGAAAAGGGAAAACTCGTGGAGCTCTAAAAGAGCAAGGCAAGGGAGCCAGGAGCAGTTATATAGACAGCAGCACATGTGTGCTGATGAAATATTCAACAGTGCTCCTGCTCGATGCAGGAAGGCCTAATCCTACTTCTCGCACCTTCTGCACAGTTAATCATTTATCAATAACGTTCATGCCGACTGGCCGTGGAGCCAAGCTTGTTAAAAGCAGACGCGTGACATGGGAAAGAAGCGATTATAAAAATAAAAAAAATTTCTCCGCCAAGCTGGACCTTCTCCCTCACAGCACGAGATTTTGCGAGGAGCTCACTTCATCAGAACACCTTTAGCCCTGCAGGGCTGTGGAGGAATCAAGCATAAGTATGAGTAACACATCCCAAACCACAACATAGAGCTGAAAAAAAGGTTTTTTTTTTTTAAAGGAAAGAAAAGGCCAGAATGAACAATTCAATATAATGTCATAACATCATAATCACTCTACTTTTGTTCTAATCACTGCTTTCCTCCTTTTAATCTAATTCAGAGTGAGAGAGAGAAAGAGAGAAAAAAAATATTACAGATTAGCAAAGCAGTTCTGTGTTCGAAGCTCATGCCTGACAAACACTTTGCACACCACGTGAGATGCGATACCCTCGAAATGACTTCTATGTTACTGCTGCCTTTGAAGCTTGAAGCGTAACATTACAATAAAACTGCTCTAGCATTCTGAGCAAGACAGCAGGATAAAGTTCATAAGCAGAAGGAGGACCTATTAACCTTGGACACTGTTTTAAATGTCATCATTTTTAGCTGACACCACAAAAAGAACCTGGGTAAGCTTCTCTCCGGGCGACGCTGCATGTAAATCACTTTCTCCAAAGGAAATTACTTCCTGCGGCTCAGCGTTATTAATCTAAATTCTCTGTTAGTCAAATTGTTGCACATAATAAATATGGAGCAGCTTGTGATGCTTATCTACTGTGACATTCCATTCTCGGAAAACATTTTTTTTTTTTTTTCCCTCTCTTTGCGTTCTTGCTTTATTCGAGTATGGCTGGAGCGGCTGAAACAGACAGATTAAACGCAAGAGGTGAGTGGGCCAGAGGAGGACGAGACCGTCCCAGGCTCATGCTTGGACACGGACGGCAACCATGCGAGCACTGGAGAGTAAGAAGCTATCCCATGATTCTCTGTCCTGCGCCTTCATCAAGACTCGGAACTGTGTGGGTAGACTGCATGAATGATGACCATGATCAGATTACAGACACATGGGGGAGAGAATCTCTAACTAAAAACACACAAAGTAGGATAATTGGCTGTTTCAAATCACCCATGAGTGTGAGTGTGACTGGTTGTGTGAGTGCTTGCCCTGCGATGGCCTAGTGAGCTGTCCTGGGTGTAAGCGACCCTTGCCAAGAGTCAGCTGAGATGGGTGCTAGCCTTCCGGTGACCCTAATTAAAACAAAGCAGTTCAGAAAATGAATGAATAATAACTCACACCTTCCTGTTCTTGAATAAGGTTCCATAAAAATGCATACACTCTGTCATATCGGTGTATTATTTATAAATGCTGAGATAAGACTACATGAATTTTGCACGATTTTCAAATAATTTTTTCGTAGCTGGCACATTTTCAATGTCGGGTCCAAATCTGAACGTCAGGAACGATGACCAGGCTTTGCAGTGTGACATAATTGAAGAAAAGCAATGTGGCATCTTGGCCGTCTCTCGACACCCTGACGAAAATTCAGCATGTCACACCTGTTTGTAATTTATCGCCTGGTTTCACAACTTCTATGATATGTTGCTTGATGTTCCTTGGGTAAACATGATTGACAGTTTCTTGACCTTTCTCGCAAAGAACTCGGGAACAATGATTGGTCATGGTGCAATTTAAAGAGTTGCCAATCTCCTCATTATAAGACAGAAATAATTTAAGGCACTAATCTGACATGGTGAAAATTATGCACGATAAAATAATTGTGTAGTCTAATCCGGGCCTTTTGAACTACTATTTAAGAAAACTTTGAAGAAAATTAGAAAATATTTATGTGATTTAAATTATCTAAGTAAATATGCAGTAAATATATACATATGTATTTTCGATTCTCAATCTTGGATGGTTCTGTGTGGAGATTCCAAGCATGCACCCCTGTGCTTGTGATGGTTTCCTTCCAGTACTCCGGTTTACACCGAGTCCAAAGACATTTGATTGTGATATACTGTATTAATCTCGTAAGGTAAAGTCCGTTGGGTTTTTTACACCCGAGCCAAGAGTGGCTGATCAGGCCGGTGCTTATCCCCGGTTTCTGTAGCGTGACGCGACCAGGAGTTCAACTCCTCCTGGATGGGATGCTAGTCCATCGCAGGTTACCTTCCCAGTATATTTTACTGGTACCCATTTATACTGCTGGATGAACAGAGGCACACTTGTGGTTGAGACCTTGCCCAGGGGTCTTAGCACAGGTCTCAGTGGGATTCGAACTCACAACCTCCCGATCATGAGCGCAGCACCCTAACCACTACACCACTGGCCCCAGTATTAATCCTATAAGAGGAATTATTTCCTCTGCATTTAACCTATACAAAGTGAGCACAAATACACACCCGGAGCAGTGGGCTGCCACACACACTGGGGGCTCCCGGAGAGCGGTTGGGGGAAAGGTGCCTTGCTCGAGGGCATTTCAGCCAATGGAGTAAGGGAAGGTGTAGATTCCCCCCCGCACTTTTCTTTGTCCTTGCTGGTTTGTGAATGGAACCAGCGACCTTTCCATCCCAAAGCCGCTTCTCTTCATTAAGGTTGCCGTCAACATGCACATTAGGCTAGCTGGCTGTTCCAAATTAACCCGAGGTCTGAGCATGAGTGTGTTTTGTGAAAGTTTATTGCCCTATGATGGTCTGGTGAGCAGATCAGGGTGTACCTCACCTTCACTTTTCATTGGCTAAGGTAGGCACCAGACTTGTCCCTTCTATACAGTGTGTATGTGGGTCTGATCACGAAACTGGCGCTGAAATGTGTGATGTTGTCCTTTTACATTTTCTGAAGATTTAGAAAAAATTGTTTTTCCTATTTTTTAATGTATGAGGCCAATATGCATTCAACCCTGGTAGATGCAGAATAATATTCCTTGGAGAAGCAGCATCACCAAATTATGAGCAGGATGACTCAGAAAGCCAGTAATATGCACAGAATGAATGGCCAACTATTCACCAATAATAACTTTAGATAATTATGTAATTAGTTACACCACGATAATTGATAGTGTTGGACATGGTCAACTTTTCTTTATTATCTGTATTTAATAAATGCCAATCCATCAGAGATCGGTGGGAGCACATGATGTATATACATATGTATATACACATTATGTATATACATACATTATGTAACATGGACAGGAAAAGTTATGTCAATCATCGATCCCGTTTTAATTCTGGTGCTTATTTACCAATTTTGCCACACTCATGCAAATTCCATGGTTCATGGTGCGTGCACCTGTGCTCTGATTCATGTGGTTATTAGACCTGTGGAGACCTTAGCAGAGGCTCAGTGGGGCATGAAAATAATGAGGTCTTTCTCTTGTCAACAAAATTGAGCATAAAAAAGGTGTATACGAGGAAGTCTTTAAATTATTTTTAAAAATGTGTTCACCATATGTACATATTTTGATATGATATTATCTCTCAGGCATGCACTAAAGATTTTGATGCATTGATTCACAAATAAACTTTGACATGGAAATATTTATTCAAGTTTGAAGTTGGGTTGTTAGAAAATGTACCAGTTTCGTGATCAGACATATATAGTATATTATGTATAATAAGTATATAATTTAACAGTTGTTTCACAAAATCTAGTCATACATGAGCGAACAGCAAGTGGAGTCTCTGGATTATAGATCCAAAGGTCAGAGGTTCAAACCCCAATCCCACCAATCTGCCACTCTTGGGCCCTTGAGTGAGGCCCTTAAGCCCATCTACTCAGTTGTATAAATTAGAATAAAATCTATATTGACATGGATGTGTCTGCTAAATGCCACAAATGTTCTAAAAATGTAATAGCCACTGAGGTTCATATTATTATATCCACATCAATGGCATAACAGATATAAAGAATTTTTATTTTTATAATTTCTCTTTTCCATTTTTGGCATTGGATAAATAAACCTGAAAATAAAAAAATCAAACTGACAACATCAAGAACTGCCATATAATAATAATAATAATAATAATAATAATAATAATAATAATAATAATCATGGAGTGGGTGTGTCTATTTCAGAGCTCTTGCATTAGGAAAGCAGACACTGTAACGTTTTATGTAAAATAAAAATAAACTCAGTGAAATGTTCACCTGTTTACACACGTTCAGTCCCACAATCCTGTGGAGTACCAAGGTTTATAACCTAGCAACAGTAAATACTCAAATAAGCTCAAAATTTTGCTACTTTTTAGTATTTTTTTGGAATTTTGTTTACAAATAGAACACGTTCCACCCTATTTGTTTTTCTGTGCACAGGGTACATGTCTGATATTTTAGAAACAGCTGGTGTATGCAAATAATATGATGTAATATTGGAGCAAAATGAATATCATGTGTAGGCTTCACTTGCAGTGTGGGCTTCACATGGCAGCTCTGCAAACTCCATGCACCAACTTATGATTGGTCAATAGAAAACAAGGTGCCCCTGAGACGATTCATTCCAAGATGGGTGATTGGATACATGGCAATCGACCCATTTTCACACTTACACATTTTTCAACTGAAAATCGACAAAGATGGGTTTCGGAAATTCTAGAGGTGATCATGGCAGAGTCAAAACACCATGTACCAGTGATCTAGTGCATTCCAGTGTTCTTGTTTTACTCAAAAGCCACATCATTCTTTACATTTATTCATTCATTTTCTGAACCGCTTAATCCTAATTAGGGTCGCAGGGAGGCCGGCACCCATCTAGGCGAGGGCAGAGTACACCCTGGACAGCTTGCCAGGCCATCGCAGGGCAGAAACATGCTGATAGCTATGCAGCTACTCTTGACATAAGTCAGCAATGGTTCTTTTACCGCCTCTGACCATAGACAGTGAGAGACACAGCCGGCCCAGTTATCTGCACTGGCCAGCCTGTGCTAACCCAGTTAGCTGCACTGGGGGAAAGCCACATCATTCTTTGCATTTATTTCCTGCAGACACAGAACTCCAATATGATTAGACACAGAGAATAGGAAGGGCCTAACTCTGTGGTTAAGAAAGCCATCACCTACATAACCATTATGTTAAACAAGGCTGCAGTCATCTGACAAAAAAAGAAACTCTACTCCTTGCATGAACCATTCTGCACCATATAAAGCAAGAGTGTTTACTGAAGGGATAGTAAATGCCTAAAATCCCCCTCTTTGCTTAATGAAATTACAGCTGCTAAAGCCGTTCGACTGGATCATGACAATGTAATAGACCCACCTGAAGGCGAGCACCTGTAGCACCCAGCTCCGACTAACACCTTCCCCTCAACTCCATCTGATACCATGACTACAAGTGCAAAGCATTAAATGAGAGACAGTCTCAGTTAGATACGTCTATATAACAGAGAGAGCAGTAAGCGCAAAGCTAATGCTAACTAGCCTAAAAGTTTGACAAAAGGCTTTACTTATAGCGTAAATATTAAAAAAAAATTAATCAAAGAACATGATGCTTTATCATGTTATTACTCGGCATCTCAACAAAAGTTATATCTTAAATTTATCTCCTAAACAATTTGCATTTATTTATTCATTAATTTTCTGAATTGCTTAATCCTACTAGGGTCGCTAGGGGGCTGGAGCTTATCTTAACCGACTCCAGTTCAAGGAAGGGTACACCCTGAATTAGCGAGCTAGTGCATCACAGGGCTAAAAAACACACAACCATTCATTATCACATCCAGGGGCAATTTGTAACAGACATTTAGCCTGATTTGCATGTCTTTGTGGGGCCGGTGGCATAATGGTTAGGGTGCTGCACTCATGATCAGGAGGTTGTGTGTTCGAATCCCAGTTAGACCCCCACTGTGCTAAGACCCCTGGGCAAGGTCTTAACCACAAGTGTACCTCTGTTCATCCAGCAGTATAAATGGGTACCAGTAAAGTATACTGAGAAGGTAACCTATGATGGACTAGCGTCCCATCCAGGAGGAGCTAAACTCCTGGTCACTTCACACTACAGAAACCGGAAATAAGCACCGGCCTGATGAGCCACTTGGCTCGGGTGTAAAAAAAACAAACAAAAAAAAAAACAAAAACGCATATCTTTGGACTGTGGGAAAAAACTGGAGTACACAGAAGAAACCATGCACCGAAAAAAAATGTCCTCACCAAGCCCAGGACTCAAACCCAGGACCTTTTGACTGTGAGGCAGACGTGCTGACCAAAAATGCCACCGTGCTACCCAATTTGTGTTTGTTTTTTGTACATTGTTTGTCATATCACATCTTGTCCCTTGATGAATGTTTTTAAATTTATGTTCATACACTTTAAGGGACCATAGACTGAGAAGAAAAACCTAAATAAATAATTCTAACTCCAAGTCTCAGTGGTCCTTCGGAAAAGAGATGTGGTAGCAGGCTCAAGGGGGGGAAATACAAGAAAATAATATAGAGTAAAATATATACTACCAAACCAGCAGCACAAACAAAAACATACAGTCTAATTTTTTTTTTTTTTTTTTTTTTTTTTTTGGAAAGTCAAAAACGTATCCACCTATTAATTGCAACAATATGTGAAGACAAAATATATGCACCATGCACCCAGACTGATAAAAACCAGGCTCTCCTGCCGAAAGGCCTGGCATCTCTGCAGCTCTTCCTCTAGCAAATAGGGGAGCTAATAAATCGCTAGCCTGGCATATTTATATAAGCCGCACTGATAGAGAGATCATTTGCATGTGCTTCAATGCCAAACAGACATGAGTCTCCCAGTCCAAGAGGGAACTGCTGCTTTGTGTAGACCACCACTGAGGAACAATGTAACTGTCATGCTGAGAAGATTTGATCCTTGGTAGTGTCTCACTGCACTGTGTGTTACCCGCCTGGCAGAAAGGAACGGTGAAGTGGATGGTGGCCGTGTGGTGACACAGCGGAAGCAGGAGTAGGAGCAAGGGTAGAAAGAAGAGGAGGAGGAAGTGGCGGTGGCCGCTGTTCACAGCGCTGATTATGCAGGTGTAATTGCACACGCACAGGGGGAGTGCAGCCTCAAGGTCAGAGTGGTGTGGCTCATCAGCTTCTGCCCGTATCAGTTTAATTAACTCCTCCGAGGGGTCCGCCAAAAAGCCCCTCATTAAACATGCAGCCCAGAGAATAGACGCACGTATGAAGGGAAACCTAGCGCCTAGCTCAAGTTGATGTATGAAAATCCTGCTTATCCACAGCTGAATACCCACATCCTGAGAAATGACTATATCAGATCAGATTACATCAGTGCTTCTCATTTTAATGCACTGGCTCAGTTTATAGGAAAATATTATGGTGATGCATCACTTTTTTCCATTTTGTCATACATCTTTTGATCAATAAACAAAGATAAGATGTCAAAACGAAGACTTGCGAGAGGACAGAGGGCAAAGATCTGAAATTATTAATTCCACCGTTCACATGGATTGGGTGTGTCAATATGAATCCACTCAAGGCCTGAAATGGTGCATGGACAGATGTAGACAAAGGATGAAGACCACGCGGCCATATGAAAGATACAGTATGCAAATTTTACACGGTCTACTAATATATATGAAGGCAGGCTGATGTCATTTAATCACGTTGGCAAGATGAGCGCTGTACCCGTATGACTAGCCTGATATCGTACCGTTTGTCTCAAGGTGAAAATAAGCCATGTGTGTAGTCCTTCTTAAGTGCTCAGTTGTCTAAAACGTGCTACTAGCTGTTATGTTATGAAGCTATTATCAAGATGTTGGCAGGAGATGATGTTGTTGGTCGGGGCTGTTAAGGACAGATTGTTATCACATTGTTTGCTGATCAATCCAAAACTTTAATTAGCACAGAGGCCATGCCGGGTGGACCCGGGGTGGCAGGTATAGCTCATCTGAACAGGGCTTACAGGTAAGCACAGCCCTAATCTCCCCGCCCATCGCACTCAAATTAAAGCCGTAAATGGGAAATTGATTTCTAGCCCCGTGTCCGCTGCAATATCTCCCTTTGTCTTAAGGACATTAGGCAGTTTCGCTCAATGCCTAAGCACTTCTTTTAAACTTCCAATATTGATACTGAAAAGGACTGGCGTCAAGCCAAATCAACTGATCCACCAGAGCTCTACCCATAGTACCGTGAATGAGAAGACAGGATTTTCACACCTGGCTGCCACCAGAGTGCGGAGGTTAATGATAGAACTCCTACAAGTCCAACGAATCACGGTGCAAGTAACCCCCAGCACTTATTTGAGCATCCAAAACACCTGCGTTTCTCTTTCCGAATCTTTCTTTAAACTCTACCTCAAAAGAAGAACTGCAAAAAAAAAAAAAAAAAAAAATAGTATGCATGAGTCAGCAAAACTGGTGAGACAGACACGCAAGCGAATCATCTTGCTCTCTCAGAAATCATATAGAGTCTAATAGAGTGTAATCCATTTCCCACCCAATATGTCAACTCTCCTGGATCTCTCTTTGGCTGCTGCGCTGTCGATGCCTCCACTTACGGCAGTGCGCCATTTGTCATTCTAATGAAGTTCTCAGAGGGTAAAAATTTCCCCCTGAAAACATTTCTCAACGAGTCAGCAGGTAAGAACGTAACGTGCACAGCAACGTTTTAAGCTGTGTCCAAACACACATACAGCAGTATGCGTTGAACGCGTCTGGAGTCTGGAGCATGCTGGGACCGAACAAAAATGCACCACATGTTGTAAGATGCCCCAATTTCAAGGTATTAGGGGCTCCATTTTCATCACTCTGTGCTCTACTGTGTGCCTCCTCTAGAGGCAAAAGAGAGCTATGGCACAAGCAGGAAGGAGCCAATGAGAGAGACAGAGAGAGAGAGAGAGAGAGAGAGAGAGAGAGAGAGAGAGAGAGAGAGAGAGAGAGTGTGTGTGATAAATGTGCCAGTACGGCACAGCTCTTTTCTCATTTGTTAGGCAGCCATGTGTGAAAATGTTAATGAAGGCCTCCATAATGTCGGAGATTCTCACTATTAAAATTTCCTTCACGTTCTCGGCTTTCTGCTTACACACCGACTATTGTGAGCATCAATCCTTCCTCTGTCGAACTAATAATAGGTCTAACTGCCTCCATCAGCCAGGGAGATCTGCCTCTCGACTTCTCTCCTTCTCTACATCTCTCCTTCTCAGCCGACGTTTGCTCGACACCCACAGCGGAGAAAAATTCATTAATACCAAGCAGGGAGGACAGCGGCATTCTAGTGTCCATCATCTGGCCAGCCCCTCATTGACTAGTCAACATTAAGAGCATATATAGAGCACACAGACACTTAGAAATATTTCTCAGGTCAAAGTCTTGCACTACTGTGCGTTCCGGCTTTCTTCATAATGTATGAAACGAACAAAAATAGTCTTTATCCTACCATGTTACCACTGACCCTGAAGATGTCTTCATTTGTTGTACTGTATTTATATATAACGAAGTAGGTGACGGACTGCATTGTAAAGATAACTCGTTCACGTTCCAGATGTTCGAGGCAGACCTGGTTCTTCAGAGTGATATACCAAGTGTTATTCCAGGCACTTCTTTTTTCCTTTCAGCTGTTCCCTTCAGGGGTCGCCACAGCGAATCATCCGCCTCCATCTCACCCCATCCTCTGCATCTCCTCCTCTTACACTAACTACCTTCATGTCCTCCTTCACTACATCCATAAATCTCCTCTTTGGTCTTCCTCTAGGCCTTCTGCCACTACCAATTGTACTACCAATATATTCACTATCCCTCCTATGTACATGTCCAAACCATCTCAATTTAGCCTCTCTGACTTTGTCTCCAAAATCTCTTACATGTGCTGTCCCTCTGATGTACTCATTCCTGATCCTATCCAACCTCGTTTCTCCTAGAGAGAGCCTCAACATTTTCATTGCTGAAGTGTTATTCCAGGCACATGTTTGCGTAATTACCATTAATAGAGTATGAGGTGGTATAGGTAGCAACCTTAATCTTACAAAGCAGCTCCTCTGTACAAAACTCTGGGACAATATGTCACGCGGACATCATTATGCCAAGTTAGAACGTCATAGCTCTTCAAATCATTCGGCTTAGAGAAGCAAGACAAGCCATACATATTGAGAGATTATGATTCACAGTACCATTTTTAACAGCAGAATTGGACTGTGCTTGTGTTTCCAACGCCAAACCCTCATCAAACATCGCTGTCACATTACGAACTTTTTTTTTTAAATGACACCGCTTTGACCACACGTTCTCATTCTGTCTCCCTCATGTGTCCCCTTTTTGTCAGCTTTTTTTGGCTCCCGGTGTTGCCAGTGAGGCGAACAAGGAGCAGGTGGGCCAACCCCAGGGTCCGGAGTCCTGCCAATTAAAACACATAGAGCCTGCACACCAGCAACACTACACAGCACATACATCCTCTCGCACAAGCCCTCCCACTTGTATTCTCATGCAAGAGGACAGAAAGTCTTCATCTGTGCGGGCCCTTTCCCAAAGAAAAAAAAAAAAAAAGAGTAGCTTCCATTCCATTTTAGGCTCTGACGTTCATTAGCCATCACTCACACCCACATGACAGATTATATTCTGATAGGCTAGGCTGCTTAAGCTTACAGACGTGAGTCAGACAGCTGGTGTGGATCGAGACAGAACGCAGGAAGAGAGAGCAGTCGTCCACAAAACTCATCCGCAAGCCAGACTGCGGAAACAAATCTAAATATTTGCTTTGTTTCGATCTCCTCTCAAGGACTTGCAGATTTATTTCAACCCTGCCTCAGCAAGAGCACACACTATAAATCCTCTCAGGAAAGTTAAGGACGTTATACAATACTATCATTTATCGGTAGATCTTGTCGGAATTGCAATATTACAATCAATAAAATGTGTACAATAGTGAATATTTATAAAGAATTTGTATTTAACTGGAAAAGCACTCAGAGAGTGCAGACCTCCACCCAGGTAGTGAAATCCGTAATAATTTTAATTCAGATTTTATATTCAATGACCACCAGGGGGAGACATTTCATTACCTAAAATTTGTAATTTTGCCATATCACACATTGCTATACAAAAAAAATTCTTCAAAACTCTGAGACCGCAACCAAAATTTAACCAGTTCTTAGGTCTCTCAAGGTTGTTGCATTGCAGATCGGCTTTCACACACATTTAAAAATGTTGTACAAATTTGCCCAATAGTTTTTGAGTTAGCATGCTCTCGTAACCTCTCCCCTTGAAGGAGGTGATAACCATCACAAATAAATATTTTATTGCCAAAATATATAAGTAGTGCGTTTCCTACAAATGCTCATGGATTGGTTTTGGAAAATAACTAACTATTGCCGCATGATGCACATTAAACACACTTATATCTCAACTGGGGGAAAAATCAATAAAAAAAACAACTTCTTTACTGTAGCCTATTCTGCCAAATACCGGGACCAATAAACAGAAGAATGTGTATTTCTTTCGATTTTACACAACAAGCAGAAGAATACTAGAACTACATTTATTATATGCAATCAATTTCTCTGCTACAGAATTGTTGTGTTTAAATATGTTTTTGGTTATTGTGTTCCTAAACACACACACACACACACACACACACACACACACACACACACACACACACACACACACAAACAGGAGTCGTGCTCAAACAAACTATGTGCAACATCAGCTCTGTGAGTAAATTCACGCCCAGCACTGAACCTATTTTAATGATGACAAAAACAAAGCGCAACCAACTCCTTGTATATGCTGCCACTTTATTCTTATTAGCTGAGGGGGCACAATCTTCTCCCTGACCCACGGCTTAACAAGTGTGTGTGTGTGTGTGTGTGTGTGTGTGTGTGTGTGTGTGTGTGTGTGTGTGTGTGTGTCTGTGTGTGTGTGTGTGTGTGTGTGTGTGTATGTGTATGCATCAAAGTCGCATTACCAATCCCGCTCCAATTAACTCTGAATCAGACAGCTTGCCTAGATGTGTGTTGTTATGCTTATGGTGTGAGTTGTGTGTGTTTTGCTCAGAGAAGAGAAACATTCATATTCTGTCTGATACTCACAGTGAAGAGCAAATCACACACACACACACACACACACACACACACACACACACACACACACACACACACACACAAATAAAAAACAAAACAAAAACAAATACACACACACACACACACACACACACACACACAAATAAAAACAAAACAAAAACAAATACACACACATACACACACACACACACAAATAAAAACAAAACAAAAACAAATACACACACACACACACACACACACACACACACAGAGTATGAGCAAGAGAGAGGCTCCACAACACACACACACACACACACACACACACACACACACACATCTGATGTACTATATTAAGTGTTTTGTTATGTGATATGCTCTATTACGCTCATATAACTTCCTCAAACTTTACGATCTTTTTCCCCATGAAACTAAAAAGAGAATGATCTTTCTGCCCAATTGGCTGTGTGTGTGTGTGTGTGTGTGTGTGTGTGTGTGTGTGTGTGTGTGTGTGTGTGGTCACTTTATTACGTCTGCCTATAATAAAAAGTCTGAATGAAGAGGTTCCTGTCTCTGCGAGGAACTCACGTCTCTGCGGTTTGAATCCATAGACATTTCTGACCAGCTCTGATTTATCATAAATGACATTCGGCGACTCCGGGTGACATTCGGGTTTTATGACAACCGGGTCTTTTATGTGGCCTGAGCTTGCAGAGACGACTGTCTGCCCATCCTCTTTTTTATGGAGGGCAGAACATAAATTTTGTAACATCACTGATGCTGATGACAACAGTCCATCCCTGGGAGGGTATATAATGGGTCATTATTATTCATTCCTACATTCATTCATTTTGTGAACCGCTTATCCCTAATTAGGGTCGCAAGGAGGATGGCACCTATCTCAGCCAACTCTGGGCAAGGGCAGCGTACACCCTGGACAGCTCACTAGGCCATCGCAGGGCAGAAACACACTGATGGCTATGCAGCTACTCTTGAGGAAAGTCATCAATGGTTCTTTTACAGCCTCTGACCATAGACAGTGAGAGACACAGCCGGCCCAGTTATCTGCACTGGAAGGACAGTGACAACCTGTTGAGAGTGGGGCTTGAACCCCCAAACTTGGGATCAGTGATCCAGCACCTTTACCACCAGGCTACCACTGCCCATGTTTTAGTCCCTTTATACCAAAATAATTTGACAACAATCACTTCAGTTTAAAGTGACTAATAGTTTGTTTTCCTGATGCTGATATCTGTGTAGTTTTTTCTTTATTATTTTCTCCTAAAATATTTTAAACTTTAATGTACTAGAAAGAAAGGAGGTATGGATCACGGATAAATTTTATGGACAGGAATCCTGGAAGATATGATGTTGTGGCTCTCACAGCGCATTGTATATGTTTATTACATTTACAGTTTAATTTAAACTTTTCTACCTTCACAATAAAAGTCACCATCATATCCAATTCTGATAAGCGAGCAACCTTTATTTCAGAACAAACATCCAACTATCCAGCTATCAAAAGCCATCTGTTTATCACTGAACACATAGAGTACGCTACCAATAACATAAATATAGATTTTTATAAATAGGTGGCCCAAATAATAAGTTTTAAACTCACCCTGCACTGTTGACTGCTGTATTTAAACAGGCAGCTGCTCCTACTGAAGCCAGAGTAGCCCGTGTGTGAGTTTCAAGTTCATGGCCAAGTGATTAAAGTCCTTTTTTGGCCTTCTTCAATAGTAATGAAATATCTCCAGCTGAACTTTTTTAAGCTAGAAGTAATAAAGAGAATTTTAGAGTTTGTTCATTTCCACAAGGCAGCACAGTGGCATAGTAGTTTGCACTTGCATCCTTCTCACTGCAAAAAGGTCCTCGTTTTGATTCCTGAGCCCACTAAGGAGGTTTCAGTGAGGGGTTTACATGTTCTCACTGTTTTTGCACGATTTCCTCTGAGAACTCTGGTTTCCTCCCACAGTTCAAAGACGTGCACACGAGACTAACTGGTTGATTCTAAATTGCCCCTAGGTGTGAGGATGAGTTGGATACGTGTCTTTGTAGGGCCCGTGGTGGTTTGGCCATCTGTTCAGGGTGTACCCCGTCGTTGCCCAGTGTCGACTGAGATAGGTTCCAGCATCCCGACAACCATAATAGGATTAAGTGATTTTGCATATGAGCAAGTAAGTGAGCTGAGTGAACATTTTCACAAGACAAATGGGAATGGCTAGCAAAAGCGCAACTTACATGGCTACTGCATGGGCTCAAGACAAAAAGAGGCCCTAGTGTCCCCATTTGGGCTTAAGATATTCATTTTCATTCATTTTTTCACCGCTTCATCCGAATCGTTCGTGAGGAAGCTGGCACATATCTCATCCGACTCTGGGTGAGGGCAGAGTACACCCTGGACAGCTTGCCAGGCCATCCTTTGGTTTTTTACACCCGAGCCATAGTTGCTCATCAGGCCAGTGCTTATCCCCGGTTTCCATAGCATGAAGCGACTAGGAGTACAACTTCTCCTGGATGAGACGCCAGTCCATTGCAGATTACCTTCCCAGTATATTTTTACTGGTACCTGTTTATACTGCTGGGTGAACAGAGGCACACTTGCGGTTAAAACCTTGCTCAGGGGTCTTAGCACAGTGGGGATCTAACTAGGATTTGAACACATAACCTCCTGATTATGAGCGCAGCACCCTAACAACTATGCCACCGGCCCCTCACCAGGCCATCAGAGAGCAGAAACACGCTGAGGCTATGCAGCTACTCTTGACCAAAGTCAACAATAGTTATTTTGCATAAACCTCAGAACCACAGACAGTGAGAGACACAGCCGGCCTTTGATCACCCAGTTAGCTGCACTGCGGAACAGCAGGGACAATCTGTTGATAGTGGGGCTTGAACCCCAACCTTGGGATCGGTAATCCAGCAGCTTACCACTGGGGCACCACGGCCAAGGTTTAAAATATAGCAACATGAATTTTATATCGTGTCATGAGGGAAGAAAATTGCCAATGATGGGATAACTTGGGCATTTAGTATATTCAGCTTGTAAAGTTAATTAATTATACTGTGTCATAATGTTGCTGACCCTCAACCTGACCAACTGGAGGAAGCCTATACAGTAGCCAGTACACATTATAAGAATTTGATTTTATGCCTTTCTGACCCTGAAATTCCAATTGGTCTGGAATAGTGTACAGTGGTACCTCGGTACTCAAACACTTTAGAGGTCGAACAAATCAGAATTCGACCAAAAAAATCTGGGATTTTTTTTTTGTCCCGGAAATCGAACGCTAAATCTGGAAGTCGAACGCTAAAAAAGCGTGAGAAAAAACAAGACTGAGAGGGAGGGGAAATGCACGCGTTCCAGAAGTCCGGAAGTTGTTGATACTATGTATCACCCTAATAAAGTTAGCACTGTTCCAGGGAAGTCCGGAAATTGTTGATACCATGTATCGCTGTGAACACCTTTAACAATGAGGTCATGAGCCATTTCCGTAAGGTTTTGAAAAGAAGCCAGAAACAAGCCACTTTAGAAATGGTCTTCAAGAAAAGAAAGGGACATCCTGAAGAAGAGTCATCCACGCCAAAGTGAGTAGAAAGAGAAAAAAAACATCTTTGGCTGATTCACCTGAAGCTGTTATGGAAGGGGATCCGCCTCCTCTCTCCCTCTCTGTTATAGAAGGGAATCCACCTCCTCTCCCTCTCTGTTATGGAAGGGGCTCCGCCTCCTCTCTCCCTCTCCAACATTTACGTATGCCAAGTGCTCACCACCACAAAGGTAAAAATTCTTATCTTTATTGTTGTTATGCTTTAACTGTACTATGGTTTTTATATTATTGTGTTATGGTCTATTTTGTGAGAGACTCTGGTTTTGGTGGTTCTAACTCTCTCTCTCACGTGCTGGAGAGGGGCGTGGCTGTCACACACAGTGGAGTGCTAAGCACACACACCTGATTCCATTAGCAATCAGTGGGCTTCTCTAACAGTGACTACGATTTCCCCATGCTCTAGTGCCTTCCTGTGAATAATAAAGCTCCTCCGTTTCCATCACACTCTGTCTCCTGCATTTTTGGGTCTGGCTGAATGTTCCTGGCGTCACAGAATCTTCTAGCACTTCTGTGACACTAGGAACATTCATCCGGACCCAAAAAATGCAGGAGACAGAGCATGATGAAAACGGATGAGCTTTATTGTTGACAGGGAAGGCACTAGAGCATGGGGAAACCGTAGTCACTGTTAGAGAAGCCCAGTGATTGCTAGTGGAATCAGGTGTGTGTGCTTAGCACTCCACCCGCGTGTGACAGCCACGCCTCTCTCCAGCAAGAGAGAGAGAGAGAGAGAGAGAGAGAGAGAGAGAGAGAGTTAGGGCCGCCAAAACCAGAGTCTCTCACAACACAGACCATAACATAGTGTATTGTATTCAATAATTTTTTCACTTAATATGAGGACCTATGGTATGAGCTATGGTACCATTAACTTCTGTTCAAAACAGTACATTATTTGTAATGGGAAAAGCAGATTCGGAATTCAACCAAATTGGTATTCGACCAGCCGTCGGGAACGAACTATGGTCGAGTACCGAGGCACCACTATACACCTGGCATATCCAATCAAGGGCTTATGGGCGACACACTTGTGTAGTGTTTAGTACACCCAACTCACAGCAGGAAGGCCCTTGGGTTTGAGTCCCAAGCTCTTGTGTTTCTGTGAGCAGTTCGCATGTTCTCTCGGACTTACATGGGTTCCCTATGATTGATCATCACATCACATGACAAGCACATTAGGCTGCTTGGTCTTCCCAGTATATGTAAGCTGCAATGCGATGGTTAGTTGTGCTGTTCAGGGTATGCCATGCCTTTTGCTCAATGTAAGCTGGGATAGGATCCAGCCTCACCACAACCCTAATAAAATTAAACAGTTCAGCAAATCTGTGAGTAAGAGGCTCTTGCTTATTTGCTTATGTCTATCCAGGTGGCAATTTTTTTATAACAGTGTAAATTACATATAAATAGAGTGTCTATTACTTCTGATTTAAAATATAACATAATTATTATTAACCTTAAATTACTGCTGGAAAGAGTCAGCACCTTCTGACCAATGAAAACTAAGTAGTGCTGTGGAATACTAACAAACTCCACTATCCTTCCGCAGTGTCCTAATGAAGTGGAGATTTGGGTTACATTGCTGATATTTTGATTCACAGATCTGCTGAAGATGTGTGTGTGTGTGTGTGTGTGTGTGTGTGTGTGTGTGTGTGTGTGTGTGTGTGTGTGTGTGTGTGTGTGTTGATGTGTGAGTAGGTTCAGAGAGCGGGCCTCTCATGGCCCTACAGTTTGAAGAGCCTTGAAAGTGTTTGTAAGCATGAAGGTCGTGCTGCCTGCCCACCATCTCAATGGCTGTATTTGTGTGTGTGTGTGTGTGTGTGTGTGTGTGTGTGTGTGTGTGTGTGTGTGCCTTTCTCTTCACGTGTGTATGCGTGTGTGAGAGCAGCTGGAGGTGGATAAGTGGGGCAGCCCATCGTCGACCACCCTGCCTTTCTGCCTAATTACCTCTTTGCCCCAGCGCTGTTTGTGCCTGTAAATAAGGCTGGGCTATTGACATGGACCTGTGCCTGTGATGTAGCGCTCATTAAACCTGAGCACGGCCTTCTGACCAGACTCCATTAGGCCCTCGCGCAACACACAGCAAAAATACGCACTGAGACTGAGGGAGAGAACATGAGAGAGAGAGAGAGAGAGAGAGAGCGAGAGCGAGAGAGAGAGAGAGAGAGAGAGAGAGAGAGAGAGAGAGAGAGAGAGAGAGAGAGAGAGAGAGAGAGAGAGAGAGAGAGAGAGAGAGAGAGTGTGAGAAAAAGTGGAAGAGTTAAAAGAGTGAGAAAATGATCAGATCTAGCGAGAAGCAGAAGCAGGGACCAAGCCCTCTATCACAGCCTCAGTTCCTTCGGGATTACCCACTGGGAGCCGAATATCTAGTGGGAATATCTGAGAATAAGACTTTTCAAGGCTGCAATCAGAAACCTGGGGCAAATGCCATCTTTTGTAATACATTGTGTTTGAATACTGCCAGAAAGAGTCGGTTGTCTTTAAATAGAACACATCGGCTTAAGTACCACATAATAATTACAATGAATAATATTTTGGAGTTGGGGGCCATCATTTCTTATACAGCTCTTGGGGGGAAAAAGGAAAGCACTGACTATAAAATAAAAGTGTCTTATACTGGGTCCCTTCTTTAAGCGCGATGACTACACTCTAATTTCCCTGTCATGACAAAGATGGCGAAAAAAAAAAGCTATTTTACTGAGGGCATTTGTTTGCTTGTTTGTTTCTTGTTCTCTCTTTCATCTGTGTCTTTCAAGGCTGCTGCCTTTCACTCCCTCTTCCGTCCCTGGAGAGAAAGAGGGAGCTTGAGTGGGACGAGTGAGAGTCGAGCGTGCCCCTTTGAAAGAAAAAAAAGAACAATTGAAATGGGTGGCTGCTGAAATGTGAAGGAGGAAAAAGATGAAGCCGCCTTCGAGGACGCACAGGACAAGCAGAAATGGAAAAGCACAGGGGATGGAGGAGAAGGAAAAAAAAAAAACGGGAGAAGAAAAGGAAAGGTGTCCATTCCAGAGTGTGCGGAAGGTAACAGGAACTACAGCACAGCCAGTCGAAAGAAAAGCACACAATCGGAATTAGAGATCGCATGGAACCGGCCTGCTTCAACATCACTTTTTTCACTCACTATGATTGAATGATGCATGAAAACTACAGCGGCCACAAGGAGGCAGTATGGAGAGGATAGGATGGCAAAATAAAATTAAATAAACAAACAAATGCAAACTTTTTGACAACATGGAATTCTACTGTTTAACAATAAGATACTGAAAAATATCACTATTACTTCTTATAAATAATTAGTTAAATTATTATTATTATTATTATTTTCTTTAGGATCAGTGATACAGCGCCCTTTACCACCAGGCCATCACTGCCCCGCAATTTATGATTAATGATAATATACCAAAATAATACCCGTGTGATGACATGAAACCCCTCGGCCAATGGTGTAGCTTGTGAGCACATAGTGAGCGCACAGTGCCGGAGGAGAACATGTGACTGAAACAATGCATAGATGGCAGGAACACAAAGAGTAATTCATTAAACTGTTATAATCATTGATATGCAGTCGTGGCCTGGTTATAAGGTGCTGAAGCGCTGATCCTGAGGTTGGGGGTTCAAGCACCACTCTCTACGGGTTGTAACAGTCCCCCCAGTTTAACTAACTGGGTTATCAAAGAGCGG
This sequence comes from Plotosus lineatus, assembly GCA_024760905.1. NCBI lineage: Eukaryota > Metazoa > Chordata > Actinopteri > Siluriformes > Plotosidae > Plotosus > Plotosus lineatus. Next base: position 39,217,717 of record CM045738.1, on the reverse strand, counting down.
CCATGTCTCTCACTGTTTATGGTCAGAGGCTGCAAAAGAACCATTGCTGATTTTCAACAAGAGTAGCTGCATAGCCATCAGTGTGTTTCTGCCCTGAGATGTTCTGGCAAGCTGTCCAGGCTGTACTCTGCCCTCGCCCAGAGTCAGCTGGGATGGGCACCAGCCTCCCCATGACCCTAATTAGGATTAAGCGGTTACAGAAAATGAATAAATGAATAATTAATGAAATAATTAACCAATAAACTGTAGTTCATTTTAAATAGGTGTCTTTAGGCTGGAAAGATACATCTGGTCACCAAATTTCAGGATCATCGGTCAATTATTACAAGGTTTCCACGATGGATATACAGACGGACAGACAAACAGACAACAGCAATACCCCTTTGGCCAAGAGAGTAAAAAATGCATTAAAAATAAATTTGTTTATGTGACAACGGTTAACCTATAAGAGCCCACAGGCAACTGCATTAACTTGCCCTGAAGAAAGCCTTGATGGTTAAAATGCATTGGCAGCATCTTTCTATTTATATTTTGATCTTTATGCCATGAGTCAAGCTTACTAAATGCCTATAATAACCTCCCTTCCCTTTTTTCCAAATTGAAATCCTGAAGCTGAAAAGTGCTGGAAGAATAGAATTTTCTATAACCTTTTGCAGCACTCTCTCCTTTTGTTTTTTTGTTGTTGTTTTTTTCATAAGTTAAAATGCTTAATTAACCCAAAAGCATACCAACAGGCAACCATCCTGAGTAAAACAATGACTGGGTCTGAGATAAACTGAAACTGATACATTATTCTCACTACAATTTAGCCAGACAGACAAAATTACCACAATTCCTCATGCCAATGCAAAACAAAGTCCTTTTACAGGCTCAAGATTGAGCAGAGTTCAACTTCATTATGCTGCCATCGCAATACCAGCTGGGAGTTGTAGTCCTGTTTCCCGCTGACTCGGAAGCATCTACTCATGCTGCAACACAGAGCATGCTGTGGTAACTCCTGCACGAAGGGATAAATTTGGACTCAGGCCGAACGGAGACCTTGAAATTCGAAGCTTCAATCATTTTAGTGATATCAATTAGGAAGTATCTAAAAAATATGCGACACATAAACTTTATGCTTTACAAAATGCTGTTTAAATAAAGTATTACACGTTCGACCTAAGAGTAGGCTGCAAAGCCGTCAGCGTGTTTCCGCTCTGCGATGGCCTGGTGAGCTGTCCAGGGTGTACTCCGCCCTCGCCCTGAGTTGGCTGGGATGGGAACCAGCCTCCCCGCGACCCTAATTAGGATGAAGCGGATACAGAAAATGAACTGAACTGAACGTTCGACCTTGGGGTGGCACGGTCGCATTGGGGCTTCACACTGTTCAGTTCTTCTTCACAGGTTCTGGTTTGTGTTCTGTGCTCAGCAAGGGTGTTTGAATGGTCTCCTTATTACGTTGGTTTAATTAAGCTAATTGGCTGTTCTAAATTGCCCCTAGATGTGTGTGTGTGTGTGTGTGTGTGTGTGTGTGTGTGTGTGTGTGTGTGTGTGTGTGTGTGTGTGTGTGTGTGTGTGTGACCGGTTTTGTGAGTGTGTGTGTGAATATATATATATATATATATATATATATATATATATATATATATATATATATATATATATATATATATATATATATACATATATATATATATATATATATATATATATATATATATATATATATATATATATATACACAGTAAAACCTCCGCTGACTTAACGCTTAAGCTCACGAACTTTTCGCCTCAAGAACATTAAATTTATGAGCATATTGTCTCTGCTGACGAACTAGTTTTCGTGGATCTAATCAAACCACGCGGTCGAACAGCGCCACGGTGGCGGCCACGAGAAGCTGACGACGCTCACGGGCGTCACAGTTAAATCACCCCCTTTCTTTGAGTGCGGAAGTGGTTTGTGTTTGATAGACATTTTGGACCATATTGAGTGTACTTTTTGCTATTATGGGACCGAAAAGACCCTACCACAGGCGGAGATCATTGAAAAACACGAACGAGGTGTGCGCTTGTGTGACTCAGCGTCCCAGTACCAGTACGCTAAGTCTACCATTGCTCCCATCCTTAAGAACAAGGAAGCTATTAAGGGTGCGTGTGTGGCTAAGGGTGTTTCCAAACAGTAGGCGTTTCCAAACACTCCTTCCAAACAGTAAGTCCCTCCCTCCCTCCTCCTCCCACTCCATTCCATCAAGCCATCAACTACCATCACAAAGGTAAATAAAACCACTTTATTATACAGTACAGTTTATTTCTTTCATTACAATACAATAGCACATTTATTATACATAAAATAAGGTATATTTTTGTGTAGTTTTAAGGCTTATTTAGTAGAAAATTATGTTTTATGGGGACCTGGGAACGGATTATTCTCATTTTAATGGTTTCTTATGGGAAATAAATGTTCGGAAGACGAACTTTTCGCCTCACACACACTTTCTGGGAACCAATTATGTTCGTGAGCTGAGGTATCACTGTATATATATATATATATATATATATATATATATATATATATTGCTCCTGCAAGGAACTAGTGAGCTGTTCAGGGTGTCATGTATTTGTTCTCAGTCGCTAGGATGATCTTCATCCTCCCTGTGACCCTAAAGAAGAATCAATTTTTAATTCTTTTTCGATTCCTCATCATAACCCACAATTTCTAAGCGTTGGCATAATCTCCGAATCCAACTAGCACTCTGTGAGGTATCGAAGAGTAATGAGTAAAACAAGACGTGTCTTGCACTCTTTTACAGAACAAGAACGCAACAGGAAATGTTCAAAAACACCAGGCATGCTTTATCACCGTTTGAAAAGCCACAAAGGTTGCTGGGATGTCTCAGGTGGTTTTGTAATTAAGATCTCCTTTCTTTGTCTGGCCCACTTTGTTTTTCGCTACTCAGGGAAGTGTGGCTGTGGCGCTCAATGCTGTGATAATGTCATAATTATTCAGCACAGAGAGACTCAAAGGAGGAGGCTGTGGTGATGGATTCACTTCTGCAGTGAGGGACAATAGTCTGTATTTTCGTACCACAACAACAACAACAACAACAACATCAACAACAGTAATAATAATAAAAACCACTTTTACTTTTGTTACTATTTCTTTTCGGCTGTCCGTTACTAGGTCGGAGCTTGACGTGCTGTGAGTGTGCACTCGGACACCTGGAATACAAAAGACTGATGTGTTCACCTCTTGTCCAGCCTCCTGCTCTACTAGCAGTCAGGTCTGTGAGATGACCCTCTCGGGTTACAAAATGCAGGTGGAAAAAGGACAGGAAATATTAATCATGTTCTTGACAATAAGTCCATCGCACAAGTTTCTCAGCTTGTCGGGTCGAGACACACGGAGGTATGGACTCGCCGCATGCCCTCAACTCACCTTCACCCCCGTGTTTCATCCAACAAAATAACAAAGCAGACTATTGATCCTGATCTGCAAAGTTTACCTTACTGAGGTTAAGTATTTTCATCCCATAATGCTGTTCAATTCTCGATTCTGACATCAGTTCATATCTAGCCAGAAGACACATTCTGTGTTTAATAATAGTAATGTGCTCCTTATTATGTCCTATCATTTCTAATACCAATCTAATCATGTTATAGTTAAAGCTGGAGTTGGTCAACCAGAAAGCTAAAAAAATTAGAAAGTAGCATCTCTTCAGAGCTCTGGCTATACCGTCCCTTACTCTCGGAAGTGGACGACCTTCCATCGTCTTGTCCCGACTGAACACACACACACGCTCCACACTGATTGATGCTTAATGCATGAAAGGGTCACACAGGAGGCGGGACACACAGCAGCAAGGTAGTGATTGGTAGTCGGTTTTACAGGATTACGGTGGCCGTGATTTCCAGCCTTTATTTAAGACTTCGTAGGTTATTGATTGCTGTCATTATATGAACAGAATTTCGACCAATATAACAGTTTGAACAAACAGTTACCAACCTCAGCTCTAGCAAATAAAAACATATAATCTATGTTGTAATGAGGCTGCAAAGCCGTCAGCATGTTTCTGTCCCTTGCTAAAAGGGTTGTGACAGGAAGGGCATCCGACGTAAAAACCTCTGCCAAATCAAACGTGCGAATCAGATGATTCACTGTGGAGACTCCCGAGTAAAAAGGGAAAAAGCCGAAAGGAAGACAGACAGACAGACAGACAATCTATGTTGTAATGAATGACATGTTCATTTAATGCCGGGCAGTGGTGGCCTGGTGGTAAAGGTACTGGATCACCAATCCCAAGGTTGGGGGTTCAAGCCCCACTATCAACAGGTTGTCACTGTCCCCCCAGTGCCGTGAACTGGGTTATCAAAGGCCGGCCGTGTCTCTCAATGTCTATGGTGATAGGCTGGAAAAGAACCATTGCTGACTTTCGACAAGAGTAGCTGCATAGCCATCAGCATCTTTCTGCCATGTGATGGCCTGGTGAGCTGTCCAGGGTGTCTGGAGTTGTTAATTGTTGACATGTTAATTTAACATTTATGGAAAGTCTTGAAGAGGAAGGCTTGAGTGTGTTTTTATACATACAGTGGTACCTCTCCTTACGATAGTCCCAGAAAACGAAAAATCCAGTTTACGAAAAACATTTTCCTTCCTATTTTGTCTTTGTATACGAAACAAGTTCTCCTTACGAAACGCGCCAAACCCACCATTCAAACATTCAAATGTGCCATTCAAGCATTAAAACGCGCCAATCAAACATTCAAACAATGCACGAGTTGCTCTTCCATTGGCTGTCTCCCAACATCCCGCCATGCTGGCCTCCAATCGGCTAGTAGGGATGATGCAGCTCCCTTGAGCAGCAGCTCGTTTCATGAGTTTTTCGAGTATGCTCATTGCAACTTTATTTTTTAGTTCAGGCTTTTAACCTTGCATAAACATTTGTAAGACTATAACTCTGCTGAGGGGACATGGTCAACACAAAGTAAGTACCTTAGAAGATATGCTTTTATAATTTTTAAAGGGTAGTGTTGGGGGCCTTGGAACAAATCACGCGTTTTAAATGTAAAATGCGGTTCTACTTACGAAAAATCCAGGTTATGAAAAAGGCTCTGGAACGGATTAATTGCGTAAGGTGAGGTACCATTGTATTTTACTTTAACAGTCACTAGTTAAAAAAACGCTTTGGTTTAAGATTAAAAACGTTGTGTTATTTGGAAAAAATAATCCGTTCCATGGTTGGAACACTTATTTGTTGTTGATTATTTCTCCTATGATATTTTGATATTTACTTTAAATGAAGAAAAGGAGCCTGTGACATGTGAAGACAAGCTCAGGTTAAGATTGTTATGCATTGTGCTCCTGCTGCTTTGCGGTCAGTCAATAAAAGCCAGCGAGCAGCGTTCCCTGGAGGGGCCCGGAGCCTGTGTCTCGTCACGCTCATCTTATGGGCGATAAAAGGCTCTGTTTATGCGCCCACCACCAGGGAATAGCCTGCTGTCTTGCCCTCTCCTGCACTTTCTCTCAAAGGCTGTAAACTCATTCGATCCCTCCATCTCCCTATACCTGTCTCCCCGTTCACACGGATCCCGCACTTTCTCCCTCTTTCTTTCTCTCTGGCACTCACTCAAACCTTTTTCTTTTTCCCTTGTGTTTGTTTTCTTGCTGATTTTTTTCCCCCTACCTCTTTGATTCTCAGCAGGTTCCCCCTCTAACCTTTCTGCGGCTTTTGTGGCTCCTCTAAGCCCTCTGTGGGGAAATGCAGAGGATGCGGCTTGGTTGAGACACACTGTAACTCCAGCTACATCCTCAGAAACACCCCCGTTCCAAGCCTGCTCGGTATATACAGCTGTTCTCAGGTTGTATTTCCAAACCAGTCCAAGCACAAAGTTAAAATACAATCGAGTACCTGAGAAATTTGATTGACGTTAGAAACAGCGGGGGAAGGTGGAGGGGGAAAACCGGCATGAAGAAGTAGAGAGAATCCTTGCTCAGTGCTCACACACTCTTAAAAAAAAATCAATTCCAGCCTACCAACTCAATAACCTCGACACATTCTGCCCAGTGGATGAAACATGAAAGGTAATATTTGTTTAAAAAAAAAATAAATAGATTGTTCCACTAACCAGAACGGCAATTGTCTGTGAATAAGCCACAAATAAAAGAAACGATTTGCATGTCAGAATAATGTGTCATCTTGAAATATCTGTACATAAAGGAAGTCAAGTCTGTGTGAAAAAGGAGTGGGTGGGGTGTTTTGTGTGGGGATGGCTGAATAAAATTGAGTTCATGACAATATGGGGGGTGTTTTCTTTAACCTTCTCTTTTTTTTTTTTTTTTTTTTTTTTTTTTGCCCACCAGATTCACTGCAGGTTATCTCAGCAAGCCCGAGGCTGCAGAGAAACACAAGTGTGTGTGAAAAGTGTAGGGTCTCATCACGAAGACTACTAAATGAGTTTACCTTACGGTTGTTTGTTTTGTGTGAAAATACCTACTCAGCTTCAGGTTGCAGAGAACATGGGTAATTATTCCGGGTTGGAATTTATTCCGCAGATAAAGACTGCGGTTCTCTGTTTCGGATTCAGGGTATAAATACATCATGGCGAGCGGAGAGCTATTCTTTACTAATTTACTAAACTCCAGAAACGACTTTGTATAGGAAAGGTGAGTGTGTTATGTGTCAAATTAAGTGTGGGAGTAGGAGGGAGAATATATAGCGAGGAGAAAATACTTTGGTGAAAAGCTCAGCAGATGCCAATCAGGACACACGAGCCAGCAAGGGGTCCTCTGGGAGATAAATTAGAGTTCAATGTGAAGGCAAGGACGCTCAACTTGATGATGCTTGAACAGCCAGACACGCGCATACATACACAGTACGGCACTCGAAAGTGAAACACAAACGATTCAAAGAGCTGCATGCTGCACTGGGACCCAGTAAATCCACAAGCTCACAGCTTTTCACGATTCATTTCTGAGATCCTCTCCAGCTCTCTCCATGACCCATATACCCCCTTCTCTCTCTCTCTCTCTCTCTCTCTCTCTCTCATACACACACACACACACACACACACACACACACACACACTGCTTCTTTCAGTTCATCTTCCTTCAGCCTTCACAAATCTGAATACATACAAACAACCCGATGGTATTCATCATCTGCCTTCCTGATGCGTATGATGAAAAAATTCTACTTCTAAGCGGCCAACGTGCTACAGCAGCCTACTTTACCTCGACTGCTATTTCTCACACCATGCCACAACCCAATAAATGATATATCTGAAAGGTGCTGATAGCTTTCAAGGCCATGGGGAGTTATGGGTGATACATAATTGTCCACCAAAAACAATCACTATCTCACAGAGGATCTCACATGGATGCTAAAACATATAATACCGCTCAATGACAAGCAGCACTAAGCATATGTAAGAAGTAAAACAATTCAGGGAATGCTATTATAGGAAATTAATCAACAACAGAGTGCTCTAATGCGCCCGATGTGAGGTAGAGTTCCTGTTATCACCCCACAATGGATTATGTTCCTATAATAATGTGCCAAAATGTTTTATTCCTATTATATCAAAGCCGTTTGCATACACAACGTTTCATTTAAAATGATCCTTATGGAAATTCCATGAAACATATTACTTTGTGGTGTAAACACAAAAGTAGGTTTTGATGGCCAGGGATTCTTACAAAACACTGACACTGGAGACTCCTTATATAAATGTTACATGAATAGCTCAACATGCTCACGAGTTCAAATCTAGGTTGATCTTGCTGTGAGCCCATGGGAGCTGATTTTCAGAGCCCCCAGGGAGGTAGCGATGGCATATACTCACTTCCCATTTAACTTAAAGTGATCACTGGCGAATCATAGGCGTCTGTGAGTTCGTGCATAAAAGGTGTGGATAGCACTTTCCTATCTGTCTGTAATGCTGCCCTTCAAAATTATGAGGGAGACTGGCATTACATGTTTTGCTGGAGGCATGCGCTTACCCTCACCCCCAATGGTTGGTAATGTTCACGGGATAGTGGCCACACCGAAGGCTGAGATATGACTACAACTAAAAGAGAGATTTCCTTTTGGCTTTTTCCCTTTATCAGGGGTCGCCACAGCGATTGATTTGCACGTTTGATTTGGCATAGGTTTTTACGTCGGATGCCCTTCCTTACACAACCCTTTAGCAAGGGACTGAAACACGCTGACGGCTTTGCAGCTACTCTTTACGAAAGTCAGCAATGGTTCTTTTACATGAACCTCACACCACAGACAGTGAGAGACATGGCCAGCCTTCGATAACCCAATCAGCTGTACTGGGGGGGACAGTGACAACCTTGTAGAGAGTTGGGCTCAAACCCCCAACCTTAGGATCAGCGATCCAGTGCCCTATACCACTAGACCACCACTGCCCCATGACTACAACTAAAAGCACATGCAAAAAAATATATATAGGGTGTGGTGGGGGGAACACGGGGGCAATCGCTTTACAACAAAAACAACAGTCTCCAATTCTATATGTTTATCTTTGTTAAATAACATGTTAAGTTAGTTGTGGATTATTTGAAGAATCTGAAATACAATCCCCTGTGGAAGCTTTTCCTTTGTAATATTTTGTACAACATATTGTTTTCTTTGATGTAAACTTTGATTTGATATGTTGCCAGTTTCAGTGGAGTGAGATACATTACCTCATAATAGAGAGACAGAAAACTCTGCGATTTTCTCAAACAAAGGCAATTACGTATACGAATTCAGTATCATTTGTGAGTTCAGACGTAGCCTAAAGGTTACAGAAGTGGCTTTTGGACCAAAAGTCGCTGGTTTGATTCCCGGACCAGCCGAAAAATGTGTGGTGGCGGGCGACTGAGCTGCACCTCCCATCATATTAGTGTCTGAAGTACCCTTGATATATATATATATATACTTGCCCCTGAAAGGAACTAGTGAGCTGTTCAGGGTGTCATGTATTTGTTCTCAGTCGCGAGGATGGTCTTCATCCTCCCTATGACCCTGAAGAAGAAGAATTACACATGTTCACCACCATCCAGAGAGTACGTGCTCCTTCCATACAGCACGATGCTGCCACCTGCATCTTTATGAACTGCTTTGCGTGCTCACGCAGGTGCACACTCTCGCACACTTGAAGAGAAAGGGCTGTCTGTTCAACTGTACACATGACTTCATAGACGTCCATATTTGGAAAGTGATCATTGCAGGTGACAGGGATCTGAGCGTACGGCATCCCTCTCTCCCTCCCATGAGAACTTAGCCAATTAGCTCCTATGGCCTCTTGGTCACGGATAGCTGCAGTATCAAGCCGGATTTGACAGTCCAGTCCAAGTGAGCGCAAGAATATTATATTAATGACACTACATAATATACACACAAATAAAAATCAAGATACAAGTTAAAAATTGTTCCTTTTATTTCTTTTATTGCTGTGATTATCACCTTCTGACTTCGGCCCTATCCACACAACAGCATTTAAATTGATTAAACACAACACTGATTTAAATTGATCTCTCTGTGCACATCCAGCACAAAACCACTTCAAATCCAGTTCTGCATGATGTGACCTCCAGCAGCTTTGGAAGATTGAGTCTGTAATATACAGCCTTTAAGCTACATGTGGGTTTGGTAGTCAGGTGTCTACATATTTTTGGTATCATGGTGAAGTCTTTTTATTTTGATAATAGCAAATGGATTTGGCTGCTTAGGGCACGTTATAGTCTTGCCTTTGTCTTCTCTGTTCCTTTTCTTCATTTATACCCCCATTTCACTAGACTACGGTATGCAAAGATCGTGTAGCAGAAAGGTGCAGAACGCAGTCTACAGAAGAGCTTTGGCAATTTTACACGGAAAATGGATGAAAATCCTACGGAAAAGTGGAAATTCTTACATTCTCGGAACGTTCACAGCATGTGCGGAAAAGGTGCAGCAAAGTACGCCAAAGTGACCCCATGGAACATTCACGGAATTTTTTTGCCTGCCGGAAGCACACGAAAGTGGAGGAAGACTTGAGGAATAACTACGGAATCACATGGAATGACACGGAAGATGATGAAATAATTGCGGAACGTTTGCGTATGACAACAGTTTTGCTTCCGTAAGTCTGCCGTGCTCCAGTGAAATGGAGGTATAATGCAACGTATCTGACCAGTAACACCCCCAGTGCAGCCAACTGGGTTATCAAAGGCTGGCCATGTCTCTCATTGTCTATGAAAGAACCATTGCTGACTTTCGACAAGAGTAGGCTGTATTGCCGTAAGCGTGTTTCTGGCCTACGGTGGCCTGGCAAGCTGTCCAGGGTGTACTCTTCCTTCACCCAGACTCAGCTGAGATGAGCACCATCCTCCCTACGACCTTAATTAGAATTAAACATGAACAAAACACATGTCAATACAATACAACTAAACTAAAATACCCAATGCCATCCTATAAACTCATTGTTTTAAGTGTAGTGAGCATCCATTCAGATCTGATTCAAATAGTTTGGATGCACCGTTCCTAGTCCTAGAACCAATCATCATAAGACCAACCTCTCCAGAACTTTCAAATTAAACCATATGGAAACCTTGTTCAGTTCATTTTCTGTAACCGCTTCATCCTAATTAGGGTCGCGGGGAGGCTGGTGCCCATCCCAGCCAACTCAGGGCGAGGGCAGAGTACACCCTGGACAGCTCGCCAGGCCATCGCAGGGCGGAAACACGTTGTATTGCGGAAAAAAACTTGTATTCTTTGGTAATTATTTCACTTTCAGAATTATCCGGATACTCTGACATCACAACATGTGACATGCAGCAAATAAACTAAAGCAGCTTTGACAGAACAAACATGGATACAAAGCCACTCTGTGTGCTCATTACTTTCTCTGGTATGGCTTTAATGTCATGAGCCTTCTCTTTATGTATACAGAAGGAAAAGCTGTGTCACTCATTTCTACAGAAGGGATTTGAGTCAGTGCGCTGTACGTTGAATATGATGACTATAAATGGAAAAAAACAATAAATCTTGACTTTATTAAAGTACTGTTGGAAATGTTGCATTTAAAGGTACATCGGGGGAAAGTGTTGCTCTTGTTTGTTCATTGGTTTTTGGCTTTTTTATACAGTTAGACAGTGCAATAATTTCCACCCACGGTCATGAAGCTCTAGTTTCAAGATCTCAGATGGCCCAAGTGGTGTCTTGAAAATAGTGACAGGACAGTGGCGCATTCAAAACACAAACAAGAATTCTGGAGCCAGAAGTCAGTTTTCCAAATGAAAATTACAACTGCATTTTTGCAAATAAATATTTGCTAACACTAAAGCTTAACTCATTCAAATTTATTTGACCAAGTAATAATAATTATTATCATTATTATTATTATTATTATTATTATTATTATTATTATTATTAATTAATTAATTTATTTATTTATTTATTTTAATACTACTACTACTACTACTTACTCCTAACTACTACTCTGCTTTCCTCTCAGTAGTAAAACAGCCACAGTAGGCTAACTGGCAGTTCCAAATCACCCCTAGGTCTGATTGTTGTGTGAGTGGTGGCCCTGCAATGGCCTGGTGAGCTGTCCAGGGTATACTCTACCCTCGATTAGAGTTACCTGAGATGGGCACCAGCCTCCCCGTAACCCTAATTCGGAATAAGGTGCTTAGAAAATGAATGAATGAGTGAATTATTATTATCATTTTTACAGTAAACCCCCGTTATTAGCGGGGGTTCAGTCCTGGATCCTCCCATGAATCAAGATAATCCGTAAGTTCTGTACCTGGAAGTAAAACCCTATGTATCATATTACATGCACAATGATCAATGCGGAAGTAAAACCCTATGTATGATCTTACATGTGCTAAAATATGCTTCTTAAACACATTTTATAGAGTCTTACTCATTAATACAGTATTAATGCAGTAAACTGTAGCAATGATTAAGTAAAAACTTTTTAATTTTGTACTGTGATATTTCTTGATAATAAAATGTATGTATACGACTGTCGTTTCTTCAAGAGAAATTCTTATTTCTTCAGAAGAGACATCCAACGTCATTACCTTTTCCTGGCGCTTATCCAGAGAAAACGCACAGAGTTTGAGTGGCATCATAGATCTTAACCGGTAATTAAAACACACTTAAAAAATGCACATTGACCACTTGTGCGAGAATGAGAAAAAAGGGGCGTATACATCATTTCAACCAATCAGCAGGAGGGAGAACAGCCATTGGTTGAACTTGAATCACGTAACCGTTACTTCCGGGTCAGTCGGCAATCGCAAATATGCGGGGGCGTGAGTGCAAAACCATGAATGGACAAGGGCCTACTATATTATTATTATTATTATTATTATTATTATTATTGTTATTATTATTATTATTATTATTATTATTACATTACTATAACCTCAGGTCAGAATTCTTTTTATATTTAGTCGAATAATTTGACACAGCATGGTGGTGCCATGGTTAGCTCATCTGGCTCAAAGCAAAAAGGCCTGGGTTTGAGTCCTGGGCTCAAGCATTTCTGTGGGAAGCTGGCATGCTCTTTCTGTGCCTGCATGGGTTTCCTCCTCCAGTCCAAAAACATGCACATTAGGCAAACTGTCTGTTAGAAAATGCCCCTAGATGTGGATGTGAGTTTGAATGTGAATGGCGTGTGTGTTGACCTTTGATGATTTACTGAGCTGTTGAGAGTGTATCCTGCCTTCACACACTATAGGCTGAAATAGGCTCCAGCCTCCCTGTGACTCTAATGCAGGATTAAGCAGTTCTGTAAATGACTGAGAGACAGATAATTTGCCAAAGAAGTTAATAGATTTACATTCAACAGAATGCCTCAGACTCTTACTCAAAGTTCATCTCTTCTGCCTCTGCACGCTGGTGCATTGTGGGTCTGACTGTCATGTCATGCCCTCTGCATCGTGCTAACAAAACCACTCCTAATTATATTGTATCTTCCCACCATTGCTTAAAATTGAGGCTTGTCAAACTGACCTGCAGGAGGGCCGCTGTACAAGGCTTGGACAAAGTTATTACTAAAACAACACGAAACAAGAAGAAGGATCTCCAGCGCAGGGTAACCTGGTACTTTTGTTATAAACAAAGATTAATTATTTACAGATAACAAAAGCCTAGGTATCGAAAAACGAGCTGCATGTCGAGTGGTAGCTATGTTCGCCACAAGCAACTAGCAACCCCATGGCTAGCTTTTGACCTATAAGGTGGCTAATATAAGCTCATGTATAGCAGATAGTGCTGTTGTGTATTATTTCTAAAGTGATGTATGATTGAGGAAAGAACAGAGACCCAAGTGAATTATTGCATTATTCCGTGTTAATATCAGTCAACTTTGTACTTTATGACTGTTACAGCCCCAGCAAGTAATTATAAAGTATTGCTAATATCGAATTTTTAACACCGAACAATGTCGCTTAAAGATTTAATGCATCTGTGTTTCAGTAACAGGAAATCAGTCAGTTAGGGACACTTCCTGCCAGCCCACTTGATTGTCTATCATGTATTGATCACCCTGAAGGGACACTTGATATGCTATTACATCTAAATGACACTGACGGAATGTTACGTCTGCAAAAAAATCCCCCAAAAAAACAACAACAAATAAATAAAGAAATATAAAAAATGGATGCTGACTACTAACAGAATCAATCACTTTGAACAGAAGCAAATTGCTTGCTGATGATTTTCTCAGCACAATTTGCATTCTCGGGGTCACTGCTCATTGGTCACTGTGATGGAGCGAAGCACCGCGGCAGTCTACACAGAACACAGATCAATACAATGCACACAAATGGCTCTCCGGTCGAGGCGGGGTGCAGCGTCACTGCTCTGATCCATGCTGTTATCACAGAACAGCAGGCTCCAGGTCGGGCACTAGTGTGGACCACAGGGGTCATGCTGAGCCCACCTCCAACACCCCATGTGAGCAGAGTCTGGATCAGAGCTCAACAGTGTGAGCCGCCTCATTACGGGCAGCTCCAGTGACCCCAGGCTCATGTCACCCTCATAACAACACTCCTGCTGTGCAGACCCTGTCATTAATATTCACTGCAGGGAGACAAACACACACTACAACCACAACAATAACAACACCAACAAGCCAGAGGTCCAGAGGTCTGCCAGAGACTAACACCCCAATATCCAGCTCAATCTCACCTTGACACATTTCATGTGACACTGATGGAAATGATGAGATTACCATTCAGACATTGCCAAAAGTGTAATCAAACATAGTCTTACCTGTTAAAAAGGTGGAATATGGTTGCAATTTCCGAAGAGATAAACACCCAGGAGACACATGGAATAAAAAAAGAGAACAACAAAGTTAGTGAGATATTTATAGTCTGTAGTTTTAAAAGATCCACAGTGATGCATGATTAAATACACACTGTAGATACAGAAGTGTTTACAGGTGCTAGAGTGTCTATTACACTGGAGCCATCGACAACACGTAGCACATCTGACCTTTAAATGAGTCACGCTGTATATATGAACATTTGTTTTAGAACTGGGGTTGTGGGTGGAGCCTATGGACCCTCGCTCTGATTATGAATTAGTCTGTAAGCCAAAGTCTGTTAAAAAATAAAAATAAACAAACAAACACATGTACTTTCCGGTGCTGGGAATGAGAAGCCGGACACTGAGTAAACAGTCTGTCTGAATTTCAGAACCCAAGAGCAAAGAGTGGCCGTAATGCACCAGTACATTCAGCAAATTGTCATTAAAATACAAGCAAACAAAACAAACAGTTATCATAAACATGCTCACTTGTTAAATCTATAATTAATAAGTATTTGCGAACCACAAGATAGATCATTCATTCACCATTCATTTTCTGAACCGCTTAATCCTGATTAGGGTCACAGGGAGGCTGGTGCCCATCTCAGCCGAGTCTGGGCGAGGGCAGAGTACAACCAGGCTATCGCAGGGTAGAAACACGCTGACCGCTATGCAGCTACTCTTGACGAAACTCAGCAATGGTTCTTTTACAGCCTCACACCATAGACAGTTGATAACCCAGTTAGCTGCACTGGGAGGACAGCAGTGACAACCCGCTTGAACCCCCAACCTTGGGATCAGTGATCCGGCACATTACCACCATGCCCCCCTCGCAAGATAGATGTCATTGAAAACTCTTTTCAATCCAACGACATCCATTGAGCCTGAAAAGAATAGTTTTTGTGTGGAGTTTGCAAGTTCTTCCCATTTGTTTGGGTTTCTTCCGGGTATTATGTTTTCCTCTCACGGTCCAGAAACATCCATATTACTCTAATTGGCTACTTGAAGCCCCAAGATTTGATTGCCCCTAGGTGTGAGTATGAGAATTATGTGTGCATAGGCCAAATGATGGTCTGGCTCAGGTTCAGGGTGTACTTAGGGTTGGACTCCTACAGCCAAAAAAGGATTAATGAAAGAATGCATGAATTAATTAACTGTTTAATGTTTTATCAAATGGTGTTGATGGTGCTGTTTTTGTTTGTTTGTTTGTTTGTTGATTTTTTTTTCTGTGGTGCTCAGCAATTTTAGGTTTCATTCAACTTTGAAGTGTAAACATTACACTGATTATAAAGTTGAATAAAAAAAGAATGTTCTGAGTGTTTTTTGAAATTCCATTCAATTTGAAATTAAATTCCATTGCCACTGATAAACATCATACACAGCACAACACAACAATACACAACATAACACAACACCTGACATCCGTGACATACAGATATTTATACAAAGTACGACAAGTGTGAGCCAATGTCTGACACACATTATCTACATTTAACAGCCTTGAAAGTACCACACTCAAATGTGTTAGCTTGTGAGTGCATACAGCATTCAACAGTAATTATGACTAACAAGGTAATGTGTGTGCGCGTGTGCGTGTATGTGTGTGTGTGTGTGTGTGTGTGTGTGTGTGTGTGTGTGTGTGTGTGTTGCCTTGCAGCAACATACACCTTCACAAAGTGAGAGCCTTCTCGATAAGAGGAAATAAGGGGTGGTGCATTTGAACTGCATAATGCAACCATGGACAGCCCCAGGGTCTCCTGTCAATCATCCCGCCTCGAAACAATTATCATAACCTGCAAGGCGGGCCATCAAATTTTCACCAAAGTTGCTCCTAAATCCTTCTTCCTATGCTAAGTTTGTCTGTGCACTAAAGCCTCCTCCGTTCCGGCATCCATGTCACTGGCCTCCGTTATTTATTCATGCGGCTGTTATATTCCACAGCTTATAGAACAAGGCACTGTTATCCATATCCGCCGTCGGATTTCCTTACACCTTTATCTTGTAGCAAACACTGATAAAGGACACGATGACATGTTCAATTACTCTCCAACTTATAAGCAAGATGTGAAACATCCCTGATGATGCTTGTAGTTATTATTTTGCATTGTTCAATATTCCTCGCTCGGAGATAATAAAAGAAGTTTCTTTAAAACCAACACAAACAGCCATAATGAAACAAGCACGTCTTGTCTGAGTTGGCCTGAATTCCATGAATAAATGAATGAATTAAAACGTATCTAATCACACTTTAGGATCCACGCTGCGCTTCTCGTCTCAGCGTTGGTCTAGAACGCTAGTAGTAAACAAATGTGCAGAATCTGAAAGACACTTGCTGAAAGTTCTCTATGGCAACACTGTGCCTTTGGCGCATGCCTCAGTGACAGCAATTCTTTTTTCATCTGGCAACTGCACATTATGGTTACCACAGCCACAGAGGAATTGTAATTGGCTGATTGATTTTCTTTATTGATCCCCAAAGGGAAAAGCAGACAAATTGTGCATCATAGAAGAATAAACTTCGGTGCAACAGTTCTCGGATTTTGACGCTGCACTATCGCGCTGCTTCGTGCAAAGCCAACTGTGTCTTTTTACGCAACAGGCTTTGCTTTCGGCCGGGGGGGGAATCACTGTTGGCGAAGGGGAGGAGAGGTAAAATACAGACGCGTCGTTTTAATGGGTGGACAGGCTGTCATTAACCCCAGCATCACCCCATTAATCATTATCACATCGCTGTAACTGCCATGTACACTCAATCAGTGTGTCTCTGGAAACATTGCTCTTATGTGCACACAAAGCGAGGTACAGGGCCAAACACAACACTCACTCATATCATTCCAGCTTGCTTATCTGACACACAGACAAGCTGTTTTACAATGAGGTTGGAGACGGCAATACGCTCTAATTGATATGACCTTTAATTGCCTCGTTCACTGCAAAAGGCAAGGGGAAAAAGACACATCATGCCCCTCCACGGTGGATTGCATACGGGAGCAGAGGGCAAAACATAGGGCCTACACATTCAGGCCCCGTGGACATAATTAAACCTGCGTAACACTTACACTCTGCCCACGTTCACTGAATGGAGTCACACTCGGCGGAAAAAACTCAGACGCAGGATTACTGTGCAGGCCATACAATCAGTAGGAGTGCACTGCTTGCGTGGAATAATAATGCAGCAGGCTGGCTGTTCAACGAGGAAGTTTAAATTCATAGCTTTAATGCATATTTAGCTCAATTCCCTTAGCATTTCACTAAAAGCACAATGTGAGAGGGGATTTTCATTCACTTCTTTATTGTAAAGCTTTCTCCGTAGTAAAATATATTTAGCTTTATGTAATAGACAGAGTCTTATGCTACTATTCGGGCCACCGTGATGAAAAATCATCAAGACAAGACTGTAATCCCATGCGAGATAATTTCCCAAACTCTTGTCCTGAACCCGTATCACGAAACGGGAAGTCGCACTGGAGCAGCTCTCTCAGCTCTGCTGTGGTTACACTTCTCCTGCTACCAGTGGTCCAGATGCAGGTGTGGGCTGTCTAGACTTGAAGCTCATTTGCTTTCCCACCGCTCGCCAAGTGCTGATTGCGGACGCTCGCGCTGGGGCTGACGGAGCCGTCCTACGGGGAGGGGATGTGTCCTGATTGAGAGCGTGCTTTATTACAGCTAGTGCAGCCTGGGAACGAGCGCGCACAGCCCTCCACCTGCATGGTGTCGAGAAAGCTGAGAGCATCCACTCAAGCTGAGGACTTGTAAAATGAAGTGCAGCTGGGAGCCGGGGAACATCCTGAATGGACTGGCTGTTTATATTTATGCTTATACAACCGTTTGAACGGTTGTTGTTGTTGTTGTTGTTTTTTTTTTTTTTTAAATGTTCAAATGATGTTTATGGCTCTGCATTTATGGAGAGAAAAAAGTCCATTAAGCTTCTGAGCAAGCCTTCTGCTGGATGGGAGTGAAGGGTGGCATGTTTGAGTGGCATGTGTGGAAAAGTTCAGTTATCTCTGCCAAAACAGTCAGCCCTCTTGTCAATCCAAAGCAATCCAAGGACCTTCAAGAGGGATTCCATGTTGCCAAATCAGTTCACAAGTCTGAACTGGATTCTCGAATGAGATCAGCTCTACATGCTCAATCAACTACGACGATCCTGAGAATCTGTCAAATCATAGGTATGACACGCTCCTTGCCTCCGCTTCGCTTCTTACAATGAAAGCTCAGCATCTCATCAAGTCCCAAGTGAGTGCAGATCTTGGTTATACCGCAGAAATTCATTTCTTACATCTACGAAAGTCTATCGGGTGAGGTCAGGCTTTGTTGCAAGGCACTCCACAATATGGAGTAAGCTCATGATGCCTCATCTGACCTTGCCTGTCAAGAGGGCAGACTGTAGTATGCTGTACACAATGGAACAACATCGTATAGTTGTCCCTGTCCAGCACTCGACAAGAAAGAGAGGAGGTAGGCTTTGGAAAAATGCACAGAACAAATTGTTAGGGGGGGTTTTGTTTGTTGTTTTGCCTTTTTTTTTTTTTTTTTTGCATAATGATAATTCCTGTGGGCCAAATGATTCGTCTGAAAGCTGTCTTCTGTTTGGGAACTTAAAATAGCGTCCTCTAATTGTAACAAAATTGGCTTAGCTTGCACAGTGCAGCTGTGAGCCTGTCTGTCATTTAACTGATTACTGCACGTGTGCCAACCAATCAGGTGTCTCATCATGCAGGTTTTGCGGTACAGGAAGCATCGTGCCGCTTTATGATAGAGCCCGAAAAGACAGTGATCGCACCTGAGAACATTCTGTGCTCGCAATCGGTCAATCAAAACTAAGCCCGTTCTTTATGCGCTCACGTGGGGGAGTTCAATTAAAAATGATTGTGAAATGGATGCTAATCCTTATTACGCACTTAATTTACTGTAATTGAAAATGGGACCCTTGCATTTCATCTAGGAGACAATTAAAAGCAGCAGCGAATGAGCAATCAAATGAGCGAATAGCTGAGCGAGGTAGACAAGGAGAGAGAGAGAGAGAGAGAGAGAGAGAGAGCGCGCGAGAGAGAGAGAGAGAGAGAGAGAGAGAGATCTGGAAGTTTGAATGACACTGTGTATGAAATTATTTTTCCCTTCCAGCTTTGGCCTGGAGACCATGCTGAGAGACAGGGTCATGTGCACTTTCTTGCCGACTTTTCTCCTACTCACACAGCTGCAGCCGGTGTTACTGCTGTCATATTAGTGATGGAGGCTTATTGACACACATGCTGTTGACCGCAGGGCTCAGGTCTTGATTACTGTGAGCCTGATGGAACATGATTGAATTCCTAATTCTGGTAATGCAAGGCTATTTTTCTACAAATGAAAGCATGCCTCTGGGCTAGGATTTGGACACAGATGTAAAAAGATGGACTCCTTATGGAATCTATGGAGCTCAGTGTAGCTGCTCTGAAAAGGTGAAAGCATCAGTCTTAGTTGTAAATTTTACATAAAACCACATGTATCTTCTCAGGCTATAATTATATGGTGTATTGTATCATATTGTTTGATATTAGACTCTCGACCTGGGTTGAAAAAAAAACCCCACCTCAGCAATATCCTATTCAAAGTGGAGAGTGCATGGTTCACACATCTCTGAGCAACGGAGAGCTGTGTGACTTTCACGGCACAGCTGCCTAAAAGGAGGACGCGAAATAAAGTGACACATAATTCAGGCAACAGCAGATTGGACAGATTTAATTTTTTTTTACTCCATAAAACTTCCTACAAACAGAATCACTAATGAAATAATCACTCAGTAAATTTTGTGTCCAACACAAGCACTAAATTACACTTTAATATAGGCCAGTCTATAAAGTTGCTCCATTCTTTTCTTTTATTGTTTATTAATTTATACTATTTATGTATCTATTTATTTATTTACTTATATAATATATATGTATGTGTGTATGTTTGTACTTGTATCTATTTTTGCACCCCCTACTGATAGTACCTCAAGAGCCTGTAACAGTGAATTTCTCCATTGTGAGATTAATAAAGCTGTATCTTATCTTATCTTATCTTAAAGAAAAAAACTGGAGTGGAAATTTAGCGCATACCTGGCAACCCTGCATATCTATATGTTTTTTGGCAGAGAATTGAACTTCATGCAAATACATTCATTAATTTTCTGTAATCGATTAATGCCAATTAGGGTCGTGGGGAGGCTAGTACCCATCCCAGCCAACTCCAGGCGAGGGCCGAGTACACCCTGGACAGCTCGCCAGGCCATCGCAGGGCAGAAACACACTGTGTATTCACTGTGTATACACACTGTTCTATACAGCTACTCTTGTCAAAAGTCAGCAATGGTTCTTTTACATACCTCACACCATAGACAGTGAGAGACATGGCCGGCCTTTGATAACCCAGTTAGCTGCAACCCGTTGAGAGTGGGGCTTGAACCCACAACCTTAGGATCAGTGATCCAACACCTTTACCACCAGGCCACCATTGCCAACTTCATGCAAATATTCATGCAAATATTGTGCATTATTCGGGTTAATGTTCTATTATCCTGCATTGGATGCGTATAGTATCAAAGCATTACCATATCAGATCAGATCAAATTTCAGTATGGTTTCACCTTCAGTGTTACTAAATATTAGCCCAGTATTATTTTGTCTGCTATTTGAACTGGGAGTTCAGGAATTCCTGCATTGATGTACAGACCTCCTCACAGACCCTAAAATGATCTCGGAAACAAACGGTGAATTGTATAATGTTAAGTCCTGACGGTATAGTCCAGTACAGATTGAAGATCATGTAGTTCTTCTAAGAGGGCAGTAGCCTACAGTGCTACTGCTAACACTAATGAAATTTTCAGCCATGAGTCTTCATTATTCACCACTGAATTAAGAGGTTGCAGAGCATCTATGCTAATGTAGCTGTGAAGGTATTTGTGCAATAAGCACTTCTGAATGCAAATTACCCTGGTATATAGTGTACAGTGTACAAAGCATGGCTTGTTAGCTCGAGCAAAAGGGGGCAGAAGCAGGCGAGGGAGAGAAAGAGAGAAAGGGTGAGAGAGCTAGAGAGAAAAAGGAAAAGAAGCCTGATGATCCAGAGTAGACTTTCTAATTACTGTGCACAATGTGTGATAAAAACCCGGGTCTATCTTGTCCCTGGGCATTGTTTCATCCTATTACCTTCATCTCAGTTTTCTCAAGCTCATTACAATATGCAAAAAAACGTTGCTCCTGGGTGCTGCCATCTGACACAGTCCAAACATATTTAGGCCTCTCATTTGAAAACAATACAGCTATGACCCCTAATAAGGCGGGATTATTTATGAGGTCCGGAACAATGCGCAGTGTTCATTAATTGATGATATCCCCCTGCTATTCTGCGTTCTTTTAACAGCCGCTTAGGAGTCTTGACAAGCGCACTGATGTTATCAGTTCTTGCTTGGTGAAGTGGTTCACATTAAAAGCCATTTCTCCGACATCACGTGACGTGTGGCGCTAAATTAATCATCCTTGATTCAATAAGCATGGCCATTCATTTCATTTTCCTGGATACGGTAATCATAGTGTATAATACAAGCCGTAATAACTACTTAAAGTGCCAGCTTTAATCAGGCGAACAAGTACTAATAGTTTGTGTGTGTATATTATAAATCACATTATATAGATTCTTTGACTTGTCTCGAGCTCAAGTCATCGATCAACGTTTCGTCCGTGTTATTATTCAATCTGAATCAGAATTAAAAGTGGAGTATTGAATCAGAAGGACACATCTACTTTCTGTCGAAAGGGAGTAGAAAACAGACCAATAAGCACGCGGATCGGAAATTTAGATATAATGAATCATATTCAAAGCCAACATGACTTTACACAATTCTGAAGATGAAAAGACAGGAAGCGAGGAGGAGGCTTTGTGCCTCAACGCACAGCAGAGGAAAACCTTTCAAACCTTCAAGGTCAGAGGCAGGAAAAGAAAAAGACAGAAAGCACCAGGGAGACTGTAAAGAGGAAGGCTTAAAGAGAGAAAGAGCGAGAAAGAGAAAACGCAGCCGACGACGATGAGCATCAGTAATGTATAGAAGGAAGAGCAAAAACAAAATCAAACGCAAAGGACAAGAAAGCAGGGTTGGAAATGAAAGCGAGAGTAAATGGATGGTATCGTGGGGGGAAAGTGGACTGGGAGAGCGAGCAGAGGAAAGATGAGGCTCTTTCTGTGGGATTGAAGTAAAAGAGGAGTTAAGTTAACTGAATGCTACAGACACGACTGAGTGAAGTGCATAGCACAGACAAGCGTAATGGGAAAAGTACAATAAAAAGGCTGTCATAAAAATGTCAAGCATTGCATTGTTTTAGAAATTGCCCTGTGTGGACATACATTGAGGCGTGAAGCTACAGCAAACCTATTATCTGCTTTCTCTGTCACTTTGGATTTTCTTGCACAAACCTGGGACCAGATTCAATTTCAACACCAGATATGTCTGCTTTCCAGATCATTGCTACACTCACATTTAGTTCTTCAGTGTGGAAGTCATTGGGGGGGGGTAAGGATAGAGAGAGAGAGAGAGAGAGAGAGAGAGAGAGAGAGAGAGAGAAGGAATGGCTGCCATGAAGACAGGTTGTTTCGTATATTTCACACTTTTCTGTCTGTCCTGAAAAAACACTTATCACCAGATTTTCAGGAGAGCTCTTGGATGTTAAAGGCACTCCGGCAACTGCAATAATATTTAAACACTACACAACTGTCAGAGAAATCATCATCTCCATGACAACAGGATAGAATTGTCTCGGTTTCAGAGTGCGAAATTCTATGTAAAAAGTCAAAGTGTGAAGTCTATGTAAAGCGAGGCAGTAGAACTCAGAGGACGCGAGACCTGAGTGGCTACGCCGCCTCGTACTTTAGCCAGAGAGCACAGGGCTGTCATTAAAAATCAGTCGTGACAGCAAAGAGGAGAGGAATGGGAGAAATGGCCAACATCTGAAAGGCTCATCTCATTATGGACTGAGGATCTACATCCTCCTGCTTTGATCTGTTCATATACCGGTGGCAGTCTACAAATACAGCTGGAAGTGAAAGACTTTTATCTGGAATAGGCACCGCCTCCTTCCATTCGGGCCCTGCTTACTGCTCGCTGACAGAGACACTGAAGTGCTTGGATCAATACTGCCAATGGTGGACAAGTCAGTCGTCCGGATATCCAGAACAAATAGATTTCATGTGATGGGTATTAATTTTTGGTTCATGACAAGATTCTTTGTAGATAAATATGTTTATATTTGATGTGTAACTATTAGGCTTGGGATCCATGCCTACAAAATCAGAGTGCTCCCCCAGATAATTATCAATTAGGGTTCATTCATTTTCTGAACCGATTAATCCTAATTAGGGTCACGGGGAGGTGGGTGCCCATCTCAGCTGTCTCTGGGTGAAGGTAGAGTCCACCCTGGACAGCTCGCCAGGCCATCACAGGGCAGAAACACGCTGACAGCTATGCAGCTGCTCTTTACGAAAGTCAGCAATGGTTCTTTTATATGAACCTCTTGCCACAGACGGTGAGAGACATGACCGGCCTTTGATAACCCAGGAAGCTGCACTGGGGGAGGCAACAGTGACAAACATCAACAGTGGGGCTTGAACGCCAAACCTTGGGATTGGTCATTCAGCATCTTACCACCAAGCCACCACTGCCCCAGGAATATATTGTAATATTAATAAAAACCAATCTTTTCTCTAACCAGTCTTAGAAAAAAAAAAAATGCAAATTTATTGCTAATGCAAAGCAAATACTGTAATATTACAACATGATTATTTACATATTACTATTTACTAGACACTACATGCTCCAACCCAGGCTATTCAGTAATGTTGGGAACCAACAATGTACAGCTCGCTCGAGTTATCGGCGGTCAACTTGAGAGGGTTATATGTACAACTAACTCAAGTAATGTAATTTAAAGAGGAGTTAGGTGAATATGCAGATAGAAATATGTACGCGTCCTTGAATCTTGAGCTTTCGTACAGCGCACAGTAAGCACGAAATGCTGGCAAAATGAGCAATAATATACATCCTCGATTTTTTGCTGCTTTTTTATGAAAATATCGAAGAAAACGATAACTGTTTTGAAAAATAGTAATTTGAGTCACAATATTTGAGTTCAGTAAATCTGGAAATGGGGCAGTGGTGGCTTAGTGGTAAAGGGCGCTGGATCACTGATCCCAAGGTTGGAGGTTCAAGCCCCAATCTCAATGGGTTGTCACTGTCCCCGCCAGTGCATCTTACTGGGTTATCAAAGGCTGGCCATGTCTCTCATGGTCTATGATGAGAGGTTCATGTAAAAGAACCCTTGCTGACTTTCGACAGGAGTAGCTGCATCGCCGTCAGCGTGTTTCCGTCCTGCGATGGCCTGGCGAGCTGTCCAGGGTGTACTCTGCCCTCGCCCGGAGTCGGCTAGGATAGTTGCCAGCCTCCCCGTGACCCTAATTAGGATTAAGCGGTTCCAGAATATGATGAATGAAATGAATGAAATTTGGAAATGGCTCTTATTGATAAAGCTCGAGTTTTGGCTCAGTCATCTCAACACTATTAGACAGTTTACTCACTCAATTCACAGATGACAAGATTCAGAGCTCTGTGAAAGAGCAATTGATGATACAAAACTATATATACGTTGATGGAAGTTGTAGAATACCACACCATGCAGTAGACATTTTAATCATACTTTGTACAGAGAAAAGTTCACAGCTGAATTTTTTAAGATGCAAGCATGATGCTTCTTAAACCTTTGACCTATGATCTTTATCAGAGATATAATAATAACTGGGTTCACAAATATCACAACAGAATCAGGATAAATTGTCAAGATTTAACTAAACTATATCTTTCCATGGCTTGTGTGCATATATACAGTACAGGGGCAGCATCGCAGTGGCGTCAGTGGTTAGCACAAGCGTCTTGCGGCGAGAAGGTCTTAGATTCACGTCGTGCTCGGTGAGGGTGTTTCTGTGTGAAAGCTCAGTTCTTCCTGTGCTTGTGTAGTTTTCCACTGGACACTCCAGTTTACTCCCACAATCCAAAGACATTCACATTAGGCTATGCGCATTGTGTGTCTGTGTGTCTGAGTCTGAGTGCGTTGGTTGGCACTGTGATGGACTGGTAAGCTCTTCAGGGTGTGCGCTGCCTTATCCCAGATTTGGCTGAGATAGGCTCCAGCCTTCCTGTGACCCTAACATGATTAAGCAGTCAGCCTAATGAATGGAAAAATATACAGTATATGACACATTTAATTTGTATTCGCTAGCTCACTATATTGTATGTCCTGCGATTGCCTGGCGAGCTGGTATACCACGCCCTTGCCCAAAGTTGGCTGAGGTGGGCGCCAGCCTCCTCATGACCATAATTAGGATTAAAAAGTTCAGAAAATGAGTGAATGACTGTATGTATTGTATAATTTTAGATACTCACTGGAGATCTTCCCTTATATTTGAACCAATTCATGAATGGATTAATTGTCCACCCCTGGCTGTATACATGTAAGGGAAGCAGTGAGAGTTTTGCTCTGGTTCATGTTTCCTGATACAATATCTCAGCTGTATTCAATGTACCATACACTATAATAACAAAATTGTACTGAGAGGAGCTGATAAATATTGCAAGGCTTAAAAATACACCTTTATGTCCATAAATTCTGATCATAATGCAGGTTAGTCCAGAAATCCACATGCAAACAAAGTCCATACTAATACATGAAGGAGGTTCCATTGGGATGTCTTCATGTGATAGAGCAGCATATGGTATGTACAGGTTTTTTTTGTTGTTGTTTTTTTTGCTACATATGAATAGCTAGCTTTATTGAAGTTGTTGCCCTGTGACATAAGTTATGTGCAAAGCAGTCCCGGTGTAGCAACTGTGAAAATTTCAACAATGCACACAACTGCACTTCCCTTCCTGTCCTCTTCCTGTTTTGAAAAGATGCCAGGTTGTAATAAGGAATGAAGGCACTAAAGCTTAAACCAATCAACTGCCAAAAGCAGCAGCACAGCTACGAAAGCCATTAATGAAGCTCTCTCTTGCTGGAAGAGTCACCTCAGCGTGGCAACCCACAGGAATCTGGCTCATCATGTCATCCACCATGCCTCCCACATCGAGGAGCCAGGCTACAAATGACAGGTAATTAAGACACATAACAGCAGTGTGTTGTGGGTAGGGGAAATCTTCTGTGTGTTGACGGCCTGATGAAACATTGCAGTAGGCAGTGGTGACTCCGTATAGTTTATTATGGTCATGGTGCGTGAACTCGGTTATTATTGTCAATAATCTCATACTTGAGTGACACCTCATGATTTCTTCTCCTCTAACATTATGGTCATCTAATTGAGTCCGCTGAGTAAACAGGAAGCAACAGGTGGAATTCATACATTCTGATGGGTGACATTTTGGCCACTGTTAGTTTTGAATAAACGTCAGCGGTAAATCGTTTTTCTTTAATATAACCAGTCACGAGCGACTCCGTGATGCAGCCATTACTCTACTTGTGTGTGGGAATGGATTTAAACTCAAAATACAACATTTTAACTTTACAGAGTCCCAGACAAAGTAAAAAGTGATCAGAGTATAACAGCACACAGCAGCAGCCCTCCAGCTCAGTACCTGGAGCTGTTCCAAAACAACGCCTTTATGCAGACCTCCACCACCCTTTAACCTCTCTTCTTTGATCTTTTTTTTTTCTAAAGGCAGAAGCCTGGCCAGCTCTATTGCTAAAAAATTCAATCCCAGGCCTCCGCAGCACCCACAATTACAGCACGGCATTGTTTCATCTCTCCACATGCATCACAGAAAAGGCTGAGGCATTCCTGCCTCCGGTTAATGGGATGGTTGACCATGGAAGCTGCACATTACTCTGGTTGGGCAGTCTCTCAATGGCAGCATGGGGGATTGCCTCTGTTACCGGCATGGTTGCTTTTTTTCACCCCATTTATTTACTACCTTCTTTCGGCATTGATCCACTCCGCTAAGCTCCTTGAGGAACAAGCCTTCTCCCGTACTCTCACGAACGGCTGCTTGACCTAAACCAATTAGCAGGGCCTGTCAAATAAGAAGAGAGGAGTCAAAAACTCCCAGGGTACTCTGCCATTCAAGGAGGGAAAAAATACATCTCTCCACAATCTCAATCCTATGACCTTCCGGTGCTCCTCTTTGTCCTCTAGTGTCTCTTTATGTTCACGCTTCAGTTCTACTTGTTAGCCACTGTCACTATTATCCACTCCATGTTTCGTGTCAGTTACAGTCAAGTCCCATCTGCTACGGTGCATTCAGACAGGCCTCCATATCTGATTTTTTTTTAAGTAGATCTAAAACCAATCCTGAGTTTTGGAGGTCAGACTTTCCCAGGGATGTCTGACCCCCGACACCCCCACCCCGTGTGTCTACCAACCGTGATGCTTTGGTGATCTAAATGAATATTTTTATATTATTATGGAAAAAAAGATTTGTCTTAAGATGTGTTTGATGATTAAATTTGACACTTCGTGCCACTACTATTAGGCACTAA
The DNA here is from genome assembly GCA_024760905.1 of Plotosus lineatus. Classification (NCBI taxonomy): domain Eukaryota; kingdom Metazoa; phylum Chordata; class Actinopteri; order Siluriformes; family Plotosidae; genus Plotosus; species Plotosus lineatus. The sequence continues at coordinate 39,189,910 of CM045738.1, read as the reverse complement.
TCAGTATATATTTCAGATAAGTGACCATGACTTCAGTAGACGAAAATTTCATGAGCAAATTTAATTGAATCCATTTGTATCTATTTCTAAGTTGAAATTAAATAAACCTAACAAATTTCCAAAGTATTTATGTTTGTTGACTATAAATACGGAAATCACAGCTATCAGCATCAGTCACGACTTTTTATTCCATACGAGATTCAACACGGACAGAGACCTTTGCAAAACTTCACATCTTTCGGTTTCATGCTGAGTGTAGCCTCAGATTTCTGCTCTTGGAGAAAAGAAGTGGATCTCATGTGGTCTTCAGGAAATCCACTTCAAAGCTTCATCTAGCATATATTGTGAGATGCTTTTCTGTCCACCGTGATAGTACAGTGTGATAACTTGGCTTTACTTTGGATTGCATGACAGCTCAAGCTACCCTGGCTCTTCTCTCTTGACTCCTTTCTAACGGCAGGTCTGACGCTTCACTGGTTGTCTTGTTTTTTTAGCATTCTGTGTAAAATTCAGACACTTCTGTACTTTAAAAATCTCACGAGATCAACAGTTTTGAAAATCGTCAAGCAAACCAGTCACCACCATGACATTATTCTCCATGTTGAAGATATGACCTGAAGCTTTTGCGTCGCTGTGACACGATTTGGATGATTGGATACTTGCATGAATAAGCATGCGATTAGCTTTTCCTTATAATTTAGCCAATGAAGCTATACACTGACCAGCCATAATATTAACACCACCCGACTGGTCTGTGGTTAAACTGGCCCATGCACAGAAAACTTTAATGCCCTATAGCCAGCATTAACAGTTTCAGCAGTTTGCTCTTTTCTGTGGGATCAGACCAGACCGATAATAATAAATAATCAATGAGCGCCCTGAAGACTCTTGAATGTTCACTGCATGTCCTTCCTTGGTCCACCGGCATACCAGGAACACCATACAAGGTCTGTCGTTTTGGAGATGAATAGCATCAGACATTTACGCCATTACAATGATGCTGTGGCCAAAATCACTCACTCACATTCTTATGCTTGCTTATTTTTCCTGCTTCCAACACAACGACTTTAAAAACCGACCGTTCACTTGCTGCCTGATATATTCCACTCCTTTGCAGGTGCCACTGTAACACGATAATCGATGTGATTTACTTCAGCTGTTAGTGTTACGATGCTGACGTTGACTGATGGCTGCATATTCATAAACATACATATATACGTGGAGAATAAATAGAGGGAAATCTTTAAAAGGTAATTGAAGTTCAATAATTACCCTGAAAGCTGTTCAAAAAAAGTCTTAAAAATCATAAAATGTATTATTAGAATATTGTTTTCAACACTAGATATTTCAAAGAAATCCAAATGCTCCATAAGCCACCATGAATAGTTTCATTTTATAATTAGACAGCAGTGTAATACATTTGCTTTTGGGAGATTTAAAAACTCCAAACACTTAAAAATGGAGAGATTAAAAATGCTAAACATGCACTAATGCCTCAAATCACCCTTGTTTGTACAGATTTATTATGCTCCCCCCCATGAAAAAAAAAAATTCTACTCCTATTCCCCTGACTTCGGAAACATAAAAGCGGGGAGAGAAGCTTATCGACATGTTTTCACAAGGTCATCGTCACCCTCCCCATGAGGCTCAGGCTTCATAGCTGCTGAGTGACTGGATGAGCTTCTACGGTCTCTGTGTCTCATTCAGCAAAAAGCTTTATCTTGTCCCTCTGTCCATCTTAATACACATCAGGATCTCTGGAATTCAGTTACAGACACCTCTTAACCAAGTTTTGTTCTCAGCCCTGTGATGGGACAAGTGGCTGTTCTTACACCTTCCCATAAATCAAAGACATTACAGACTTAGTGGTGATTTGGGCCCTCGGGTATTGTGATTCTGGAAAACCTCTACTGGAGATGATTTCAAGAGGTGAGACCTCATCCATGAGTAGCCGCTAACCCGAGCTGTAATGAGGGAGCGTTGGAATATTTCGCGCAGGCGGCCGTCTCAGGAAGATGGAAGCATTAGGGAAAGCTATCCTTTGGCACAGAAGTACACAGAAATAACTCCTTGTGACAGATGATCTTTGTGGATGTGGGCCAAAAGCCTGTTTGTGTGTATGAAATTGGTGTGAAAAGCTGGCATAAGCATCAAAATTCTGGTTCAATCTGGATGCCAGTGTTATCTTGGGTTTTGACGCATTCCGTGATTGGTGTTTTCCTGGTGTGAAATCAGACACAAAAACCCCACAGCACAGGAATAGAGAGCTCTTTACACCTAAGTGATTAATGGCAAAACTTGGGCATGTGTTCGACACAGCATGTCATGCAAACGCATTGTTGTCAAAACAATGCCAAGATTCACAAATTTGATTGAGGTTTGTTTTAATGCGACGTTCCCTGCTTTAAAACGGCTTCTAAGAAAAGCTGGTTTGCATATAATTAGTGAATATTTATTCTCCTTTTGTATCTGTCGGTTTTGTGGGTCCTCTAAATTCTGACAGAGTTGTCAGCCACAGTGCTGAGCCTCCACGCTATTAACTCAAGTCAACAGAGCAGTGATCCAGGCTCATCATTCCAGCCTTCTGATAGGTGTGGTGCATGCACACACACACCCCCACCCCCCTTTCCTCTCCTGCCTGAGTTAATTTATCAGTGAGATAAGCAGGTGGACGAGGGGAAGAAGATGGCGTCAGAGCAAGCTTCAGGCCTGACAGGCCTGCCAGAATGAGTGACACTGCTAATAGCACGCTCCCATTACCTCGCCGTGTGTCTCACGCCTTTATCTAGCACCAAAGGATTGTTTGTTTGGCTTGTACGATGATAATATTTGCTGGGCTCCAGCACCTCAGACATAACAAATATTTTTTTGAAAATTGTTGAGTGCTTGGTGACATTGCGAGGATTGTGTTTATGAGCTGAGGCGGCGTTGTGTGGAAAACAGTGAGCAACCCATGAAATTGTAACTGCGCACCTCTTGTTTTACAGAGCAAACATCTCAGATCTGTCCCGCAGGTTCTGTCCTCTAGTGTCAGGTGGTTTTTTTTGTTTTGTTTTGTTTTTTAAAGAAATAGATCCAATTTGAACACAAAACTGCACTGAATACTCACTCTGACTTTAAAGCGGTGCATTTTGTGAACTCATTACACGATTCAGCTCATAAACTGAAACACAGTGTTTAGAACAGAGAAAGCCCTCCAGTCATTTCCCTGTGTCCTCTGTTTTGCGGTAAAAGTCATTCTGAAGGATCCAGGTGCTGAGCAATGTAGACGGAGGGATATTGCTTTAATTGGAGAGTTACTGATCTTGCAAGAGTTTTCAGTGCCAGGCATTAGTGTCAATGTTTCTGCAGCTTTTCTGCTGCGCAATCACAAAAATGATATTGGGGACAGCAGGTGATCCATAAAAGTAGGTTTAAAGCCTTGTTAATTATTCCTCTAGAAGTCTAACGAACACAGGGAATAATGCAGACTCTATCGCATGGGGACAAAGGAAAAGAGTTACTTCAGCATCTTCTGGAACCTCTCCAGTTCGTCTGGTCAACAAGTCTTTCATTCCCCTGGCTTTCACTAGTGACTTGTGAAAATTTGACCATGCTTCTTTAAACCGCAACTTTAAATTTTTAACAATTTTAGTTCACATTTGTTCTGGTTAAGGTTACATTGGAGGCATATTTCAGGAAAACTTGGTGCACGACAAGAAAACACCTTGGGGCGAATCACAATATCCCCTCAGGCTACCAATGTTTTTGAAAGGTAGCAGGAAACCACAAAAAAAAAAAAAAAAAAAAAAAAAATCCTGACTGCACACAGGGTCCAAAACATGGTGCACACCCCAGCAATCCAAGCAGAGGATGAAACCCTGGAATCTGTAGCTGTGAGACATAAACCTTAATTTCTAGAGTCAAAATGCGTCCAAAAACCTTAAGCATTTAAAAAAAAAAAAAAAAAAAAAAAAAAAATTTCTAATTTTCTTTTTCAGTTTCTCTTCTTAAAGACTGTGACTCTTGTAAAAAGTCTTCAGTCCAGCTTAGTCCTATAATGAGTCGTTTTCCCCTTTCTCAAAACATTCTGACCTTTTAAGAAACCAGGAAAGGATTCCTTTTTCTAACAGCGTACAGTAAAGCTAATAGGAAATGTGTGTAGATACAACAGTAAAGGGAGAAAAAACCCAAGATCCACCAGTGGTGGGTCCTGGGAGTTAATTATGTTCCGCTCCCGATGTAACCTCATAAACATTATAATAACTTTAAATCAGGGCAAGATCTGTCATACTGCACAAACATTTGAGATGAATTTACCTCCAGTTGTATTTTAACCATTTTAAGACATTGGCATCTCTCCTGGTCGCCACTGCAAACACATATTAAGAACTGCAGAATGTGTAAGTTGCTGACTGAACTGAAATATACGGTAAAAGTTTCAGATTCTGAAAGAGCTTGAAAGTTTTTCTTTTCTTCTCTAGCCCTCATTTAAATGTCTCAATTTTGAGAACAGCTGTAGACCCAAACTGTCAAATCCAAAGTTTTTTTTTTTTTTTAACTTTGCATTTTTATTTGGGTCAGCGAAGACTGACATAAAAGGACGGAGGTGAAAACTTAAAAAGGTTTGTTAGTGTTGTGATGTATAAGGAAACCAAATTTCCTTTGCCCTTTCCAGCTCATTTAATAACCGCACGTCTGCTGTGATCAGCTGAGTTATGCTAAGGTCTGGCTCATCAAAGGTAAGAACATCATTAAGCATCTTGGGCTGTTGCTTTCTTCTGCTGAGCGTCAAATCCATCGATCTACAGATACATTCAACTCTCTCTGAACCATTCAGGACAAAAGTCCTTACACCACCCAGTACAGGTCATTTCTACATCTTGGTATTCCATTAATAGGAAATGCTAAGATGGCATTGCATTCCCTGGTTGGAATTCACAGATTGCTACATGGATTGTGTTTTGGATCCTAAACCATATAAACTGCTGTATCACCACACGCGGTTTCACCAGGACGCATCCTTAATGTTGCTTTTTCCAATTGTAAAACAACCTCCGCTGAAATGGTGGTAAAACCGTTTCCTGATGTTTCACGGTAATTCAACATGCTTCAAAGAAATCTGTAGGCTGGATTTACAAATGAAGAACAAATTACCCACCAGACTACAAAATCAAGTGTCTTAAGTTCACTAAAACAGGACGGAGAAAGAAGAACAGAGAAAATATGCAGGCGGGTAAGGACCAGAGGGAAGGAGAGAGTGGATGGGAGTAGAGCCGGAAGACAAGGAAAGGGGGATGGGAGGCAAAATTAAAAGTTTTGTGTAAAACTCCAGTGTCTGCTCATAGTTCATCTTCTAATTATAAAGAAAAATTAACTCAACCAAGTGGCACGACAAGACGAAATGAGCTGTAGTTATTTGTTCAAAATGTTCACCTCCTGAGTACTGTGACCATTGACTTATGGAGAGAATTTTAAGCATTTCTACCAAAATATGGACAAGGGAAAAGGCCGGTGACGTGGTGGTTGGGGTGTTGGGGTTATAACCGAGAGGCCGTGGCTTTGAAACCATGTTTAGACCCACACCATAATAAAACCCCTGGGCAGGGTCTTAGCCACAGATGTGCCCCCGTCCACACAGCAGTATAAATAGTTACTAGCAAAAACACTGGGGGCGGTAACCTGTAATTGACGAGTGTCCCATTCAGGAGGAGTTAAACTCCTAGTTGCTCCATGCTAAGCAACCCGAGGAACACGCCAGTGTAATAATGAGCCAGTAGACTTTACATTTTTATGGGCAATACAGAACCATGTCACTGCAAATTACGTTAACACATACAGCATGATTTACAACAGCCTGAAATGGGTAACTTTAGTGGCAAATGGTAATGTTGTCTGACTGATGGGCAACATTTGTCTGTTTGTAATGGGGAGATATTATGCTTTTTCACTTTGTTAAGTGTTCTTACAGTGTTGAAGAGCCATCTTAGATGGCACCAGAGTGTCAAATAATGAGGTTAGCGGATGTTTAACTTTTCCCTCTGGGCTGTCGGAGCTGACTGTAAACACAAGGTTGCCGATATTTTCTTTTTTTTCTTTTCTATTCATGGCATTGTTGTATGAGTAACTCATATGGTGTTTCATGAGGAATTTTCATGTTCTCCCTGGGCTTGTGTGGGTTCCTTCACGGTAAGTAGGTTTCATCCGAAGTCTAAAGACATGCACATAGGGCTAATTGGCTGTTCCAAATGACTGACCCGAATAAACATGCTGGACGTCTTTCACCCTAGTCCTGCACCTGTGTGTTACACTTCTTCCAAAACTGCCCAATATAATCCCGGGTACAAATCTTCAAATAGAATCTACATTAACATCTGCAAATAGACGCTATAAAAATCCTACTGTCGACTTTAAAATGTCACAGAGAAAGTCTTGTAACAAATAACAATTTTTATTATAAGTAGTCATGCTTTCAGTATATATATATATATATATATATATATATATATATATATATATATATATATATATATATATAAAATAAACGATACTTTAACATCAGATAAAGGGCAGTGGTGGCCTGGGGTAAGGTGCTGGTTCACTGATCCTAGGGTTGGGGGTTTCAGTCCCATTCTCAACAGGTTGTCACTGGCCCCCGGTTCTGCTAACTGGGTTTTCAAAGGCCGGCCATGTCTCCAACTATCTACGGTGTGAGGTTCATGTAAAAGAACCATTACTAACTTTCGTCAAGAGTAGCTGGATAGTCGTCAGCGTCTATCTGCTCTGCAATGGCCTGGCGAGCCGTCCAGAGTGTACCATGCCCTTGCCCAGAGTCAGCTGAGAAGGGCGCCAGCCTCCGTGACTCCCTAATTCGGATCGAGCGATTCAAAAAATGAATGAATGAACGTTAGGTAAAGTACTAGTATAATTGCCTTCACAGCGTGCATATCAATATGGACCACGAATAACTGAGTTTAAATTATTTTAAATATACTGTATGTCTATTTTATGTGTATTTAATGTTCCATGCATGTAACAATGACTACTTACACTGTAAATTCACTCATAATAAATGGCATTCATTACACTCATTATTCGTTACATAATTACATGACAGGTAAAAAAAAATCCAGACATGTCTCCAGTGTCCATTAAAATGGGAAAGATGAATTAATCCTGAGATTTTTCTGTCATATCTTTCCAAGACACTCCTGAAGGAAACTCTCACTCCCAAATTAGGCCTATAGTCACACAATGCATGATTTTTAGTCCTCAAGTGTGTCATTTTGCAGCTTTTGTGATACCCAATGCCCACTCTCTCCACCCGCGCCCTATTTTTTTAAGGAATATCAATAGTGTGCAACCTCGCATCTCTTTGCTGCCTGCATCTGGGCTGTCACACGCTATGCTAACAAGCTCACGGCCCAGTGGGATTCCGCAGCCTTTCTCAGTTCACCTCGCCTGACACTTATACCAGCGACCCATCAGAGTCAAGCATCAAGCTGGCTGGAAGGCTACAAAAAGAAGCATTCTCGATAGTATGCCAACTGAAATATGTAGGAAAGTTACTTCTTTGTAGCAATTAATAAGTTTGGAATCACCATCCCACCCCTGGTCACAGCACATTGCAAAACGAAGCTATTGACACATGAAGGGTAAATATTCAGGAGATCGTGGGAGGAGAAGAAAACGCTGCCACATCACTTGACAAATGTGTCATCGCTAAACTCCTCCACAGTCTGGAAATATCTTTAGTGGTTTCTGGTCATTCACTTGAATGATATTAATAAGAATACAAAGCCGATACAATAAACAATTGTGGGCTAGTCTTTCAAAAATACTGGTCTAATTCTACAGTAAAGTTCACAAAGACAGAAAAAAAACTAAAGCTTACAGGGTATGTCTTCCCAAAGGGGAAATCACTATAGATCGATGAAATTTAAGTTTTCGGTTATAACAAAGAAAATGTAAAAAAGACCCGCGGAAATGTATCTGTCACAAAGCGCCAAGGTTCGCCTACAACCACGTAAATAAGTAGATCAGAAAGCTTTTCACATTCAGTTGCACAGGGACATTCGTTGAGTAGAAATAAATTAACTACATACAAAGCATTTGTTCCCCGACGTCCTGACTTTGCTGCAATACAACAATGTGTTTCTCATCTCGTACAATGAATTCTTTGAATTTCACAGATGAGGTCCAAACACCTAATCAGCATTTCATTTTTGTCATAGAATGAAAAGACTCTGGAGACTGAAGAGGCCAGCAAGTGTCTTTCTTGGTTTCAATGTCAAATCCCTAATTGAACTCATAAAAGTGCTGATTAATTTATGAGCATATCATGTGTAAGAGTGGGAGGACCACTCCATTGTGCAGAGTGGAAATTAAGAACTGTGCTAGTATGTATATACTACAAGGGAACGGTGAAAACTGATCTGCTTGCTATCTGAGACCAAGTAGTGCTTGAATCAAAGCAACGGACACCATTAACCATTCATTCATTCATTTTCTGAACCACTTAATCCTAATTAGGGTCGCGTGGGAGACTGGCGCCCATTTCAGTCAACTCTGGGTGAGGGTAGAGTACCCCCAGGAAAGCTCGCCAGGCCATCATCATCATCATCATCATCGGGTATCTCAAACACGAGACCCAAGCTGACGCCAAATTGTTCGATCGGAGGCGAGGACTGGAGCGTCTTCTAGTCTCACTTCAAGACCGAGAAGGTTTTCAAGGTGGAACGATGAGGAACCTTCGACCCCTCTCTCGATCCCATTAGGCTCCCCCTGGCATCCGGATTTGGTCGCTGACGCTAATGTTTGTCAATCGGCGTGACGGCTCGCTCAGGTGGTTCAACCACCATGCTATCTAGCTTGCACAGGGCTCACAACCCGGCCAAGTGAACCCCCCCACTTGTTACGAACAGAACACGAGCCAGGCCATCGCAGGGCAAAAACACACTGACGGCTATGCCGCCAAATCTTCATGAAAATCATCACGGTTCCCTTACATGCCTCTTACTATAGATGATGAAAGTCATGACCAGCCCTTCATAACCCAGTGAACTGCACTAGGGGGAGGGCAGTAACAACCTGTTGACAGCACTCTACCACTGGGTCACCACTGCCTCGCACAGAACTCAAGAAAAGTAAACGAAATCGATATTTGAATAGATTACAGTTACATATTTTAACTGTGACAGGCAGGTCAGTTGAGCAATTAGCTTTTCCTGCTGCAACCCACTGGGTTATCAAAGGCCGGCCATGTCACCCACGGTCTATGGTGAGAATTTCATGCAAAAGAACCATTGCTGACTTTCATGAAGAGTAGCTGCATAGCAGTCAACGAGGTTCTTCCCTGTTGTGGCCTGGCGAGCTGTCCGGAGTTTACTCTGCCCTCACCCAGAGTCGGCTGAGAGGAGCCCCAGCCTCCCCTTGACCCTAACTGGGAGTAATAGCTTTCGAAAATAAATTAATTAATGAAGTTCTATGCATAGTATAAATTTAACTATGGATAGGAATGTCACTATTTCTCCCTGTTCAGCTCTGCTCACAGCACAGCAGCTACTTCTGGGTCTCAGAGGCGGAAGAACTACAACACGCCTACAGCGTACCACAGGAGACTCTGCAAGCAGCACGTATGTGCAGATGGTTGCACTGCAAATAATCTAAGCGGTGATGAGGACTACATTATATACTACATAATACAAACTATAATGTGCTATGAAGCATTCATGTTGTGTAGTGCCTTGAGTATGTGCTGAGCCTGACATTCTGAGTATCTGATACTTCTGTATATGACCTGTTTTTGCCTACCCTTTCCTTATTCCTACATGGCCTGTGATATTGCCTGTGTGTTTATGACCTGTTTCTACCTGTGAGTACGTGATGTTAACCTAGCCTCTGTTATTGGCCTGTTTTTTTTTTTTCATTTTGACTTTGATCTTCTTCTTCTTCTTCCTCCACCTTCTTTATTTTTTTTACCTTGATATACTGTTTTAATCCTATAAAAAAATTACTTCTTCTGCATTTAACCCATCCAAAGTGAGCACACACTCAGAGTCATGGGCTGCCACACATATTGGGGGTAACCTGAGAGCAGTTTGGGGATAGGTGCCTTGCTCAAGGGCAATTTAGCCATTTTATGTGGTGAAAGGGAAGATGCTGCTCACTCCCCCCCTGCCACACATTTTTCCTGCTGTTACAGGAATCGAACCAGCAACCTTTCGGTCCCAAAGCCGCTTCTCTAAACATTAGGGTATGACTGCTTATGATTGCTGCCTGCCTGGTTCTTGACTGTGAGTTAAGGCCTGCCTCTGTTATTCTGTTGCCTGATCTCTTGACCTGGGTCTGTCTGACTCCAATATTGAACATGTTTTGTATACCTCTGCCTGGTTTATTAAATTAATACTGAATATAGTTCTGCATTATTTGCATCCATCCTCATCTCTATCACACAGAGGCTTAACAAAGACTTAAAGACACATCATTATACACCGTTAGCACTTAGCCTATAAACCTGCTCGAGGAGTCACCTGCCCCATAAACGTAAACTTACAAGAAAAAAACAGGTAAAACACAAAATTCTTAATTTAGTTTTTTTTTTTTTGCTTATGTTCCTGGGTAGTATATACTAAATAAATAATGCTGGATGTTATTTATTATCCTAGTTAATAAGACAACTGGCTAAATAATAGTAGGTGCGACTTATGACCAAAGTTACTTGAAAATCAATGAGAGTTTTGAACACATTAGAATAGTGAGTGAGTTTACTGTGTAAATAGAGGTTGCAATGATAGATGTGTATAAACAGCCAGTAGGGTCACCTGCCACAGGGTGAAGTGTTATCTGGTCCAAACCAGTGGCCCATACTTCATGTCTCGCCACCACTCCACCTCAGTTTACCGCCTCATCCTCTCTTATCTATCACACCCTCTGGATGTTGACAGTCTGGATTTATACCCGGGCTGTTTTTAAAGAGTGCTATCTTATCATATGTATCTATGTTTTGCAAAAGATACAGAATATCACGACAATGGCTCTCCAAACATGAGACACAGAAGGCCAGATTAAAGCATCCTAAAACCTTTAATATAAAATCAAAGGCGCTTCTCAAGTGGTGCTCAATCCATATATCGAGACTGGACTAATGTATAGGCACATAATGTAGAGGTGTATAATGTACAGGTACTGTACAATAGAATGCCATTCTGGAGACATTTGTGCAGATTGAACTGGAAGCCTTCATGAGCAGGCAGGGAACCTGCCGTTGATGCTGCCACCAGTTTAATCATTCATCCTGTCAAAATAGTGAAGCAATTAGCAATGAGCATGCACGCCACACTAAGCAGCTGCTGTGCAAATATCCCAATCACATGCTGAGGTCTCTCTATCTCCTCTAGTGAAACCATCACAGTTATCTTCAACCATGCTGTACAGCTTGTGTGTGTCACATACTGCATGCAACACCGGAGGTGATTGTGATATGGAGCTCATCCAAAAAAGGAAATATATGTTCATTCATGTAAGAATATTAAACAATGAATGAAGAATGTAAAGTAAACAGACAAAATGTAGGCCACCATTAAAATCAAATTCTGACTGCAGTGCAAATCACTGGTTTGCGTTAATATTTTCATATGTTATAATTTACATAGAAATAACAAACCACGGGACACGATGCACAATTAACATGTACAGAGTTAAAAATGTGCACGACTGCTGATAACAGTGTTAGCGCAGTGTAACAGAGGCGGTCTCAATCACAAGTGAGTCTGTTCCATCAGGATTTCCAACATTGAAAAGTCTTCAGCAAGGACGGTTTCGAGGATTTTCAGTAAAATGATAGCAAGATATATTTCTTTTGTCTTATTAATTTCAAAAGAGAGAAAATGAGACGCAGGTGCTAACTGATAACAGAAACAATTGCATTCTACAGGCTTCACTACATTAAACATAACTATAAATGAATAAAATATTGTGTGTGATGTGCCATTCTTTAATAAATAAAAAATATTAGGGTTGACATATTACTGTGGTATTCTTGGAATAAAACACTTCAGGCCATGCTGTTATTGGAAAATAATCAGCTCTCCATGTGGCCATCACACCGTCCTGCCATTTATTTTTTCTTTTATTATTTGTTACAGAATGCAACAGAATACATGTGTGTGAACGACAAGGATCCAAGAGGAACGGTGAGGTTACAGGGAGCAGAGATACAGAAGGTGGAGGATTTTAACTACTTAGGCTCAACAATCCAGAGCAATGGAGAGTGTGGAAAAGAAGTGAAGAAGCGTGTGCAGGCAGGTTGGAATGGTTGGAGAAAAGTGTCCGGTGTGATGTGTGATAGGAAGGTATCGGCAAGAATAAAAGGAAAAGTGTACAAGACTGTGTTGAGGCCAGCGATGTTGTATGGTTTAGAAACACAGGCACTGAGGAAAATGACTGGACGCAGAGCTGGAGGTAGCAGAGATGAAAATGTTGAGGTTCTCTTTGGGAGGAACGAGGATGGATAGGATCAGGAATTAGGACATCAGAGGGACAGCACATGTAAGAGGTTTTGGAGACAAAGTCAGAGAGGCTAGATTGAGATGGTTTGGACATGTACAGAGGAGGGATAGTGAGTATATTGGTAGTAGGATGCTGAGGTTGAAACTATCAGGCAGAAGGCCTAGAGGAAGACCAAAAAGAAGATTTATGGATGTGGTGAAGGGCATGAAGGTAGTTGGAGTAAGAGTAGAATATGCAGATGATAGGGTGAGATGGAGGCAGATTATTCGCTGTGGCGACCCCTGAAGGGAACAGCCGAAAGGAAAGGAAGAATAAGAAGATTTGTTACAGAATACAAAATATTGGCTGAATGTACTCATTCTTTGGTGTGAAGGTCATGGTTAATAGTTGTCAGTGACCTATAATGTATGATCAATTTTGATTTTTCTATGAAATCCATGACAATTACCATGAAAACTACATTTAGAAAGGCAAAGAATATGCCAGAAAGAAAGAACTATTGAGCTGCCATTAATGATCTTCTCTCGCAGAGTTTAGGTGCCATACAGGAAAAAAATATCTTCCAAAGGCTGATTAAGTAAAAATGCATTTTTTACTCACTGGGTTCATGCAGATCTTGGGGGAGGGGCTCACCACAGTTATAATAATTAGAAATAAATAATAAACAATAAAATCTCTATAATAAAAATCTATCTATCTATCTATCTATCTATCTATCTATCTATCTATCTATCTATCTATCTATCTATCGATCTATCTATCTATCTATCTATCTATCTATCTATATAGCGATCTATCTATCTGTCTATCTGTCTATCTGTCTGTCTGTCCCTGTCTATCTATCTACAGTCATGTGAAAAAATTAGGACGTCCCATTAAATAGTCAAATCTTTATTAAGAAATGTTCACATAACAATTTTCTAATCTTTGTTTTATTTTTTTCGGGAAAAGAAAATTATTTATTTGTAATTAAACAACATAAATTAACATATTTTTACTCATCAAAACAAAAGATGTGAACAGCAATGCATATCTCACTGGAGAGAAAAATTAGGACACCCCCACATATTTTCCCAATTAAAACAGCTCACAACATCACACACAAGTGTATCAGATCAGGTGCAGATGATCAGAACATCGTTACCCAGCAGGTTGAAGAAGGCTCGCACTGTTTAAACCTCAGATATTTAGTGTAGTGTTCCCTGGTCCATTGAAGTGAGACGAAGCACCAGGTTGAGCTCCAAAGAGCTGTCTGAGACCCTCAGAAAGAAGAGTGTGGCTGCTTATGAGTCTGGTAAGGGATTTAAAAAGATATCAAAAGAATTTGCCATTACACCATCTGTAAAATTGTTTACAGGTGGAAGACATTCAAAACAACTCCCCCTATGCCCAGGTCTAGCTGTTTATGAAAGTTCAACACCAGAGCAGACTACAAGATGCTAAAATAAGTCATCAAAAATCCAAAAATATCATCACAGGAGCTACAGCAGGCTCCCGCTACTGTCGATCTGAAAGCATGTGACTCTACTATCAGAAAGAGACGACACAAGTTTGGTCTTCATGGGAGGTGTGCACAGAGGAAGCCTTTGCTCTCTAAAAAGAACATTAAGGCCTGGATGAAGTTTGCCAGAGAGAACATGGACAAAGACCAGGTCTTTTGGAATATTCATCTTTTTACAGCTGAGTCTAAAATCGAATTATTTGGAAACTAGAACAGACGTCATGTTTGGTAGAAAGCAAATACAGCATTCCAGGGAAAGAACCTCACATCAACTGTGAAGCATGAAGGTGGAAGTGACATGGTTTGTGGATGCTTTGCTGCAGCAGGACCTGGCCAGCTCACCATCATAGAATCCACCATGAATTCCACAGTGTATCAGAGGCTGAACTGGACACTACAACATGAGAATGACCAAAAACATACCAGTAAATCGAACAAGGTCTGTCTGGAGAGTGAGAGGTGGAGAGTACAGGAATGGCCCAGGCAAAGCCTGGATCTTAATCCCATTGAGATGCTGTGAGGGGACTTGAAACAGGTTGTGCGTGTAAGAAACCCTTCAAATATCTCACAGCTGAAAGAATTCTGCATTGAGGATGGGGGCAAACTCTCCTCAGACTGATATCAGACACCGTTAGATTTTAGCCAAATGGGGGCAACACTAGTTATGAGGTGGTAGGGTGTATTAATTTTTTCTTCCAGTGAATATTTGTTAATATAATAATTGTTCATATTTTTTTGTTTGAGTAAAAATGTTAAATGTTGGTTAATTCATTTTCTTTTCCAGAAATATTTTTTTTAAATGATTGGGCATTACGTGAACATTTTCCTAAAGAGTTTACTTTTAATATGGTGTGATAATATTTTCACCAGACTCTATATATCTGACTATCTACAGTGACTTGCAAAAGTATTCACAGTGGTGTATAGCATATACACCAGTCAGCCATAACATTAACACCACCTGAATCATCAGCATCTAAGCAGCCTCACACTCAGCAAGTTGGGATGCACTGTGTCGACACTCATTTTTCTTCACCAGTGCTAGGTGATGACATGAATAGACCCAGTTGTTTAGCCATCACAATGTGTCCCTTGTCAAAATCTCGAAAGTCCTTACGTTTGCTCACTTTTTTTCTTGCTTTCAACGCATCAACTTTTAGAAGTGACTGCTCACCTTCTACTTAATACATCCCATTCCTTGTAATGAGTGATATAATCATAATGTTTTGGTCAATAGTCTTAATGTTTTTAATGTGATGTCTTTTATCAATCGACTTGCTTTTATTTTCCAAGTCTTTATGAATACTTTTGCAGTCTGTCTACCTAGCTATCAATCTATGCAATGTAACAAAACCAAGACCACCTGTCTAGTTTTCTGCATTCAGATTTTTTTTTTCAAAGGGTTGTTGAAAGACATAGAGCATACACTTTTAATCTACCCACTTTATTCAAAAACACCAGGACATTCACTCATTCTTTTTTTTTTTTTTTTGCAGCTTAATCCTAATTAGGGAGGCTGGTGCCCATCTCGGCCGACTCCAGGCGAGGGCGGGGTACACTCTGGATAGCTCACCAGGCCATCGCAGGGCCAACACTCACACAACCATTCATACTCACACTCAGGGTCGATTTGGAACAGCCAATTAACCTACTGGGCATGTTTTTGGACTGTTGGGGGAAACCAGAGTCAACAGAGGAAACCCAAGCAAATATGGGTAGATCATGCAAACCACAGAGAAATGCCCGAGCTGGGAATGAAGCCCAGGATGTTCTTGCTGTGAGATGTACGTGGTAACCACTATGCCGCCATGCCGCCTACACCAGGACATACAGTATATAATTATCTAATTAACCAATCATTGCAATAAATCATGCGTTTACTTGTTAAAAATTAGGTGAAACAATGTTAGGAAATGTGATGTCAGATGATGAGCTGCAGTACAAGAAGACCATATGGAGCTCCACTACTGTCAGACGAACGAAAAACTAAGACACTATCCACCATCCCTGTCCCCTGGTCTGCACTGTGCTCTGCATTGTGCTGCTGCAACATTACTGACTGATTGATGTACCTAATAATGTGGATAGTGGGTGTACATAAAACCTTTGGGGGTTCACCTAAGACCGACAACAAAAAAAACCCTCAAGGATTCTGGATTTAGGGCTAGATTTACTCACGGCAGCACAAACCCTCTTTTGGCATGAAATAACCACTGTCATGATTTATTAAGGATGTGCAATGAAAAGATAGTGATGGAAAGGTACATACAGTGAATTTTTCAGCTGACCTTTAGTTGCTGAATTTTGCTTTTCAGACCACAATATTTGGGGAGGAGAGTGTTTAAATAAACATGCAAGCTCCATCTTGAAATATCCTTGCCACTCATGGGGCTCACACAAACATTCTTTGAACACAGCACATGTTTGGAAGGTCAAAATTCCCTAAACAAATCCACCTATATGCTCACGTATATAACTGTGGGATGCCCCATATAAATGAATGGGCAGACCATTTAGTGGCGCTCCACCAGGGGCTCCATGTCCCTCTGTTTCTTTCTCTCTTTGTCTCTTTGTCCCCCTGCCGTGCCAGTGCGTCAGTTGACATGCACGCTCTATGACATCATCATCTACTGATTAAAGCACGCTCTATAATGATGTCATAGAGATTGGTGCTGCCACCGTGGGAAATCCCACCTGCAGAGCTATACGCAGTCCTGCTAGTTATTATTACAAAAACAATAATTACTTCCTTACCATTTTTTTTTACCCAAACGATCCATCATTCTATGCCACGCTCACACATTACTGAGCAGGAATCATGATTCAAGCCCGGTGCTCAGGTCCTGAAATTTTAATCATTTGATCATGACAGAAATTCCACAAACAATAAGCGATAAATGGTGCTTGTGCAGATTGTAGTAACATCCTAGGTTTCATCTTTACTTATTGTGTGTGTGTGTGTGTGTGTGTGTGTGTGTGTGTGTGTGTGTGTGTGTGTGTGTGTGTGTGTGAGCAAGTTTAATGAATCAGGCCAAGAGAAATGCTTTGCAAGGAGTGTGGCAGAGCCCACTGCTCCACAGACAGGGCACGCTTGGTTTAATGCCTTCAATAAGAGCAAACCCAGTTTATCCCTCCTCACAACTTCATACTCCTCACTGGAGAAGTGGCATGAAGCACTCTGTCCAATAGTAACAAGCATAAATATGGGAATAAAATTTATCATGCATAGTAAACTGCATGGCCCGGCAAGGAAAATGCAGAGCGCATTAAAAAATGCAGGACGTGTGGGGAAAACAAAAGTGAGGGAAGAGGCCATAAAGTAAGGAAAGTCCAGAATGATGCCAGCCTCGCCCATCTGGGAGATAAAAATGACTGATTCCTGCTCCGCCTCTATATCCAACTGAATCTCTTTAGCACAGTGAGGAGGAGGGTAGTGGACTTAAAAGCAGGGCAGGGAATTTGATATGAAAAACTTTGTTTCTCAACTGAATTCAGCCTGGTCTTATTGGTTTCTTACTGTTTACTATTGCTGCACTGAAGCTTATTCATTGTCCCTTAGCTGGGGATTTCTAGTGATCTTCATGCGAATATTAAAACCCTGAGTGATTACTATGAAAATCAAATTAAGATTGCATCTCCTGCTTTCCCGTGGGTTGTTCCCGTGGCCTTTCTCTCAATAACTGTCATAACTAAAGCACACAAATGTATACAGTGTACAAAACAACAACAACAACGTGAGCAATATAAGCAGAGCCTGTCAGCAAGTACAGTATAATCATCCCTAACCAGAGCTACTGGAGCCCTGATGAAGGGTTTTTTGTCTCCTGGTTTTATATCTCATGGAGAGGAAAACCAGGTGATGTATAGCTATATCACTGTCTCCTTTGTCAATGCCATCTTTCAGTTTTCAATTAGTTGCTCACATAATTTAGCTTCACAAGTTTTTAAACAGTGAGAAGTCATTAAATGGTGCAGGCTGGCAGGTGCGAGCAAAGCAGTTTGTCCTCATTTTGCACTTGCAGAGTTAGGTGTGAAGACAGCCTCCAACCCCCTATGCAGAGCGCAGACACTTGCAGCTTCTCCAAGAGTCCTGGCCTTCATGCAGGAGTTCCCTATGGTGATATGTTGTGAGACAGTAGGTCATGCTGACACTGAGGAACAGCAGACCGATCTGTTTCAAAAACCTAACATTTCGGTTCATCTCGAAATATATACTGTACTTTTATTTGGTTTGGTTTCACAGTGCACACACGGAACAGACAATGTATGAGGACTATGTAAAATGGAGACTATAATTATAAACTCCGGCATTCAGTGGTCAGAAATACGGCAATGGGAAAATGTAAACAAACTTTTCATTTGTGTTTAGAAATCCTAAACATCACCTGAGCATGGAATACATGGAGGCGTCAATTAAAGGGATAAGAACAGCACAGAGTCACTTGCATATAAAAAGGGGAAAATTAACAAAATCCATCTGGACGCAATAGCGGCATAGTGGTTACAGCATGTCTGCCTCACAGCAAAATGGACAGCTACAACTACTTAAAACTCATTGTTTGAATAGCCAGATGGGCACCCTAATCAGTTCAGTTAGGTTAGGGCTATGGCTGTTGGACTAGTGGCCTATAACTGTCAGACCAATGGGCAGTCGGAATATAATGCTGTAACCCACAGCAGGACAGTCCCTGGGTTCAAGTCTGAGGCATGGCAAGGCTGTTTCTGTGTGGAGTCTGTTTGTTCTCTTGTTCCAATTTGCACCTTCGTGTGGGTGTGATTGATTATGTGTGTGTTAGCTCTTCGATGGATTGGCGAGTTGTCCATGGTATACCCTACCTTAGTCCAGAGTCGGCTGAGATGGGTGTCCACGGCCCTACTGGTATTTATTCATTCATTTTCTGTAACCGCTTAATCCTAATTGGGGTCGTGGGGAGGCTGGTGCCCATCTCAGCCAACTTTGGGACAGCTCACCAGGTTCACCATTGCAGGGCCAACACTCACACAACCATTCAAACTCACACTCACACCTAGGGCTGATTTAGAATAGCCAATTAACCTACTGCGCATGTTTTTGAACTGTGGGAGGAAACCCATCCAAGCACGGGGAGAACATGCAAACTCCACACAGAAACGCCCAAGCTGGGACTCGAGCCCAGGACCTTCTTGCTGTGAGGCGGATGTGCTAACCACTACGCCACCGTGCCGCTGTTGCAGGGACTTGAGATGATTCTTTCACACTAGAGACTGAGAATTAAGCATTTTAACTGGTTGATGCCCCTTGTTTTTGTTGTTACTTGGTGTCATAAACATGTTTGTATACGTTTCTGAATCAAGCTCCTTTTAGCTCTGACCCCTTCAGTTACATAAATAACCCCTTTAACACAGTGTTTATGTTCTCATTTTATTTGTTGGCTTGAATATTCAAGACATATTTCTGTAGCCTTACAGTTCTGTTCTTTGGCTCAGTTTCCACCTCATGGGTTAGTTAAGAGGCTTGTGTTTCTAAAACTTTGCTGCCAGCAAACAAAAATGCGTAGCATTTAATATCCTGCCTTTAGGTCAACTGGTCATCTGGGTCAGTTTCTTTGATCACACTACTGCTTAAACCAACATGTTTTAAATAAATTTAGCTTTAAACTCACACAAACATTGTAGGGGAAACTTGAAGATCAGAAAAGGTAATGGGAAAAAAAGGATTTATTTAACGATGCATTCTGGGAACACTAGGCATCAAAAGTCAAACCAGAAAGTGGACTTGAAACAAAAACCTTCTCTGACCAGTTGGTCTGGTCAACTCCGGTTCCGGTTTTGTGGGTCTGAGTTCATAGAGAGCACGGGTGTCAAACTCGTGCCACAAATGGCCGTGTGGCTGCAGGTTTTTTGTTTCAACCAAGCAGCAGCACACCTGACTCGGCTCATTTAAACAACTGATCTGAGTCTTCAGGCAACTGATTGGTCAGTCTCTGTACAGAGCACACACATTGACCAATCAGCTGCCTGAAGACTCAAAGGTTTGTTTAAATGAGCAAAAAGTCAGGTGTGCTGTTGCTTGGTTGAAACAAAAACCTGCAGCCACATGGCCCTTTGTTGCATGAGTTTGACACTCCTGGTCTCGAGTATTCACATGGCCCTGATCAGGCAGGAAAGCACAGATATCATTTAAACGGGACGAAAAGAGCTGGTTGTGATTAAGACTAAAGGATGGAGCTGGATGTGCAGAATTTGTAATGGTGAGAACCAGCCACTTGCCGACATCAAGTAGGGTCAAAATCGCATTTTGAAATGTCAAGGATGTTGACGGCTGGAGTGGATTTCAGGGAAAGGATTATGCAGATTGGGCGACCTTTTTAACTGCCCCCAGTGAGAAAAGATTGAGAACATAGATTGGGTAGAGTGCCTGGTGCTCCCACCTGAGCCCAGTCAACCAAAACCTCCAAAACAGCCGGAATCCCATCTTTCCTCAGTGACCTTAAATAAGATGACAGCTACCCTCTGGGCTCCATCTGAGGCCAAAGGAAAATGGCTTCGTTTTTCAGCTCTTTCTACCCCACTGCTAGAGAAAATTAGCTTTATCTGTGGGACACTCTAGGCCACATGAGTAATGCCCCTTCTTCACTTCCAGTCCCTATAAGGTCCATCTGAGAGTTAAACTGGAAGCTATCCATTTTTAATTGCCACCATGTGGACCGAAGCTGTTTGGGTTGGGAAACACTTAGATAAGCCTAAAGGAAATTCCCAAGATTCCCAGGCAACTTGGCCGTAGACCTTTTATTCAGAGGAAACACGTCTATAACCTTGAGTTATATGACCTTCCGTAGAGGTGACTGATAATTACTCTTAGATTATAATAATCTGGGCAGCACGGTGGCGCAGTGGTAAACCTCAGAGAAAGAAGGTTCTGTGTTCAAGGTTCAGCGAGGGCGTTTCTTTAGAGAGTACCCATGTTGTCCCTGTGGTATGTAGCTTTTTCCAGCTACTCCAGTTTCCTCCCACTGTCCAAAGACATGCAGATTAATCCAGTTGGCTGTTTCAAATAGCAGCTGAGTGTGAGTGTGAATGATTGTGCGTTTTTGACCCTGCAATGGCCTGCGAGCTGTTCAGCGTGTACCCTATCTTCGCCGAGAGTTGTCTGAAATCAGTAGGACTAAGGAATTCCGATGATATTGATCAGAAATTATGCATGTCCATCTAATTAAAGTGGAAATGCAAAGAGATAATTTCCAGTAATCTTAATCCTGCCTGCACGAGTGTGTGTCTGGGAACGACTCCGCACAGCTCCCGCTCTGAGCATGAAGAGATTAGAAGATAGGGACTCTCCGTACAAGGCGAGACAAAAGTGGATGACTGTGAACAGAACTACCTTTTCAGAGTAGAACACAATGAAGTTTTATTTTTCACTGCATTACTTTGCTTACTACAGATTTTCCAGGGGAAAAAAAAAACAACAGACCTTCAGCGAGGAAAGCGACCTTTGAATTGTCTACAACAGGTGGATTAATAGCGGTGTCAGAGATCATTTATCAGCCTAAAGATGCAATCTAAACACAATGCAAAGTGTTCAGGACTGTCAACATTTTGTTTGGATGAACTGATATTTAAGTAGGCGGTAAATGGATATCTATTACGTATTTGCAATTGATGGACTTTTGAAAAGGAAACACAAAAGACTCCAAAAGCAGCCCACAAAAATGGTGTCACATAAAAACAAAATACAGTTGTCATTAACAAGGAGCCAGAAGTAAAACTCAATTTCAAATTTATTATGCATTTAATAGCTGGATGAAAGGCAGCCAAATGCAGTACAAAATAAACCTATGGGTGCTCTCCTCTCCTGCTCTGACAGATGGATGTTCTTTTTTTTTTTTAATATACCACATGTTACAGATGTTTTTGCACTACTCGGGCTTTCTTCAGACTCTTTAGGATCTAAATCTTGAGACACATGGCAGAAAAAAAAGGATCTTCTTTATCAAGGGCACTCTTTTTCTCATGCCTGTTAAACGGGCAGGCTACTGGTTGTCTTGAAGAACCCACTACATGTCCAGGAGGAGCCAAGAATGAATAAGTAACTCTAATTAAAGTTGAATTAATCACAAGGAGCTGGAAACGACCACAATTGAGGCATATGTTAAGAATAAATTACTAATTAGGGCTGGCGAGTAGCAAAACAGGCCTCAGTCTGTTTGAGAAGTCTCAGCACGTTACTAATATATGAAAAGGTATAAACAAACAGCAATCTGGTTGTTTAGCTTCTCCAACCCACTTACAAGGATCCAATTATGGCAGATCCCTGGAGCCAGCAATACAATCAGCAGGAAGTGTGCGGACGTTATGATTAACTGTGAAGGCCACGTTCACAATGGCTGTGCTCGACTGCCAGCAGGGTTGCCTTTTAGAGCACTTATAAGCAGCATTTCACCCCAGGGCCTTACGCAGTTATGTATAGAGCAAAAAAACAAACAAACAAAAAACAAAAACAAAAACAAAACAAAAAACCCAGTGACATCTATCAGAGATGTTGTCTCTTTAGCATTTAAAGCATTTGTACTCTTATTCACAGTCTGGGCCAGTTTTATACGCTTCCACCATTTCAGTGAATTATTGGCCATTATAATACACGGAGAATAGCGTTATTAATGCACGTGCTAATGAAACACTCAGTATAGTCCATGCAAGTATTTCTTCCATGTATACATCCATACACAGTAGGTGCTTGGCCTCTGTGAGGCCTGTGAAGAGTTCAGATGTTGCCATATTGCTGCATATCATCTAAGGTTTGCTTTGGGACACACAATTTGTTTTGTCAGTCTTAGCAGAGATGATGATTAAAATGTACCCACGGTCTCATGCATGAGTGGATGAAATGGTCGAGTGGAATCAAACACTTGTAGTCTGTCTGCATTTGGAGCAGGATTTCAAAAGAATCGAGTGCCAGAGAGGGCGAAGCTGCGATGGATGAGAAGGCCTTCTATCGCCATTCATCATTCGATGCTGGGGGTCATGTGCAGTTAGTCGGTGAGCTCTCTGGGATCTGTAAAACACTCTCTCTGATGACTGCCTGTCAAGAGCACTGAAGCCAAAGGAGGAAGAAAGCACAAAACATACTATATGATTCCTTCTGAGCAGCAGCAAATCAATCGTCCTCCACTTGGCTTTGGCATGTGATCCTATTTTATTATTAACTAGCACAGGTTAGTCTAGAGGCTGTTTGCAACAACATGTGGGCACCTAGCTCTCATCTGTGTCATGTTTAATGTGAGCTCCGATCACAGCTTTCATCAGGGCTTAGCTGTGATTCCCTCCCAGCCTATCAGTTCCGCTGTGCGAGTAAGGATCTGGGATTACACCCATACGGGCACGCATTATCAATGCCTGCTCATGCTTAAAAAGCCACTGAGTCACCATGCTGGGGGTAGGCTGTGAGATTCAAACTAGCCTCCACAGTGAGATCAGCATGCAGAATACATACACAGTCACAGAGGGATCTCTCTCTCTCTCTCTCTCTCTCTCTCTCTCTCTCGCTCTCTCTCTCTCGCTTTCTCTCTCTGACTGAGGGCTAGCTATGCAAAGGCCGCTCGTTTAAAATAGAGCTGATTGCTGTGCTCCCTTTTCATCAAGCAGCCACTCTATGTCCATCACATGTCAGCCACTTCATTTTATATTTTTACTTTAAATTTCTATCCTCAGCATGGAACCCTTTCTAAGCCACCGTTTTACTATTGTCCCAGCTGTGACTCAACACGAAGGAATACAAAGTCCTCATATTAAAAGAAAACACAAGTAAAACATGATTTTGAAAACATTCACCATGTTGATGAATATGCAAGGCAGTTGTGGAACACTGAGACAGAGGGGGGAATGGGGGGGGGGGGTTTGTCCTGAAGTTTAATTAAGGAAGTACTGGGCCAATTTTCACTCAGTAATTATGTTGACATGGTGACCTTTCCGGCACTTTCTGCACGTTTTGGCTTTTATCAGATCATGTATTATTCAAGCACTTTGTTGTGAGCGGTCTGCAATCTACTGTCTCCAATGTGCATTCATACAATAAGTGAACCTCCGCTTTCCTCGCTCACCAACAGTATCTTTATTTCCATTCTGTCGTCACATTATGCCATGAAATACCTTAGATGCCTTGTTCTCTTTCAGGCTCGAATGGTTGTGAAATTACTAGGCTGACCTCATCATTCATACTAGACGCCTTTACGGTACCTGTTTAGCTTTGAGTCAAAGAAAAATGAGAATGTTTACAAACATGCCATTAGTTCCATAAGATTCACAGCTCATAAATTGTTTAATATACATGACTGTATCAATTAATTTCAGTTAATTAATACAAGGCTTCCACCGGAATAATAAAAGTTGTTTTCAAATCTCGCACACAAAGTACTACCCCGTCCAAACCTTTTCTAAAACGAGTGTACAGAAACAATTTTCTTGATTAATTGCAAGAATCCTTACATTACCCGAGTTTCCAAATGTTTCCGACTCATAACAAAATAATATTCTGACTATGCATTCCTGTAACTTTCCACAACGAGACCCAATGCTACACATTTTAACGTACAGTGCGTAAGAAAACAAGATGAGCTAGATTATTTTGTACAAATTCGAAGAAAGTAATTCAGCAGGAAGTACTATCAAGAGAAAATGCTGCAGGTAAATGTTTTCATCTGCAGATAGCAAACAGTTTAGATAAACTACTGCTAGAGTTTTTGGCACTTACCCAAAGACAAGTGAGACGAACTATAATCAAGCGCTGCTTTAAGGAGATCTCCAATTATCATGGAGCTCTGAGATGTTACACACTCAGCCAAACTCATTAAAATCGACCCCCAGGAATCAATTCTGAACAGGTAATGGGACAAGGAAAAATACACACATTACGTCTAAGGCAAGGTTTCAAACTTTTAGGAATGAGGACGATGCTTTGGAGTTGGTGGATTCTTTAAGCAATCAGTATTCATTATTGTAGAATGATTTATAGCACCGGTGAACAAATCATGAGTTTATTAGCCTGGTAAGTACAAATTTGAATGTACTGCTTGGCTCAAGGTACGGCTGCTCAAATTCGATTCAGTTCGGTTTTATTTATACTGTACGGAGCTTTTTATATTCAACATTTTCGCAAACCTGCCTTCCTTGCTTAGTAAAACAAATTTGGCAAATAATTTCAATTTAGGATTTTAAACATTTCTCTAAAAATCCTACACAGCCCACCAGTTACCAATAAGTTCCTATTACTCAAACTTTGATCCTTAAAACCATACAGAATTAAAATTTTAATATTCTGCCCCTTATAGTAAAATATGGAAATACAGGGATCCCTCACCTTTCGTGGTTAATTGGGACCGAGATCCCAACGCGACCAGCAAATTCCGCAAAGTAGGATCAACTTCCCCAATCCCCCCCCCCCCCCCCTCACTGATGTACATGTATATGTGTATATAATATAAATAAATACATATTCAATGCTATAAATGCTTATAAAAACAATTAAACATTCAAAAATAATGCATAAGATTTAAATAAAATATAAATACACACACATACAGACACGTGCACGCACACGCACTCAGATGCACACCTCACAAAAATGTAACTAGATTTGATGGGGGGGGGGTTTGGGTTGTTTTTTGTTTTGTGTTTATTTAGTGTGTTTTTTTCACAATTGGCCTTGTTTTGCGGTCTTTTCCTCTATTTTTCATAATTTCCATATTTTCTAATTCAATGAATAGTTAAAAAGAATAAAAACGAGATGCACTGAAGCCGCATGAATTGAAGTGCAAATTAGCGAGGGATCCCTGTACCTTTAAGAATTCACTCATGTACACAACATTAATTATAAATAAATAAACAAACATATATATTATATATGTATCAGAAGCAGTATACAACTTTTAATGTTTCTTAATTATATATATATATATATATATATATATATATATATATATATATATATATATATATATATATATATATATATATATATGCATGTTTATCTGTTTTGTTAGAGTGACTGCTGGTTTCAACCCAAAGTACACAGTCTAGCTTTGTGCATAAGCATCTCATAAAAGGGGCGTGTTCAAAATAATAGCAGCGTGAAATTCAATTGGTGACATCATTCTTTGAAAAACAGGTGCCAATCACTTCTTTTTTAAGGAATGAAGGTAGAAATGCTGTACATGCTGGTTATAGAACATTTCTGGATATAGAACATATAAAATGGGTCGTTCCAGACATTGTTCAGAAGGACAGCGTACCTTGATTAAAAAGTTGATTGGAGAAGGGAAAACATATAAAGAAGTGGAGAAAATGAGAGGCTGCTCAGCTAAATTGATTCCAAATACTTTAACATGTCAACCAAAATCAAAAAGATGTGGAAGAAAGTGAAAAAAAAAACCATTCGAATAGATCGCAGAAGAGCCAAAATGGTGAAGACTCAGCCACCAATCAGTTCCAAGAAGATCAAAGAAGATCTAAAGTTACCTGTGAATCCTGTGACAAATAGAAGACACCTATGTGAAGCCGAGCTATCGGCAAGAAGCTCCCACAAAGTCTCACTGGTGAAAAAAAGACGTACTGAAGAGGTTATAATTTGAATAAAGAGAAACGCCACAACATTTTGTGGACTGATCAAAGTAAGATTGTCCTTTTAGGGTCTAGTGGCCGGAGACAGATTTTCAGACGAGCCCCAAACACTGAATTCAAGCCACAGTACACTATGAAGACAGTGAAGCCTGTGGTGCAAGCATCATGATATGGGGATGTTTCTCATACTATGGAGTCGGGTATATTTATCCCATCCCAGGGATCATGGATCAGTTTGGATTCATCAGAATACTTGTAGCGGTCATGCTGCCTTATACTGAAAAGGAAATGCCCTTGAAATGGACATAGATCTGAAACACACCAGTAAACAGGCAGTATCTTGGTTTCAGACAAACAGGATTGACGTTATGGAGCGGCCGAAACAATCTCCGGACCTTTTAGTCAAATAGAAAACATGTGGGGTGAATATTTGAGTTTGTAAAGAAGAATGCAGGCACTACTGGGCTTTTTTGTTTGTTTGTTTGTTTGTTTGTTTTTAACAGTCTAATATTCACTTTTCTTCAATTTCTTTAAAGGAGTAACACAAATTTGATACATTTTTTTCATGTTTTGATTTGGAATGAAATGTGTCGTGGTCCCAATGCATTCATGTGTCTGGAAATAAAAGCTAATATGAGGACTTTGATATTTATTCACTTTTTTCTACACACTGCTCTTATTTTGAACAAACTGTATAATCAATCCTTCTTGCATGTTGATTAATGTGCCTAGTAAAAAGCGTTCCAGCGTCCAGCAGTTTGTACTTTAGTCGGTTGTGTACTGCATGGTATGGCAGGATTCACAGATACAGATATACTATCCATACTGAATGAAGGTAAATTCGATCAGTGTGACGTGCATTTAGATTAAACATAACAGTGTATGAAACAAATGAGAGATTTCCTTTCGGTTTTTCCCTTTATCATGGGTCGCCACAGCGAATGATTCACACGTTTGATTTGGCATAGGTTTTTACGTCGGATGCACTTCCTGACAGAACCCTTTTGCAAGGGACAGAAACAGGCTGACGGTTTTGCAGCTACTCTTTACAAAAGTCAGTGATGGTTCTTTTACATGAACCTCTCCCCATAGACAGTGAGAGACATGGCAGGCCTTTGATAACCCAGTTAGCTGCACTGGGGGGACAGCGACAACCTTGTGGAGCGTGGAACTCAAACCCCTGACCTTGGGATCAGCGAACCAGCACCCTATACCACCAGGCCACCTCTGCCCCAACTATGTATGAAAGAATTCTATAAATAAATCAGGAAAGTCAGTGTTTTCATATCTGGGGCCGGTTGTGCAAAACATGGTTATTTTAACCACCGGTTAACCCCTAATGGCTGGTTCAATTTTTAACCCGCCATGAGCTAAAAACGACCTTTAAATCTGTGTTGTTCAAAGCCTGGTTTGTCACATTTTCAACATTTTCCTAAGCGTACAAAACGTTTTATTATTATTATAAAAATATCGATCAACAATAGTACATGCGCTCGTGAATATATATATATATATATATATATATATATATATATATATATATATATATATACATATATATATATATGTGTGTGTGTGTGTGTGTGTGTATATATATATATATATATATATATATATATATATATATATACAAAACAAAAATAAAAGGACAGGACAAAGACTTTCTATTGAAACTCCATTTATCACTACAGATCTGTTTCGAGGGGTGGTGAAACCATCCTCTCTCTTCAGGTGATTATAGAAGATTTTTTTTTTCATTTTTATTTGCTCTACCAAAAAGTATTGAGCACTCTCCTACGGAAGGATCTACTCAGAAAATCCTATATATATATATATATATATATATATATATATATATATATATATATATATATTTTTTTTTTTTTTGGTGCGTGTATGTTTGAAACTCTCAATGGGCGATTCGCCAACCACATGCGGTGTTGCATATCTGCAAAGTCTGCAATGAATACAGTACTACCCAACTCGGTATCAGCTGCTGAAACATCAGAAGGCAGCTGATCAAGGGCATAGGCTGGGGGGGGGTGCACAGAGTGCACGCACCCCCCCACCACCACAGCAGGAGTTGAGTTCCGCTGGACAAGAAATTATGTGTATTCACAATCTTATAAATAAACTTAATGACTGCTAGTGAAAAGAAAGTCGGAGATAAGTTCTGCATGACTAGGGTCAGGAAGTAAACCGGAAGTTAACGTGTAACGGGCACTGCGCATGTGCACACCGAGCTGACCGAGCAACAAACATAATATTATCAGTAAGTATCAGTAATAGCTGAACACTGTCAATCAAACAAAGTGCGAGTGTGAGAATAAAGCACAATTTGTTCGTGCCGCCTCCGGCTCCTGCACATGTGTTAGAACACAAACATTGACACACAGAGAATGAATGGCTCAAATAAGCATAAGCCATCCAGCCTGCATCTGCAGCCTAATGGCCAGTACTTTAATAAAATTAATAGCATGGTTTTGTACTAAAATATGTATTAATATTTGTTTGTGCCTTGGAATAGATAAATAACTTTAGCTCAATTTGTAAATGTATTTAGCACATTTACTTGCAGAGGTAGTTTGAAATATATTTGAGAATGTTTTTGGTTGAACTATAATATTAATAATATTTATAAGAATCCACCCCCCGCTGATGCGGCATCATGAATGCAGCCTTAGCTATGAACGCCATCTTGCAAGTTAACCACACTGTTAAAAATTTAACGGAGTTCCTTAGGTGTGTTAACTTTAACGTCAAGTTAACACTCGGTTAAAGTTAACCGAGTTTTGCACAACAAGATAACGGCAGCGTTAAATTTAACGGTCGGTTAACTCTACTTAATCAGTGGTTAAAAAATAACCGTGTTTTGAACAACCGGCCACTGGTTGTTGACCAGCTAACTATGAATAAAAACTTAATTGCCTAGATGTGAAATTCCCCTCGACTGATTTGTCTTTCTTTCATCTACAGTAGTGTAATTTAACCTGTAATATGCACTGATACTGCCAATTACATCAGTATTATTATTATTATTATTATTATTATTTAATAATGATTTAACATGAGTGGTCTATTATTTCTGATGAGTGATAAGTGTCTTTTGACTCCATAAAATGGCCAATCAATGCTGTAGCCACGAGCTGTAGTGAACAACAAGAGTGCACTTGTGAGGCATTGTTCATATTCTTGGTTTCACATACAATATCCAGTTCTGTTCATACAGGTACAAAACGCAATGATTACTAGGGTCAAATATCTGTGTGGAAATGTTTTCCTATTGACTCATACTTGCCGTGAAACTTACCTTTTTTACTCAACGACAATATTGTTTGCCAAAAATTGTTAAAGCCGTCTTCAGAGAAACCTGAAAAACGGCGCTAAAGATCATCGACCTATTCTAGATTTCACTGAATCGATCAATACTTTAGCTAGTTCATTTTCCAACTTGCCTTTTTTTTTAATATTCTTTTTTAAATTATCATTTATTTAATATCCATCCTTACAATTCACGTCAGATAAGCATATTATCATTTTGACTGACGAGTTTTATATTCTGTCATACAGCAACACTTGTCATGTTCAATTGTATCTCAAGATTTTAGTGACACCTTAAGCCGGCTTTATTTCCAAAAGGAACACAGTAAAACTGCTGTCCCGGCACTTCTTACACTTTAACCAATCTACTTCCTCACATCATCCCCAGAAGGGATATTTAAAAAGTGCTTTAGGGAGACTTTAAAATATGGCTGGAAGGCACTCATCCTATTTAGCCGATTTTCCAACTACTTTAGTTTTACTTTCTACTTTTATTACCTTAAACCCTGTTTATGTGTGAATGAGAATGGATCTAAGTTGGTAAAGTGCAAGAAGCGGATTCAACTGATTTTTTTTAAAGCCTGAAGTGTTGTGAGCTTTCTTTTAAAACAAAAAGTTTGTATTACAAATGGTAGCTTTTGCATCGATCAAAATGGAAAATGGAAAAAAGGATGAAACATACCAGCAGATTGAGGCGGCTAACATCTGTATCGCACAGCATCAAAACAATATATTCATAGGTTGAGTGATGTTCGTTAAAAGGTTTGCTAAAACCTTGCCTGTCAGTCGTGGATAAATGAATTACAGTGCAATTTTGAATGATGCTATCCATGAAATTTGCATTGTAACTATGGCAACAGAACATCAGAGAACATTAGGCAAGTCAAGTTTTATTTATTTACTGGAGAGTGGCACTCGGGCTTCAGCAGAAGTAAAGATTTGTGGCCCAGTTAAATATGGTGGAATACTTTTAATTAATAGACTTGAATTCGCGTGACACGCCTCAGAAGTCACTTTTTATTCGCAATAATTTATCAAAATTATACTGGATATAAATTCCAAAGTTGGTTTTTCTGGATCAAAGAAATCTTATTCTCTTTCTTAATTCTTATTTCTAATTATTTAACAGTTATGGCCGAAGTGGATATTGCTTACATCCCTCGAGCGTTAGGCACATAATTGTTGTACTATACAAGACACGGGGGAAAGTAAAACAATTTTCGAGATTTTTGTTGTTGTTTTTAACCCAACAAACTCGGTCAAGTGAACAGTGCACTCTGAACCCAGCTAAGCGGATGCAACTCTAAGGACTAACCCCACCTGGCCAGCCCTTAGTGTAAGCTTTGTACAAATAATTTTTGTTTGTTATGCCATCTAAGAAACCCAAAATTATAAACTGAAATGAAATTCTTATGGCATATTTTTTTATTTTAAAGGGTGAGAATGATTACGGTCCAGGGCAGTGGTGGCCTGGTAGTAAAGGGCACTGGATCGCTGATCCTAAGGTTGGGGGGTTCGAGTCCCACTCTCTACAAGGTTGTCACTGTCCCCCTCAGTGCAGCTAACTGGGTTATCAATGTCTGGCCATGTCTCTCACTGTCTATGGTGAGAGGTTCATATAAAAAAACATTGCTGACCTTCGTCAAGCGTAGCTGCATAGCCCTCAGCGTGTTTGTGCCCCTTGCTAAAGGGTTGTGTCAGGAAGGGCATCCGATGTAAAAACCTATGCCAAATCAAACATGCGAATCAGATGATTCACTTTGGTGACCCCTGAAAAAAAAGAGGGAAAGCCGAAAGGGAATGAAGAAGAAGAATGATTATGCTTCCTGCACCGCGTGACTATGAAAAATTGTTAATGTCTGTCATCGTTATTGTAGCATTATCCACTCAGGATAATATCTTGTATTCCCAATCTGATCATACAATTCCGATGTAATAGATACTCACTGATATGTTAAAGCCACTTCCTGTGTGATGTTTCTTAATGCTTTTGTCTATAATCCTCATTGGTGGTTCTTGTGTTTTATTTTATTAAAAGAATTCTGTAATCACATTCTCCTCTGCTCTCCAATCGTGGCAGCAGAATTTTTTGGAGGCGAATTAGCTGTGTTTATCTGTTTATGTTACATTCTCTCCTACTGTGTATTCCATTGGTGAGAAAATAAACAACAGCAACAGTTAATCAACAACTTGATTTCTCAAGACCAGTCTCGGATTGATCTTACATTTTGTAATATCTGGCTGTAATACAAAATGTATACAGAATTAGTGTTATCAAGGACAGATAGTCAGCATGGTGACCAGACTGACTCAGAGATTTGCTGTTCTAATGAACTATTTTGGCTGGATTTGAGACTTGAGTCCTAAAATGTGTCTCCCATGCCCCCCAAATATTGGCAACTACTGGATGTTCTTGAACTGATGTGCGTACCAGGATGTATCATTAATTCAGGGGTGAAAACATTCTTTCAACCTCTTCAGAAGAACACAGTACACTTAAATTGGCCTTGTACATCATTAACCTATTACGATATAATTGAGTTTCCTATTTTATAGAACACCATGATCTACAGTGGAAGATGACAACGATGAAAAAAATGCACATAATGAGTTATGTGCAAGTGTGCAGAGGCTTAAATAAGAAACATGACTTATACAAAGAGACTTTCACAGCAGCATACTAACTAGGTCATTAGGGGATTAATTATGGGGTTAACAGTGGGTGTCAATGCTTGGCCAGTGGGAAATGCCCAGATTCACACATCCTCCCTGTCTCTGACACAGACATGCAAAAGTGCAGACTGCTGGAGGGATTTTCCCTCAACCAGGGCCTGAGGCTAAAAGTGATGGCTTCCTGTTTGTGAGGGTTTCTTTAACGAAATGCTTAAAACGAGCAAATGAGAGTGGTGCT
The DNA here is from genome assembly GCA_024760905.1 of Plotosus lineatus. Lineage (NCBI taxonomy): Eukaryota > Metazoa > Chordata > Actinopteri > Siluriformes > Plotosidae > Plotosus > Plotosus lineatus. The sequence goes on along the minus strand of CM045738.1, from coordinate 39,157,097 downwards.
TATCCAGCAAAATTGCTGCTAGATGGAGCAGAAAGTGCACAAATTTTCTATGACACTCCTGTAATGAGGTTTTATATTGACCCAACAGCAGTGTGTGGAATTGCTCGCTGCTCTTCTCCCTCCTGCTTTTACCTGCAGTGTTCATTCTCCCACGCCATTTATTTCACTCTCCACTCTGCGTGAACCACACCATGTACAGACAGGTGGCAAAGCAGCACATGTCTTTCAAACATCATCACATATTCAAGAACTCCATTATTTAGCTGGTTTGAATAAGAGCAGGGAGACAGATGGAACAAAGATGAAGGGGAGAAGAAATCATGTCAGAAATTCATGCTGGGAGATCAGACTCCACACAATGTGTAATGCAAGTATATATTATGGAAATGTGACTTTCTACAAGACCCATATCCCAACCACTAACTGACATTTGAAATTAATTCAAAATGCAATAATACTTGTCTGCTTTACATAAAATATGCCTGGCGGGAATAGCCTGTGCCATGGTTAAAACAAACTACAGAACTATCCTGAACCTGAGCCAAGGAAACCAGCAACAATAATGTAATCTGCATTGCAAGTGCTGTGGGAAAAAAAAATGAAAAAATAAAAAACACACTCTACTCTAGCGGTGTGTTCTATTCATAAGCAGACTTCTTTGGCATGATATATAGATAAACACTGCCCCAATCAGAAGGTAATATTTCAATGAGACACTTTATTTTGCACTTGAGGGCAGCATCAAATCTTGGTGCGAGGGTATCTTGGCATTCAGGTCTTTGGATCAGAATTTTATGAAAGAGTTTTGTTGCTGTCATGAACTCTCTCTTGCTTCAAGTGCTAAACTACGTATCTTGTAAACTACAGACCTGGTCTTTTACAGCCAGAATAACTTCATGATAGATGAAGGCGGATGATTTTTAACATTCCTCGGGACGTTCTGCATTACATGGCTCTTTCATCAGAAAACATGCGAGCCGTGAAGCTACCTTGCTGTCTGAGAGGGTGTAGGCTCCCATTGATGAAAAGTTTGGTTATGTTGAAATTCAAAGTGGGTCTAATGCAGGATCAATTCCACTGTTGTAACATTGTCAAGTCTAAAGAAAAAAATATCAGTTGATAACTTTTTATCACTCTGAACCTAGAACTGACCTTACACTAAAACAAGGAAAACAGGGCTTTGTTTCAATTAATCTGCACCAAAGTGTGTGTGTGTGTGTTTTGTGTGTGTTTGTGTGTGTGTGTGTGTGTGTGTGTGTGTGTGTGTGTGTGTGTGTGCGTGTGTGTGTGTGCACACGCACGCACACACACACACACACACACACACACACACACACACACACACACACAAAACACACTTAATGTGTATGATTCTGGTTTATTTGCCTGCACTCTTTTTAATAACACCCCTTTTCCAGAAGCGGCATGCTGCCTACCTTTGATCAACATGATAGATGTTCCACTCTGGAGCATATTAAAAATATGTCCTGTCGTTTTAAACTCTTATTTGTAATGATTGGTGAAATTGGACTTTTTTGTTTGTTTTTTCCTAAGAATACAAAACTATTTGTTTCACTGTCCATGCAAGTTTTTGATGATTCCTTATGTACAGCTATTTCTATGGTTACGAATTGTTATACTCCCATTTCACTGGAGCGCGGAATGCAATGATCGTGGCAGAAAGGCGCGGAACGCACTCAACGGAGGAGCTTCGGCATTTTTTACACGGAAAATGGGTCAACAACCTACAAAAAATTGTACCCTCGGAACACTTTAGGAACGTTCATGGAATGTACAGAAAAGACACAGAAAGACCACGGTACAATATCGGAATACATGCATAAAAGTGCTCGGATTACTTTCGAAACCAGTGCGGCTTGCAAAGGAAGACCTTCAGATGAAGTCACGGAACGTTCACGGAAAGCACGGAACACTCGAGGAACGACTACGGCACAACTCCATTTTCGAAGGAAGGGCTATGGGATGATTGTGGAACAGGCGGAATGAAGGCGGAATGTTCACGTTCAACACAGAATGACTCAGGAATGACTGAGGAATACCCGGCGTAACCACGTTTCAACGAGGAAAAATCAGCAAAGATGAAAGGATTTGATCCTGATTCCGCCTATAAATACGCGGAATCGACCAAGGAAGCTCATTCTCTCATTCATACTCCATGTTTATAATGAATAATATGTTTATAATGTACAATAAATTTAAAATTTAACATATATTTGTAATTTACCATATGTTTCTAATGTGCAATATGTTTATAATTTACAATAAATTTAAAATTTAAAATATGTCAATATGTTTAATATCAATAATGTCAATACGTTCCTTTTATTTGCACCTCAATAAATCATTCCAGACTAAAAACCATTTACACAAGTCCAAACCACAGTAATTATAACTTTAAAACTTCATTACAGGAACAGGAAAACAGAAATAATAAAGTGAATGAACTTGAATAATTTATAGTGGAAGTGACTTCCTTGAGTGTTCCGCAAGTCTTCTGTGTTATCCGCAACCATTCCGCAAGCGTTCCACATGTATTCCGCAAACCTTAAGGGAGTATTCTGTGGGGATTCTGTGGCCGCTTTTGCCACCCAGAAGAGAGGGGGAAGGCTTGGGAACGATCAAGGAACACTGGTGGAATAAAAGGAATGATCAAGGAACATTTGAGGAAAGGACGGAACGTTTGCAGAACGACTGAGGAACCTAAGGGAACACTGTCCGAAAATTTTTCCATGAAAAACATGTTCAAAAGCACGTTCGCGGAAGATTTTGGCCGACCGGAAGCGGAGGAATACGTTCGGAAGGACACGGAAGATGACGGAACGACTGAGGAACATTGGAGGATAACGACATTTTGCTTCCGCGAGTCTGCCGCGCTCCAGTGAAATGGAGGTATTAGATCAGGGAAAATAGGTCAAATAATAAACGGTTACCTAGTTTTATGAGATATGTTGTCTGCTTTATAGTGAAAACATAATAGCTCCCACACCCTCCATAGTGGAAATAACAGCCAACAGGAAGCCATCCTTGATTTCCTTTGGATACTTCATGGTGGATTACCCTTATAAATAGTCACAAATATTTAAAAAAAAGTATTACAAAACAGTGTTTGTCTCAGTCTGGTCCCGGGCTTATGAGTATTTGTCATGTATTTGCCTGGGTGCTGCTGTTAAATACATTATGTTCAGGGCGCTTATGTGTAACTGCTCTGTTTTGCTAGATAAGACCATGTATTTAATAAACAATCAACTCTTTTATGTGTATGAATTAGGGTCCACTGACTAAATATGAGGTTTCGCTGCTGCTTGTCGCATGATGAGTAAATTAAACGATAATATATAAAAGAATTTTAGAGTAAATTTTATCACCTTTTCGGAAGGCAATTAAAAGTCATCAGCTCAGTGTGATGATGCCCAATGTTTACAGATATTAATCCATGTACAACGCTGTGTATGAAAAAAAATAAGACAAATCAGAACCATTTTAAGCTGCTCGTCCTGTGCTTCTATTCTCTTATTAAAAGACAAATGTCAAACTGTTCAAAATCCCTGTTCACAGTAACAGTCATGTTTCTATGTTTAGACACAGCCAGAGAACACATCGATTCTTCATCTTTTGAAAATTTGGTGTATTCTTTGTCCTATACACTTCCTTTACACTGGCATTCAATTCTCTAGGATCAGGCCATATCTATCTTCTAGTTCCCACATACACTGTGTACATCTATATCCAAGAGCAGTGCCAGAAAACCACTGATTTCATTTCAAAGGGGAAAAAAATGAGTTTCATTTCAAAACATGAGGTCCCATCTCCTCAAATGTAATCTGTGTCTCATTTGAAAAATTCTTTGGCTTAAGTATTCACCCCCCCCCCCACCCTTTTAAATTCTTTCCACATTTTGTATTATTTAAGTATAGTACTAGAATTAAATTAATTTCCACCTCACAGCAAGAAGACCCTGGGTTCGATTCCCAGCTCAGTTTCTGTGTGGAGTTTACATGTTTTACTCGTGCTTCAGTGGGTTTCCTCCCCACAGTCCAAAGACATGCACAGTAGGTTAATTGGCTGTTCACCTCTAGGTGTGAGCATGAGTATGAATGGTTGTGTGAGTGTTGGCCCTGTGATGGCCTGGCGTCCAGGGTGTACTCCGTCCTCACCCAGTGTCGGCTATCTTGGGCTCCAGCCTTCCAACAACCCTAATTTAGATTAAGATGCAGTGGTACCTTGACTTATGAGTGTGTTTTATAATGATTTTACCGTGATATGAGCTTCGATCCCACCAAAAATCTGCCCCATCCAATGAGCAAAATTTTGATTTACGAGCCCTGCTGGGGAAATAGTTTTTCCAGGCCGAATAGCCTCATATTCTTCCGCGTGTATTCCTTCACGCTCTGAGAACGCCTGGTACAGTGCTTCTCAATTATTTTCTGTGACACTCCCTCTAGTGCGGCCAGTGGCGTAGTGGTTAGGGTGCTGTGCTCATGATTGGAAGGTCGTGAGTTCGAATCCCACTGAGATCCTCACTGTGCTAAGACCCATGGGCAAGGTCTCAACCACAAGTGTGCCTCTGTTCACTCAGCAGTATAAATGGGTACCAGTAAAAATATACTGGGAAGGTAACCTGCGATGGACTAGCGTCCCATCCAGGAGGAGTTGAACTCCTGGTCGCTTCATGCTACAGAAACCGGGGATAAGCACCAGCCTGATGAGCTACTAGGCTCGGGTATAAAAACCCAACAGACTTTAGCTTACCTCCTCTAGGAAAAAGAAAAAATTTCATGCCCCCAGCACCCCATGTGCAACTATAAATAGTGTTTACTGCCCCTCATATTGTTTGCTCATTGCTTTTTCTCTACACTATAGCACGACAATGAAAGCGCCACTGCCACCTACTGTATTGAATGCGCAATTACACTTAATTCAATTACAGTATGGCAAAAAAGCATGTTCCCCAGGGTCATATGTGCCCCCCTGGCATCAAACTGTGCCCCTCAAGGGGGGGCGTACCCCACTGTTTTAGAAGCACTGGTCTTGTGGGAGCTCACCATGAGCCTTTTTCGCTGGCATTCATAGCATGCACATAAACAAAATTCTCCTCCTCCTCTGTTACCTGCCACCTCCTGCCTGCCCACGTGACATCTTCGCCACAGTCGATGATTGGAAGGGTTATTTGACTTATTGTTTATTCTTGTTTTATTATTTATTATACATTATTCTTAATGTTAATGTACATGTATTATTATTATTATTATGAGATATTTATTGTTTTTAGATGTTTATCTTTAATATATTAGGTCAAATATACGTGTTTGTGTCAGGTTATAAGAGTTTGGGAGGGAACTGGTACGGATTAATTGGTTTTCCGTTATTTCTTATGGGAATAATTGTTCATCTAACGAACGTTTCAGCTTACGAGCTTGACCTCGAAAGGATTAAATTTGTAAGTCAAGGTACCCTTGTAATGGATAATGAATGAATCAATATGTATTATGAATGTAAACAAGAACAAGTCTTACACATTACACAATATGTTCATAATACTGAATCAATACACTTTGCTCTAGTATTTACAAATAAAAATCATAAAAAAAATTCCTATTGTGTAACTATTCACCCCCTTCTGTGAAAGCACTAAAAGGAAAATGTCATCATGAACTCAGTTATGAAAAAGTATCACTTCTGTTGGTTATAAATTCAACCTTTCAGTATCCTTCAGAGCATCATTAAATCCATTATTTTTAAAATGGTAGGAATATGGCAGGTCTGTTGAGAGGAAACCGTCCACCAAAAGTCAGTGACCGGTTGAGAAGAGGATAAATCAGAGAAGCAATTAAGTCAGTTCTTCATTTCAGTCTCAGTTTTAGCACTACACGTTTTAGAAATGACGAAGGCACTGTATGTACTGTTTTACTACTCTCACTTCACAAAAGCACTTTTACAGATTAAATCAGTATCTCGTATCTCATTATCATTTTTACATTATGCTCTCTTCTATGCTGCCTGTACAGCATAGTGAAATACTCACCGAAAAAAAATGTTAACACTGCGATAAAAGGGATTTTCTTTAATAATAATCAAAATGTGGTCCTTCAGAAATCCTTGCTCAGAAACTCAGAGCCAAAGCATAATCAATAGTGTGTGCCACAGGAGAGCTGGGCTTAGCGCTGGTCAAGCAGATTATTCCATTTCATTTCCATCTTCATCTGAGATGCCTCAGCAGTATTGTGTTCATGTAGATGAGGCTGAACCCATTCACCATTCCACTGTGTATTTAAAACCTGACTACATACTGTGAGTACACTCATACACACCAGAAAAGCATAAATCAGACAGTTATGATTAGACACAGCATGTAATGACTGTGTTTCAGCGGAAGAGAGCCAAGGAGAGCCTGTTCTACTTTACCAAAGCAGTGGCAACTTACCTATAATCTCCATATTTTGACAAACACAGTTTTCACAAGTTTACCAGGGCACAATGATTGGTCATTTATCATCTCCGTATTATCCAAATGTGCATGCACTGTGAATGTGACGCTTCAAAGTGGCAGCAGAGACCGGCATGACACAGGGCACAAGCCTGATGTGTTCGCAACCTTCTCCCCAACAATGAAACGTTCTCATATCTGCTCAAGCTGAATGCAAGGATGACCTGAAAAGCCCATTTCTGTTTGACTGCATTGGGGCCCTTGTGCTACATCAGATCCCAAACCATCCATCAATCCATAGGTCAATGTGCCAAGAGTGTGCCATTTTAGCAAAGCAGCACAGGCTTAAAAAAAACAAAAAAAGTTACATCAACACATGAGCTGCAGGTGAGACATGGGAATTTCTTACCTGATGTATAGTGTAATACATTCATATGAAGAGTAACGAAAAATTAGGGAGTTTTAACTTTTACTCATTGATTTGTTTCATGCTTACGAAACTCAAAACTAGAGTTTGGGGCGAAGCTAGTATTTATTTATTTACATATTTATTTATCATTCATTCATTTTCTGAACCAGTTTATCCTAATGAGGGTCATGGGGAGGCTGACGCCCATCTCAGCTGACTCTGGGCGAAAGCAAAGTACACCCTGAACAGCTCAACAGGCCCTCACAGGGCAGAACCACGCTGATGGATACGCAGTCACTCTTGACGAAAATCAGCAATGGTTCTTTTACAGCCTCTCACCATCGACTGTGAGAGACATGGCCGGTCTTTGATAACCCAGTTAGCTGCACTGGGGGAACAGTGACAACCTGTTGAGAGTGGGGCTTGAACCCCCAACCTTGGGATCAGTGATCCAGTGCCCTTTACCACCAGGTCACCACGGCCCTCACATATCTGAGGCGCTCCACCGAAAGTAGGTGCTTGTCGCACAGATCACTTTTGAGATACAGGCCAGAAAAGTAAAAACGGTCCATTTTTATCGAAATTCGGATTTTTGCATAGACTATGAAAACAAGTATTCAACTATCACTTGCTCACGTAAAATCGACTAGAACTCTCTAAAAATGTATTTTTTTTTTTTCATTTTTCTGGCGAGTACTCTCATAAAACTACATGAAAACAGTAGCAAACTTACTGGTTTTCGTTGCAATTATTCACCGGGTTTGGTACAAAACACATTATAATTCATACACCAGAAGAACGGCCGTGAAGTTGTCTCTCCATTTTGGATACTGTTTTGATATTAAAATGCTGTTTCAGTAAATAAAATAAAGGTTATGAAAACGACATGCTCGTAAACAATGCAGGCTAGTAGCTAAGGAAGATCTGAAACGAGCACACTGATTGGTCAGCTCGGGCTCTGCACATGCTCAGTGCCCGTCATACATTAACTTCCGGTTTACTTTCTGCTTCTGGTTTACCGCATGCGGAATTTATCTCCGACTTTCTCTTCAATAACAGTCATTACGTTTATTTATAAGATTGTGAATACACATAATTTCTGGAAAAGTAGAGTGAAATGTCATCTGTGATGTCTAGCGGCATGAGTATAGATGTTAAATTCGACGCGAGAATTGGGCTTTGAAGATGCCGGAATGCTTGCGTTCTTGAAGTTTATTTCGCCGGTGAGTATTTTTCTCTGCATGCAAAATTTGACTATGGAATTTTTTTGATTATTTGATTTGTGTGTAATCTTGTCTGGACTGGACATGCTGGATCGTGGGTTGTTTAGTTTTGTACGAAAATTGGTCAAGACCTGAAAAATACTTAAATGTTTCATTCCTTTTACAGATGAACAAACTGATGATGATGATGATGATGATGATGATGATGATGATGATGCCAGCTGTGCTGATGAAGATTTTGATTTTGATGTTGATGAAGAAGAGGCAAATGTTAATTAAAGTGTACATGAGTGGTGTTTGTGAAGAAGATGTGATCTTATCTGCTAAGCAGGATATATATTAAGATGATAATGCTGAGGGCAGAGTTTATGAAGCTTACTTGTATATAGAGATCAGAGAGTTTTGTTATATAGTTTTCTTTTATATATATATATATATATATATATATATATATATATATAGTTTTCTTAATTTTAGTGTGATTGTTTGAACCTAACAGTGTTTTTTTTTTTCATTCAGTATCATTTGAAGGCATTTGAATCTTTATATAATGGTCGAGAAGATACATACTGGTCTTATTGGAATAAACATAAATGAAAAAAAAAGTCATTTTTTGTTAAATTTTGGGGCTTACCACAGTGACCGATGGGTTTAAAAAGGGCATGTCAGATTAAAATGAGGATGATTTCTCTTATCATCTCTTCCTAAAACTCTTCCGAGACATGTTTTCTCAAAGTTTCTATGGCTGAGGTGCATAAAAATGTTTGGTTGCTAAGGACCAATGATCTTGGAAGAAGGGCAATCTTTGTGCTCATTTTTCTCTAATATGTCTTTTGACATTTTTAGTTGAATGCTGACACAAGAAATGGCATAGCTCGGTCAGTTTCCAAGGTATTGACAAACTTTTTGCTGCATTTTGCAGCTTTGGGCCTCCTCTATCTGACCGTGTAAAAAGCTCATTTTTCATTTTTGGACCCAAAAGCCTACTTTTGGTGGAGTGGCTCACATATATTTAGTTACTTCAAACACATTACTGCGTGTGAGCCATTCAGATTAATTCATAAATTAATTACATTTGAAATTGCCTTATTAAAAACAAGAATTTATAAAGCTGCACCGGAAGACTTACATATGTGAGGTTAAGCTGTAAAAGAACATAAAAGTTTAGAATAAATAAATGACTTTGTCTAGACGTGTAACCTGCCAAACCATCAGAGAGCCAACACACACATAACCATTTGCACTCACACGTACGGACAAAGGACAATTTGGGACAGCCTAATGTGCATTGCACTTGTTTATTTATTGATTTATTTCCAGTCTAAGTTCTATGATAATGGTGCATAATGTCATTATTATTGTACTGATCTCATGTTATACTCGTTAAGATTGTTCTTCTCGTATTTAACCATATTTTGTAAGTTATTATTTTGACAATGAAGTGCCTACCTATGTTCTTGTGGTTCAGGGGGTGTAGTTCTGTATCTGCTATTCATAGAAGCAGAGAATTGAATGCTGGGGGTTACAGAGCACCATTTCCATACTGTTTTATTTATGCAGGAAACCCATATGCCAGCTGAATGCTTGATACCTTCAAACTTTAGTTATTTAGGAAGTCCATATGCCAACAAAATGAATAATAGCCTGAAACTAAAGTGATGATCAAATTTGCATTCATAACACTGTTATGAAGCAGTATGCACATCCTACAACTTTCGTAAAGCGCCATAAATGCACTCCGGTGCATTTCTATCTATTCCTTTCTCAGAACTCCACCCCCCGTGCACGTACACGCACACAAACTAGAGCCCATAATTCTTACTCAGCCCATGCAGTACAAGCCATGATGTATCAGCGAAGTCACATGACATTCACAAACAACCAAGCTGCATTTTCTATTCCATTTACCTGTATGTTCCCAAGTATTTTATGTGCTAGTGTTATTCACATTCTTTTATTCCCCAGTTTAGTCTTCTTTGGTCTGGTCACAAAAAAAGCATACTGGAATTTTTGCACGATAAGGATAAAATAATGATATAAGTTTTGTTTATGCAACCGAAAACGATAATTTTACATTATTTACTCTTCTTTGGAGGGTCGTTTTTGGATGAGAGTGTACGAGAAAATATTATGCATATATTATGCAAATAGTATTATTTTACAATTGCAGGTTGATATCACACAACTGAGACTTTCAATCTCTCAATTATGGGTTAATATTTTACAACTACGACGTTTTGTCTTGCAATTACTTCTACATAACAGATTGCAACTATTCAATTTTAAATGATTTCAATAATTAAACCACAACATAAGCGCACTGAACAGTGTGGTGTGTGGATAAGGAATATAACCTACCTGTAGATTCATTTTTACTGAAATATGGTAACATGTCTTATGCTGAAAAGGATGCCTGCTGTGCTGGTGTGGCTTGAGTGGGGGTAAGAATATTGATAAAATGTGGAAATATCTCGAACTCACAAATGCAATAGTTAAACAAAATGTGCACAGTAATCATAAATTGAAACTGTAATATAAAGTCACAATTCTGAAATGAATATGCATAATACGTATTTTCTATACGTGACAAAAAATATAGTACATACTTCACTCGTGTTTCTTACAAAAAAAAGTCTGAGTCCTCCAGGGAAGATTTGTTTCACCACCACTGTTTATTTTCACTAGCATTGAAAAATATTAGTATGAAAAAAATTGATTTAATACAAAAATAAAACAGAAGCTACACAGGTATTATGTTCTGGAAATTCCGTGAAAGTTTTATATGTATATAAAAAAAAAATCCATTCACATATGTCTTGGTTGTCTGTCGATACAACAAAGACCGCCTTGTCATGTGTTCATTCCTGATGGAATGTTGAATGATTCATGAGACACCTGCACGTGATGATTTTATAGCGGGAGAGATATGTGCTGCATCTATCCCACTCCCTTGGCTTCTCACATCTTAATCCAATGGCACGATGAGTCGAGACGACTGGAGATGTGTTCAGCTGCAGTGGATGGCCAAAAGTATCTGCTGCACCCAATCCTTGCCCTTTACAGTTGTCCACACAGCTGTGCAGGCTTGCCTTCCATGCCAGTTTGAATAGCCTATCAGCTCATCTTGCCATGTCTGCCAGGCGAGACATGCTAATACAGAGGTTGGTGTCCTCTCCTATTTCCCCATAATTTCCCCATAGGTGGGACATGCTTTGTGAATCTTGGGACATGTCCCCTGGCTCATGCTGCCCCGCCTTTTTAGTAGTGAGGTCCAGTTCATGCACTTATGGGGTGACAGCCCTAGCAACACTAATCAGTGACTGCCGAGTCCTCTCACTTAGTCAAGGTCCCATGTTATGGCCATAGGTGTGCATAACCTATTACTTGGAGCCATTAGTGAGAGTTGAGTGTTATGTGGGCACCAATGCTCCATACCCACACCCATATTGACATAGGTGTACAGCAGGCATGGATACAGAGGTACTAGCCCTCCACAACAAAATACAGTAGTTGCAGATGGACAATTGCAATCTCCATGTGCAGCAGTAACAAAGTGCATTTTTTTGCTGTGGGAAAGGCCAAAATGTGATTCAATACAAAAATAAAATAGGATTCACAGAACAGTATGATCCCCCAGTGCAGCTAACTGGGTTATCAAAGGTTGGCCATGTCTCTCACTGTCTATGGTAGGAGGCATGTAAAAGAACTACTGCCGACTTTCGTCAAGAGTAGGCTGCACAGCCGTCAGCATGTTTCTACCGTGCAATGGTCTGGCGAGCTGTCCAGGGTGTTCTCTGCCCTCACCCTAATGCCTATGACCCTAATTAGGATTAGGCAATTCAGAAAATAAATGAATGAATGAGAATACAGTAGTATGATGTACATAAGATTATGTAAACATTTGGTGGAAATAAGTCAATTGGTTGAGGAGAAGTTGAGGATCAGAAGTAGGTATGACGCAGTGGTTTGGTGGTCAGAATGTCCGCCTCACGGCAAGAAGGTCCTGATTGTGAATCCCTCTGACTGTGGTGTTTGCATGTTCTCCTTGTACTTGCGTGGCTTTCCTCCAGGTTCTCTGTTTTTCTCCCACAATTCAAAGACATGCATATTAAGCTAAATGTTCAGTTCAGTTCATTTTCTGTAACAGATTCATCCTAATTAGGGACACGGGGAGGCTGGTGCCCATCCCAGCCAACTCAGGGCGAGGGCAGAGTACACCCTGGACAGCTCGCCAGGCCATCGCAGGGCGGAAACACACTGACGGCTTTGCAGCTACTATTGTCGAACGTCAGCAATGGTTCTTTTACATGCCTCACACCATAGACAGGGAGAGACATGGCCGGCCTTTTATAACCCAGTTAGCTGCACTGGGGGGGGCAGTGACAACCTTGTGCAGAGTGGGACTAAATCACATTTTAAGCTAAATGGCTGTTCCAAATTGCCCTAGGTGTGAGTGGGAAGGGTTGTGCATAAACCATTATGGAAGCCGTGCGGTGCATTGTGATGCACTGCAATGGTCTGGCGAGCTGTTAACAGTGTACCCCGCCTTCACTCAGAGTCGGCTGAGATAGGCTCCATTCTATTCTACATCTATTCAGGTTGAGTGAGATAAGTAACTGTGACCACGGACGACAATGTGCATGACACAAAACATCACATAGTGATCCTGATGCATCGCTCTTGCTTTGCTGGCAGGCGACACAATAAAGTTACATAAATCTTCAAATGTCACCTCATGAGTTTTGACATTAGCTTTTCATAAATTTTCCAGCACTGCTTTATAAAATATTTATGTTCTATACGTAGATGAAATTGTTATAAAAGTTATGCATTTCTCGAGTGTGTTGCCATTTAACAAGACACACATATAAATATACTGTATATCTAGATGTATCTGAGTGACTTTTGAAAGGTTGTTTTAATTTATGTCAATCTGAAATATGAACCAATCATGTCACATGAATGGCTTACTGGCTTATTAATTCAGCACCAGTCTGAAGATACTATGACTAAAATATTGAAGCATGTAGAGATCATGTGTGCTTCAATGGTCCTTACCTCATCTTTAGCGCCTAGCGAGCACCATCCCAGCGCATATTTAGGTGAGCTGAATTAATCCTGTGCTGTCTGGCTTCAAATCCCAGCAAGTACTCTGTGACGTCTTTCCCTCCCCTCTTAATGCACATGTCTTTTTAATTAATTTCATCCGAGAGGGAAGTTTGTGGTTGTTACTAATTTGGTGTGAAACTTTCCCTGGGCCCTGCGAGGAGTTTTCATTAGAGCATTTCGGGTAAAGAACAAGCACGGCGGCGCTCCAGCACAGCAACCATGGCAACGCTGTATTCAAGCCGTAATGTTCTTTTAATTGAGTGACATCTAATGAAACCTTGAAATGTAGCGCTAGTGTTAACAAAACAGTTAGAGACACAGCACCCAGCATACAAGAGTATCAGGAAAGAGACATCCAGAAAACGTAGGGCAGAAGTTTTAAAGGCAAGAACAGAGGTTCTGATTAAACCAAAAACAGTAACAATAAAAATACCCAATGCTTATGGTTCAGGGGACTTTTGTGATATGCTTATGTGCACCCATTGATCACATCTATTGACCAGCTCACACCCATAGAAAAGATCAGACGCAACGCATTACGGAGGACTCGAGATCAAACTCCACAAACTGTTAATTATCCAATTAATGGATTCTATTAAATGGAGCTCACTCTTTCTGTCTACAGTGTTCCAGAAGAGCTGGTTTAACAAATATACCAATCCCTCACTACTGCACACTATGCATCTTTCTTAAAACATGAAAAAAAAGCATCATGTTAGAATCGAGTTGCAGTCTGTTCAGCTTATTTGGCCCTGAGGCAGGATGGCACAGCAGCGTGCCCAACCTGCGCCACAGACCCCTGAACCCCAATCCCATCCTGCAGCGTTCATTTGTATTCCAAGACCATGTGGTCCTGCACATAATCTCCACTTCCATCCCCTGTTCCCTCTTCGCCGTCAGGGCTCTTCTCAAATCAATTCAGGGACTGTTTCTCCTCTGAGCACAAAAACAAAGCTGACGACCTTTGCATGGCAACGTTACTCGCGCAGCAGAAATAAATGAGATTGTAAAAAGTGCTCCTCATGACGCAGATTGGAACTTATATGGGGCATTATTTTTAATACAATTGCTCGGGTGTGGCACATGCCCTATCTTTTAGGCTTTGGAGTGGCCAGTGATTAGAGCTGTCCTGTGCTGAAAAAAGCCAGGAGATTCACCAATGCTTGTAGCTTCAGTTCGTTTAGAAAGAAACAGATTGATTCCTTTGATTTACTTTTTTTTTTCCCGGCCGCTCGTTATTGAACACTCTCCGTTTGGTATTCCAAGTGTGACGGACTCCATCTGAAGGCAGTTGGATTGGGAGCACTACATTAATCAAAAGGCCAACTTGTTTGCAGATTATCTCACTAAAGGGCACAGGGCGGCAAATGACGCTGTAGGAATCCTCCTACTCCAGATGAGAATTGTCTAACTGAGACAAAGTTCCACTCACCCCTCCTTGTGAGATCCAGCATAACCTATTAAATTGCATAGAGCATGTTAATGAGAATGACAAAGGGAAGATGTGGGTGTGAATTATGTGCATATCAGAGCAAAAGATTGGAGTTCTGTGTAAAGCTTAGAGACTTCGAGCTTAGAGTTCCGATAAAGCAGAACACACCAGGACCAAACTCATCCAGGTCTCTCATGACTAGTATACAACGACAGCCAGCAATAGCGTGGTGGTGTGCTGAGCTCATCAAGACAGTAGGAGGAGGAGAAGGTCCAGGGTCAGTCAGGATGACTGAGTCTTGTGACTACACAATGGAGAGGAAAGCCACTGACATACAGACATCCCCTGCCTTCACGCATGTTGGCAGACGAGGAATGAAGGGTGACAAGAAGGGAAAAAAATGTGGAATGAATAAGACATGAGTAATAAATGCCAAGTGCCTTCTCTACAGTGATGGCTTTCTACAAATAAAAATAAAAAATACCATATTTATACAACCCCACACATAAATTCTTAATTCTAATTGGTCAAGGTGATCTCTATAACAGCAGGTGAGATGAAAATGTTGAGGAGAGATGAACATGTTGAGGTTCCTTTGGGAGTAACGAGGATGGATAGGATCAGGAATGAGTACATCAGAGGGACAGCACATGTAAGAGGTTTTGGAGACAAAGTCAGAGAGGCTAGATTGAGATGGTTTGGACATGTACGGAGGAGGGATAGTGAGTATATTGGTTGTAGGATGCTGAGATTGGAACTCCCAGGCAGACGGCCTAGAGGAAGACCAAAGAGAAGATTTATGGATGTGGTGAAGGAGGACATGAATGTAGTTGGTGTAAGAGAAGAAGATGCAGAGGATAGGGTGAGATGGTGGCGGATGATTCGCTGTGGCGACCCCTGAAGGGAACAGCCGAAAGGAAAAGAAGATCTCTATAACAGCAGCTGCAAGGGCAGTGCACGAGACCAGCATATCAAATCAAATCATGTTTATAAGAATCAACATTGAGGGATATTAAATAAACAAAACATGTAATAATAAGCATAGTTTATATCGTAAAGTTTATGTAATTCATGATAATTAATTAACATTTATTGCTGGAGGCTTTTGAAATGTTGTCAGTGCTTTTTAAGAGTCAGAGCAGGAGTGTCTCCGAGGTGGACATTATACTTTCTGGTTTCTCAATGTAATAAGATGCATTTTGTAAAATCTTATTTACTTTAAAAGAGAGAAAAAAAAACAAACGAACAAAAAGAGGATGATGAGGGAATCGATCTTTGTAGCTGATGTGTACACTGATCAGCCATAACATTAACATCATCATTACCACTGACAGTGAAGTGAATACCATTGATTAACTCGTTACAGTGGCACCTGCCAAGGATTGGGATGAACTGGACAGAATTTCAACAGTCAGTTCTCGGAGTTGATGTGATGGAAGCAGAGAAAGTAAGCAAGCATAACAATCTGAGCGTCTTTGACAAGGGTCACGTTGTGTTAGCGCGTTGTAACAACTGGATCTATTCATCTCCAGACCGACAAGTCTTGTGGGGTGTTCTTGTTATGTGTCGTAGTAAGTACATACCAAAGAGAGTCAAAGAACTACAAACGGTGAGCTGGTGAGAGGATCCTGGGCGCCCAAGGCTCACTGATGTATGTGAGAAGCGAACGCTTCAGTGGTACGTCTGATCTGGTCTCATAGAGGACTTATTGTAGCACATCCTGATGAAACTGTTCATGCAGGCTATGATGAAAAGGAGTTGGAGCACACAGGGCATTGCAGTTTGCTGAACATGGAATCGACTTGCACCAGACCAGTAAGATCTGTAAGAGCTGATCAGTGGAAGTGACAAAAGGAAGTAATCAGCTTTGTATAGCATTAAATGTTGTCTCGTGTTCAAATAACAAAAAAGTACTCATTGGAAAATTGCTGTTGTATAAAAGGAATAAATGACTGGAAGGCATTCTGTCTAGATGACTGAATAATTTAAGTCAGATTAAAGAAAAAACTTACAATAATAAGCTTATACTATTTACCCCACCCATGTTTATTAGTCTAACACCCCATGCCAGTATTAACGCTGCTCGAAGAATGATCCATGACCCAAAATCCAAAAATAATAATCCTCACACTAGACTGCTTCCTGTGCATTAATAACCCATGTAGACTATGGACTGTATAGCATTCTGTCATCATATGCCTACAAATTGACCTCTACGGCAGTTTGACTTGATGAAACAGACAATGAATATAACTTTAATCCTCCTTCACCTGAATAGATGTTGACGTTATCTACCCAGCATATGCATTGCTTTGGTGACGAAACTAAACACTGCCATTACAATCAAAGGTGTCACATCAGAGCTGCTGCAGTATATTTTTCACGACTATTTCATTTTTTCTCTCTGCATGTGTGCAGCAATTGTATTCATAGAACAAGCTATAAAATGACATGCCCATGCTTTTGTGAAGGTCATATGCATTAACAAACCACTAGGCAGGCAGGTAATAAAAATCACCTGCTGATTCTTTCATGGATTCAGGCAGTGTTTTGAACTTTCCACCTTCGCTGAACCCACAACATGGCAAGCACCATTACAGCAGGAACGACCTGCATAACCAACCATGCAAAAGATAGAACTAAATATACCTACAAGTCATTATTTATTATTGGTTAAATAATATTGCTTTATTAATTATCATTTATTAATAACATTCCTCATTCGTTGTTCATTTTATGAACTGCTTAAGCCTAATCAGGGTCGCAGAGGAGGTTGACACCCATGTCAAACGAATATAAGTCAGGACAGAGTACACCCTGGATATACAACAACTCTTGATGAAAATCAGCAATGCTTTTTTTCATGCCTCTCACCACAGACAGTGCGAGACATGGCTGGCCGTTGATAATGCAGTTAGCTGAACTGGGGGAACAACAGTGACAACCTGGTGATCGTGGGACTTGTGCCCCCGACCTCAGGATCAGTAATCCAGCACCTTACCACTGGGCCACCGCTGCTTCTTATTAACTATTGAATTTTCCCCATTCATTATTACCGTAATTTCCAGTCTCTAAGCCGCTATTTATTTCACACGCTTTGTACCCTGCGGCTTAAACAACGATGCGGCTAATCCATAGATTTTTTTAAGGGCTAACAGCCTCCAGGGGATTCTCTAGCAGGAAGCTCAAGAGCGAGGCAGACACATGCGGTTTACAAAAGAGGTGAGGCCTATATATATATATATATATATATATATATATATATATATATATATATATATATATATATGTGTACTTATTTTATTATTACTATTTTCTTTTTTTAATTTCGATGGTGTGGCTTATACTCCGGTGCGCTCAATAGTCCAGAAATTACCGTAATATTTCTTAGTAATACTATAGTTATTTGTATTTTTTAAATAGTGCTGGAATGAAAAAAAATAAAGTGGTACATCCTTTGGCAGAACAGTGACTGACTATTACAAAGTGTTGATACTGGAGACACCTTCCATAAATGATTGTTATATAACGGCCTTGAAACAGGAAACTTCATCATATGATAAATTATATAATTCCATTCGTTTAATAACCAGTTTTTAAAAACTCATGTACTGTATGTCTCACTCTATGTTATGCAGATTGTCTGCACTACTGTCATAGCTGTGGTCATATAAAAATACTTTTTTATAATTTGGAATAAAAACAAATATTCACTCCCACCTAATACCACCAAAACATACACACACACACACACACACACACACACACACACACACACACACACACACACACACACAAACACACACACACACACACACACACACACACACACACACACACACACACACACAATACCTAAAACGCAGACAATACCTACACATTATGTAAAAATCTGGGTCATGACTGAGGTTAGTTTCTCTTCCAGGCTTATGAAAGGTCAGATGGTCAGCTTTGGGAATGAGCAAATAAATGAATATATAAAACATGAAACCATTTCTCTGCAACTTTCCAGAATTAATGATGGAAAGCGTGTTGCACATGCATCCAACAAAAGTTTATATCAACACAAGTTTGAGGTACAAACTCTGGCGTTAAACAAAGGGAATAAAGGAATAGGGAACTGAAAAGTTGCATCTATGGAGGTAACGGATGAATAAAGGACTAAAACAATCAAGAAGATGATTTAAATAAGAAAATGATGAAATAATGATATAAGAAAAAAAAACAAATAAAAAAATGATATGGTTACCAAGAGTATGCAGGAGGTCAGGGTCAGAAGTCAAGGTCAACATAAACAGGAAAACCAATACGGCAGCTGCATAGATGTCTGTGGAAGAAATAGAGCAATGAGGTGAGGTTAATGAGAAGTTTCTTAATATTCACACTCCATATTCTGAAACGTTTCCAAAACGATCATCCTGTTTCCTGCTTCTACAGAATGCCCCCCTGGGTCCTAAATCGTACCCTGTGTTCTTTATCCCTCTGAAGGGCTTTATGAGTGACTCAGGTGAGATGACAAGCACCTTGTTCATGCCCCCCCTCTCTCACTCTCTCTCTCTCTCTCTCTCTCTCTCTCTCTCTCTCTCTCTCTCTCTCTCTCTCTATCTCTCTCTGTTTTGTTTTTTTTTTTAAATAAATTTATGCTTCAGGAGGAGACAGTCACTATGTGAGTGAAGTGTTCACAAAATTAGACAGCATCTTTTTATCATCCCTCACCAGAGGCGACGGCCATAAATTACAGGTCTGCACATTTGAAACCTCTCAAGAAGATTAGGTGAATTAAACATCGTGCCAGGCCAAAAGCTCTAGATACACACACACACACACACACACACACACACACACACACACATGAATGCATACACAAATTGACACATACTGGTTGCATATTCACTTAAATAGATACAGTACTGACCAATTAACTGCAGTTAAAATATTTCTCATATCCATTTCATGGTCCTAGTAATTATCAAGAAATAAACAGTCAACACCCCAAAGGACTGAGGCTGTGATGCTTAGGCAGCTGCCATTGATTGTGTTTAAAAACAAGGAGTGTATAGACTGAAAGAGAGAAAGTGATATCATCATTGTCAAGGACATCCAGGACATAATAATAATAATGATAGTAATAATATATATATATATTATATATATATATATATATATATATATATATATATATATATATATATATATATATATATATATATATATATATATATATGTCTGTCTTCCTTTCGGCTTTTTCCCTTTTACTCGGGAGTCGCCACAGCGAATCATCTGATTCGCACGTTTGATTTGGCAGAGGTTTTTTTACGTTGGATGCCCTTCCTGTCACAACCCTTTTAGCAAGGGACAGAAACACACTGACGACTTTGCAGCTACTCTTTACGAAAGTCAGCAATGGTTCTTTTACATGCCTCTCACCATAGATAGTGAGAGACATGGCCCACCTTTGATAACCCAGTTAGCTGCACTGGGGGATATATATATATATATATATATATATATATTTTTTTTTTTTTTTTTTTTTTTTTTGCCGGTACAGTGGCGTAGTAATTGGCGCATCTGCCTCACAGAAAGAAGGTCCTGGGTCCGATTCCCAGCTTGGATGTTTCTGTGTGGAGTTTGCATGTTCTGTCCCGTGCTTGCGTTTGTTTCCTCCAGATACTCCAATTTCCTCCCACAGTCTAAAAACATGCACAGTGAGTTAATTGGCTGTTCCAAATCACCCATAGGTGTGAGTGTGTGTATGAATGTTTGTGAGCATGTCGCCTTCGAGTTGTCTAGGGTGTACCCCGCCCTCGCCCGGAGTTGGCTGGTATGGGTCTCAGCCTCACTGTTAGGATTAAACGGCTCAAAAAATGAATGTATTACTGTATTATTATTATTATTATTATTATTATTATAAAAATTATTTCCTCAAACCAACCACTGTGGAAGGCAAACCAACATCCAATAAGCATCCAATGAAACAACCTTATGAATATAGCTTGAGGAGAAGGTTGTGGCAACACAAAACCTCACTTTACAACCACGGTGAGCAAAAAAGCATCTCAGGACACACATTATGCCAAAACCCTATCAGGTTCCATTCTTGACCACCTGAAACTGGAATCTGATACTTACAAAATGCACAGGTGCAGGGAACCTGGAAAGGTATGAGACCAGATAATGTTTTCCAATAAGGATTATAAATTTGCCCACTTAATGATGTGTTGTTGTTGTTGTTAGTGGTGGTGTTTTTGCAACACTTTGTTTAAACTATAGCGATCTAAAGTATGATGATCCCAGCAGATCAGCACTTCCTGAAATACTCAAACATCTGGCACCAACAAGCATGCTACCGGCAAAGTCATATACATCACATTTATCCCCATTCTGATGCTTGATGCGAACAATAACTGAAGCTCCCGACCTCTCACTGCTGAAACGTGACTGACTAATCAGATTGTTGTGTGTGACCAGTGTACAGGACAAATTCAGCTTTAATTACACCAATAAAGCTTTAGAAAAGGATTTACAGGAAATCATTTGACAAAGAGGATGTGCCGTTCTGCGTAATTATCAAATAAACCTGAAATAAATAACAGATCAGTCTGTATTCAAGGTCCATCCTTTTGTCATTCTACATATGTTTTGTCTACTGTTTTAATTATCACTGAGATTCATTCATGCTCAGCGAGACAGAGTGGAATCTAATTGATGCTTGAGATTAAAAATTGAACAATGACAGGAAAGCCTCCTACTGATATACTGACAGTCTATAAAAGCGTTTTTCAATATTAGGACACAAAAGTCGTGTAGCAGAACGAACCCATATTACATACTTCCCATTCTGAGCAGAAATGCTGATTAGCCAATGAGAGCGAGCTGACCAGAAAGCATTATTTTTAATAAGTCACCTTCCATCTTGGCCATGATTTCATCTACAAAAGTACAACGCATTCTGAGCAACTGGAATCAAGAATTTTGTGGTGTGCTGTGGTATATATAGTATACATCAGGTCACATAACTAACCATTACCATTTTGGTTGAGATATTTTAATGAATGTTTTACATGCATAACAATTAGTCACCGAAGGCAAAGTAGACATTGCCGCTCAAGGAGAATATTCAGCAATAAACACCAAGTCTGAGACAAGTAATTGCTTTAGCATATATGACATGGGAACATTAAAAATACACAAAAACAAGATTCCATGGTTTATTTTTACATTTTTAAAGCGTGACAGTTCTCAACACACTGGTAATGCAATGCCTTGAAAACGTTTTTTTTTTTTTTTACTTGAAAAACATGAGGGCCATATTTCACAGCTTTCTTCTTAGTTTAGGCATTTAGGCATTTTGTTGAATTTATAGGATTTCAAAACCAGTGATCGTGACAAAGCATGAGTTTCGATATCACCATGTGATCTGAATGATCCATCTATTGGGGATGATAAATTATCCTGAGTGGATAATGCTTGACTCAAAGTGACAGACACTCACAGCTTGTCCTGGGCACTCGAGCAGGCAGCGACGTCATTATCATGCTTTAAAATTTGCATCTGAGTTGTATTATTTTAGTTTGTTTTTCATGTATGTTATTGTAGTGTATACTTCAATTTGGAATTATTTTGCAAACTTACCATCATGGAGGTGGTTTTCTTAATTCTGAATGAGTAAACGCAAAACACTCCGTAGCTCTCAAACTACCTCAAAGCACACAGCTTACCAGAACAGTCTCTGTTGTGGTTAAAAATATGTAAGCTATAAATACCGTGTTGTAGTTTAAAAATTGTAATTCATGCCAAACACACCATGATGGAACTGATTTCCACTTGTGTCCTGCAATATGTACTGAGGTCTGAAAGATGGCTCTCAAAAGACTCTGTAGTGCGTTTTAACTCTGTTCAAAGTATACATCAAATCATATGATGTTTCCATATAGCATTACCAAAACTTTTAAAAGGGTTCAAAGAAATGCTGTCGCACAGCTTTTAGGCTCTACACCTGCAGAAACTGGGAACTCACCTGAGTCCATCCTGATCCAAAATAAAAATAAATCACAAAAAATGTATTTCATTGTGCTTTTTGGGGGCAGTGGTGGCCTGGCGGTAAAGGTGCTGGATCACTGATCCTGAGGTTGGGGGTTCAAGCCCCACTCTCAACAGGTTGTCACTGTTCCCCCAGTGCAGCGAACTGGGTTATCAAAGGCTGGCCATGTCTGTGCGATGTATGTAAAAGAACCATTGCTGACTTTCATCAAGCGTAGGCTACATAGCCATCAGCATGTTTCCTCCCTGCGACGGCCTGGCAAGCTGCCCAGCGTGTACTCTGCCCTTGCCCGGAGTCAGCTGGGATGGGCGCCAGCCTCCCCGTGACCCTAATTAGGATTAAGCGGTTACAGAGAATGAATGAATGAATGAATGAATGTGCTTTTTTTTGTGCTGATATTCCTCTGTAGTATATCCTAAAACCACAGGCTTGGTGGATGTCACTGAAATGAATAGTCCCCCATCATGCTGTCTCAAGGGCTAACCAGCAACATCCACCTCGCCATTAGTGGGTAATTTTTAAACCATCCTAAGATACCCAAACCAACCAAAAAGATAAATTTCTGCATGATGCCTAACACCAGCAACACTTATTTTTTTTTTTTTTTTGTAGACAAGTTCCACAGTGGTGTGGAGGCAGGAGAATGAGAAATTACGCTAAATAAAGTCACCATGAGATCTCTAGTGTCATATTAATAAGGGACGTATCTGTGTAATCGCGGTGAATGATGGACGGACATTAGTAGAAGCAGTGAGGACACATGATGCACCATCAACCAACAGTGATAAAGACATTGGCATAAAACATGTTGACGGTTCGACCGAAAATAATTAAAATAAAATGCTTGTAATGAGAGGATTTGACATTTATCTTATAAAACCAGTTAATTTTCTCCTTCACAGAAAACTTATGCTTCTTCTCCTGTCACCTTGATATCCCGTGAGTTCAGAGAAGAGCAAACTGGCTTTCAAATAGAAATGGAAAGAAAACATGCTTCTGATTGGTTAATTCTGTTTCTCGCCAGCTGGTGGCCAATAAAATGTGATTACACAACTATGGCACTTATTCATTTGCTCATTTGCAGCTTTGGAGTGATTAAACACGGAATCATAAATATGATGACTCTGTTGACACCATTGACCTTTTATGAACATCATTACAGGGCAGTTGCTGCTCAAAACGTTATTTGACATTGAATAGCACTGTTCTGTGAAGTAATTGCACGATAACGATGTTCATAAATGTATATAGAAAAAGCTGTGCTTTATGTGTGTTGTTTTAATTATGCGCAATTAATTACTTGGAACAGGAAAATATTTCAGGCCAGGGTTCTCTGGTTCACAAAATACCCTCCAGTTATTTCATACAGATCATGCATGTATAATGCATGTAATTATTTTACACTCATATTGGGTACACATTTGAAGACATTACTGCACGAACTGGCCTTCTTCACAACAGAAAACTGAGTATAATATCATCTAAGCAAAGACTGGCATCAATTCAACCTTGATGGCAAATTGTACATCGTTTACAGAAAGTTTGGCTAAAACAAAAGCTTTGCTAGTTATTGAATCCAGGCGGTGGCAGAAGACCTCGGTGCACCATGAGAGGAGTTTTAAGATCAGAAAGGATTTGTTATGGAAAGTGATGTGTTTAAGGTGTAGCGTTCATTCTCCAAGGCATCAAGAGTCCGGGTGTAACAGCATGGTTGGCTGAGGACATACATTTTCTCTCTCACAGGTGCCTGGCACTATGGGCTTGACTCCAAACTGCTTTTTGAGTGTTGAGATTTTCAGATTTATTTTTTATTTTTTGCCTTTTTTGTAAATATGTGAAATTTGATATTACACAATTACATTCAGCATTTTGGCAAAGCATGTCCTCAATGTATAATTCACATATCAGTTGGAGTTTTATTGTAGACGCCACTGCTGTTCAATTCTTTCCATAACGACATTTTGCTGACGTCCTACTGTCTGATGCTACATTTCAGGCTGCCAAATAAGAATAATTTGTTCAATTGAATTTGCAGTGTGGGTGGCATGGTAGCATACTGGTTAGCACATCTGCCTCACAGCAAGAAGGCCCTGGGTTCGATTTCTGGGTGCGAGCATTTCTCTGTGGAGTTGATCTCCAAATAGTTACATGGGTTTTCTCTGGGTACTCTGGTTTCCTCCCACAGATATTCACAAGCCTCCCCATGATGCTAGCAGGATTAAGAGGTTTTGTGAGCAGGAACTTGTGATGCTAGTGCTTCTATTTTGAGGACAGAGAAATTTCTTTTCATGGCTGTAATGCTTCTCTTCTTATAGTGTACAGTATGTGACATTGTACACAGTATATACATATGTACACAGTATATATATATATATATATATATATATATATATATATATATATATACACACACACACACACACACACACACACACACACACAGATATATATATATATATATATATATATATATATATATATATATATATATATATATGAGTCGCTCAAAACCGAAAGTAGTGCACTTGCGAAAGTAGTGTACTTGCTGTGAGTTATACGAACTTCCGGTCTTTCAAGTGCGCAAGGGTGCCGTTGAACTCGTTTAGAACACAGCCTGCACTGATGTGAATCACCGGGTTTTCATTTATTTTACAACTCTCTTTGCTTAACTGAGTATGCATGGTAGATTGCGCTGATCCGAGCAGATAGTTAATTCATATCTGTCTATGAGACTTGCACCCATGCTAGTAGGCTTACGCTTCTGACCAACCATATTTGCTTAGGGTTACAAAAGTCCGCAAAACAGTGTAAACACAAAGATTACAGACACGATGTCTTAACACAAGGGTAACACGCTATATAACTGATATATATATACAGCCGGTGGTGTAGTGGTTAGAGTGTTGGGCTCATGATCGGGAGGTTGTGAGTTCGAATCCCACTGAGACCCTCACTGTGCTAAGACCCCTGGGCAAGGTCTCAACCACAAGTGTGCCTCTGTTCACCCAGCAGTATAAATGGGTACCAGTAAAAATATACTGGGAAGGTAACCTGCGATGGACTAGCATCCCATCCAGGAGGAGTTCAACTCCTGATTGCTTCACGCTACGGAAACCGGGGATAAGCACCGGCCTGATGAGCCGCTAGGCTCGGGTGTAAAAACCCACACAGTTAATCAATATATATAAATATATATTTATATAAAACGATAACTGAACGAGGGGCACGATCAGTCTCTTGTTTTAAATAATGGACGCAGCGTCATTACGTCATTGTGTCATTACGTCAGCGTACTACGTAGGTACATCTAAACTCAAAATTTGACTTTTTGATTATTTTTTTGTTTAAAAAAAACATAAAATCGAAAAAATATCTTTCGAATAAATGTATACAGTACTTACATTTAAAGTTGAAGAAATTATGAGGAAATTTTTGGAATGTGTTTTTTTTTCTTTTTTTTCCCCACGCTTTATAATACGCACATAAATATTAATCTATACAATTTTGCCACTGATTTTGAGCTTTAAGACACATTTTCAGACAAATTTTGTTTACAACCTGAAGGCAATTTACAATCTATAAACCATCATGCTGGAACTCTGCCAGCTTTGGTTAAAGTGAATTATTTCCAAACAACACTTCACTCACTGTTTCATTCAAAGGCTACATGATTGCTTTTCTGACAAATGAGTGATTGCTGGTCTGCTTTCAACATCTCCATCATTGTTGAAGTGAGTTGGCGAGTCGTTTGGAATAAGTAACTTAAGCCTAATTTTAATCCTGCTTTACCAGGCTGTAAAATAAACTATGACTTGATGGATGGATAAGAATGGAGCTTATTGGATTTTGGTCTGAATTTACCCAGCTTGGTGCTGTTGTGTATTGTGAGTACACCAACAATTGGTGTTAGAGTAACAACAAACAGACATTGCCCACCTTATAAACAAGTCTTAACATTCACAGAATTTACTATTGCTAAAAAAAAAGAAGAAAATGAAAGGCCAAATCTGTTAATTGCTATCACTGATAGTTTAATATACGGTTTCCACCATTTCCAGTAAAATATATTACTTTCATTGTGAAAATATTCTTAGTTTCATGCTCATACCAGTGAATATTCATGGAGCACTTATTCTCATGTAGCTCTGAACTTTGCATAGTTTTGGAGATTTTATTCCTGCTCTCCTCTGTTACTGATATACTTGGTTATATACTTGGTTAAAGTGCCACTTCTTTGTTGTTGAAAAAAAAGGTGTAATTCTCTTAACCATCTTGAAACCAAATTCAGAGGACAAAATGGTACGGCATTACAGTTTCATCAAAGACAAATTACACATCGTAGAGACGTGCACATTTCTGATGAGACACAAGTCATCAAAACATTTACCATGATATATAATTATATTCTAGACTGAAATGTGGAAGCTGCTTTTTAAACTAGCTTTCTAATAAAGCCTCTACTGCTAAATTAATGGTCTCTTTGCACATAGGCCTTCATCTGAAATCTGCTGGCACTCCTATATGCTGTTTTACTATTCAGACAGAATGCAGTTTGTTAAAACAAGGGAATACAGAGACACAATTACCCGTTCTATAGGGAGTCGCTAAAGAGCTGATCAATATGTGCTGAAGACATTCGTCAGTTCCATTCCCTTGTTTGTACACCCCAATATTTATTCCTAAGACAGTGACATATGAGTCGCGACCATCTGACCAACTATCCAAACTCAAAATCAAAAGACTTTTTGCTACATACAGGCCCAATGTGGAATTCTTGGCCTGGTATTCTGGGAAGAAATCATGCCTTGGGCTAGACGATGCATCAGTTGTTCTCTGTATTCTGAACCATTTCCCTTGTTATTTAACGCAGACAATCACTAATGCCAATTTTGTAATCTGTATTGTTTGTGTTGTTGGTCCTCTATCCAGAGAGCCTTTAGAAGCAACTCTGATTGTCTAACCTCAGCAGACACAGTTTTGTAGCTGTTGCATTGGTCTCTGAAGACTGAGCGCTTTTTCTTTTCTTTTTTCTTTTTTTTTTGGGGGGGGGGGGTGGACTCTGATAAAATGAAACACACTTCTCTTTGCTCACTTTCAATCAGGGAGAAGAAAATGAACATCAGAGATGGGCTCTGAGGAGGTGGGCATTGCAGAACATTGTAAGTGCTATAATAGGAGAGCAAATTGAGGAGAATGAGAGTTTAGTGAAGGTCAAGGCTTGAGAGGCAAACAGAAACATTTGAGCCCCTATCTTCACAGATACTGACGGCACAACCTTCCACTCAATGACACAAGGACCATTATGTTATTGTCCTTAAAAGCACCATTTAGCTTTCACTATCTACAAGACGTCATGCATAGGACAGGTTTTATCCGTGATATTTAAACCACAAAGTGGCATGGTTATTATGTACCACTTAAGGTCAGGATGCTAAATTTAAGGTTCTACCCACGAAGAGCATCTCACCTGAAAGCAAATATGATAGCGCTTTCACATTCCCGACAAACATGATGACGCTTATCGTAGAGAAGCAGCATGCAGATAGGGTGCAACCTAATGCTTTCGACTAATGCTGAATAAAAAGCAGACTCCAACTTTCTGAACCACCTATCCATCCTTTTGTCCCTTTTTAATGTCTTTGGACTTGATCACTGCTCATCTATCATATTATTATCCAGAAGCCAGATACACCATGCTGTTAAATCATACACACTGTTAATCTTCATATAGGAGAATTTTGAAAGGTCACTGTGGCTGTTCAAAACTACCACATAATATCAATATTGTGATAAATTGTGCACACTTTTCCAAGATATCATCAGTATTGTGATATTTTGTTTAACAAAAATACAAACTGGACAGTTGTGGCCTGGCGGTAAGGTGCTGGATCACTGATCCTAAGGTTAGGGGTTCAAGCCCCACTCTCAACGGGTTGTCACTACTTTCCCCTCCAGTGGAGCTAACCGGGTTATCAAAGGCCGGCCATGTCTCTCCCTGTCTATGGTGAGAGGCTGTAAAAGAACCATTGCTGACTTTTGTCAAGAGTAGCTGCAAAGCCATCAGCGTGTTTCTGCCCTGCGATAGCCTGGTGAGCTGTCCAGGGTGTACTCTGCCCTCGCCCAGAGTAGGATTAAGCGTTTCAGTAAATGAATGAATAAATGAAAAATACAAACTACAAAGCAGCTGATGAGATGTAAAAGTTTTGTAGTACTGTTAAATAAATAAATAAAAAATGTTTCTCTGACTGTTAAATTATTTATTTTTACAAGGAGTTGTTATTGCATTCAATTCCACTCTTTATCCATTTGTCTGCAAACTGATACAAACCAGTGCATACTTTATACTAGTATATACTACACAGAACTGATGCAGACTGACAGCTCCAATATCATCATTTATTCATTTTCTGAACTGCTTAATCCTAATTAGGGTTGTGGGGAGTCTGGTGCCCATCTCAGCTGAATCTGGGCAAGGGCAGAGTACACCCTGGGTGGCTTGCCAGGCCATCACAGGGCAGAAACACGCTGACGGCTATGCAGCCTACTCTTGTCGCAAGTCAGCAATGGTTCTTTTACATGAACCTCACACTATACACAGTGAGAGACATAGTCGGCCTTTGATAACCCAGTTAGCTGCACTGGGGGAACTCCAATATCAGAGAACTAAAAAACATCCAGAGTAGATAATGCCTGAATCAAAATAATAGACAATCTCGGTCTGTCAGGGTCACTTAGAGCAGGCAGCGTAATCATTATCATGCTTTAAAATAATAAAATAAATTTGTTTTTGTGTTTTTATTTATTATGCACTACAGCACCGTTATGGGACCGTTTACTTTCGTTTCAGTGTACTATGTACCAAACTGAGCTCTTCTGACCTGCCTCTGTCATTGTTAACATATA
Organism: Plotosus lineatus; assembly: GCA_024760905.1. Taxonomy (NCBI): domain Eukaryota; kingdom Metazoa; phylum Chordata; class Actinopteri; order Siluriformes; family Plotosidae; genus Plotosus; species Plotosus lineatus. Next base: position 39,127,535 of record CM045738.1, on the reverse strand, counting down.
TGTACTTATAAACTTTTAAAAAATCATGTTCCATTTTGCTTTTCCTGTGTTTTCATGTAATATATACTACAACTGGGAAACACACAGCTCTAAACAAACTTCGTATGCATACAAGTGGCGATCATCTGCCACGATTTGTCATGTCATGTCAGTTTTTAACCTCTTCATCCTTTATAAGGGTAAAAAAAAAAAGCTTCGGGCCCATCACCGCCGACGCCTGGTGAAGGTGAAGTACACGATAAACAGCTCACCAGACCATGACATGGCTATCATACACACAACCATTCACATGCTCACTGACACCCAGGGGAAACCTGGAACAGCCACAGTAAATATGTAAAGAAATACGCTGCTTAAACTTGTATGTTGTGAAATTAAGTTTCATTTTTTCTTATTAGCTCTAAATTAGTTCACAGTTTTGGCCATGTTTCTATGAGTGTAGAATTTGTTATTGCCAAATCACTGATACTACAGAGAGCACATCAGCTGTGCGGATTGACACTGGGCAATTTAAAAATACAACTACTTATTTGACCCCAACTCCTGCTGTGTTGGAAACTTTTCCTAACATACAGAAAAAGCTGCAGGAGTTCTCCCTTTCCACGGTTAATGACCCCCACCCACCCCCCCGCGACCGCCGATTTCCACGAAGAAGGAGCAACTGACCGAGGTATACGTACATGTATATGTGTATATAATATCAATAAATACATATTCAACACTATAAATGCTTATAATAACAGTTAAACTTTCAAAAATAATGCATAAGAGGTAAATTAAATATAAATATACACACATACAGATGAGCGCATACACTCAGAAGTACACCTCACATAAAACTGTAAGTAGTTTTGTTGGGTTATTTTTTTTGTTTGTTTGTTTTTGATTGTTTTTTTTGGGGGGGGGGTTGCATAATTGGCCTTGTTTTGTGGTATTTTCCTTAACCTTTTCCCTATTTTCCCTTAGTTCCCTTATTTTTTATTTTTCAATTAATATTTTTTAAAACCTGCAATGCACTGAAGCCGCTGAAACTGAAGCACAAAGTAGCGAGGGATCACTGTACACCATTTTAAAATTTATGCTTCTACAATTTATATATTGACATATTATTCAGTTAAGTGACAATCATTGACCCCAAGGCACAACATTATTTGAGTATACACGACACCAGTGCTTCTCAAATAGTGGGACAGGAAGGGGCCCGGTGTGATGCCAGGGGGAGTGCGTATGGCCTTGGGGAACATGGTTTTCTGGAATTGTGTCCAAGAATTAAGTGTAACTGCACCTCCACTCCAGTAGTTGGCAGTGGCGCTCTCATTGTCGTGCTATGGTGTAGCAAACCATATGAAGTGCAGTAATCAACCTCTCACGAAACAACACGGAAAATTTTCTAACAGAAACGAAGAGAAATGTGGAGAGAGATGAAGATATTAAGACATAAATCAGTTCAGTGAGTTTAAATAAGGATGTATTTTTTTTATTTGAGGCACATTGGTGCATTTTAAATCTTTTCTGTTACAGATTAAAAAACAAAATTTTTTAAATTAATAATACATAAATAAAAACAATCATGAGAGAGCAGAACAGTATTATAGTGTTTAGCACTTACACCTCACACTCAAAAGGTAATGGGTTCGAGCTCCAGGCCCAGCGAGAGTTTTTCTGTGCGAAGTTCGCATATTGTTCCTGTGCTTGGTGACATGGGTTTCCTCCTGGTACCTCCGTTTCCTTCCAGAGCTCAAAGAAATGCACAATAGTCTAACTGGCTATTCCAGCTTGCCCATAGGTGTGAGTGTGTAGGCAACTAGACCCTGAAATGTTCGCTTGACAGGAAAATTAATGTATGCGGTTGTGGACCCCACTACAAACTTGTATCAGTAAAGCAATGGGCGATGGGTGAATCACTTCTTGAGAGTACAGCTCTTAATACCAAAGACTGAGGATGTACATGCGACTGATGTGGCCATGAGTGTATTGAAGGATTTCAGTAATGGAATCTGCCATTTTAAAAATTAATAAAACATATCCTGCCCTTTTGAGATTTTTCACGTGTGCAATTCTAGATTCCACATGTCACATATTCAGACAGTCTACGTGTTATTTATTGTGAACCAACAGATTGGAAATATTAGTGAAGTACTCAGGTGCAACCCTGCTCATTTCTGAGGTATTCCCAGCCATTCTTGCCTCAACAAATCAGTAGGTTATTTGCCGTGTGTTTATAGATACCTGGTGAAGTAGAATTACACAATGCTGGCTAACAGAGATTCCTGGGAGGACTAGACTGTAAGTACTAAAGCCCCATTCCACCCGGTATATGTTTCATTCGTTCTGTTAAAATAAGCCAACGATGGTTTGACTCAATAAACCAACCAGTTTCTTGAATAAATACTTACGGCAGTCTCTTGTAAGGTTTTCTTTTTCAAAACAGTGGCTTTATATTTCACACGGATTGGCTGCGTATTGTCAAATGAAAGCATCTTTCACTGTTTTCAGATTAATTCCCAGCATAACTGTCTAGTGCAAAATCTGCTTTCCTTCACTTTCAATCAAAAAAGAAGCCTCAAGGCTTTACCTTACAAGTTAAAACATTTTAAAATGTTTGGGTTTTACCTTCTCACTGGATTATATCACTAAAATGGATCTTTTTTTAACAGCTTTCCAGATTGCTATGTATAAACCACACACATGCCCACAGCCCGAAGCGGCACTTTTTACCCTTCTTTGTTTGTCTCTGTGGTCTTGCTCACTTTTTACAACCCCATACAGGCATTGGCGCTGGAGGGGATGAGCCTGGGTCCTCGGCACAGTCCTTACCTGATATTGGAGCTGTCACATGTGTGTTTGGAGCTAGAAGGCAGACAGGCAATTTAAGCATTGTACTGAGAATCAATACGCCATCAGGGCGTGTGTGTGTGTGGCGCACACCATCCTTCACAAGCATCGTCATTTATAGTGTTTTTGCCCCAACGCTAAAAACAGCGAAAGGGAATATAAGCAGACGACCATTGTGGAACATCTCATAAGACCTCAAGATAGATGTGCTGGGTGCTACAACGTGAGCTTTAAATACTCAGCATGCTCCGCTTTCATCACTGGTACTAAACACCATACTGTAATAACACCGTTATGTAATAACTCTGTTCAGAACAGCTGCAGAGGATCTCACCAGGCTTCCATTCCTTTTTTCCTCAAAAGTGTATTTACTAAAGTGGTCTTGTCAGGGCTTGTCTGATAGTGGTCACTGAAACATTTCTATTAGGTTTATAGAGCAATTTTTCAATCACCAAGATTTCCAAATCCATTATGAAGAAACATCGAGAGAAAGTGAAAACAAGCATAATGAGCTGATTGGTTTTAGATGGACGAAAGCATCAGCAAAAATTGCTTTTTTTCTATCAAAGCTTCTGTTCACAGCTGTTAAAATCTGACAGCTACACCATGTACATTCTCTAAAAACGACACAGTACGATCACATTGTTTCTGTGTGACAATTTAAAAAAATCCTATTTGGAGCTAATGCCTTTTAATTTGACCCCCTTTAAAAAATGAATAAAAATGCACTTTCTGTTCCTTGAATCAGTCACATGCTTCAGCACTGTGATATGGATAATGAGCAGGTGCAAGTGTTGCTTCCCACGGTGGGTTGGCAATAAGGCAAAAATGAGCTCTTGTAATTTTTGAATACTTTTAATGCTTGCGAAAGTTTTAATAATAAGCTGCAAGGAAAACAAACGCTCAGTGTTTTCCCCTCTCAGCGTGAGGTCCTGCAACTGCAAGCACTGCTTGTGATTATTCCTAGCTTGCCACGTGCTTTTATTCTCTTTTGACATATGGAGTTGTTTCTGTTCTCCTCCTGTCCAGCCATACCTGTTTGTGTTGATTGTGTCCATCAGTGGACATTTATTTGGTCTAAGGATGAACCAATAAGCAATTTCTGAGTCAATACTGATCGTCAATTTTGTTTTAATTCTGAGCATCTAATACGATTCAACAAGGTTACTACAGCTTAATTGACCACCTTCAAGTAAAAATATAGAAACTTTTTTAATCGTTTTAAATTTTTTTAAAAATTATGAGGTTAAAAGACTCACTGCTTAGGCTGCTGCCCCGGAACCTGACCCCGGACCAAGAGGAAGACGCTTATGAGAAGGAAGAGGTAAAAATGAAAGCCCATACAGCCTTTTATTCAGATATCTTTTTCATGCAAAGATAAATAGAAATGAATGAAATGCCTGTGTTTGAATTTCAATTTCCAAAACACTAAAGTGCACCTGTTTGACTTGAAATTAAACTTCAGTAGAGAATAGAAAAGGGATGTCACCCACATATCCTTGACAGCAGATCCTGGGCAGCAGGAAATTATGTACAATATCCAAAAAATCTCTTTTTAACATAATTGATGGAGCAAAGAAAGGGGGGGAGAGAGAGAGAGAGAGAGAGAGAGAGAGAGAGTATTATAAAGATGCATAAAAATGTAGGCTAGTAGGCAATGCTCATATTTGTGCCTGTTAAACACGGAGAAAGTGGACATGTGAATGGAAACATAGCGAAGTACGAGTAGTCAACAGTATCTATGAATAAAACCAGGTATATTTACGCTTACCAGATCATCACAATGTAATATAAAAGTCAGTTCCATTCACCAGATAATCGATCGGAGCATCTTTAATTTTGGTCAGTGATTATCTTGTCTGTTTAAACCTTCCTTTGTCGCAGTTCCATTGAAAATTCTTTGTATCACAATTTCTGAGCCTTATTGTTCTCATTTCTGTGTGAAACTGGTTCTGATCTTGTTTCCATGCCTTGATTATAGATTATCCTGTTTTCGGCTTGTGTTCTGACCTCTAACATGAACATTGATTTACTGGAGTCACCCTGGTCAGTTTTTGCACTTCCTGCCTATCCACATGTTGCAGGAAAAGTTTATTTTCAGAACTTTAGGGGGAAAATGAAGGAAATAACATAACTGTATTGGTTACAGTGGATAAACGGTATAAAAGGGGCTATGGTGGCCTGGTGGTTGGGTGCCAGATTACCGACCCCAAGGTCGGGAGTTCAAGCCTCACGATCAAGGGTGTTGTCACTGCTGTCCACCCAGTGCAGCTAACTGGGCTATCAAAGGCCGGCCATGTCACTGTAATGTGAAAGAACTATTGCTGACATTTGTAAAGAGTAGACTGCATAGCTCTCAGCATGTTTCTGTCCTGTGGTGGCGTACTCTTCCCTCGCCAAGAGTCGACTGAGATGGATGGCCTCCCCATGACCCTAATTAGGATTAAACAGTTCAGAAAATGAATGACTGAATAAATAAAAGCGGTATAAAAACACAAACACCTGACTACATAATCAGAATCGTGATGTTAATGTTAATATATTACAGCTCCGATTTCATAATATATAACAATATAGGCAACAAAAGTGGAGCTCTCTGTTAACAGGTGTCCAAGCCCGAGTTTGCTTTTTCGCTCCTTTTATAGTGGGAATTGGGCTTATATTTGTATCACCTGTCTTGTTCGTTTGATAATCACTTTAACAAGTTCATATTTTGTCAAATTGTTTATTTTGGTATTTGCTCCACAAACTGTTATTTACCTGCAAGTCCGTCTGCCTACCTGAGTTAGACTGGATTGTTTTATATTCTATGTAAGTGGTGTATGAGCATCTTTTTTGGATTCAGTTACGTTCTTAATAGTTCAGTTAATTTTCTGTAACCGCTTAATCCTAATTAGGGTCGCGGGGAGGCTGGCGCCTATCCCAGCTGACTCCGGGCGAGGGCAGAATACACCCTGGACAGCTCGCCAGGGCGGAAACACGCTGACGGCTTTGCAGGCTACTCTTGTCGAAAGTCAGCAATGGTTCTTTTATATGAACCTCACACCATAGACAGTGAGAGACATGGCTGGCTTTTGATAACCCAGTTGCTGCACTGGGAAGACAGTGACAACCTGTGGTGAGTGGGGCTTGAACCCCCAACCTTAGGATCAGTGATCCAGCACCTATACCACTCAGCCACCACTCCCCGTTCTTAATAGTGAATATGATTTTTAACTGCTACAGGTCATCACGCAAATGAGTGACACATAACAGCCAATCAGTATCAATGTGGAGGCCTGAATGGGATTCCTGTGGTGTGGCCATGAGCAGACATTACAAACCATACTCCACGACTATGGTGCTCTGTTCAAGAGTTTCGCTACTACATCTTTACACCAACCGTGTCAAAATAAATCTAAAAAAATAAATAAATAAATACAAAAATAAATAAAAAGCAAGCCACTGCAAAAAAAAAAAAAAAAAAAATCTTCAGCATGTGATGTCTTGCTTTGCTCAACTGTAGCAGCATGTTATAAAAAGATCAGTGTGAGCCACTGCGGTTCTTGTTGACCCAGACAGACAGGTGTCTCAGCATTTCACTGAGCCTATCTCAGCATTAAGGCCAGGATCATAATGGAGGTGATAATGACAGAGCCACTCTGGCCTCTGTCACAAGGTCTCCACACCTTTGTGCCTCTCTCACCACTTATTGATCAGCTCAGGCATGGAGCAGAATACCAAGCATTCTAGCATTCCTCAAAGTCAGCAGCTTTCAGCAGTTTTCTGAGAAACTTTGAGAGCCTTAAGGCATTCAAGCCAGCAATGGAAGTGCATTCCAGATGGCACAGAGTCGAGGGCATCAGGATGAAGAGCCCAAAATACCAGCTTAACATTCACTCAGCCAGATCAGTGATGTAATTAAATGTTCATCTCTCAGCCATCAAGCACGATGTCAAATGGTTAAAAAAGAACAACAACATAAAAATCTGGCACAGTGAAAGTGATGATTTGATGATTTGATTCCTCTTGGACTTCCACACTGGCAGCTATTCTCAAGATATCTGTCTGTTGCACTGTGTACACGTGATGATTTTATAATGATGTCCTGATATGTCAGTGCCACATTGCAATGAACAATGACACACTTGGGAATTTATACCTGCATATAATTTAGGCAATATGCAAAACTGTCCGCTTTGAGAAGGTGAACACACATGTTTACTTTTCTCACATATGCTTCCATTAGCTTCCTGCCTTAACACCCCAATTCAAGAGCATCAAACTGTGAACTCACTCGAGCTTCCTTCACGCTCGTCTTCGAGGGTCTGAAGTCATATAATGCATAAATGAGTAATTAAGAAATATTATGAGGAAACAAGTTGGAATAAATCTACTCGGATTTAAACCCTCGTGTTCTGGACTTAGTAGGAGAGGCTTCAAAGCAAATAACAGGGATTTATTTGTAGTCTGCATACAGACCTAATCCTCGGCTTATAAAATAAATAAACACATTTGTCTTCCAGCAAGTGAAAACATTGGAGTTGATCGACGTCTACATCCACTGGCTTTATATAATGTCTCAAGACATGTACAGTTGAATAATATTTATTAACGACATTTTTAAATTTTAATTCTGATAAAATGCATGAATATTTAGGTGCAATGTAGGAGCAAATTGCCTAATAATGCATATGGGTCTGATCACCAAACTCTTAATGAAATGTGTGACACTGACCATTTACATTTTCTGCAGGTTTAGAAAAAATAGTTTTCCCCATTTTTTAATGTATGAGGCCAATATGCATTAAATCCTGCTAGATGCAGGATAATATTCCTTGGAGAAACAGCATCATTAAATGATCAGTAGGACGACTCAGAAAGTCACGATGTAATATGCACAGAATGAATGGCCGTCTATTCACTAATAATAATAACTAAGTAATAATTGTGGAATTAGTTACACCATGATGATTGATAGTGCTGCACATGTTCAAAAGTTCTTTATTATCTGTAGTTAATAAATGCAAATACATCAGAGGTCGGTGGGAGCACAAGATACATTATGTAACATGGAGAGGAAAGGTTATGTAAATCATCGATCCCGTCTGAAGTCTGGTGCTTATTTACCAATTTTGACCCGCACATACAAATTCCATGGTTCATGGTGCGTGCACCTGTGCTCTGATTCATGTGATTATTGGACCTGTGGAGACCTTAGCAGAGGCTCAGCGGGACATGAAAATAATGAGGTCTTTCTCTTGTCCCCATATTGAGCACGAAAAAGGTGTAAAGTAGAAATGGACATACAGTGGTACCTCACCTTACAATAGTCCCAGCAAACAAAAAATTTATGTTACGAAAGACATTTTCCAAAATTTTTTGCCTCTACATACGAAACAAGTTCTCCTTACGAAACGCACCAAACGCACCATTCAAACGCGCCATTCAAACGCACCATTCAAACATTCAAACAACGCACGAGCTGCTTTCCCATCGACTATCTTCCAACATCCCGCCCCACTGGCCTTCCACTGGCTAAGAGGGATGACGCAGCTCTCTCCTATTGGCTATTATGGAGCTGCATCTCCCATAATGCTTTTCGTGTAAAGGACAGAGTTACTGTTGTTTCATGCATGTGCTCATTGCTTTATGTTTTGACTCAGGCTTTTTAACCTTCCATAAACATTTGTAAGATTATAATTGCTAAGAAGACATAGTCAACACACGCGCGCACACACATGCGCACGCACACGCACACACACACACACACACACACACACACACACACGCTCGTGATTTCAGGTGCGAGTGAAAAGAAGAAGTGGGCTCGTGGTATGCGGTTGAGAGTGATATCGCAAAGGAATATGGCCAAACCAGTCTACCATCGATATGATATTGAAGCAGAAAGAGGTCTTAAAAGGTATACTTTTATAATTTTTAATGGGTTCAGGGGGTAGTATTGGGGGCCTTGGAACGAATCACGCGTTTTACATGCAAAATGCGGTTCAATTAATGAAAAATCCAGGTTAAGAAAAAGGCTCTGGAACGGATTAATTTTGTAAGGTGAGGTACCACTGTACTTTATTTTAAAACCTGTATTCACCATATTATACATATTTTGATATGATATTATCTCCCAGGGATGCACTTAAGATTTTGAGATAGTGATTCAAAAATAAACTTGGAAATGGAAATATTTATTCAAGTTTAAAGTTGGTTAGTTGGAAAATGTGCCAGTTTTGTGTTCAGACACATATGCAAATGTCATCTCATCTTCCTACGCTTAATCCAGGGTTGAGTCGTGGGGGCAGCAGCCTAAGGCCCAGATGTTCCTGTCCCCAGCCACTTCTTCCAGGTCTTCGAGGGTGGGGGGCATCGAGGTGTTCCCAGACCAGTCGAGAGACGTAATCCTTCCAGCATGTTCTGTCGTCTCCAGGGCCTCATCCCGGTCGGCCAAAATATAACAGGGAGGCGTTTGGGAGGCGTTTCTAACCAGATGCTTGAGCCACCTGAACTGGCGCTTTTGAACTCGGAGGAGCAGCGGTTCTACTCTAAGCTTCTCCTGGCTGAGCTTCACAAACTATTTCTGAGGAAGAGCCAACTGTGTTAATATTAAATAAATAAATAAATAAATAACTAAAATGTTATACATATGAATAAACTTGAATGAATCTTGAAAGGATGTGATGCTCTTCCATGTGACATTTGAAGAAAAAAAAAAATTAAACCGTCCCAAAAAAAATCCGACATGACTGTATGTACTATGTCTCTTTATTCTTCCATATCACCACATAAGAAGTTACACTGCCACAAGAACTGTAAACACAAAAATATGTTTCATCCCCAGGCATTTCAGTGCATTAAAAATTCAAACACCTGTTCTTGTCCTGTCCTCTCAGACTAAGAAGAGAACAACAACAAAAACGATTACCTATATTCCAGAACACTGGTATTGACATGACTACTACTACGTAGATTCAAGCTTTTCAAATTTTCTTGAGATCATTTATGACCGAGAGCGAAGATCTGAAAAGTAGATGCAATTTGGTTGAGTTAAATGATGTTAGTTTAGCTCTGAACAACAAACACAAATTATGCCATTTCTTTCATTTCACGACCCAGAAATTTTTATTCACGCTTCTATTTTATCCTCTCTGAGTTACTGTAATGAACTGTATTCTACTTTCAGATGCAAATAAAACAAACTGCATTACTGTACCTCACTTTTACCTCTCAGTCATTGACTTTGTGCGAATTTTAATGTTATAATGGTTCCTGGTTTATGTTAAAAAATGAATCGACTGTTTAGACTGATATCCACACTCAGACATGCTTTGTATACATACTGTTCTGGATCCTTATTGTCATGTTTACTGTTATAATTAAAAGTTCATTATTAAAATAGTGAAGATTAGGAAAGAATACTTTTAAATACTTTAAAGTCATTTATAAAACATTTTTATGAAACAGCTGTATACAACTCTCATGATATTGATTTATTTGCTTTGTACAGCTGACAGAGGACTGTACATACTTGCTTAATTACTTACTCACTTATACCCCGACTCACGCAGCTCATTGCTTTGTAACGCACAGTTCATTTAGCTTATTGTAGCTTACCTGCTTATTTATCTAATGGTACGGACCTGTTATCAGTTAACCAAATAATCATTTTTCTAGTACAAACTTATTTTTTCAGCCTTTTGTTGCTATGTCCCATCTTTTCAAGACGTGCTGCTGCTAAATCTGTTTCACTTTCAACATTTGATGTGTTTTCTTTGTTCTACTGTGAATAAAATATGGGATTATGAGATTTGTAAATCACTGCAATCTGTTTATTATTTACATTTGCAATGTCCCAATTTTGTTTTTGCTTTTGTTGTTGTTGTTGTTGTTGTTTTGATTTTGGAAGGGGTTGCAGTTCTAACGGCTCCTGTTTACTTATTGCTTTGTAATAAAATAAAATAAAAAAATGAAATAATGTTTGTTTTAGCTTTGAGCAGTAGGGTTAAAAGTCCTAAAACAGCAGAGCACACAGGAACAGGATTAAATATTAGTGGAACATCATGATAAAGGTTGGTGTCGGCTTAGCGATAAGACAATTCTGTTTCACTTCACTGGAGCTTTTAAGATACAAAAAACATCGCAAACTAGTAAAGGTAAAGTCCGTTGGGCTTTTTACACACGAGCCTAGTGGCTCATCAGATCGGTGCTTATCCCTGGTTTCCATAGCGTCAAGCGACTTTGAGTACAACTCCTTCTGGATGGGACGCTAGTCCACCGCTGGTTACCTACCCAGTATATTTTTACTGGTACCCATTTATACTGCTGGGTGAACAGAGGCACACTTGTGGTTAAGACCTTGCCCAGGGGTATACAGTACTGACATATTATTCTACTTACTCACATACCTACTAAAACTAGTTTAGTTCAAGATTAACAAACTATAATGGGTTATAACTATGCTTTATGTCCTTAAAAAAACATTTGAAAGTTAAAGATATTGTGTTTTGCATGTGTGTGTGTGTGTGTGTGTGTGTGTGCATGCATGTGTGTGTATGAACACATGGCATGTGTGTGTACATTTAGGACAGATGGCACAGGGAATCAAAGCACAGTCTCAATGAGCTGAACTGTCATAGACGCTTTGCCTCAGTACACATCAGCCCTTCCTGTGCTAAAGTCTCTCCCACAACGACCATGCTGGAGTCGAGTCCTATAGAGTCAGCTTAACTGTCAACATGTAATTATAGAATCTTCACAAAATACACAGATGAGTAAGTCAGCCATGCTGCAACCTTGTGCTGTGCTATCATTTTTAACTCAAGGTGTTTGTTGTAGTTTTAAAATTAGTACCTAAGAAGAGACATTCGTCACAGGATCAGATTCATGTTTGTCCTGCATGTGGCACTTGAATGTTTTTAAATGATAAAGCATCTCAAGATAATTGACCCTTCAGCTCTCGGTATTATTTCCTGAAAAAATGAGATACATCCATCTCAGTTATGTAGATCTAATCAGATGTTGATGTATTTTGCGTACATAATCTAAAGAGTGTTGAAAATAAAATTTTACATTTATTTCTTCATATATTCTACTCATGTGCAGTGACTCAGAACACTCTGCTAAGTTCAGTAATAAGAACTGTATAAATTATTTAGCATAAATCTTTTCTACATTAGAAATATCAAAGTAGCATTATAGGTAGGAGATACTGTATTTGTTCCTTGAAGGACATGGTTTTCGTGTAGGGTTTTATATGTTTAGTTTACACATATGTGTACGTATTTCAGTGATGTTAATTCAGTGGAGGCAAAGCCTCTTGAAAAGGAAAAAAGTTAATCATAAAATCTGGTAAATGCTAATATTTGTCAGCTGGTATGTATTACAAGCCCTTTTACCATTCAAATCCAATATTGAAATGATTTATTTTCAATAAAGAATAGCAGAACTTTCATATTCCTCATTCAAATACAGTGCAGAGCTGCATGGTGAGGCGGCGCTTTGCTGTGCCCCTCAGTGGATGGTGTCCTTCACAAACTGTGCTGGTATGCGATGCAAATATTGTGTCACTGTCCCTCTATATATCACAAATGTAATGCTTTCAAACACTCTGATTAAATGCTTTGCATTTTCATAATGTAGATAATCTATAAAATGTGCTTCTGTAATGTCTTTAGGCTGCACGTTATCATAAAACTCAGTTAAAAAAAAGTTACTCGGTGCGGCGAACAGTACCCCTGGCTCGAGGCAGAGGGCGCTTGTGCGTCCCCAGATTCTTGCACAACCCACAATCTTCTTTGTTTACTGTTATAGTTCCTTTACAATCCACTTCATCAAAATGGAAGAGTACATTTCCAAGGTGAGAAAATACACAAATCAGGACTTTCAATCAAAACAAGAGGTAATAACTGTTATACACTTACAATTGCACTACATTTATATTGTACTGTTTATCATATTGATAATACTGTGCATATTACTCACTCACAGGATTAATTCTAGATCTGTTAATATAGATATCAGTAACTTCTAACTTCAGATCTTCAGATTTACATTTATATATACTGTGTATATGTATATATATATATATATATATATATATATATATATATATATATATATATATATATATATATATATATATATATATATATATATATATGGGGTGGTGTAGTGGTTAGGGTGCTTGGCTCATGATTGGGAGGTTGTGAGTTCAAATCCCACTGAGACCCCCAGTGTGCTAAGACCCCTGGGCAAGGTCTCAACCACAAGTGTGCCTCTGTTCACCCAGCAGTATGAATGGGTACAAGTAAAAATATACTGGGAAGGTAACCTGCGATGGACTAGCGTCCCATCCAGGAGGAGTTGAACTCCTAGTTGCTTCATGCTACGGAAACTGGGGATAAGCACCGGCCTGATGAGCCGCTTGGGTGAAAAAAAACCCAACAGACTTACCTACTTCTAATATATATATATATATATATATATATATATATATATATATATATATATATATATATATATATATATATATATATATATATATATATATATATATATATATAGTCGTCATATGTCTGTGAAATTTTCATTATAGAGACTTTACCTTTATCTCCCTCTTACTTGTATGGAGCATGTGCAAACAATTTCCTCCTTGATGAATGAACAAAATATTCTGCTTTTGATTCATGGTCCCACGGAGCGATTTGAAAAGTGGGGGGCTAACTGAAAATGTTTAGATTTTACATTATTTGAAACACTAATCCCATTTCTTGGGTTTAGAAAACAAGTTGTGTGCGATCTTCTGATCTTAGCCTTTCATACTTGCATCTGCACCCAACGACCAAGGCGCAACACGGGCGGTGCTTATATTCTTGTGTCAATGTTTCGAAGCCATGTTTTGGTACATTCCCTAAAAGGCAGCCACTATATTACTACAGGGATCCCTCACTTTCCACGGTTAATTGGGACCCAGATCCCCCCACGACTGCCGAATTCCGCAAAGTACAATCAACCCCCCCGATATATGTGTATATAATATCACTAAATACATATTAAATGCTATAAACTCTTATAATAACAATTAAACGTTCAAAAATAATGCTTAAGATGTAAATAAAATATAAATACACACACATACAGGTGTGCACACGCTGAGATGAGCACCTCACATAAAATGTAAGTAGTTTTGATGGGGGGTTTGGGGTTGTTTTTTGTTTTTGTTTGTTTGGGGTTTTTTTTTGCATAATTGGCCTTGTTTTGTGGCATTTTCCTTACCGTTTCCCCTATTCTTCCTTAATTTCCTTATTTTTTTAATTCGATGAATATTTAAAAATAAAATTTAAAAACGTGATGCACCGAAGCCACATGAATTGAAGCGCGAAGTAGCGAGGGATCCCTGTATATGCTTGGTGCATAAGCATTGATGGTACATGATGTGCATGTAGGTTATACTATGCTTGTACAAACTACACATTTTATACATTTTGAGATGTCAGTCGACATATTTTTAAATTTTCTTTGGGTTGAGAAAAAGTGTGTGTGTGTGTGTGTGTGTGTGTGTGTGTGTGTGTGTGTGTGTGTGTTAGGGGGTTCAGCCCTCCCCAGTCCACCTGGTTCCACCTGGATTCTGATAATAACTTCTAAGGACCATCAACGCAGTTGGAATTAATTTTAACCACAAATGAAATATGTGTCACATGTTTGTGTAACGATTGCTGATTTGTAATATAAAACACAACACACTGTCTGAAAAATTTTTCATTTAGTTTAAAAGGTACTAAAGGTACTAAAACAGGAAACATGATATGGGCTTGCATTACACTGCACATCAAACATCATACTAACTGTTTGGACATTTGTGTCATTGCTTCTCTCTTTGGTATTGATTTTATGTCTGTTGTCAATCAAATGTTGAATAATATATGCTTTTGAGTTCAGGTATATTTATAAATCTGACTCTAAAAGAGTCAGTGCCTCACAAGCTGTCAACCTCACCACACGCCACTGACGTATTTTCACATGCTAATGTTTCACCTGTAGGTCATGTGGTTTTATTTCCATATGTCATTATATTATGCACAATTTCAAAACATATGCCCCTTCACACATTTTCACATGTTTACACTATACATGCAATGACATAGAAAAGTGATGCTCACATATGAAACGTATGTGATTTTTCCAATAAACTAGTCAAAATACATTTCGACTGTGAATACTTTGTATACAGAACCAAACAACTCAGATTTCAAGAGATTTCATTATCACCTAGAACACTGTTTCATTTTGAGCAAAGTTATCATAGAATCAACAACAGCATTCTTTTAAAAGAGTCGACTGAAAGATTCATCTCATTTGTGAACAACTCATTCATACTCATTGGGTGACACGTATGCATTTCTGTCACATGCTCTGAACTACAAAGATGTGCACAGTTCAATAAGTGTGTGTGTGTGTGTGTGTGTGTGTGTGTGTGTGTGTGTGTGTGTGTGTGTGTGTGTGTGTGTGTGTGTGTGTGTATGAGTGTCTGTGTGTGTGTGTGTATGTGTGTGTGTGTGTGTGTGTGTGTGTGTGTGTGTGTGTGTGTGTGTGTGTTGTGCAGGTTGGAGAAAAGACAACAAGGTTTCAGAACAACTTTTCAATCTGGGCACCCAATCGACTTACATTGTAGAGGTCTGTCACACTTTAGTGTTCAATCACTAATCCCATCCAGAAAGCACTGGAGGAAACAGGGCCATTATGGGTCAAAATGAATGAAAAATCATTGCGCTATGATTGATGGGCCCATTCGCCACAGTGATAAGCCACTACTTCACTTTCGCCAACAACACCTTGCGCTATTCTTCTCCACATCATAGATGGTTATTATATGTAATTCTCCTCAAATGATACCTTTTTTCGACTAAGAATTTAACAGCACACATTCACTGATGGTAGGAAAACATGACAACTGAACTTTTAAGTTACGGCTTGTTTTGGCTTTAAAAGTAGAACATGGCTCGAGAAAGAATATACCATTGTATCAAACTGTTCATACTGTCCTTGAGGGTGTATAAGTGGGTTTTTTATCTGAACAGTGAAAAAGGAAATTAAATAATAACAGCCATACTAATATGGGTGTAATTTCTCATCAAACTGGTGAGAGAGAAAAAGAGCAATTTTAAATCTCATCTTAGAAGAAGCTCCCCTGCTGTCAGTGCTCCTCTGTTCATTTGTGTGGTGGGACTTGTATCAGGGCAGCGATCATTAGCAGAAGCTACGACCGCTCTGTGTGATACCACATACACAGCGGGTTGGGGAGAGACCAAGTGCTCTTCAAACATAAAGCAACGTTTCATACTGGGCATATGTAATGTGCAGAAGAAGCTAAGCACTAATATAAGATTTCTTTTTTTTTCTTTTGGAATTGACATCAGATAATTTATTGTTGACAAATGTTTCTACTATCAACGAGGTTTGGACCCTGATAAGTCTGTAGCCATCTGTAGTGGGAACCCAAGAAAGAAAAATTGGACATGTACTCACGGTGGGAGGAAAAGACCTGCTCTCACTTCCCTGCCAATCACGGCAACACTAAGAATCATGTCCATCTGTGAGTTCATGTATGTAGAAGAGGGTGGTGAGTCCTTTCCTCTGAGTATGACATGTTGTCCTGTGATGCAGCAGTTGGCTGACTTCACATGTTTTGGAAGGAAGCATGTGTCGGCCTTCACATCCTCTCCAGCTGGTAGCTGGTGTATGATTGGGGAGAGCTGGCTGATCGGTGGGAACTGGCAGGTCACCAAAATTGGGAGGTAACGTGGAATTCTGCTCTGATAATCTTAAACCGCTGCATGTATGAACTCACAGATACTCATGATTGGCTGATAATCACTTTAAGTGACAGGGACGTGAAATGTTGGCACCACCCCCACCCCCAATCCCGAGAGCACAGTTAAATAGATGTTCCGTGCTAATTTCCAAGGATAGGTGCAAACTTGCAATCTTCATGAAACTTTTTCCCCACTTTGATGAGATGTGTAAAAATTTAATTTATTATATTATAGTGCCCTGAGATGGCCTGGCAAACTGTCCAGGGTGTACTCAGCCCAGAGTACAGCCTCTCCATGACCCTAATTAGGATTAAGCAGTTCAGAAATTTAATGAAATATATTGTATATTTATATACATTTTTTAAATTTGGTAAAATGGGAAATATGTCGCATGGTAATGCAGTGGTTAGAATTGTTGCCTGACAGGAAACAGATTCTGGCCCTTTTTGCATAGTTTGCATACTATTTCAGTGTCTGCATCTTTATCCTCCCTCTGCCGCAGCTTCCTCACACAGTCCATAAACATACAGCTCGGTTAAACTGGCTAAGCTAAACTGGCTGTAGGTGTGAATATGACTGTGAATGGTTGTTTGTTTCAGTGTTAGCCCTGTGATAGATTGGTGACCTGTTCAAAGCGTATCCGGCCTCTTGCCCAAAGTCAGCTGGGATTGGCTCCAGCCTGGGATTAGCTCCAGACCCTGACAGAAAAGCGTTATAAATTATCGCTGGATGGATAAGTATATAAATAATATAGGTTATATTAAATGATATAGGTACAAATAACATCATACAGAAACTATCCTTGAGGGGATCTACCCTTCACTCTTTCACTGGACTGCTGCATTTTAAATGCAGTTTTAATATTCAGTCAAGGTTTATATAGTCTAACGAACAAAGCCAACATCCCTGTGCTAATACTCAAAGAGTCTTTTCACTGCTGGAAGCTCAGACGACCTCGACCATTAATGTGCGACTGTAGAGGAGTACATTTGTGAGGATTTTAAAAAGCCCAATGCCAGCAAACACAACCATTTCCTGATTGCTTCGATTTGTTTAAAGATCCTTTTCGGATTATGTTTGATCATTTCTTATTTTAACATCTGGTGAGTATCTTGCAAATCTGATGATAATTGATTTCTTGATTGTTCAGTGATTTGTTATTCTGTAAGCGATAAGTAGTTTTTCTTCTTAAGTAGACGTCACACAAGGACATCACTAGCACAATTATAATTAATTTATAGGACGGAAAATGTAAACGATGTCATTTAGAGAAGAGATAACGGTCATTTTTTGCTGTTCGCGCCTAAAATCAAAGGAATAAGAGCTTCTTTTCTCACTCACTATTTTCCACCAATGTCAATATAATTTGCAAATGTTCAATACAGTAAATGTGAAATATATGTGAAATTGAACACCAAAGTAGTTGAAATATCAAACTCTCAAGCTAATAGGCCAAGAATTGAATGTGGTAAACTATGAGTTACAGCAATGACACAGCTCAGCTGGTTACTGATCTACAAGATGAAAAAAACGATGGTGTTTGTAGTATTAACAGAACAAAAGGGTGTAATGTTGCATTGCTCTCTACAGGTTGACTGGGTTAAATCCCACTGGGAACATTAATAAGCGGGAAGTGGGATGACATTGTGGATTATGCATGAATTACATGTGGCCCTGTGATGGTCTGGTGAGATGTCCACAGTGTACCCTACCCTCGCCCAGAGTTGGCTGAGATGGGCCTCCGGGCGACCCTAATTGAAAAAAAACCCATAAAAGGAAAGTTGGAATCTAGAAAAAATATACCGCACTATTTCAATACAATATACTGTAAAGCTCTACTGAGATGGCCGAGCAAACTGTCCAGGGTGTACCATGCCCTTGTCTGGAATTGGCTGAAATGGGTGCCAAGCCTCCCTGCAACCATAATTATAATTAAGAGGTTCAGAAAATGAATGAATATAATCTGCATTCTACAGAAGAACAAATGTAATTGTAAATATGCGAGTAAT
Organism: Plotosus lineatus; assembly: GCA_024760905.1. Taxonomy (NCBI): domain Eukaryota; kingdom Metazoa; phylum Chordata; class Actinopteri; order Siluriformes; family Plotosidae; genus Plotosus; species Plotosus lineatus. Next base: position 39,108,892 of record CM045738.1, on the reverse strand, counting down.
TTGCAGTCGAGTTTTCCTTGAACATTTTATTAAATAGTGCTTTAAACGTGTATTTACAATCACTCACAGCATAGAGACACAGGATATCTTCCTTATTGTTGCTCTGCCAGGCTTGTAATGCACCCATTTTTAGTTATAGCCTGTTTAGGGTGCTTTTACCTTCCATCTTGTCTTTTGTAAGTGAAATGCATGCTCAGTAGGATTTGGGTGATTGACTGTGAAAACTTCCACAGTTGCTTTAGCAATAGGTTTCAGATCATTGTCCTGCTGTGAGAGAAAGCAGCATCTTCTGAGTTTTGAGGCATTTGGTTGGATCTGAGCAGTAAAGATACTCCTGTTCACTTTAGAAATTCACTCTGTCAGTGCTGCCGGCGGTCACATCGTCAATAAAGACGACGAAAGTGAAAGTGTTCCTTTTCTCCCCCCTCCACACCTTGCTCAAAGCTTCTCTCGGGTTAATCTTTAGCTAATCTGTCCATAAGTCATTGTCTCTGAAATCTTCAGGCTTCTTAGGGAACATTCTGTAAACAGGTCATTCTGTTCTTTAGACTTACTACAAGTTTTTAAGGTTATGCTGAGTATATACTGGTGTCCTCCATCATGTAATGAATGGTCTTTGATAGAGAAAATAATTTAACCAGCGATGCATCCACATTGATCCTTGTATTGGGTAGTAATCCAATGCCATGCTCATTTACACATATTAACACATAAATGTTGTCCACACAATTATACATGACACAAAATGGCAGAGATAATCGTAATCAAAGAAAAGAAGGTTACTCCTATGGAATCTATATTGATAAAATTTGAACAGATATTTATGTGATGTTTGAAGAAAATTCATCAAAGCGTTCTTGAGATATCACTTTCATAAGAATGGCCCACTTTGACGTTTAACCTATGACTTCCAAAATATAATCAGTTCATTTCTGAATCAGTTCCTTTTACGCAAAATAAAAAAAAAAAATCCCCCCATACGTTCGTGAGCTATCACGTTCGCAAGAATGACTGACTTAATTACGTGACCTTTTGACCTATGACCTCCAAAACCAATCAATTTTTCCGTTAGTCAGAATGGACTTCTATGCAATAAATTTGAATAAAATTTTTCAAACTTTTTTTGAGATATAGGGTTCACAATCGCCTGGATAGATAGATGGGAACATGGACAACAAGAGAACGTAAAGCCTCTGGCCCTAGCTATTGCCGGCATGGAGGCATAAAAATCATGCTTTGTAAAAATATAAAGTGAGGGACTCTAGCATCTAAGGACAACACAAGTGATCTGATATCTTACCTTAAACATCTCAAACATATATCGCAACACAAGATGTTTATTAGTCAGACTAGCAGCTCATATTTCATTGTTTACCCACTTTGTTGTTTAAGAAAATCAGCCACTATTCCTCACTGGCGTCAAGGATTTATAACGTAATGAGGATAACGATTTACAGCTGTGCCAAAGTGCTTTTCCAAAGTGAAGCACAACCTGCAACCCCTACTCAATCCAAAGTAACTCACCAACTACTGTGCTGCATTCAAAATAAATTAACTATAAAATCATTTAAAAAAAAAAAAAAACAGCAGAAAACAACGAGCCTAGTTGCCTCAGTGCATGAACATGCATGTGTGTATTTTCAGAGCTGTCACCAAAATCACAAACAAATTTACCTAAAATATTCAATTGCACTACTAATTAAGAGCTAATAAGTAGGTTCATCATTTTCGTATCAGTACCATCGAGAACTAAAGTCATATGCCAGTGCTTTTGTTCATTATGAAAAAGGTCATGTATAAATTCCTTAACCATAAATGAACAATCATCTTTCTAATTCAGTTTCTAACAAATTCGTTTAACAGACAACATTCAGATCATAAACTGATTATTTCCTCCAACACTAAAATGGCAGAGTTCTTAGTAAAGAATGAAAACTGTTGTTTAAAAAGGCCAGGCCAATAGTTGACATTGTTGCTGTTAAACAGAAAAGCAGCCCTCTCATCAACAGCTATTGATTTTCTAATAGAGCACAAATGATGATTAAAGCATGTCAGTGCCTAATCTTACTGTTTAGATTGTTTTTGAATGTAGTTTTCCTGCACAACACAAAGTCACCCTCAAAAAAAAACGAGAACATAAAGTAATAAGCAGATTCTTTACTCAAGTACCATTGGCCACACTTCAGAGAAGCCCTTATGGGATATTTTCCTGCACACACTGGGTTTACTCGGTGGAGAGCTCTGCAGGATTGCTTTATTCCTGGCCTGGAAGTAACATTTAAACTGCACTTGAACCTGATGCACCCCATGCCCTTCATGGGTAGATGAACTTTAGAGCTAATGCTTTGTGAGAACCATGGGACATCAGGTTGAGCATATACCTCCCTCTCCAGGCTTCAGCTATCTCAGGTCTCCCCTTTAGCCCACCCTCCTTGGTGGCTAATTACACTTCCTTTAATAAAGCTGCCTGCAGACCTTGGATTAGCCTTTTCTGCTCCAAACTTGGGAACCACCTGCAGTCTTCATGTCCTTCAGAACATGGGCTTTGTTTCCTCAAATAACACAGACAAACACCTCAGTCCCAAAACAGTCTCCTGCTTCATTCTCCAACTCAGCAGTTTTTCCAAAATGTGGCTACAAAGCTTTATAGTATTAATGCAATAAAATAAATAAATTTGCTGCTCATTTGAAACACACAAGAGCAATTGTGTTGATGAATGGGGGTCACCGTGTTACCGCTGCTCATACTAATTACTTTGTTTTATGAGTTATTACTCTCCAATTCCTCTTCCAAAGTCATGTTAATGCCACCCTGTGTACATCTCAAATGTGGCTGAATAATGAGCACAGGAAATTTCATTCACATCATAATCATTTGTCTCCTAAAATTGCTTTCCCATAGCTTCCAAATTGGCCATTTTATTCACTCTCATGCTTTATGGGAAAAGATAGAGGCCTGGAAAAAATTCAATGGCTCAAGCGTTAGTAAATATCTCTAAATATAAAACTAGACTCACACAGTAACATAATCCACCAAGCCATTTAAAAAGATTTTCCATCAACATTGAATTTTAGTTTAATAAACTTTGTTCACAAAGCGATATTAGCGGCAGGGTTCATCGAGTGAGGGACCTCGGTCAAGATGTGGACACGGCAAAGCTTTTCAGCAGTCTCGACTGAGCGCTTGAAAATGACTGAATTCAGTATTTAGTTAACTTTGAGCAGGTGCATCAGCGCCACATGATAGATTAGAGTCACATTAATGCAGTTTGTTTTCGTACATCCAACTTGATTCATCATGTATCTTCTGAATAAAATATATCTCTATTCTCGAGCTTTATATAAGAAACAAACCCAGATCAATTACCTTCTGCAAACAGCTGCATTCTTGTGGTGCTATTTTAACACACACATTAAATGTGTTAAATAATTGTTAGTGGTAAAGTTACTGTGAATGCCCAGATTCATCAGAAATTTTATGGCATAAACATTTACAATACTCGAGTCAATCATGCTCTCACTGAATGAAATTAAATCTAGTAAGGGTGCATTATAAATTAAGTAGAAACCATAAAACCGTGTTTGATGAGAAATCTCTCTCTCTCTCTCTCTCTCTCTCTCTATATATATATATATATATATATATATATATATATATATATATATATATATATATATATATATATATATATATATATATATATATATATATATATATATATATATATATATATATATATAAACCGAGCAGTGGCAGCCTAGTGGTAAAGGTGCTGGATCACTGATCCTAAGGTTGAGGGTTCAAGCCCCACTCTCAACGGGTTGTCACTGTCCCCCCAGTGCAGCTAACTGGGTTATCAAAGGCCGGCCGTGTCTCTCACTGTCTATGGTGTGAGGTTCATGTAAAAGAACCATTGCTGACTTTCGACAAGAGTAGGCTGCAAAGCCATCAGCATGTTTCCGCACTGCAATGGCTTGATGAGCTGTCCAGAGTATACTCTGCCCTCGCTCGGATTCAGCTGGGATAGGCACCAGCCTTCCCACGACCCTAATTAGGATTAAGCGGTTATAGAAAATGAACTGAATATATATATATATATATATATATATATGTATTTATCCCCCAGTGCAGCTAACCTGGTTATCAAAGGCCGGCCATGTCTCTCACTGTCTATGGTGAGAGGTTCATGTAAAAGAACCATTGCTGACTTTCATAAAGAGTAGCTACATAGTCGTCAGCGTGTTTCTGCCCCTTGCTAAAGGGTTGTGTCAGGAAGGGCATCCGATGTGGCGACTCCTGGTAAAGGGAAAAAGCCGAAAGAAAAAGAAGAAAGATGTATATATATTCAGATTCTCATCTGCTCTATGTCTATAAATCTAATCAGCATTTATTTAAAGAGACTGTTTTCGTGCAAGCCTGATTGGAGGTTCATGAGCTTTTGTTTTGTTGTGTTCTTTTTTCCTCATAAATCTGTTCCACTTTCACTCTCTTCCGTGTCGCCTTCCTCGTACAACATAACACAACCACACAGTCCATTCTTTTTACAGTATATAAAAAAATTGGGAATAGATCAATGACTCTCGTTTTCCAAATACAAACCAGATAACATTATTTTAATGAAATTATTCAGCTAAAATCAGTGTGTTGACAAAAGAAACATTTTCACAAACACATTTTTCCAAACTAATTAGACAATTAAAGATTCAAACTGGCCATACTCTATGGATGGAAGGGACAGCATACTCTCACTTCTCTGTCAATCCAGTGACACGAAGTAATCATGGGTGTATTATGGAGCGAAAGTGTTAGGTTAGGCTGGTAGGTGTCATGTGATAGAAGGAATTGGATTCTGGAGTGTAAAATATGGGGAAAACGTCAACCTAGGTCTATCTATAAACTATAAATCTATCTATAAACAAGGTCTATCTGCCATTGCATTCAAAGGGCAGATAGAATAAGTTAATTCTTGGTTGACAGAATGGTCAAAGAATACTAAACAGGGTATAGTGGCATGCTGGTGTAGTGGTTAGCACGTCCACCTCACAGCATAATGCTTCTTGGTACGAGTTCAGGGCATCTTCTGGGTACTCTGGTTTCCACCAGCAGTCTAAATACATGCACATTAGCTTAACTGTCTGTTCCAAATTGCCCCTGAGAGTGAGTGTATATGGTTGTGTGATGCTACTGCACTTGTCTGTGTCAAGCTGATCAGGGTGTAATCTCCAGCCTCCCTGAGAACCTAGTAGGATTAAGCCGTTCCGCAAATGACTGAATGAATATACAGGGATATACAGTATATGTGTTTATTCAAGTTTAACGTTCCTGACCTTAGTTATTGATGGTAATCATCTATTTATATATTCAGTTGTTGTCACTCAGTCATGTTCACTGCTTACAAATATATTTTAAAGCAAAGAAATGAACATAGCTGGGCCTGCACAAATTTTAGCTGAATCCAATTGGTCTGTGGTACATGCTGACGTGTCATTAGCAGTGCCTGCATTTTTGCATTGTATTATCCTCCCATACACTAAGCTGTGATGTTCCTGTCGGAAGTCGTTCATGCATTCTCATTCTCGCAGCAGGCAGGAGTGTAACAGAATGCCTGAGACTCCTGGTTGAGGAGCGCAGCATGGAGCCAGGCTTCTGAAGGCGCCTCAGCAGCAGGATGGAAACAACATTCATTTTGGGTGCAGCTTTTTTTTGAATGGACAGATGGTAGGAGAGAAAAATAGTTCTGTTCTCTATGTGTTACCTCAGTCATGGACACTGCCATATGCTAGATTTCCACAAAGCAGAACACATCGACAGGAAGACATATCTGGAGTTTGGGTCATTAGTAGGAAAAGATGTATTATGTAAGATGATCAGATAGAGGAAGAACCTCTGGTTCTGTTCATTCACATTGATGTTTCTTTGAGAGCCTATTTAAAGAAAACATCATACAAAGAAATATAATTTACAAAGGAAACCCTATGGTGATAGAAAATTACCTGCACCAAGAAAAGTATCAGGAAAAGTATGACATTAATTTCACAGCAAAAAACACCATATCTAAAAAACACACAGATCCAAAACACAAGTGCTGTTCGAATGTAATATTTAAGCAAAAATAAAGTTCTTCCTACATGAATCTTTGAACAAAAACAGGAAGAAGCACAAACTCGGAGATTAACACCACAGTATGTTAGGTCTTTTATTCCAAGAATGCATCTGTAGGACTCTTTTAGACTGAGGGACTTCAGATGATATGTATTCACCAATCGATTGCATCCGCCAAGGTTATCTTGTACATATTTAATTCCTAAATGTATGTAATATTTACATGGATCAAAGTGTAAAAATAACTTTTTTTCACGGTCATCACAAAATCAGACCAGAGTGAACATCTAATTACCTGAGTGAGGAATAGATGGGGGGGGGGGGGGGTTGCCTCCAGTTCTGGACACATACAAAATAAACAGAGTCCTCTGCTTTAAATTCCGGTATATAAAATTATAATGAATATGATAACACACCCCACAGTAAACATACAGACTGGTTTATCAGTAGAGTCAAGGGAGGAATGTGTCCACTGATCGAGCAGAAATTTCTGAAATGACCGATTGTGTGCTCAAATTATTAACACTGTTGGGCAGCTATTCATTTTGCATCCCGCTTCTGCAAAGGAAAATTAAACCTTTGTATTTTTTTTTTTTCAAAACTGAGCCTCACTATCTGAAAATAATTAGAATGTTTCTCAAAATAAATATTTAATATCATCACAGTTAAGTTGGTTTTATATTGGATATTTAATGTATATTGGCACTTCTAATTTTAACTGCATTTAAAGAGCTTTATAAACATTTTTTTAGCTTGAAGTCACTCATGTTTACACACTTTATTTTGCATTGAAATAGAATTTTTAGCAATTTTGCACTCGATCATACATGTGTCTTACTTTTGGGCCTTTCTAAGACCATAAAAAATTTCATCAGGGTCATCAAACAGAGACATCTCATTTCTATCTTTTTTCTCACACACACACACACACACACACACACACACACACACACACACACACACACAGATTATTATTATACTCATGCCTCAGTTTTACGGACTAATAGGGGGGAACACTGGTCCGAAGTACCCAATTGTCCGAAGTTTCCGATTCCATACATTTCAACGATTACGTCACGAAAAACTTTTACTTAAGCACACTATGTAATCTGCAAATGTAAATACTGTACCTATACTCTGTAAATGTACACCATAAGATCAGGGGTCAGGAACCTTTTTGACTAAGTGAGCCAAAAAAAAGACATATTTTAAAATCTAATCCTCTGAGAGCCATATATATATATATATATATATATATATATATATATATATATATATATATATATATATATATATATATATATATATATATATATATACATATATGGCTCTCAGAGGATTTTATATATATATATATAAAATCAGGGGTCAGGAACCTATGGCTCGCGAGCCAGATGTGGCTGTTTTGATGACTGTATCTGGCTCTCAGATAAATCAGGTGGCCTTTCTTAACAGAACAACAAATACATAATTTCACTGTCATTTAAATAAAAATACAAAAAAGCCATCAAATAAAACAAAAACAGATGAATAAATCTCGCGCATTTAAATCTATACATCTATTTTCAATGCCACGTCACTGTGGCGTGCAGCGGAGAGCCAATCCTTTCTGTACGCCAGTGTGTGGGCGGGTTTGATACCTTCAAACTGTAATTTTATAGGATTGTAACAACAGCCACAGACTGCGCATGTTGTTTTTGAGTGAAGAGGTAAATTTCCCTCGTTTTGATCAGCTCAATTCCACGAAGCCAAGCACAGCTGGCAAGCAAACACAAAAGGACAGACATGGAAAAACTTCAACCCGCAGACCAGCTGATTGCCAAAACTTGGGACGCGCTTCCTGTCACATAAACACTGCAGCGTGTGAGTCCAATAAAATTAGAGTTTCAAGGTATCGGACCCGCCCGCATACAGAAAGGATTGGCTCTCCGCTTCGCACCACAGTGACGTGGCATTGAAAATAGATGAATAGATTTAAATGCGCGAGATTTCTTCAAGCCAGTCTGGTTATCTGGCGGACACTTTCGGAAACAACGGCCTGCGTCCGGACAATCCGGACTACTCATAAACTACAGATTTTGTCCGTTACATGCAAAATCTGTTAAAGCGAAGTCTGTAAAACCGAGGCATGAGTGTATTATTATTATTATTATTATTATTATCATTAGTAGTACTAGTGGTAGTAGTAGTAGTAGTAGTAGTAGTAGAAGTAGTATTTGTTATCTAAAATCGGCACCCCAATGTTCTAAGGCCTCATTGTAAACAACTACAATGGATTTTCAGACTCTGGCCCCTAGTGAGACAGATGCTCGACAGATGCTTTGAGAAGTCATCTTTACTAATTACACTTTTTTTATATAGTCCCAGAATTGTCCCAACCGTGAGCTCAAGTCCTCTAAAGCATTTTTTTTCAAACCCAAGGACTATGGGATGCCATTAATTTTGAGCTATTGTCAGAGCCTGCAGCTTCAGGAGCTATTGTATAGCTTTCACTCCACACAGAAGCATCCACATGCCTTACTGCCTAGGATGTGATGCAGTAATGGTGTCTGTATGGGGTCATTATTTTGTCTTCATGAAGCAGGTATCAACTGTGTATAAAAGAATCATCTTGAATATTCTACATATTATGTCCACATCGCTTGATTGACAATGGTAACTCAGTGGTTAAAACTTTGGATAACCAAACAGAAGGTCTTCAATTTATGCCCTGGTAGCATGAAGCTGCTGCTGATGGACCCATGAGCAAGGCCCTTAATCCTCAACTTCTGAGCTGTATAAATAAATTAAAAAGTGTGTTGTTTTCGAAAAAGGTGTCTACCGAATACTGTGAACGTAAGATTGAGATAAATACTAATAGAGGCAATATTTTTGATCACATGTTTGGAAATTATCCCTGAGCTTTCATTCACAGAATCAGAGACTGAAATGCTTTTACTCCTCGCTGTTCATGTGCTCTTAAGTGTTTCTGACTCTACGTCAGCCACCTGGTAAAAAATGCAATTCAAAGCTGGCAAGGATTTATATTTTTTTTTGGGCAATAAAACTGTTTTACATTTGTTTATGTGCTCATTTAACTGTATAGATAAGTATCTCGATTTAGCACCTTTGTGATGTTATCCTCACACTAAATTAAACAATTACAATCATGATATGAGTGGGATGGTGGTGTTGTGACTAGCACATCCACCTCACTGCAAAAAGGTCGGTCCAGGCTTCAATTCCCAGCTTGGCTGTTTCTCTGTGTAGTTTGCACATTCTCCCCGTGCTTGCGTGGGATTCCTCTGGGTACTCCAGTTTCCTCCTACAGTCCATAAATATGCAGAGTATGTTTATTCGTTGTTTCAAATCTCCCCTAAGAGTGAGTGTGAACGGTTGTGGGAGTGTTGGCTTTGCGATGGCCTGTCAAGCAGTTCAGGGCGTAACCCGCCCTTGTCCAGAGTCGGCCTTGCCGCAACAATAATTTGGATGAGGCAGTTCAGAAAATGATTGGATAAATGAATGAATGAATTATGATATGCCTTCCAGTCAGGGCCAGGTGTTATTCACTGTGTGTTACTCACTTCCTACAAATGTTTCATTCACAAAATGAATGCCTGCAGGAGGAAAATTGTAGCAATTACGCTGGACTTTCAAAGTGGTAAGCTCATTTGACATTAGTGTGACAGTGGTATTTATAGACGTACAGAATGCCACCGCCTTTGAGAAAACGTTCCAATATTACCAGGCCAGCTCACTCACTGGAAAAGCCAGCATGTCAGCAAACAGGCAGCTGGAGATCAGGACATTGTTAACAGGTTTCAGGAAACCAGAACAGCGTATAACCCAGGGCTTAGTTCATCCTCATCTCTGTGCATAAGATTAAAAATCTGAATGAGATGGACCATGTCTTAGGAAAAAAGTTATACAGTAATAAAAAAAATAATAATTGAAGCTCTTCGGGCTTTAATAACACCACTGAAAAAATATCCACAGACAATATCCGAAGAAAGAGGATTTGAATTTATGGAGGATTGGGTGTTTCATGTAAACAAACTGACTATAACCATTTTTTTGCATTAAATGAATGTGCATTTGCAGATGTTTCTGTGTGAAAGTGTAAAATATGGTGGTGCCTATACAAACATTTAGCACAGTTTGATTAGCAGCCTGAAGCTTACTGTGAGAATGGCGAATTCATGTATAAATGCATATAACTGTAGGGCATTTATTAAAGTTGCATCAGTTTTTTACAAACTGAAGACAAAAATTAAACTACAAGGGCACATAGAGAGAGCAAACCTCCACCAAACCCTAAAATAACAGAAGTACATTGTACCAGCTACTGTATTACCAATTATCTTCTAAATTGCTGCATTATGAGCGGCGGAGAACTCAGTAAAATATTTGCCATATGTTTGCGAGGCAGCATTTACGGACAGACTTTTTTTTTCATAATAAAATCTAAAGCCGGACATGTAGTAGCTTTTAACTATGTTCCATGCATATCCTGCATCTGTTGTTTTTGTCAAGCTTCAGAAAATAATAAAACCATCTGATGACATTTTAGGAGGTTGGAGGAAACCATAATTCCCTGTATCTATGACTAAGTTCACGCTCCTCACTCATTGACAATGACAGAGGTGGAGTACACCCTGAACAGTTCGCCAGACTATCACAGAGCCAACACACATAACCACTCGCACTCACATCTAGGGGAAAGTTTGAATAGAAAATTATCCTAAAGTGCAAATCTTTGGTCTGTGAAAAGAAACTGGAGTGCCCGGAGGAAAGCCAGCGCAAGGAAAACCTGAAAACTCCACCCTGAAACACTCAAGGCTGGGACTCAAACCCAAGACCTTCTTGCTGTGAGTTGAATATGCTAACCACTATGCTAATATGCTGATGAACCTGAATTGTCCAAGCACGCATTACTTGGAATGTTAATAATCAAATACAGCAGTCCATACAAAATAGGATTGTTGTTTACCTTCTCCTCTCCATTCTGATCTATCGTCAATCATAATGCAGCAAGGCAGTCAATCATCTGGCAGTCTTTCAATTTCAATATTCAATGCTTTTATTCAATTACAATCTACAAATCAGATACTCAGACTCGTACGGGGCAAAGATTAATAAATCAAATAAATAAATAAATGATAAACACAGCAAGCAGATGCTTACATAATTATTATTTACGAAAACTACAGACTACAATACTCTGTCACTCATGTCGAATCCTTCATTCGAATTCCAGGTGTTCCTTTGGAGCTACGTGATAACTGGCTTTGATCAGCGTATCACAACAACTCTGTCTTTCATCTCCGGAAGCGCGGTTTGGTTATGAGGGGGAATTTTGTATCAAGCATGAACCGAAGGCTTGGCACGACCTCCACTTGTGAATTTCTTATTCAGGCCTGTAGTCAATCTTATAATGCAGGCTTAGTTATATCTCCAGTATCAATCTTCTGTTAATTCCTCAATGCATATGACACATAAGGGGAAGCATCAACTGAGCGTTGATCACAAATAAGGTACTGAAAGAGCTCTTCAAAAAAAAAAAAAGAATCCTTTTTTTTTCCGTGTGGGCCCAAAAAAATCAATGCACTTTTATTCTAGACACTAAAGAACATCCCTAAATTCTAGGTTTCAGTCTGTTCCCATATTTTAGATAAGCACTGAATTTAAAGCAGAGGATAAAGAGTTTTGTTTTTTTTTTGTTGGTATGTCAGTCACGTCTTGCACGTCTCATGAGATCTTCTTAAGGAGCTCTTACTGTGTGGAGGTCCAAAGGGTTCAATATCAATTATTATACATGCCCTCTAAATAATAATAAAAAAAATCTCATTCTCAGGAAAAAAAATCAGGGAAATAGCAAATACATTTCATTATTGTTATATTCAATTATGATAATTGAGGGAGAAAAAAGCCTGCAGGTATTAAGCATACTAAGGAGACCAAAAAAAAAAAAGTCTTGTAAATTAAAGCAATTTTCTTTACAGGCTTTTTTTCACCCCAAGCTCCTGTGTTGATTCAAGAGGTTATGACTACAGGCTCTGTGTCCACAGACGAGTGGAATTAAATACATACTTAAATACTTGCTAGAAGGCCCTGACCTATCTCAGCTATTAATGAACAGCTCTTGGTTTTCGAATTCTACTTCTACGACTTCTATCTATAAAGCTCAGGTGCAGCAGGAGGAACTCAGCACGGGATGCTCACTTGAGGGGTGAAAGAAAAGGAAAAACTGAAAAGTTAAATTATTTAGCCATGGATACAACCTGAAAAAATGGCAGTGGGGCACTTCAACAGGATAGCAAGACCACATGACCAGTCACGACAACAAATTTATTACCCATTAGGCAAGATAAAGGACAGTGTTCACCTCCCTTTTTCACACACCAACAGTATTTATCTCCTAGTGTCTCTCAGACTGCAGCAAATTTGGTTACATCATGAATCTCCTGGAATGGATTCACTTACTGATGCTGTGTTAATGAAGAATTTTCAAGCCTGTTGATAAAACAAGCTGAACTTAACACTTCTAAATGTTTGAGTCAGCTTCATCATGCTTTCCCATCTTATCAGTACTCTGTTTATAGAAATACTGTACACACAGCACATTTTACTACTTTTTTTTTTTTTTTGCATATTCAGCATATCATGATTCAAATTCACATTTTGCAACAGACTTACAGTGATGTTTTAAATAGATTCATAAATCGAATCTCTTGAGAAATGAGAGTGGTGTATATGGACCAAACCTGCTTCTAGTAAAAGCTCAGCAAAAAAGATACATCGTGATATATACCGATCAGCCATGACATTAAAACCACTGACAGGTAAAGTGAATAATATTGATTTATCATGTTACACTGGTCCTACTTAAGGGGTCAGATAGATTAGACAGTAAGTGAAAAGTCAGTTCTGAAAGTTGATGTGTTGGAAGCAGGAAAAATAGGTAAGTGTATGGATCTTTGTTTTATACATTTGACTAAGGGCCAAATCATGATGTCTAGATGAATGCATGAATCCATCATCGCAGTTCTTGTGGAAACACATGTGTTGCTTATCCTGGGTTTACACTGGACTCATGATGCCCGCCATCTCCACAATTCAAAAATGTGTGTTGCTCCATGATCTATGACCATATTGGAGCATGATTGAGGTATAAAAAATCACAGGGTGCATCCAAGAGATTAAACTTGTAAGAATTGTGTTTCCACATTTATCAAGATCCCCCACAATGGCACATCAAGATCTAATATGCTCTGTTAAGGTTGTTATGCTCTAATAGGCTTTACCACAATTCTCACGTTCTATCACTATCGGGGTCAAATTGTAATCAATTATAATATAATTTGTGACATGATCACTACAATCATTACGGTTCCACCAAGTTCCTTCAAGATCTTCATGATTGAACACCCCAACTTCCCACATTTATCACAGTTCTCTCAGGTCATGGAGATTGCGGTCCCAGTGTAAACTCAGGTTTACCTGGAACAACGACAGCACCAGGATGCCTATGCCATGTTATAGATTGGGCAATATTCCGCTTGGAAACTTTAACCCCTAGCGTTCAGATGGGAATAACCTTTATGCCCACCTACCTAAATATTGTTACAGACAAAGTATAAAAATATAATTTTTTTTTTACATAAAAATACATACATATATTCTAGAGAGAGAGAGATTTTTTATTTACTATGACTACTACTACTACTACTACTACTACTACTACTAATAATAATAATAATAATAATAATAATATTGATGATAATAATGGTGTGACAGTGACGCAACAGTTACTACATTCGCCTCACAACCTAACAGTGAGGTCTGGGTTTGATTCCCAGTCTCGGGCTTTTCTGTGTGGAGATTACATGTTCTCCTTGTGCTTAAATGGGTTTCTTCTGAGTGCTTTGGTTTCCTCACATAGTCCAAAAATATGCACAGTAGGCTAATGAGCTGTTCCACATCGCCCCTAGGTGTGAGTGTGAATGGTTGTGTGTGTGTGTTGGCTCTGTGATGGCCTGTCTGTCCAAGATGTATCCCGCCAGGTTGTAATAATCTGTCCGAACTGTAATATATATATATATATATATATATATATATATATTTTTTTTTTTTTTTTTTTTTTTTTTTTTGGAGAAACAGGCATATGCAAATTTAATACCTGCCCAATGAGTGTGCTAATTTAAGAACTGGGCAACAATTTCATTTGGGTCTGTCTGTCTTCCTTTCGGCTTTTTCCCTGTTACTCGGGAGTCGCCACAGCGAATCATTTGATTCGCACGTTTGATTTGGCAGAGGTTTTTACGTCGGATGCCCTTCCTGTCACAACCCTTTTTAGCAAGGGACAGAAACACGCTGACAACTTTGCAGCTACTCTTTACGAAAGTCAGCAATGGTTCTTTTACATGCCTCTCACCAAAGACAGTGAGAGACATGGCCCGCCTTTGATAACCCAGTTAGCTGCACTGGGGGGGGACAGTGACAACCCTGTGGAGAGTGGGACTCGAACCCCCAACCTTTGGATCAGCGATCCAGCGCCCTATACCACTAGACCACCACTGCCCCTTGAAAAAAGAAATACAATTGGATTTATTTTGAATTAAATTTTAAATACTTCTAGAAACACAATTCAAAGTTAACTTAGACATTCTTGTTTAAACCATTATGCTGTTGAAAGTACTACCTCCTAAGTGAATTAGTCAAACCATTCAACACACTGCCATTCTGACTTCCTGTTTCAAAGGAAATATACCAACACGTACAATCAAATCCATGAATCCATTTCATAGAAACTTTACAGTTTCTAACAAAGTTCATCAGTGCATCAGAGCCAGAGGTCACCCAGAACTCTTGAAAATTAGTTCACTAAGTCATGTAACATATTACTCGATTTAACAAGGCACTCATTTGACCCCATTTAATTCTCCTATTCTTTTGATCATTCTGATAATATCAAAGAAGTAACTAAAGAACTTGCTCATGTGGACTCATTTTCACAGGCAGCGTAATGCATATCACAGAGCTTGGTGGAGAATCTAAATTCACACTGTGTGATCTGGATTCTGCAGACTGGCACTCTTGTGTACTGCTGCTGGGCGTGGACGGACACAATAAAAATGCATGCAAATGAAAGAGTGAAAGAACGGATTAATGGATTATCAAGCCACATCTAATGAAGATTTGTGTCTGGATGTGTGCTTGCCTTAGCCGATTCATCTCTTAAGACAACAGCATAAGAGAGGGAGGGGGGAAGATTTATAACCCTGCTCATATCTGTAATTAAAGTGTCTTATTTCTCTGCAGTGTGAAAGCTCTAGTAACACTCTGAAATACTAACTAGCAAATGCACCATTTATGACGCCTTAATTAAATCCATCGTGCTAAAAATAACTGGAGAGAAATGTAGTGCACTGGAAGTTTGGAGTAAAAACCTGATAAAATGAGTGAATAAATCCCTAATGCCAACATTTAAGTGAAAGCATGCTGATATATACAATAAAGTCAATCTGGAGTAAAACGCTAATTGTTTGTTTCTGCTAAAACTCACATTAAATATACGTCTAGTAAAATAATGCTAACCCTGTGTTCAGCGATTAGGTTTTCCCTTCAATTTAAAATGTTTAATAACTGTAATGATGCCAATAAATTACCAGGATTTTTTTTTTTTTTTTCGTGTCTGATAACAGCAGAGAGGAACACTGTGCAAGCTTGATAAGTAAAAATCAATTTGTGATAATTAATAATTAATAGGAATGCTGCAATGAGTTATTGTCACCCAGATGCTGTTTTGTTTTGCTCAGTGTGAATCTGCCAAAAAAAAAGAAGTGTTTATGCAAAAACACTTCTTTCAGATTAACATATAGAAAGGCACATCTTTACATTAGCTTTTGGTGAAAGTGCCTTACAGACCTCCACAGTACCAGACATGGCCTGGTTTAGAGTTTATTACTAAGCAGCTGCTTTCATTTTTCAGACCTGCTGAGGCTCTGGGAGAATTCACTAATTATGCAAACACGACTCAGAGAAATGTTGAGTAGCACAAGGAGTTCAATGCTATCGCCAGTCCACATTACCTCATCTAAAGAGATTTAAGAGAAAAGAAAAACGCTCTACAAATTTGAAGCAATACCCTGTGGTATCACCAAGACCTCAGCTGATGAAAAGAGAGAAATATTTTTAATAAATTCCATAAAACATATTTAACTGTTTAGATCTTTTTTTTTTTTTTTTTTTTTTTTTTTTTTTTGGGGAGGGGGGTTCACATTCATCGTCATTGTCCTCATCTTCTGCAACTGCTTCTTCCTGGTCAGGGTTGTGATCAATCAGGCATCCATCCTGAAAATAATTAGTGTAATGCAGGAATGCAGGGCAGTGGCTGCCTGGTGGTAAAGGTGCTGGATCACTGATCCTGAAGTTGGGGGTTTAAGCCCCACTCTCAACAGGTTGTCATTGTCCCCCCAGTGCAACAGACTGGGTTATCAAAGGTCGGCCATGTCTCTCACTATCTATGGTGAGAGGTATAAAAGAACCATTGCTGATTTTCAACAAAAGTAGCTGCATAGCCGTCAGTGTGTTTCTGCCCTGCGATGGCCTGGCGAGCCGACCAGGGTGTACTCTGTCCTCGCCCAGAGTCGGCTGGGATGGGCGCCAGCCTCCACGCGACCCTAGTTAGGATTAAGCGGTTCAGAAAATGAATGAATCAATGTCATGCAGAAATGCAGGACAGCATACCTAGTGAGCAATACAGAGTAGCCACCTGGCATATTAAGGAAGAGTGAAGAAAATGACAGAACACAGAGAAAACCTGTGCAAATGTGTTGAAAAAACTTGAGTTCGGGTTCATATCAGCCTGCTCCATCTCTTTGGGATTCCATAATTTGCAGCTAGTTAGTCTGCCTTGTTTTGTGAATATACGGTAGTACCTCACGTTACGAAAGTCTCACCAAATGAAAAATGCAGGTTACGAAACGCATTTTCCTAAAATTTTTGTTTCCGGATACGAAACAAGTTCAAACGCGCCATTCAACCATTAAAACGCACCATTCAAACGCGCCATTCAACCATTAAAACGCGCCATTCAAACATTCAAACCATGCACGAGCTGCTCTCCTATCAATGACTTTTAAACATCCCGCCCCGCTGGCTTCCCATTGGCTAAGAGGGATGACGCAGCTCCCTCCCATTGCGTATCTGCCAACATCCCACCCCGCTGGCCTCCCACTGGCTAAGAGAGATGACGCAGCTCCCTCTTATTGGTTATCGCCTAACATCCTGCCCCGCTGGCCTCCCATTGGCTAGGAGGGATGACGCAGATGGGGATGATGGTTATTATACAGCTGCAGCTACCATGATGCTTTTTGTGTAAAGGACAGAGTTAATTTATGAAAGCTTTATTTCTTGACTCAGGCTTTTAACCTTCCATAAAAATTTGTAAGATTATAACTCTGCTAAGAAGACATGGTCAACACACGCGTGCACAGACACACACACGCGCACACACACACACACACACACACACACACACACACACACACACACACACACACACACACACACACACACCCGTGCGTGTGATTTCCGGTGCGAGTGAGAGGAAGAAACGGGCTCGAGTGATATTGCAAAGGAATACAGCCAAACCCATCTACCATCAGTACGATATTGAAGCAGAAGGAGGTCTTAAAAGGTATGCTTTTATAATTTTTAAAGGGTTTATGGGGTAATATTGCGAGCCTTGGAACGACTCACGCGTTTTACATGTAAAATGCGGTTCAATTTACAAAAAATGCAGGTTACGAAAAAGGCGCTGGAGTGGAACGGATTAATTTCATAAAGTGAGGTACCACTGTACACTCTAACTTCAGAAATCAGGGCACATTTAATGCTGTGATGACTTGTAAACCTCTTTACATTCATGCACAAATTTTTCTGCATGTTGGTGTTTCCTGAGTATATCCTACCCGCAATCTGACTGGTCAAGTCATAATAGCATTAATTTACATGTCTTTAGTTCTTCTAGCATGGCATGTTTATGTGTTAAAATCTTTTAATGGGAGAATTCAATTGAAAGATTTGTAAAACATTAACAGTATCTGAAACCCTTAACAGCTTTATCTATACTGAACTATTCCTTGACAAACCCCATGTTAGTATTGGTGTTGGTTTTTGTTTCGGTCCTGTCTCCACTCCTCATCCTGTCATTGGTTTGTTGCCCAATTGTGTCCATCTGTTCTGTGACAAATCACTAATTGATTATCTGTCTAAATGCTGTTTGCTAAGTGCTCTGCTGTTCTCTTTCCTTTGTATTTTTGAAGTTACTTTGCAGCATTTTATTTTTTACTTCCAGGTCTTACTTTACTAATCTTGTTTCAGTGAACTACTTTAGATTTTTAGCACCTTCCCTGTGTGCATGTGTTATCTTTATGGCATGGCACCTACCTGTTCAATGACCCATGCAATGGATTTTGACAACATTCCTGGAAAACTTACAATAAAACAAATGCAAGTACTTACTTTCTTCCTGCCTGATTCACCAACACATTACTCCTGCTAATACTACCTATATGAATTACACACCTATCTGATGCTCAGGTAAAAATGGAATGCACAACCAGAACGCCTCAAACTCGGCCTTTACAAATGAGACCAATTTGCTGGTGGACTGAGTGAGTTTTGAATTCATTTAGCATGAAGCGGATCCTGTACTCAGAGCTATTACACAGAAAAAAAGCAATGTGTATGTATAATATGATACCATTAGCAGAAAAGAGTAAGGAAAATAATTATGTAAAAATTTAACTGAAGATTCACAAATCACTTGACTCGGTCATTTGCCAAACTGCTTAATCCTAACTGGATCACAGTGAGGCTGTAGGCTATCAGAGCCAACACTGGTGCATCCTGAACAACTTGAGAGACCATCATAGGATGAAATCACACACAATCTTTCACAACTAGGGGCAATTTGGAACATCAAATTAGACTAATGTTGTAAGGAGAAAACTGTAGTACCCCAAGGAAACCTATGCAAGCACAGGAAAAATGAAAATTCCACACAGAGACAACTGACCCCTGGACTCGAACCCAGGAACTATTTACTGTGAGGTCGATGAGCTAACCACAAACATTGTGTCGCCCATAAGCAAGAGTCTTTGATTGGATATTCAGAAGACATATCTTATGGTCATGGAAAAGAAGTCGCTGCATTTCTGAAGGGTCAAATTAGTGTGCTTCTGTGTTTACAGTTAACTCTTTAACGCCCAGCAGGACCATATGGTACTCCTTCAAAAAATGCTAATAACTACTAGACGCATTGTACTCAGTGCTGCTGCCGTTCAGAATGTGTTCTATACTTGTTTTAGCATCGCCTGATGCAACACAGCTTGGCCCCATGTGCCTCAGGCAGTTGTGAGACAACCTTGAGTACGCAGGATTGTGTTGTTCACAAATTTTTGTAAGAGTGTTATTATTATTATTATTATTATTATTATTATTATTATTATTATTATTATTATAATCATTAATGTTGAAAGAAATGTGTTTGGAGTGCTTCCTTAGGCCTTTTTGATGAGAAAAAACTAGTGATATATATATATATATATATATATTTTTTTTTTTTAAACTGCAAAAAATAATTCAGGCGTTAAAGGGTTAAATTCCCTTAATTGCAATTTCGCATAGCTTTATAAGCTGGTGCATAAAGGATGTCTGCAGAATTACACATCAAAATAATTTCAAGTGCTTTTTTTATTACGTTACACCTTAGTCTCTTTAAAACATACTGTAAACAAACAAAATACACATAGAAAAGCAGTTGGCAACAGAAGCTTTCATGTATTTTTGATGGCTTTTTAAAGAGACAGTACTTCGCGTCTTAACTTCGAAGTGATTTATAGGGCTCTTTGTGGAGCTGCATGTGACTGTGGCTCACCATCATCAAGAAATATGCTTACCCTTGAGTGGATTATCTCCAATCATTACACAATAAGAGGATGGAGTCCAGACACATGTGGGTAAGTAGATCTCTTCTGTGCAATTGCATACTGATCGCATATAACTTACATAGCAAGACACACAGGCAGCAGCATAGAGCAGAAGGATAAATGATTATGGCCACGTCAGCCTTTTTGGCCAGGCAGTCTCGGATGTGTCCATATCTAAAAGGGTCACGTGTCACGGTTCCTCAAGGATATCTTCACTGGATTATAATGGTATGTATATTTATAGGCCAGTGGTGGCCTGGTGGTAAGGTACTGGATTACCAATCCTAAAGTTGGTTCAAGCCTCACTGTCAACGATCATCACTGCTGTGCAGCTAACTGGGTTATCAAAGGTCGGCCATGTGTCTCACTGTCTGTGGTGAGAGGTTCATATAAAAGAACCGTTGTTGACTTTTGTCAAAAGTAGCTGCATAACTGTTTCTGCCCTGTGATGGTATTGTGAGCTGTCTAGGGTGTACTCTGCCTTTGGCTGAGACGGCAGTGCCAGCCTGACCCTAATTAGGATTAAGTGGTTCAGAAAATCAAAAAATGAATATATATATATATTTGTACTGTATATAAATATGTATATCGTATTTGACGTAATAACCCCCCCCCCAGTGTTTTTGATCTTACGTCTACTAACCGCCCATGTGTATTGGGAGCAAAATAGTCGATCAAACTTTCCAGTCTTATTTGATCAGTCTCTGTAACAATAAAATGAGGCGTTCACTGCCTGTAAAAGTGAGGTTACACAGTATTTCAAGACCCCCTGCCACTGGGGAATGTCTATAATGTTCATCAGTCACATTTTGATTGTTCCGCCGTGCTTTAAAAAACGAAAATATTTTGCTGTGTTCTTTTGGTAAATGTCCAACAACCGATGAACCATTAGAAACTGCTACAACAAAACTATGGGATGCTCTGAGTGAATGGAGCGATAAGCCAGATATGGACCTATCAGAAAGTGACGAGTATTTTTCACCCGATTCTCCTGCTCACTAACTTCATAAATTTAAGCACGTTCCTGAACATGTGCTTTTATTTATGTTCGTGTTGATTGGTTCAACGTGCCATGTGCTAAAGTGGACATTCGTGTTGATTGGCTCAATTTTACTTCTGGGAAAATGTTTAAAGGGACAGCACCGGGAGGGAAAAATAAGGGGTCTTATTTTAAAAATGATGCTGAAAATAAACAGAAAACATTTTTTTCAACAAATTTTACTAACGGAGTGGACCGGTAAGTGCTTATTTCCATCGAGGTGGAAATAAGCACTTACCGGTCCACTCCGTTAGTGAGTATTTTAATAAGCACCCACCCACTCAAATTTTTTACAGCGCCCTGGGCGCTTATCATGTCGAATACAGTATATATATATATATATATATATATATATATATATATATATATATATATATATATATATATATATTCCAATAGTGTAATAGTGTATTTTTCATCAAATAAATGGAGAAGAATGGCATCGTTCACTAAGGAAGAGACACTAAAACTTAAAGTTGGTGTCTTACTTGGGAATATTCTGGTACTACTACCTTGAGGAGATTTATCTAAAATTGGCAAAGTATGATCTGGCAAAAATCTTGTTAGCAGAGGTTAGTCTATTCTCTTTCTGACAGCAGCACCAGGTTTAACTTCGACTGTAATGACAGCCGAGTTAGCTCAGTCCACAGAGTCTTGTCATTCTGCTTAAGCTGTGGTTCTTAGTCTGAAAGTCTCATAAATGCTTACATCAGAAAAAAGAACAGTTATTGGCACAAACTGCCTCTTTGAGTAGGTGAAAATGCATCTGGAAGAAAAGAGAAGCAAACATAAAAAGGAATAGATGAATGCCAATGTATCATACTCAAAAACAAGAAAAGTAGTGGGAAAAAAAACACTGGAATGCACAACGAACATAATAAAAATGGACAGTTTGAGAGGTAAAAAGTGAAAGACAAAGAGTGAGTAGTCTCCTTACTCCAGTACAGTACTGTCCATCATCGGCTATACACACACAAAACCAGAGAGAATCTCAGCCTGCTGGCTCCTCATTCTCAAGGACCTTTAAAGATCAAACGCGTGAACACAACAAGAAAGCAGGGCCGAGGAGCAGCGCTGTGAAGCAGAAGAACCCACGTGCCCTTGCACTGATTAGGAGAGAATATCCCACCCACCGATCCAAAGGCAAAGCATCAGGCCAGGGGTTTCAGAACAAGCCTCTGTGATTCATGGCTTCTATCGACTCAGTTCGAACCCCTCCTCTTTCTCCAGCCTGACGGAGTGTTTTCTGAATGCAACACCAGCTCTTTTCAAGTTACAGCTTGTTATGTGCAAGTGAAGTGCACTTTTGATGGGATGAGGAAATGGTACATGTTCAATGGAACACACTGTAGTTTCCCTGCGGTGCTAATAGAGTGGTTCAGCTTCATGCAATATCAATATATTTTACCTAGACGGCAACAGCATACAACTGGATACTAAGCCCTGTGTAAAGCTTTATCTACTAGTGTAAGACTGAGTTGTGCCCAAGAACTTGCTGAGCTCCACGTGGCACTCACCTTACTTAAGTGAAAGTGGGAAAACTTCGATCAGATTTTTTTTTGTGCCACAAACATTATGTCTGTGTACACATGAGAACACTGTGGTGATATTTTACATACCCGTACGTTACCGTTCACGGCAGTGGTGACTTAGTGGCTAAGGTGATGAGTTACTGATCCAAAGGTCAGTGGTTCAATCACTACCGTTGGGTCCCTGAGCAAGGCCCTTAACCCTCAATTGCTCAGTTATATAAAAAAAGGAATAATAATTGTAAGTCGTTCTGGATCAGAGTGTCTGCCAAATGCTGTAAATGTCATAACGGGAATGAATGTCTGAGTGTAGGTAACTTTTCTAATCCATCTTCTCCTCCAGACTGTTACTTGTTTCAAGCCATAAAATAAAATACACTATTTAATAAAAAATACACTTTTTAAATAAAGTACACGGAGTTCTATGTACAATATGCAGTAGGTGTCTTAATTTTTTTTGCCTGTCAAAATAAACTATTACTGTCACACAATGCATTGGTCATTGAATCGAAAGGCTTTTAACCCAATCATATTGAGGGTGGCATTTCTGGCGCATATAACATGCTCATAGAAGTAACCCTATCCAGCAGAATGGCATGTCGCATCTTGAAGTAGAGCAGTATACTTAAGAGAAATTGGCATAGTGCACCAAATAATGGCATCTAAAGAACAACATTGAAGGGAAAAAAATTTGCACAGACAAAGAAAATAAGGGTTTTGACAGTTAAACAGAGGATGAGGGAGAGTGAAAAGGATCAAGACAGGGGCAGCACTAGCTCAGTGGTTAAGCCTCTGGATTAGTGCTCAGGAGATCAAGGGTTCAAGCCACAGTACAACCAAATTGCCACTGTTGGGCCCTTGAACAAAGCTATTAACCCTCAGTTGCTCAGCTCTATAGCAACAAATAAATCTAAGTCAGTCCGGATAAGGGTGTCTACCAAATGCAATCAACTTTCATGTAAATTGTTGAAGCAAAGAAATTAAGTAATTTCGATGTGAATGAAAGCTCAACAAAAGTGTTCAACAGTGATCCTTCCACTACTTCGTGCTTCAATTTATGTGGCTTCAGTGCACTGCTTTTTTTTTAAATATTCATCGAATTAAAAAAGAAGGAAATTAAGGAAGAATAGGGGAAGAAGTTAAGGTCTAGTGGTATAGGGCGCTGGATCGCTGATCCAAAGGTTGGGGGTTCGAGTCCCACTCTCCACAAGGTTGTCACTGTCCTCCCCAGTGCAGCTAACTGGGTTATCAAAGGCGGGCCATGTCTCTCACTGTCTATGGTGAGAGGCATGTAAAAGAACCATTGCTGACTTTCGTAAAGAGTAGCTGCAAAGTCGTCAGCGTGTTTCTGTCCCTTGCTAAAAGGGTTGTGACAGGAAGGGCATCCGACGTAAAAACCTCTGCCAAATCAAATGTGCGAATCACATGATTCGCTGTGGCGACTCCCGAGTAAAAGGGAAAAAGCCGAAAGGAAGACAGACAGGGGAAGAAGTTAAGGAAAATACTGCAAAACAAAGCCAATTATGCAAAAAAAAAAAAAACCCAAACAAACGAAAAACAAAAAACAATCCAAAACCCCCTATCAAAACTAGTTAAATTTTTACGTGAGGTGTGCATCTCAGTGTGTGCACGCCTGTATGTGTGTGTATTTAAATTTTATTTATATCTTATGCATTATTTTTGAATGTTTAATTGTTATTATAGGCATTTATAGTAGTGAATATGTATTTATTGATATTATATACGCATACACATGTACATGTACATGTACATCAGTCAGGTGGAGGGGGGGGTTGATCCTACTTCGCGGAATTCGGCGGTCACGGGGGAATCCCCGTCCCAATTAACCGCAGAAAGTGAGGGATCCCGGTATATGTTGACATGTTTGAGTGTTAACACTGTTTAACAGTTAACATTAACATTATCGTGAAAGAATTTGTTTCTGTATATTTAAGCGTGGGGTGTCCTCCATGACGCTGTGGCGTTAGCGTACACGATGGGAAATTTTAAGCTCCAAAATATCGTGTCATGTCAACTTTTCTCAGGAGAAGCTACGTTTTTCAGAGCTCTGTTTTAGGCGCCACATAAATCTTTATATTAAAGACTGATTTTTACAATTTTATCATATGGAAAATCCTTTTAACATGTTTAATACTCTTTATATTCATCATACACAGAGTAATAATTTATAATCCCACATTCTGGTGTCACCTATTGAGGCTGGTTTCTCTCAAGGTTTCTTCCGTATGTCATCTCTGGGATTTTTTACCTTGCCACTGTCATCTCTGGCTTGCTCATTAGGAGTTTAAATCTACATTCCTATGTCTGTGAAGATACTATGTGACACTGTCAAAGCTGGATTTTGGCAATGTTAAAAGCGCTTTAAACTTTAAACTTCAGAAAACCCAGATAAAATAAAGACGGTGCTGTCAGTCTTACATTGAAACAGGGCTGAGAAGAGACGGCAGGGGAGCCAATGTGCTTTATGAACAAGTCAGAAATCCTCTATGACAAATAAATGCTACCTAGGTAGCACTGGGGTGGCAATGAACTCAAGCAATACTGTATTAAAAATTGCAGCTACATTAGCATAAAAGCATGAAGAGTTGTTGGCAGTGCTGGTTTGATGGCATAAACACTTATGTGATCCATCTTCAAACTAAAAGGACACAAATAGAGCCAGAATATAATTACATGGATCCTACGCCATTGTTCATTTTTGTTTTCTCCCTTTCAAATATTTAACTGGCTCATTTCCATGATCACCAACTGGTAACTAGTAATCACAGCCTCTTCTCATTATCGGGCACAGGTTGTGGAGTATTTCTCTTCGGAAAATTGACTTTTTGGAGTAATCTGGATAATTAGACAAGCTAAGAAAGTCCTTGTTTTTTCATTGATATGGGTATCCGACACCTCGGGGCCTGTCACGGCTTTGCTGATTCCACATTATAGCACCTTTCTTATACTAATGCTATTGGCTATTGGACGACATTGATGTCTACTCTATTAGGTGAAGCGCTTCGAGCAGTGTTGTGTCCATATGTTCTGGGAGCTTTTCCATCCTTGTTCACTTGCTGGATCACCTTTTCATTTGATGTTCTGGCTCATCAGGTTGCACAAATTAAATAGTGGGTGGTGGAGGGTGAGGGAATGTGAAATCATTGGAAAATGTTTTAGAGATGGGGTCCTTTTTATTGCATATAAATAAAAAGGTAGCGAGAGGCGTGGTGCTGTAGTGGTTAACACTTCTGCCTAACAGCATGAAGGTCCATAACTGGCGAGCACCTTTCTGTGTGAGGTCTGTATGTTCTTCTTGAGCCTATGTGGGTCCACCAAGTTACTACCAAACTGTACAACTATGCATTTTAGTGTACCCGGATATTTTCTATTGTCCCTATGTGTTAAAAGGAGTGTCATTTTTTTTTTTTAATTTGTGTGTTGTGTTGCAATATTCTAGCCTCGCTGCTCAGGGTGTATCCTGCCTTTGCCTGGTGTTGAATGGGATGGGTTCCAGTTTCATCACGTCCCTAGTAAAGGATGCAATGGTTAAAGAAATGAAATAAATTGGAACTAGCCACTACAAGAAATTTTACTTGCCTCATACTTCCATATGAAATAATCCTGAAATGTAATGTTTGCTTCTATTTGTTGTTCCATTATTGTTGTTTTTGTAAATTCTGTTCATTTTTTGCATGAAATAATCAAATAAAATGATGTAAAGACAAAAGAAAGATGAAGGGAAAATATATATAGACATATTTGGGCAAAATAACAATATGAACTACAACCTGCAAATTGTAGCAAATCTATCATTAATCAGAACCATGTTGTTGGGTTCTTCCAGGCAAACTGTATCTATAAAATGAGTCATTTTATTGGCAGGACCTCTTCTTCCATGCTAGCCTTGGCTGAGTTGTGTAGCCTCCTTTGCAAGGCGAAACAACTACCTTCAATAATTAATCCAGCCAAGATGCATCAATCACTTCATCTCAGAGACGCAGGGAGACAGATACCAATCCTATTTATTTCAAGAAGAAGCCGAAGAAGAGGGGTGTGGATTACACAGAGCAGGGCATGCACACCAGGCTGCCAGTCCGTATGAAATAGAATAATACATAAGCTTTCAGCATGTGTGGCTTAGTTCCCCTGCCATTTGATCCAAATAGCTGAGAACACAATGGCATTTACTCGCACAATCATGTAAATATTAGGGCCAAAACAATTCACTGAAACCAGTATTGCTCGCATGTACCAGTAAAGCATGCAATCAGGACCTCCCGGGCTTCTTTTCCCTTTTTCCTTTTTTTCCAAGCTGATAAATAAACTAAAAGTCTATTACAATACGGGAACACAAAAGCCTGACCAAGCAGTTCAATACGAAAGGTAGAAATCTATTTCTCCATTCCCTGAATAACTTCTCACCTCGATGAACACAAGGGAGAAGGAAAGAAGAAAGACGGAAGATAAGACGATGGGGAGGGAGGCGGAAGGCGGGAGTGGAATAAGAATTGAAAGAACAAACTGGGTTCAATTTAGAACTACCCACAGGAGGTGGGGTGACCTGCATGGGCTTTAGTAGAAGTCAGGTGGTACTGAGCAGCCCCACCAGTCAGAAATGCAGGGGACCCCTGCTTTACAGATAGATATCCAGGTGAAAAATGAAAGGGCCTTGTAGCATTCATGGCCTCAGACCGACCTACAGGTAGATTCTATTACAAACAATAGCAAGTGGACCGGGGGATCGACTGGAGCCCAACACGCCACTAACCCCAATACGAACCACAATCACTGCTATGAATAACACAACACAATAGCACCTCCAGCCACTTCACTTAAAAGGGTGCTTTTGGTTAGTTTACTGAAATGATCCACTTGATAGATCTGTTTATCTGCAAAACATTTCAGCCAAACTCACTAGCCCCGTAACCCACAAAGAAATCCAGGCTGAGATCATAATTACAACTGCAGAGTGTTAAAGCTGGGTGGGGTTTTTATTTTTATTTTGGTGTTGTTGTTGTTGTTAACAAGGCTTTTAAGGATGCATTTACAGGCTGTGACTCTACAGTCTCATTTATATATAATTTACTACTAACATAACATAATGATTCAAAGAAGTAAGCAATTCTGTACAAATACATGTGTACTCGCTCTTATGTTTACAATTTCAAGTTAAGCAAACAAATGGTATGCAAATGTTATGGCATGAAAATGAAAGCAGGACTATTTAATTCAGTTAAAGCAGTATTTAATTCAGACTAGTTAATTCAGCTTCTCCCAGCGGAAGATGATATTCAAAGCCCTAATCTCAGACATGACATTTGAGGAGAAATCGACAGCGCGAGCTGAGACTTCTGCTGGCCGCATTATCCATTCCAGTCATGCTCAGGACAGCTGCTCGTAAAAACGTTAAGGCATTTCCTCATAGAAAACAAACATGACCTTTAATTTCTACTGATTGCCCCAGAGAAGCTAATGAACGTCTCGACAAACACTTGTGATTCAGGCAGGGTAATTTTAATTGTGCTCAGTCTAGAAGGAGAGAGAGAGAGAGAGAGAGAGAGAGAGAGAGAGAGAGAGAGAGAGAGAGAGATTTTTCATTCACATGTTCAAAGGAGAAAAAACATTTAATCATGAAAAGTATTGGCTTCAGTTAATGAAGAAAAAAGTGGCAAGGGACAAGGGGGAAAAAACAATTGACAGCTGCCAAAATCATCTCATTTGTTTGTGTAATCAGCAAAATGTATCTAAATGGGTCATTAAAAAGTTAAATGCCCATCTTTGTGATGGAAACAATTAAAACATCTTAATAAGAATTGTTCTAATCCGCACAAGCGAGCCTTAATCCAGACGAATCCTGTAATGAGGTCAGGCTATTCTGCTGGGGATTGAACCGGGTCCTCAGCAGCAAAAACGCAGAAGCAAGTGAAGGAACAAGGAAAGGAGGAAGGGAGAGGTTACTACCCACAAGAACAAGAATGTTTTGCTAAAAAAGCCACGGAACGAACAATATATCAGAGATCTAGACAGGTAAATGTCTGCGATGCTAAATGTTAGTCAGGGATCATGGACACTGCTGTCTGCAACAAGTGTAATATAAAGCAGGCTGTGCTGTGCTGTGCTGACATTAAGAAAATATAAACTTATTAAAGCAAAAAAATGACTCAGGATGAAAATAGAGCACTCAAGGTGCTTTTTTGTTTTGTTTTACTGACATTACAGACAATAAATGCATCTGGAGGTCAAACACTGCAGTAAGGTGCAAACGATTCCCGTGAGCATCAAGGTTGTATGCTGTGTGCATGCACCTTTTTTTCTTTTAGCATTTGGATTTTAACTTATGTACTTTATAATAACAAAAATTTAACAAGAAAGTTGAATATTCAAATTAAATCTCCCTGTTTGAAGTAAAATAGTGTGCTCTGGAAAGGTGTATCATGCATCAGTAAGATATACAGATACGTTTTTATCCCATCAGAATCAGTATGGGGGTAAGATATCATATAATAACTGAAATTAACTGAAATGTACCACAGGACTGTTGTTATTTTTAAATTCATAATACTATCTTACATATTATATCAAATGGCAATGACATAATTTCTGTCAGTTCAGAATTCTGTCATCCATTTCATTAGGAACACATACCTCCTCTCACATTCACATATTCATCCATTCAGCCAATCATGAACAAAAACAGCATGGTGGGAAAACAAAAAAAGAACATGTGAGCATCAATTCTTAAAGCTGAGATGTCTTGTTGAATGGAGATACTTGTGCTGACAAATAGAACACAATAATTCAAATAATCACTTATTACAACCATGGTCAACAGAAAAGAGTCTCAAAATGCACATGTCAAACCCTGCCAAAAATCTGAACACATACTGGGCATGAACTTATCCAGACTAGACCATTTAAGACAGTTATACTTCTATCACTGTAACACACAAAAGACTTTTGATTTTTTTTTCCACCATATGAAATTCTAATCTTACTTCTTTGCCATGCTGAGATTTTTTTAATAAAACTGTGCTAATATAAAGATTTATTTTATGAACAACTTCAATTAGGGACAGTGGTGGCCTAGTGGTTAAGGGGATGAGTTACTGATCTGAAGGCCAACAGTTCAATCCCCAATGTTACCATTGTTGTGACCTTGAACAAGGCCCATAGCCCTCAATTGCTCAGTTGTATAAAAAAATTTGTAATTGTAAGTTGCTCTGGATAAGCGTGTCTGCCAAATGCTGTAAAATGTAAAATTAAGAGACTCCTGTCAAACATCTCTTTAAGATTTTTGCTCTTCAGCAAGAAAACATACAGCCTAACAATTATTAGCCTATGAGGCACTCACATGGGGAAAAAATGTAATAATGCAGTATATGTTTTATGCCTAATTGTACTGATTTCCTGTAATGGGATGAGTACTCAGAGTCTGAAAGCAAGGTCAGAGTGTATGTCTGCAAAATGCAAAGGAGCAGAAAACCCCCTTTGAGTTTCGTTGTTCATCTTGCGCCTGCTCAGGTCTAATCTGCATCGCAATACTTCAAGAGTCACAATGAGCATCAAATAAGAAGGCAAGTTAAATCTTCTGCTTAAACTCCTCTTTGGTGTATTCCTATTGAGGATAAAATGGTAGATTACTATCACCCAACAAAAAGATGTGTACATGAGTCAAGCAGATGTGCTTCTTTATTCGGAGCATTTCAAACATATTTACATGTAGTTTAGCTGTTGTTTTAATTCTGAATGTTTTTCTTTAAAACATGGATGACAAATATACAAGCTTCCATTGTGTAAGCGGCAAGCCTTTCTGCATAAAAAGCTACAATACAAGTTTATAACGAGAAAAGAACATTCGAACAGTGACTCCTGTACATAGCTGTTATGCTTCCTGCCATTTCTCCTCCTGTCCCAGGCTCTCAGCATTTGGAATCGCTGTCCTACTAGCCACCGGCACCTGCATCTCATTATATCATTCACCTGGGACTCATTTAGTGGACTTATTTATACCCTGTTCCTTCTTCCCTACTGTTTCCAAAGTCTTACCATTTTCTCAGCATCTCAGCTGCCATAATCCAACTGAAACATAATAGAATTTCAGGCCTCAAGAACTTCAGGAACCTCATAAACTGTACAGAACAATGACGAGCAATCAAAGATTATATATAATCAGTGGCAGTTAAGCGAGAAAAGGCTGATCAGGGAGCTTTTAACATTTCTGTGAACTAGGAAGAAGAGAAACAAAGTTTACTGTAACAACAAAAATAATACTGAGGAAAATTTAGTCAGAGTGGAAGCTGCTATGGAGGACAACAAACATTTATCTACTACTACCTTCAACTGTTTTACAATAAGAACGGATAAAGCTGAGAACATTACAGCAACAGGTTATGCAGTTATTATGCATTCAGTGCATGGACAGTCTGACCAGGATGTAAATACTGAAGTTTCAGGACAATACATATCCGAATATTAAAATTAATAAGGAATGCCCTGAAAACATTCCCCAGGCAAGTCGAAGGGAGAAGTTGATATAGTCTGTGGTTTCTCGGTGGCATATTTCAGGATTTTCAAATTTATTCAGACATGGCTTATAGGTGCATAACCATAAATCATGATTTGACCCCAGGGGCAGGCATGCCACTTTTGGTCCTTGGTGTTAACACTGACCGAGAGATTTGTTTGCACAGAAAAATCTTGAATATTTCACAATGCTCTTTTCTTGATTTTCATCAAGAATACGCCTCTGCATCACATAAATTTAATTTTCATTTTTTTATGACGAAATCTTTTTTTCGAGTTTGCTCTAATAAATGCTTAAAAAACAGTCATTATCTCTCCAAGGAACATAGGACAAACTGTACACAGATGATGACTACACGGATTACTCAAGCAGCAGGAAGACAAAAAAAAAGGTTGAAAAATAATGAGCAGTGAAATAAAAGAAAATCCTTTCCAATCAGAGCTTTGACCAAAAGATGTAAGATTTAGCTACGGCTGACCTTTAGCCAACTGCCCCACAGCTCTGATCAATGGCATGATGCTCATTGGGATGCTCAAGATGCACTCATTTTCATAATACAGACACAGAAGTATGTTCTTCTCAATAAATCCAAGTAAATGGGTTTCACCGGCAGGTACATCCTGTCTCCTGAGAGGGATCGTGTTGTCTGTGATTTGGTAAGGGGAATGTAGTCATTTCTGCCCTGGTGTGCCAATCCTCTCTCTTTTCCTCCATTTCTTCCTCCTTTGTAACCAGAACCCTCTCTCTGGATGAGAGCAACCGGATGCATTTGTAACCAGAAGATTGCAGTACGCTCATCCTATCGCTGTCCAAGGGCTGCAGTGTCAAGTTGGTTCACCAAGTCATCATAGAATGCAAGTGCAAGCTAGAGAGAATTATTCCTAACGACAGGGTATTAAATATGAAGCAGGCCATTGCTGAGCTCTTCCGTTCTCTAGTAAGGCTCAGTTGACTCTGTTGGCTCCTTGAGCTGAGAAGTCGTATTATTGAATAGCCAATACATATTAAAGGTCTGGATGTCAAACCAGCTCAGTACTGGAGATCTGAGCTTTTCACCACTCTAACTGTGGCACGGCACTCTTTAGAAAAGCAAATCGGCTCAACTCTCATGTCATACGAAAGGACTCTTCCACTCCAACATACATGGAACTTGAAAACAAAAGTAGTCAGTTACCACATAATGACTCCTTCTCATAGTAGCACAAGTGTGATCGTTCTTGGAGACCCTCCTTCGACTCCAGCTGTTCTAAATATTTAACACAACTTTACCACACTTAATTAATTTTCCCCTGTAGTGTCACCATTTCTTAGGAAAAGCTAAACAAAACAAAACAACAACAAAAAAATGTAAAAGGTGCGAGATCACTGATCCTAAGGTTGGAGGTTCAAGCCCCACTCTCAACGGTTGTCAATGCCCCCCCAGTGCAGCTAACTGGGTTATCAAAGGCCGGCCGTGTCTCTCACTGCCTATGGTGAGAGGCTGTAAAAGAACATTGCTGACTTTCGACGAGAGTAGCTACATATGCTGACTTTCAACGAGAGTAGCTACATAGCCGTCAGTGTGTTTCTGCCCTGCGATGGCTTGCCGAGCTGTCCAGGGTGTACTCTGCCCTCGCTTGGAGTTGGCTGGGATGGGTGCCAGCCTCCCCGCGACCCTATGTGGATTAAGCGGTTATAGAAAATGAATGAATGAATGAATGAAAAACCAAAGTTTTCCTATTTGAAACTTTACTAGCATATATGTAGGTTCTAGCTAAATAACTATTAAGAGAGAAATCTGAAGGATAGGATTTCAGGAAGGATTAAATCACCACTTACACAAACCAAGTCCATCCTACAATCTATGAAGTCGATCGTATGTCTAACTCAAAGCTTTATATTACTGCAATGACACAAAAAAACTGTGTTTGGACCCTAAGAGGTCCAAAAAGAGCTCTGAATTTCTTCATCATTAGCTCTGTTAAGTTGGCTCTATAATTAGCCGCCATTAATATCTCTCAGACTGTGAATATAATGCTGTAACAATACTGATTTTGTTATAAAATACTGCAGCACTTTTGTGTTTTCTTGCTAAATAAATTGCTACGGTCTGGCCTAGATTTCCTCCTAATCTCCTAATGACAATTTAAAAGCAAAGTTCCTAACGCCTCCTTACTTACCCCATCTCCCTACTTCTGCTTTCTTTTGTATTTTGATACGGATTTAGTATCTCATTTTCTGGTTCAGGCGTATTCTTGCATATTTTCTCCCTGTGTATGTATACAAGTGGAATTAGGGGGGGGGAATCTAAAAAAAAAAAAAAAAAAAACTCTGATGACTCATCATGGCCATGACTCAGATATAAACATCTCCAAGAAAAAAGTAAGTAGTGGATAGTGAAAGGTTGTCATCCACACAGTCTCTGCACCAGATTGGCTTTTTTTTTTTTTTTTTTTAGCTCTATGGTGTGTGGAATGAATATTGTATTAATTTTTGCCTGTTGCTATTTTACCATTTGAAAAAAGTTACTATAAAAGTTTTAAACTGTGTGAAATCAATAAGTTAAAAAGACAGGAAAATTAGAAATTTCAACATTTCAGTAAAGTATAATAGCACTGTGTAGTCAGATTCTGTTTGCTGGAAGCAAGAAAAGTAAAAACTCTGACAGCACAGTTAATTTTTCAATAACATCCTTTACAGATCATGTCCACGTGCTTCCAAGTTCCTGTGTTGCTCAAATGGTTCAACCCATCTGAGTGGTGAAAAGAGGACAGAAGAGAAAACCAAAAAAAGTTTTAATTCTTTCCTTCATTTGTCAAGTCACTTAATCCTACCTGGTTCCAGGGTAGGGTGGAGGCCATCTCAGCCAGCTGTCAAAGAACAGCTCACTGGTCCATCACAAGGCCATCACATTCACACACACACTCACACATTCATACCTGGGGCAATTTGGAACAGTCAAATAGCCTTACGTTTATGTGTTTGGACTGTAGGAAACTGGAGAACCCAGAAGAAATCCACGCAACCATGAAAAGAACATGCAAACACCACATAGAAATGGCCTTGCAGAGCCCGAAACTGGAACTCAGGAATTTTTTTAACTGTGAGACAGACATGCTATCCACTACGCCACCGTGATACTCTGCATATTTTTTATTGTTTTCTAAAAATTACATGTTTATGAGTCCAATCTCAGGATCACCAATCTGTCACTTTTGGGTGAGACCCTTCACCCTCAACTGCTCAGGTGCCTCCTGTCTTAATTTTAAGTCAGTCTGCATCAGCCAAATAAGGTATGCATACATTTATAGGGCAGTAGTGGCCTGGTGATAAAGGTGCTGGATCATTGATTATGAGGTTGGGGGTTCAAACCCCACTCTCAATAGGTTGCCACTACCACCCCCCTCCCCCAGTGCAGCTAACTGGAGTATCAAAAGCTAGCCATGTCACTGTTTATGGTGTGAGGTTCATGTAAAAAACCATTGCTGACTTTTGACAAGAGTACGCCAGCCATCAGCGTGTTTCTGACCTGCGATGGCCTGGCGAGCTGTCCAGGATGTACTTTGCCCTCGCCCGGAGTTGGCTTAACTAGTCGCCAGCCTCCCCATGACCCCAATTAGGATTAAGCAATTACAGAAAATGGATGAATGAATGAATTAATGAATGAATACAAGGTTTAAAAATGGTGACTGGAACTAGCATTTATTTATATTCATTTCAGAAGCTTATGAAATGTATAATAGCTAGCAGGTGTGTTTCTATTGTATATCTGGAGTAAACATTATGAAATATCATGCCAGTTTGCTAACTGTGTACAATTAAATTAATATATCATACAAATCTAGTGTGGAGAGGTGAGGTGATCTCATTTAGATTCCAAATGAAATTGGAGCCCATCACAACACGCTGTGCAAACACTAAGGAAGTCTGAGAAACTACAATGCATGACTTTCAGGCATCAATTGCCCAATAAGCACAAAGCAACCGTTTTATCATTATAGGTTTAAAATAAAACAATGACTCCCTCTTGCATGTTAAGACACTTTACATTTCAAGCAAGGAGAAAAACAAGGAGGCATTAGGGATGCAGGACAGGCAGGAGGAATATGCAGAGAATAAATGAGTTGTCACTTTAGGTAAGAGTCACACCATCAGCAGCAACAAGAGACTCCTTAATCCTTCTCAGCCTGCCATCACTGAGTCACTTCAGCCCTGGTGTGTGTCTGGCGCACATGAAAGAGAAATGCCCTTGGTTTTGGGGAAGGTTGACTCCCCGCTTTCCCATGTTACCGCCTCTCTTGATGTGTGCCACATAAGAATTAGGTTGCCTCTGTGCCTGAGTCGCAGCCCCGCTCCGAGCATCCGCTGCTGATAAGTTGACATTAATCTAAAGGGCACTTGACAACATATTAAATGTGCTTTAACATGATGCTGAAAACACTACTCTTCTCTATGTTTTCTCCTTCCTTATGAGGCATCTGTTGTGGTTTAATTTCCGTTACAAACAGATTGACGGATTGTACAAAGATGAGTCTGTCAGCAATTTGCTTCTATAATTCTCTAATCAATTTTAAAAACACAAATTAATTTTGACTGGGGGCACAACACTGCCGGTCAAATATGTTACATAATCAGCTCCAATTAGGAACGTGTTAACTAATTGTCAGAAATGGCGCTGCAAGACAACATGACGTATATATCTGTAGACCTGTCTGTAGTCTTACTTTCATGGAAATTAATCCCAATTGGCATTAAAAAAACACCAGTGAATAACAGATACCATGTAAACTTACTCCAGACAAGATACACAAATACTCTAAGACCTGAGTTTTCACTCACTGTTCCAGTATTGTCATTCATTTCCTTCCGTTTATCCCTCCTGAAAAAAAAACATTGTTGTCACTCCATAAAGAATACACCACGGGATGAAGTAGTGTATTCAATTCATAAATATCCCTTTAAGAGGGCCGCGGCAGTGATTTGTCACCGGGGGCTTTTGGCAGGGCTGAAATTGATGCGAGAGTGACATTTGAGTTATGTACGAGCCGCTGGCAGGCTTTATGATTTCCAGGGAGGTAGGCTTACCCACCACAAGACTACTCCCACCCCACCCCACCCCAACAACCTTCTCAAGAGAACAACGTCCATTAAAAAGTAGAGAAGAACCATTTAAAAACTTAATGATTTATGCCTTTTTATCCTTTTTATTTATCCTTTGATGATCGTGCTACCTGCGGTTTAATGTACTAAAGTGACATGGATGAACTGTATTGTATTTAAAATGCCACACCTTCGATAAGTATGGGGTTTATGAATTCCTACAGAGGCATAGCGCAGTAACAATCATTTAAAATCCTACCGGGTATAAGCGGCTGAATAATGTTTAGTTCCAATCTCCTGGTTGACCGATGCGGAGAAAGAAAAAAAAAGTGAA
Source organism: Plotosus lineatus (assembly GCA_024760905.1). Taxonomy (NCBI): domain Eukaryota; kingdom Metazoa; phylum Chordata; class Actinopteri; order Siluriformes; family Plotosidae; genus Plotosus; species Plotosus lineatus. The sequence continues at coordinate 39,072,305 of CM045738.1, read as the reverse complement.
ACCACAAAAGTAGACGGGACATGAACGACAAATAAAATGTGAAAACAAACAAAACACTGTCTCATTTCCATTAAACAATAAAGTAACCCGACGGAGAGAAATGAACTAATTTTAAATGGCTGGCCTATGGGTCAAGGACAAGCGGAAAACTGCTCCACCGTCTTTTTTCTTTGCTGGGCCCCAAACAAACAGCGAGGGTTTTCATGTTCAATGTGCAAAAAAATCTGAAAGCACTCTTATCTTTTCCTATTTGTTTGATACATTGTGTGTGAAATACCTTCCGACTTTGATAGAATGCACTTAAAATGCATTTTCATATGCAGATTTTTTGGGCTTTGCACTTTTAAGATAGCTCGACTGCTCTGCAGGGGCATGGATGTGTGTAAAATAGCATGCTGACTCCAATATTAAGGAGATAAACCATAAGACTGAGCTTTATGCTGAAATCCCCTACAAGGCGTATTTCACAGCAAATCGTCTTTTATATGTTTTAAAGTTAAGATTTGAGATATGCTGAGTCTGTCATACTTTTTATAAGTGTAAAGGAAGGTTCTATACAGATTTGCAAGGTTCAAAATGAGCTTCAACATAACATATTTAGGGAAATCCATTTTAAGGAAAAGACAAGCTGTGCTCTTCTTCAAACCCAAATAAGGAGTGGTACCAAGAGAACTGACAGTGTGTACAAATGCAACCAAACCCATATGTTATTGCATTCTATAAATAATCCAACGTCTATTTATAGTGGTAATGTTAATAAAAATGGCTGAAACAGATGGCTGGGAAAGTTATTCAATGTAGTTCTAACTTGCAGGCTGCTGTTCAGGTTATCAGAAAAACCTTCTTCTGAGCTGTATATTGAAATTTCATACCCAGTCATACAACTGCATAGTGTTCCTACTATGCAAAATATGTACATTACTACACATGATTAATGAGTTTCTGCTCAATGCTGTGAAATATACTTCATGACGCTGCAAAAGCAAAATGTCGTCAGTATGTATACACAGACAATGAATGCAGCTGTGTTCATTAGTCAAGTATCAATAGTCGGCTGTTATGTATATTTTGGAATAACAGGATTATATATACTAGCAAAAAAACAAACAAAAAAAATGCTCCATTACCATGTGATACCAAGTAATATTATTATGTATTACATCCTTAAAAAGTACCTGTTGTGTACTTGTATTACTAGCACTATAAATCGATGATGACATTAGTCGTTCAGTCATATGACCGGGCAGTGCTGAGCTTTGTCGGCAGGAAAATGGCACACACAACAAGTGCAGAAACCACGAAAAACATAATATAACGTTGGCACAGGCCGTACTTTGGAAATGTTTCCTGTTACTTCAGTAGTCTGCACACACCACTTCAAACTGATCTGCTCTCAGCGTGACCTCCAGGCATAAGTACTTTTCATGAAGTCCAACCTTTTATGTCTAAAACCAGTGCTGCTCCTACAGAATTCCTTGAAAGTCATAGGGTGACATCGGATGGGAGCGGCGTCTCGCCAAAAGGAACCAGTTAAAGGTAAGAGCATTTAGTATTTGGGGAGTTTTATCACCGAAAATGTCTCTTGCTGCTTGTTTACTTTGCACTGGACAATCCAGCCCAGTGAGTTCATGTCACTTCTAGGGGGAAAAAAGGTTGCTGCGCATTGGTTCATCACCTGCTAGTAATTCAGAGGATAAAATTGCACAGTGTAGTGATTTTTATGGTCATTTATGTTAAAATAAGCTCTGTATTACTTGAATGTTTTACATTATGCACAAATAATACTGTAAGGACGTCCAATACTGGTACTCTTTAATGAACAGATGACGCATCTCGCTCCAATACAAATAATCTGTTAAAACAGCGTAAGCATAAAAATCTTATCTGCGAATCTGCTAGTGGATTGCAATGGTCACCAATGCTAGGTGAGAATAAATGGCTATGGCAACTGCAAGCTAAATAACAGCTTTTCCCCGGTAAGTTGCTCTGGATGATCAGCCACTACCGAGCAATACGAGCACAACAAAGACAATGACATATTCCATATTCTCGAAATAGAAGATAAACCTAAACTAATCCTGATTGCTGAACAACTATCATAGTGAGCTAAACCATTGTAGTCATATTTCTAACAACAAGAAAAAACTACCAATGTTCATGTACTGGTGTGCATGTGCTCGCTTGCCACGGCATGAGTACCTTTTAAATCTTGTAAACAAACTCTTTCATGATGTCCCAGGTTGATTACTTGTAAGGAGATTACTACTTTCAATACCAGTACAAAAATCAGGTGCTCATACTCATACTGGGACTGAAAACATATCAGTGACATAAAAATCACCAGCACCTGCTTTCGTTCATTGTATGTATATATTCGTTCTAAAACCCAGTGTTAGATGCACAGCTTAAAATAAAGAGGTGTGATTTCTATAGGGTCAGCAGTGGTTGAAAAAAAAAAAAAAGACAGCAGCAGATGGCAGGGAGAGGTGACCTTACCTCATTCGTGTTCCACCGGTGTCTCTCTTTTGGCAACGAGGAGCATTTTGGTAGACATTCAAGCAGCTTTTTGGGCAGGTATATTTTCAAATGTCCATGTTCATCTGAGGACACAGAGAAGTGTGTCAGTCTTGTGTACATACATTTTTATACACTATTGAACTTACCACATGCATATACTGTACCGGCACTGCAAGGTTTGTGTTTCGACAAGACAGCTACAATATGACATCTTGGTCAAACTCCACATATAGGTCAGGGTTGTCAATCATACCACCCACACACCTCAGGTTCTGTTTGGTAAAGTCTATAATCTATGCTTTAAATAAAAACCCTCTAGACCATATGTTAAGTTCGAGGATTTGAAAAAGTTCTTTTGTTTTAAAAATAGAGGAATAAACTCAGAACCAAAAACTCTGCTTCTGAAAAAAATGGATTATGATATTTTTCATTAGAAAACTAAAAATCCAAAGGTGTTGCACTGTATCTTTCCAACAAACATATCTAGGAGACGTAGAGCAATGGGGGTAAATGCTTGTGCAATCAACACTCAAATTAATTTATTTATTTTGTAAATACTTTTCCAAACAATCTTCATTTTGTTTTAAGTTAATATTTTATGATTAAGTCTTGACACATAGCCCTAGTTATGTCTAGTGGAGCTCCGGGTCCCCCACAGATTTCTGTGCATTTTATAGCACTAAATCCTGGAGCTGAAAAATACTGGAGATACTGAAGTGAGATTTTTTTTTGTCGTGAGAAAATAGTCTATAATTTAAAAAAAGTTGTGAAGAGACAATTTGTTTTAGTATGCACAATTAAAAATGTTAAATGTCTCATGATGATAATAATAATAATAATAATAATAATAATAATAATAATAATAATAATAAAACACTCTTTCAAATTGTAGTGAACAGAAAAGCATCTCACAATACACAACATGGCAATCCTTGTGGCCCAAGACCATGGCTGTCTGCCAAAACAAGCAACAATTTAATTAATAAACAAAAATTAATTAAATCATGGCATAGGTCATGGCAAAAAATCACTTAAAAATAAATCTAGTATTTTTTTAAAGGGAATGTAGAGAGAAAAAAAAATGAGTTCAGGATGTTAATAAGAAATAAAACAGTAAGACCTTTGAGGGTGAATGGTTAACAGAAGGCTTTGGGTATTTTGGAACAAAGTCGAATTTCGAAGGCTTAAAGGAATGATAGTAAGCTTTATTAAGACTTTAACTACCCAATAAAGTCGGCAGCCATCCTGATCCTTTCTCCAAGGCGGAATGATAAAAGGCACAAATGCCAGTGAGGGATAAAAGAAAAGACGAACACAGTTTGTTCAGAGGGCAGTTAAGACCGGGTTATAAATCAGCCTTTCTTTTCTATCGTTGCGTCTCACTGACAGCAAAGGGCTTAACAGACTCGTCCAATCACTGCTATTTGCCTTCATTGTTTTGGAGCTGAATGTCTAAATTATAATGATATTGTCTCCAACTGCACACTGAGTGCAATAATAATCACCTTGTTACTATTGTGTGACGATTCTGCATTCGTCTCTCACCAGCACCCACTCACATAACACTCACTTCCAATTGCAATAAAAAAATCACTGGAATAGGGGATGGAACACACACACAGACAGACAGACACACACACACACGCACACACACACACACACACACACACACACACACACACACACACACACACACACACACAAACTCACACACAGCGCGAGAGATACACACATACTACAGTGGTTATCCTTATAGAATATGAGAGGATTATTTCCTAAATAAGACTGTAACATTACCCATAAATCAAAGATGTTACAAATTTTTCCTTCACCACACATCCTGGCATTTTTATTACATCTTACACAACAACATTCAGTCTTATTATAACACAAACATGGAAAATGTATAGTACTGATTGTTTCTCACTATGGCAGTAAATATTTCACTAATATTCAAGCTAAGCTTGTGCAATATTGATTTTTTTTCCTGCTCAAAATTCCCCGTTTTATAACATATGTCATGATAGATTTAATTGTCCAGAACAAAAACAGCATTAGAAAAAAAAAAAAGAAAATGAGCTTTAGTAGCATTTGAGGTATAAAAAAAAGTACAGCCGGGGATAAAAATTGACTGTGTGTTCAGGGACTGCTTGCTGGCAGTAGCAATCATAACTCCGGAGGTGGATTGGGTTAAAAAAAAAAAAGGATTCCCAACTGGTGGAAATGTTCATCCGATCATCAAGAGATCGTAAGTTTGAATCTCAATAAAGCCACAGCTATTATTGAAATGGCCAGAGCAAAACTGGCTTTAATCGCCCTCCCTGGTTGCCAGCTTTTACATGATACATAGAGCCATCCATCCATTCATCCAGCCATCCATTATCTAAACCGCTTTTCTGTCAGGATCATGAGGGAAGCTGGAGCCAATCCCTACAGACACCGATCGAGAGGCAGGGTACACTTCACGCAGGTTACTAATCGACTGTAGCGCTAACACAAATACAAACACCCATTCACACACACAGCCAGACCTCTCGGTAATTTAGAGTAGCCAGTTGACCTAATGTGAGCCATCTTTGGACTATGGGATGAAACTGGAGTAACCCAGAGGCAACCCACACGCACATGGATAACATATGTATTCCACACAGAAATGCCCTTGGATGAGATAAAAAAGCAGACACAAAAATGAACAGGAAAAATCTATTACATTTCCCTATGTCCCTTTTACAATTCTGCTGTCTAATGTGTACAAAAACAATATTTTTCAATATCCTGACTGTTCCAAGGGAGCAAAAACTTTCTGAAAAAGATAATTAGGATAGTACAGGATTCGTGGTTCAGTCACTGGGTTAGTGAACAGAAGGTTCAAGCTCCAGTACTAACAACCTACTACTTATGTGCTTTGAGCCAAGAATTTAACCATCAACTGCTCAGTTGAACCACTTAATCCTAATTAAGGTTGTGGGAAAGTTGGTGCCCATCTCAGCCGACTACGGGCGACAGCAAAATACACCCTGGACAGCTCACTTTGCCATCACAGGGCAGAAACATGCTAACAGCTAGGCTATGCAGCATACTCTTGTCGAAAGTCAGCAATGGTTCTTTTACATGCCTCTCACCATAGACGGTGAAAGACATGGTCGGCCTTTGATAAATCAGCTGCAAGGGGGGGGGCGCTGACAACCCATTGATAGTGGAGGTTGAACCCCCAACCTTAGGATCGCCAGCACCTTACCACCAGGCCACCACTGTTCGTGCAATCAGAAAGGATGCACTGGATAATCACAACATAATACAGGGATCCCTCACTTTCTGCGATTAATTGGGACCGAGACCCCCCACGCAACCGCCGACCGCGAAGTAGGATCAAACCCCCCCCCCCCCCCCGACTGACATATACCTATATGTGTATATAATATCAATAAATACATATTCAACACTTTAAATGCTTATAATAACAATTAAACATTAAAAAATAATGCAAAAGATGTAAATAAAATATCAGTACACACAGTTAGATTTGCACTTCACATAAAAATCTTGGTAATTTTATGGGTTGTTTTTTTTTGTTGTTTTTTTTTTTTTTAGTTTTTTTTTCATAATTAGCCTTGTTTTGTAGCATTTTCCTTAACTTTTTTTTTTTACTTAACTTCCTTATTTTATTTTTTTTTATTAATATTTTTGAAAAAACCCGCAATGCACTGAAGCCGCAGAAACTTAAGGATGAAGTAGCGAGGGATCCCTGTATTTAGTTTTTATTTACATCTTATGCATTACTTTTGAATTGTTATTATGAGCATTTATAGTGTTGAATATGTATTTATTGATATTATTTACACATATACATGTACATATACTTTAGTTAGGGGTCATCCTACTCCTATCATCCAAAAATAACGCATAAGATGTAAATAAAATATAAATACACACACATACACATACAGTTTTAAGTATGTGTGCACACACTCAGACAGGCACCTCACATCACAATGTAAGTACAGTAGTTTTAATGGTGGGTTTGAGGTTGTTGTTTTTTTGTTTGTTTTTGTTTGTTTGAGGCCTTTTTTTGCACAATTGGCCTTGTTTTGCTGCATTCTCCTTAACTTTTTCCCCAATTCTTATTTAATTTCCTTATTTTTTAATTCGATGAATATTTTAAAAAAAACGTGATGCACTGAAGCCGCATGAATTGACGTGCAAAGTAACGAAGGATCCCTGTATTAGTAATATTATTGCTCAACTTGGAATGCTGTTTTTAAACCAGATCATGCTGTTCCCATGTAGTATACTGTATATTAATAAAGGTTTTTAAATATTAATAAAGTGGAACATACTACATTTTTCATGACAGAATGTAAACGCTATGTGAAAGTGATTCATATGTTGATTAACCTGTGTTTCATTTTGCTGTAGAGAAAGAAACTGCTCTTTGACATATATTTGAATAATAAGTTATACTATCATACTTCAACATCAAACTGTAGCGCTCTTAAGCACTAAGGATGCCAAATCTGGTAATACAATGTGATCGTCACTGGATATATCGGCAGTGCAATATCACGTACAGATGATTCAACTGTTTAATCGTACATGCTTAGATCAACCCAAAAACCTCCCCAAGCTCCATGTCTCAGTGATGGCTTGAACATGAATCTCTATACGCTTACCCTTTATGATTTAAACCGAATAAAACAAAAGAAGGATTTGACAGAGAATCCATTTCTAAATCCTCCTAAAGCTGAGATGTATGAGTCAATTTTGAATCATTTGCAATAGAATGATTTCAAGTGGGTTTTCATCTAATTAGCTTCTATTTTAGTTACAACTACATGATCACATGGTTTTAGTAACACAAACATAACACAAAGTGCTAATGATTCAACTGTGTCATATAGCAGGTCTGAGTCATCAACAGAAACACAAGCATGACTCTGGCGCTGCTACAATAGTGTAATAAAAATTCACACCATTTTTGAGGATGTCTGCAATTGGAGTAAAGTAAAAGGAATTGAGATTACAGTGTTTTTGCAGTTAGTGGGTTTACTCCTCAAACTGTATTGTAACACCACTCACGTCATCGATGACATCTTGGTACACCTAGTGAAGCCAATTATATGATTCCAAGCTCTGGCTTCATGCGCAACGCAGTGGGCAATTTGTGCGAAATTGAAATTACCATAGCATGAGGGCGCTTTTCTTTAAATCAATTTCCCTTCAATCCAATCCGCACAATGAAAAATAACACAATAAGAGGGAGATGACAACCACAATGAAGTAATATCAGTTCTTCTGAGAAATCCTCAGAGGCCGCGTTTGCTTTGTGAAATGACAGAAGCCGCATGTAAACCACGGTGGCGGCGTCCCCGCTGCATATCCCTCATGCTTTCCCTAGTTGTCAGGCAATCGACTCTTGATATTGCAGACATTTGTCAAAGAGCACGTTGTCATCTGTTTAGACTGAGAAAAATATGGCTTTGAATGAATTTTTTTTTTCTTGTAATTCTTTTCCTGTCATCTTCTTGGCCCCGGCCGACAAAAATGTGCTTTTATCCAAAGTACAAATACAATCGTGCGATTTGTTTTAATGACAGCAGGCTAATTCAAGTCATAATCCCAAAGCTTTATGCAATACTGAGCTGTTCCATCTGCCTCAGCATTTATTAAGCCTTATCATCTTTTTAATGCATAATTTTAAATATGTAATTAATGTATGTAATCCACTGGCATGACATTCTCCCAGTGGTTTTAAAACAATAGTTTCCAACTACAAAGCTTTGACTTTTACTTGGCCTCCTGTCTTTTGCATCAGCACCACCATTGGAATAACAGTGGCACTTATTGCAAGTATGTCAGCAAGAATTTTACTACTTGAGTCCAGTTCAGTGAATTTGGAATAAAATATTTGTTTGAGTCATTTTTTTTCATTACTGATCTGCTGTAGTCCTAAAACTGTTGAAAATAGGACATGATGTAAAGGCATAGTTTTCCAAGTCTGGGCCAGTAAAACCCAGCAGACAGAAACCACGACACAACCAGTGCTTGTCCTTACCCAATGCTGGGTGAAGGCAGAGTACACCACAAACAGTTCTCCAGACCATTGCAGGAAAAACACACATACAACACCAATTCTTACCTAGGAACAATTAGGAACAGCCTTTTAGCCTAATAGCCTTTGGGCTGTGAGAGGAAACCAGAGTACCGAAGGAAACCCACTCAAGCATGGAGAGAACATGCAAACTCCAAACAGAAATTCTGCAGCCTGGGATTCGAACCTTTGAGTTCACAACTTTGAGATGGATGTGCTAACCACTATTGTAACTGTGCCAGCCCCAACTAGGGTTGCAGTTTTATTTTTTGTTTTCTGACGAGTCCCTGTATTGACTTTTTTTTTATCTGCGTATTGATTGTACTATTTTAATGTTTTGTACAGCATATCTGTATTAAACTGTCACCTGGCAATTTTTAAATTGACTAGATTTAATTAAAGTCTAAATAAGTCAAAAACAAGCTGGCCTTTAAATATTGTTGATTTGAAGTTAATTATAGATTTTAAGAGAAATAAATGTGGAAAATTCAGAAATCAATTTATTCAGTACTGGAATAGCTAGATTATATTTATGAAATAGTCTATAAAGAGAGCGGTAGGTACATTTCTTTTACAGTTAAACTAAAAGAAATGTCCCTTGCCGCAAACAGTTTGAGAGCTCCAGTATTAAGGGAGAGGAGTGCTTACATCATCTTTACAATGATGAAAGAATGACTACACGGTGGAAAAGATAGTTAAAAAGAAGTGTACGCCAAGGTTCTAACGAAGGATTCAAATCGACCACATCAGCACATGTACCAGTAGCAGTACCCCAAGGCTTTCTTCCGTCTCCACTGAGGTGACTCAGCCCTGGCATTTGGTGCATGCCGTGTGCTGAAAATGGTCTGTACAGATCTAAATTGCTCTTACAGTAGGGAGCAGATACTGTATCTAGGATGATTTGCCTCGCTCAATTAACATTGCAACAGAGCAGCTGCTCACAAATAACAAGGTGGTTTAGCATCACTCCAGGCGAACAGAAGAAAGCACGATAAATACACAACTTATACAAGCAGTCTGACTCCAAAGACAGGAAAAGATCTAGTGTCTTCAACCTTGGGGTTTGGCAGTTTACATTCCATACAAAACAAACATGAATACATGTAAAGTTGTAAAGGTAAGTAATGTAAAGTTTTCAAAAGTGCTTGTAATCATTGCATGATACAGATTACATCTTCTTGTCAATTTTAAGAACACTGCTACTGGTCATCCTTACAGCATAGTTTGTGCATAATGTAATATTTGTAAGCAACACAGAGCTTATTTTAAAATAAATGACCATACAAAGCACTATACTGGGTAATTATATCCGATACATTTCTAGTGGGGCCTGAACCAATTTTCTGAAGTTGGCTTGAACTCGCTAGGCTGGGTTGTCCAGCACACCTGTCATCAGATACAGATGTTTCCCCTGATTTCAGCACTTGTTGTCCATGCAGCCATATGCTTTTTGCTATCTCAATTATCCTTGTGACACAGCTCAGCACTAGCCGATAATGTATCATCTTAGGCTGGTGTGTGCTAAACGCAGTCCAGTCAATAGGACTAAACAACAAGTTTGCACCACTGCAAGTAATGGAACAGCCAATGAAGAAGGTAAGATGCCACTGTCTGTGCCTAGTAGTAGTGGGAGTAGTAGTGGTAATAGTAGTAGTAGTAGTAGTAGTATTGTTACGTTGCCGGAACCGGGAACGCTGATTTCATATGTGATTGTTTTAAGGAGCTAGTAATACAAATTCACAACAGGTACCCTTTAACCATTTTATGATATTATTTGTACATTGTCTTATTATAGTTAGGCTTATTTATGTTTATCCAGATGCATCAAGTATCTGACCAGGTCAGTCATCATCTTATCAGCATTGATTCCTTACATGGCACTTCTGTGTTTGTTTGTTTTCCAGCTAAGACAATTCTTCAGAGAGTCTTTGGGTAATTAAGTCTTCTGATCTCCCTAAATGGATTCCACTTGTAACTCTATCATTACCTTTAAGGGTTTCCCCAGAGACAGGTAGTAATTCTTTATTTTCGAGCCACTTATGCAAAATGTTGGTTCATTTTTCTGTCCACTTTTCCTGGCTGGGGTCATACTGGCAACACCCGAGAGGATCCTCCCAGACTTACACTATTCACAGCCACAGATTCCATCTTTTCATGGGATATTCTTTAACTTTTCCATGTTTGAGTGAGATATAATCCCTCTAGCCTGTCTTTATCTGCCCTACAGTCACTATGCAGCAAAATCAGCCTGATACATCTCTAGCAGGAGCCACCAATGAAGCTCTCTCATAAAGTGCCTAAACCATCTCACCTTGCGATCTCAGAGGGAGCAGAGATTTACTCTGAAGCTCTCTCATACTGTCAAGATTTCCAAGTTCATTCATTCAGATAATTTAAAAATACATGTAATGGCTTTCAAATTTTTTGCAAATTTTAATTTGTACAATTGTTTATGAATGTTTCTATATACCAATACAGTCGGCCCCCTACTTACGAAACCCCTGGGTAAGAAAATTCTGGGTAACGAAAAACATTTTCCTCAGTTTTCGTCCCCGGGATACGAAAACAACCTCCTCTTACGAAATGCGCCATTCAAAATTCAAACGCACCAATAAAAATTTCTTACGATACACGAGTTGCTCTCTCATTGGCTGTCTCCCAACATCCCACCCCGCTGGCCTCCCATTAGCTAGGAGGAATGATGCCGCTGAACTTCCTGTACACATACTTCCTGTTTGTCAAGGAGAGTTGACTGTTGGCCTGTTTTGAGATTGATCATGCAGCGTTATATTTCGTTATCACTGAAACCCCTCTACAATCAGGACAATATTGAACCAGAAGGAGACCTTAAAGTGGAAATACAGCGACGGAGGTGATTAATTCGGCACAATATTAAAACAAAGTGCTCTGTGGGGAAGACCTCCAATCTCGCAAGGAAATAAGTTAATATTGAATGAGGACCTCTGATCTTTCAAACAGGTACTGTAATTCCACTTTAAATACAACATCCCGTCCATTTAAACATTTAAATAGAATTGTTCCGGCAGCTGTTACATGTATGTGTGTGTGTGTGTGTGTGTGTGTGTGTGTGTGTGTGTGTGTGTGAGAGAGAGAGAGAGAGAGAGAGAGAGAGAGAGAGAGAGAGAGAGACAGAAGGAGGCTTAACTCTTTAGTTTTTAGTTTAGTTTTTTAAGCTGTTTAATTCAGTAAATGTTTAATAAATGTGGCGCATGATCCCTCCACATCCCATGATGTGACTCCGATCCCTCAAGGAATCAAGTTAAAGTTGAGTTTGGCCCTCCGATCTGTCAAGCAGGGAATGCGCTTTGAATTCCACATCTTAAAATGCTCCAGGCATCCTGCTTGTAGACGTGGCCCACAGCACCACAATAGACATTTAATGGGTATACAATACACATTCAATGCGTACTGTATTGTGTGTGTGTGTGCGTGTGTGTGTGTGTGTGTGTGAGAGAGAGAGAGAGAGAGAGAGAGAGACAGGTGTGTGTGTGTGTGTGTGTGTGTTAATAAAAAATGTTTAATAGTGGTTTAATTAATAAATATGTTAATAAAAGAGTTTAATATGTTAATAAAATCTTTAAATGCTTTAATAAATAATTTTCTTTTACTATGAACACATATTTCATACAAAATTGGTGTATTTTTATCATTTTTAAAGGGTTTATGGGGTAGTCTTGGGAGCCTTGTAACGAATCAGGCGTTTAACATGTAAAATGCGCCCCCTACTTACGAGACTCTCATGTTACGAAAAAGGCGCTGGAACGGATTAATTTCGTGAATAGGGGGCCGACTGCATGAATAAAAATTAAAAGTTTATAACTAAAAAAGGCAACACAGTGAGTGGACATTGAAAAGTGATGCATAAACAGTGAAGGACGACTTCCTAAACACCCCAACAATGCATCTGAGCCACTGTAGAGTATCAGCTACCATATAACTTTCTTTTTTAAGGTGTCATTTCTTTTGTTTTACTTTGTCTTAATCTATGGATCTGACTTGGATTGCTTTCATTAATGTATTGATATTAACTCTTTCGCAACTTTCACAATAATATTTAATTTATGTCTTCAATAAAGATAAATAAGCTCTTTAAATTGATGATGTAATCTGTAATATTTGTGAGGCGCTCCACCGAATGTAGGCGCTTGTCGCACGGACTACCTTCGAGAAAATGGCCAAAAAAAGTTAAAATGGTCATTTTTTTTATCGAAATTCGGATTTTGCATTAACCATTAAAACAAGTATTCAACTATCACTTGCTGAAATGAAATCAACTAAAACTCACTAAAAATGTCTTTTATTTCCATTTTTCTAATGAGTACCCTCATAAAACTAGATAAAAACAGCAAACTTACTGGTTTTCTTTGCAATTATTCACCGGGTTCGGAACAAGACACTATAATTCATACACCAGAAGAACGGTCGTGAAGTCGTCTCTCCATTTTGGATACTGTTTTAATACTCAAATGCCGTTTCAGTGAATAAAATAAAGGTTATAAAGACCATATGCACGTAAACAATGCAGGCTAGTTGCTAAGGAAGATCTGAAACGACCACCCTGATTGGTGAACTCAGGCACATGCTCACATTGCACATGCTCAGTGCCCGTCACGCGTTAACTCCCTGTTTACTTCCTGACTCTAGTATACCGCATGTGGAACTTATCTCCGACTTTCTCTTCAATAACAGTAAGTAAGTATATTTATAAGATTGTGAATACACATAATTTCTGGAAAAGGAGAGTGACATGTCATCTGTGATGTCTAGCAGCATTAGTATAGATGTTAAATTCGACGCTGGAATTCGGCTTTGAAGAAGATTATTTCTCTCTCTCTTTCTCTCTCTCTCTCTCTCTCTGTCACATACACACACACACACACACACACACACACACACACACACACACACACACACACACACACACAAAGTGTGCAAACGGTTAAATTAGTAGCATCCAGATGAACTGGTGCAATTTGAATGGAAGAAAATACAGTATATGAAGGGAGTGTGGCAAATGAGTGCAAATGGTGTGATAAATGCACAAATGAACAGTCACCCACTACTTACAGTCTGTGTGTGTGTGTGTGTGTGTGTGTGTGTGTGTGTGTGTGTGTGTGTGTGTGTGTGTGTGTGTGTGTGTGTGTGATATACCTCAGGTCTGCTGGAATATGAAGAAAGACATGATTCCATTGCAATTCAGTCAAAGAAAATCCCATATGCTCAGTATTATGTACTTTAGAAACTTAATATGAGTATTGTATGAGTATTGGTATTTTTCTCTGCGTGCAAAATTCGATTATGGAATTTTTTTGATAATTTGATTTGCACGTAATCTTGTCTGGACTGGACATGCTGGATCATGGGTTGTTTAGTTTTGTATGAAAATTGGCCAAGACCTGAAAAATACTTAAATGTTTCATACCTTTTGCATATAAACAAACTGATGATGGTGATGTCAGCTGTGTTGCTGAAGATTTTGATTTTGATGTTGATGAAGAAGAGGAATCTGTTAATAAAAGTGTGATGACTGGTGTTGGTGAAGAAGATGTGATCTTATCTGCTGAGCAGGATATAGATGAAGATGATAATGCTGAGGGCAGCATTGATTAAGCTTACTTGTGTAAAGAGATCATAGAGTTTTTGTTATATGGTTATCTTATATATATATATATATATATATATATATATGTATATATATATATATATATATACAAAAATAAAAGGACAGGACAAAGACTTTCTATTGAAACTCCATTTATCACTACAGATCTGTTTCGAGGGGTGGTGAAACCATCCTCTCTCTTCAGGTGATTATAGAAGAAATTATTTCTTCTATCTTCTATTTCTTCTATAATCACCTGAAGAGAGAGGATGGTTTCACCACCCCTCGAAACAGATCTGTAGTGATAAATGGAGTTTCAATAGAAAGTCTTTGTCCTGTCCTTTTATTTTTGTTTATTTGCTCTACCAAAAAGTATTGAGCACTCTCCTACGGAAGGATCTACTCAGAAAATCCTCTATATATAGTTTTCTTAATTTCAGTGTGATTGTTTGAACCTGACAGAGTTTTTTTTTCAATCAGTATCATTTGAAGGCATTTGAACCTTTATATAATGGTCAAAAAGATACATACTGATCTTATTGGAATAAACAGAAAAGAAAAAAAAGTCGGGGGTTTTTTGTTAATTTTGGGGGCTTACTGATGGGTTTAAAAAGGGCCTGTCAGATTAAAATGAAGATGATTTCTCTTATCATCTCTTCCTAAAACATTTCCTAGACATGTTTTCGAAAAGTTTAAATAGCTGAAGTGCATAAAATGTTTGGTTGCTGAGGACTATTGATCTTGGAAGAAGTGCAATCTTTGTGCTCATTTTTCTCTAAAACGACTTTTGAAATTTTTAGTTGAATGCTAACACAAGAAATGGCATAGCTCGTTCAGTTTTCAAGGTATTGACAAACTTTTTGCTGCATTTTGCAGCTTTGGGTCTCCTCTATCTGACTGTGTAAAAATCTCATTTTTCATTTTTGGACCCAAGAGCCTACTTTCGGTGGAGTGGCTCACATTTAATCTGACATATTTTTTTGCAATTTCCCACCAAAACATAAAGTATCATATGCAAGTTAAATTTTGATCAAGTCAACGTTCACAAGAGCTGGGCCCACAGAGTGATTTGAAAAGTAGGGGGAGCTAACTGAAAATTTTGGGAGTCCATGCAGTCAGTGAACGACAAGAACATATATACCCCCAAGGAGACTATGCATGGCCGAGTTCCAGATTTTAGATGTCAGGTGCACATATCCATTAATTTATTTATTTCAAAGTTCCAATCCAATCATGCCTCAGCTCAATCGGATCCACGAAAAGACGGAATACTGGTACAGTACCGGTACATTCCCTAGAAGGCAATCAGTATATTACTATATGCTTGGTGCATAAGCATTTACGGTACACGATGTATTTGTTGGTTATACTATGCTTGTACAAACTACGCATTTATACATTTTTTAAGATGTCAGTAAACATACTTAAAAAATTTCTTTGGTTTGAGAAAAATTGAGGGGGCTTCAGACCCCCCTGCCCCCCTGGTTCCGCGGCCCCTGAAGAGTGGTTTGACCCATTGGGAAAAATTGCATTGCTTAAGGAAATCAATCATGAATTGTGTTTAAAATATGAAACTGCAAACAAAATAAATATTATACCATCCTATACAATGTTTATTTTTGCAATAAACTATCAAACCCCAACACAATCGGTTTCATGAGGCAAGAAATCCACAAAATCAGAGACACTGAAACTTGTTTCTAAATATCTATAGACTCACTGTCTATCCGGGTTTCCTCTACCTTGGAGAAACCCACTGCTGTTTATTATTATTCGGTGGGTGAATTACTTTTCTACAGTGCACTAATGTATTGCTTCTATATCCATTCATAAACTGTAACCAGGCCAGATTCCTAAGACTGATGCAATTAGTGCAACTTTGACCAGAGTCAACTTTGAAAAAGACATGTTTTGACAAACTGTTCATTATTTCTAATCAATAATAACATTGTTATAATCACCTTGTGACTTTCACCGTTAACTTTTTAGAAACTTCATATTCCAATATCCTCGCGAATACTGGCCACAATCAGATCAAATTTGAAGCAGAAAATTTCCAGACTGACCAGCCACTCCGGTTCACAGCAAGATGTTCCTGGCTTCGTGCGGCATCCATGATGAGGTCATTTCAGGGTGAAATTTGCATGTTTACCTCGTGCTTGCATGGAATTCTACCAGGCACTTCACATTAGATAATTGAATATTCGTGATTGTTCCTAGGTGTGAGTGTAAGTGTGAGTGGTTGTGTGTCTTTTTGTCTGAGATGGTCTACTAGAATGTTCACCCGAGATGAGCTGGAATGAGCTCCGACCTCCCCATGACCCTAATAAAGGATAAAGCAGTTCGGGAAATGAAGTTCTTTAGACTGCATACTTTTAAAAATAGAGTAGACTTGCAAAGTGGCGTTTTGGCTTTGGTTGAATTCTCCCAGATGGGGTCACAAATTTATATAAATTTCATAATTTTACACTTTCTTTTTTCTTAGCTGTGTAGCAAAATTTATGTCCATCTGGACAAAAGAGGCCATTTGTAAGTATGAAATTATTAAATTATAAATTGTAAAATGACATTATATTATATTACATAATATTACATTATATTATATTATAGCAAAATTTTAATTTGAAATACATTACTCAATAAAATGTCCTCGCTTTTCTGTCTTCAACAAATTGGTTCTAGAGAAATTGTCCCCAATCACGCCAAAACAGATCATTCACGTCATCCAGACAAAGGGACTCAAAAAAAATGAGGTCTGTCCTGAATGCACACTTGTATATAAGGGTGATGAATAGGTAAGTTTTAATGGGTTACTTACTGATTTTTTTTTTTCACTTTCTTTGCTCCAATCTAATCTGAGGATGGAATGATAAGGTGGTGTAAGCACATTATGAGGACGCTTCATTGGTGCCTCCTGCTAGAGCTGTATCAGGCTCATTCTGGGGTTCCTCTACATTACAAAACCAGTTTAGTAAATATTAGAAGATCTAGAAGGTGTTTTCGTCAGGCTTGACAAAAGAGCCCATTTGTAAGTACATTATATTACGTATATTATATTACATTATATTATATTATATTATATTAGTAGGTGGCACGGTGGCGTAGTGGTTAGCACTTCCACCTCATAGCAATAAGGTCCTGAGTTCGATTCCCAGCTCGGATGTTTCTGTGTGCAGTTTATATGTTCTCCCCATGACTTGCATGGGTTTTCCCGGGTACTCTGGTTTCCTTCCACAGTCCAAAAACATGCACAGTTGGTTAAATGGCTGCTCCAAATCACCCATGAGTGTGAGTATGAATGGTTGTGTGAGTGTTGGTCTTACAATGGCCTGGCAAGCTGTCCAGGATGTACCCGGAGTTGGCTAAGATGGGCGCCAACCTCCCTGCGACCCGAATTAGGATTAAGTGGTTTTAAGGCCCCTTTCTTCAGTTTAATTTATTTTATATCATAAAGGGTTCAATTACCCATGTAAAAAAAAAGATTGATACCACTTTACTTAAATGAGTTTAATAATAAAATGACTCAAATGTGACATCACTCATTTTCCCCTTGTACTTTTCAAATGTCTTTTTTTCATTTCTCCCTTATGATAAAGGGCATGTAACCTAAGTAATGAGTTTCAAACCATATCAAAGAACAATGGGAGGGACCTGTTATGTTTTTGTACAATTAAATGAGTGATGATGGTTATTTAGAGTTTGACCCATGATCTAATGGCAAACTAGTCACTACAGCCTCATTCGACATAGCTCCAAAATTTTCATTGTTTATTAACCTAAATCTAATCAAACATAAAACAAACCACTAGTAAACCATGAGGGATTTGAGAAAGAGCCAAAATTACAATAATTTAGGTTTACATCTTTCACGATAAATTTTCTTGAGCTCGAAGAGCGTGACATAGTGGGTTTATTTATGGTGTTATTTATTGAGATGACTTGTGAAGACATGATGCACTGATGGGGCAATGACCAATAAATTTAGAAATTGAGACATGACTCGTTTTCCTCCTGCACCCTTCATATATAAGCAACATTTTTGTATCTACTGTCACTATACTATACAATGTATGTTGCTATACAATGATATTGAGCCCTGTACACTTAAAACACACACACACACACACACACACACACAAAACAGCATTACTACATTAATAATGAAACTGAAGGTGTGATTTAGGTCTAAGACACCTTCACACACAAATCACAGTAGCAGCAACTCTAATGGTCTCTCTCTCTCTCTCTCTCTCTCTCTCTCTCTCTCACCCACACACACACACACACACACACACACACACACACACACACACACACTGTCTCTCTCTCTCTCTCTCTCTCTCTCTCTCTCTCTCTCTCTGTCTCCTCCGCTCTCTCTCTCTCTCTCTCTCTCTCTCTCTCTCTCTCTCTCTCTCTCTCTATCTCTCTCTCTCTCTATCTCTCTCTCTCTCTCTCCTTCCTCTGCCTGCTCTCTGTGATCAATCGTGTCAAAGGCGTACACTCAGTTCGTAATTAAGCGATGTCTCTGTGTCTCACTGATCAAAAGGAGCTATAACATTTTCCCAAACACTCCTACTGATGTCATCATTCTCTCCCATGGCTGGTACAGCAAGACCCTGACTCATAATCCTGTACTGTGAGAACACAAGAAAGTAAAAGTCCAATGCTTCAGATGTTTTTTTTTACTTATTGTAATGGCAGAAACTCATGAATGGAAAAAAACAGGAATGGAAAGAAAAAATATCATAGATGATACAGGATGACTGTTAATTAAAAACTCATTACACTGGTTAATACTGCGGAGCTCCTCCAAGTATGCTATATGGGACAGATCTTAAGAATCTGTGATTGCTGATTTTTCACTTAATGAAACCAATGTGACAGAACATGGGGTTCGTCGCTTATAAGTTATGAGTACGTATATTAAGCAGTGCTGAATGCTAATTCATTCCCATGATGTTTTTTGGTTTAAAAATGAGCGTCTGTATTATATTTCAAAAAATACACACATACACACTATGATGTGACATTAGTAGGGCTTTGGAAAGCTTCATTAGAAAAAAATTCAAGAAATAAATAGCAAACTGGGAGGTGAGGGAAGACGCTGGCTGGCTGGCTGGCTGGCTTGTTGAGAAATACACACAAATAATAACACAACAAGACAACGGAATCTCCTTTAGAGATTTAGCTGTAGCTACAGCTGCAGATGCTGAGCAGAAACCGTTACTTCGCTAGCGTGGATGTGTGTTACACACACCACCGTACCCAAGTCAACCTCCACTGCTGACTCACACAGTTTATTTTCCCTGCTAAAAACAGTGACGACACCAAAAGCATTAGCATAACTCAGTCTCCCTCACAGTGAAAAACAATCAAGTTGTTAGAGCCTAAAGTGCAAGGCAGGCTGAAACGGGACCGGTGCTATATTAGAAACTGGAATGCCACTATATTATATGTGCGGTGCTGAGCTGAGCTGGGAGGCAGCCAATTACAGAGGCAGGGCTGATCAGGAGAATGAGCCCGCAAACCCAAATGGCAAAAGAAAATGTGGGGGGAGAGAGAGAGAGTAAGAGATGACAGAGAGCTAGAAGGCAATAAAAAAGAGGACTGTGATATAAAGAAAGTGGCTTCCTGTTAAAAAAGAGGAGAGAGAGAGAGAGAGAGAGAGAGAGAGAGAGAGAGAGAGACTGGATATTGTGGAAGGAAAATGGGAAGAAAGAGAGACTAGAGCTGGCGAATGTTGATTTTTTTTTTTTTCTTTTGTGCCTGCCACCCACACAAAAAGAGATTCTTTCCCGAGGAAAAAACAGGTAAGAGAAAAATCCCACCAAGAGATCTGAAGTTTGAGATCGGATTTGGATCAGCGGTTCTCCTTGAACTTGAACCTTCTTGTCAGTGTGTGCAACCACAAAAATAGACCCAATACTTTTTTTTCCCTCATCCTTCAAAAACTGTGATTTTTCCAAAGAAAAAAAAAAGTCATTGCTGATGTCTCCATATACCCATAATTCTTTGTCCACACCCACATCCTGGTGGTCTCAAAACGCTCTAGTTATTTCTGATTACATCTCCTGGTAAGCATGTCTGACCAGATGATGGAAGAGGAAAAAATTCCTCTAGATTATCCCTGATATGGCTCCTGAAGGAGTCTGTTTAGAAGCTTTAACAATATCAGTCATGCTAGCTTGCGCCGGTGTCACCCTGGAGACTTGAACAGGTCATGAAACTGGAGAGGGCTGACAAAAACAAATCTCAAATCAATATCTCGCACGACACAAAACTCTCCCTCTTTCTAACTCTCGCTGCCTCCCTGTCTGTGTGCTTGCTCGGTGAGTGACACTATTCACTTATAATTGTTGCCTCCTTCAGTGAGGTGTAGCTGTAATGCTAGAGTACTACTACATTCATCAAACAGTCTATTCAATCTCCAAAGCCCTTCTGTTCTTACTCTGAAAGCAGGATTACCATTATGGATGTTGTAAAATATTAAAAGCATGTTTTATCAATCCAGGCAGTGTTAAATGGTGCGAATATAATCTTTTCCATATTCAGCGCATAAAATCTGGACTAGATACCAAACGCATATGTTAATTCGGCACATGAGCGCCAACACGTAAGACTGTAAAGCGGCTCCCTGTAGTCGACAAGTCACCTGACATTACAACAGATGGCTGTTATAAAATCACTCTCAACTGCAGTATTGATCCATTCGATACTAATCTAATAAAGCATGCCTCCTGTGGCCAAAGGGCCAGAAAAATGAATTGAAATAATAATCAAGCCACTGTGGTAGTGAAAGTTATTTTTAAATCAATCTATCAAGGATGCAAGACCATGAATCCCATAAAACGGGCTAAAACAACATGGCCCCACCTTTGAATCCTCTGGTGAGTCCTGAACCGTTTTTTTTTCTACATCGAAATTCTCGATCACCCCCCTGCACCTCATATCATGATGGAGAGCCCTAGCCATCGGGTTGTTTGTTAGCAGTCCGTCATTCCACTGAGCAACTGATGCCCACAGCTCAACTGATGAACTCAATTTAAACAAAGACCTGGTAGGGCAAAAAAAAAAAAAAAAAAAAAAAGCTTGTATTTTCCAAAAGATTGGCACGTCATCTAAATTTAGTGTTACCCCATAGATATCACAGACACATGCTATATTCTCATGCACCCCATCACAGCCTTGTGTAGGCGTACTTGTCAGATTTCACCATATAGGAAGGACAAATAACACAGGATTTGCAGCTATGCAAGTAAAGAAATAATGAAAAATGGCATGAAGGCACCCATATAAGACATCTAGGTTACATCTGAGGATATGGGCATAACCTGTGCATACTGACATTACACTTACTGACAAATACTGACGGTGTGCCTTATTGTGCACCGCCTGAACATGACAGAAATGTGATGCACAGAAACAAATAAATGATATTAGGACAAAGGAAACGCAGTGTCTTCTAGACTGCAAGATACTTTTCCCTGAATGTAAAGTGTTGTGCACTACAGTTCATTAAATAGCAATTATTCATTAAACACAAGGCAGATATGAATATGTAAATATTCAAAGATATTAGGGGCAGCCATAGCCTTACGGTTAGAGAAGCGGCTTTGGGACTGAAGTTTGATTCCCGAACCAGCAGGAAAAATGTGGTGTTGGGGGGAGTGAGTTGCACCATCCCTTCCTACACATTCATGGCTGAAGTGCCCTTGAGCAACACACCTAACCCCAACTGCTCTCTGGGCACCACAATGTATGTGGCAGCCCACTGCTTCGAGTGTTTGTGTGCGCTCACTGTTTATGTGAGTGTGTTCACTTTAGACGAATTAAATGCAGAGACAATAATTTCCCTTGCGGTATTAATACAGTATAGCAAAACGCAAAAATGTTCACTGTGCCTGAGCAAATAAATTATTTAGTACACTATAGACTACAAAGGAACATAAAGAGCAAAATCCTAAAACAAAATCCTATGGTTTATTTTTACATTTTAAAAATATAA
Source organism: Plotosus lineatus (assembly GCA_024760905.1). Taxonomy (NCBI): domain Eukaryota; kingdom Metazoa; phylum Chordata; class Actinopteri; order Siluriformes; family Plotosidae; genus Plotosus; species Plotosus lineatus. The sequence goes on along the minus strand of CM045738.1, from coordinate 39,050,072 downwards.
CAGCGCTCACACACGCTCTATCACACTGGCTTTGTTAAGGCAAGGCATATTTTAAAACTTAGTCAGTCTTAAACGACTGTCTTTATACCTTAAAAAAGTGGGTCATATTGCTTTTTCTATGTGTCCATGTAGTATATGTTAAATTGCTTAAAGAGGTTTAAAGAGACAGCGGTGCACTGCCTTTATGCACCTGCACGCACGTTGCTTGTATGCTTACTTGTGTCTGCAATGATTTAAATATTTTAATATAAAGTATAAAAATCCCATGTTACTCTGATTTTTGGATGATGTTTCCGTGTGGTATATACTAAAACTGTTATTCGTCTCAGGCTCAGTGGATGTCGCTGTACTGAGTAGTGATAGCCAGCAACATCCACATCACCTCATCACCACATCAGTGCTTTATCTCAAGAGAGCAAACCAATGTTGTGGTTCCTGTGTCGTATACACTTATATCACAGTACTGTCCTAAATCTGATTGGTCAAAAGACGTGGCATGATTTCAATTTTAAAACATGTTTCGTGTTGGATAAAGTCCCCTGTATCAATGTTTTGGAACAGTTTTTTTGAAACAGAAGAATGTTTATGACAGAAACATGTGCATGATTCAGGAGTGGCCTGATGGTAAAGGACACTGGATCACTGATCCTAAGGTTGGGGGTTCGAGTCCCACTCTCCACAAGGTTGTCACTGTCCCCCCAGTACAGCTAACTGGGTTATCAAAGGGCGGCCCTGTCTCTCACTGTCTATGGTGTGAGGCATGTGAAAGAACCATTGCTGACTTTCAACAAGAGTAGGCTGCAAAGCCGTCAGCGTGTTTCTGTCCCATGCTAAAGGGTTGTGACAGGAAGGGCATCCGACGTAAAAACCTATGCAAAATCAAACATGCGAATCAGATGATTTGCTGTGGCGACCCCTGAGAAAAAGGGAAAAGCTGAAAGGAAAAGAAGAGGATATGCATATTAACCTGACAAGGTGAAGTTCTTGTCTTATTACCTTAAAAAGTCAATCATTCATTCCTTTTCTGAAGCACTTAATCCTAATTAGAGTCATGGGGAGGCTGGCACCCATCTCAGCTGACTCTGGGTGAGGGTGGGGTACACACTGGAAAGCTCACTCGGCCATCGTAGGGCCAACACTCACAGAACCATTCATAATCACTCTCACACCTAGGGGTGATTTAGGGCAGCCAATTAACCTACTGCGTATGGGGTATTTTTGGACTGTGGGAGGAATCCAGAGTACCCAGAGAAAACCCACGCAAGCATGGGGAGAACACACAAACTCCACACAGAAACGCCTGAGCCAGGAATTGAACCCAGGACTGTCTTACTGTGCGGCAGATGCGATAACCACTGTGCCTCCCTTCAAGAGTAAATTAATGAACATTTATATCTGCTATAAAGAAAGTGAGAATAGGAACTATTGATCCACATCAACAGGATCAAAGAAATTACCAAATTTCTGTTGTATATATGAAATGAATACCTTTAGGATTCTGTTACTGATAAATGGTCAACTAATTGCTAAAGAGTTCACCAATAGTGCTTATTTTCCTATCCTACAGCTTGCCCTGTTGTGTTTGATTCTTCATATATTTGCTATAACGACCATGGAGGTGTCGAGGTGAGGATGTCCACCTCACAGCAAGAAGGTCCTGGGTTCGAGACGCAGACTCAGTGTGAGAGTTTCTTTGTGGAGTTTGTGAATCTTGCTGTGCCTGTGTTGGTTTCTTCAGGGTACTCCCGTTTCCTCACACAGTTCAAAGACACGTCATTGGCTAATGGTCTATTTCAAATTGTCCCTCGGTGTGAGCGTGATGGTTGTGTGGAGGCAAGAAAAGCAAAGGGGGATTAACACCGAGTTTTCTTTTCATTAGCTGAAATCCCGCCTTTGTTTCTGTCTTGTTGGTTTAATTTCCGTTTAACATGTTTTGTGCTGGGCAGTGGTGGTATAATGGTGTAGTGCGCTGGATTGCTGATCCTAAGGTTGGGGGTTTGAGTCCCACTCTCCACAAGGTTGCCACTGCCCCCCCCCCCCAGTGCAGCTAACTGGGTTATCAAAGGCCGGTTATGTCTCTCACTGTCTATGGTGTGAGGCATGCAAAAAAACAACATTGCTGACTTTCAACAAGAGTAGGCTGCATGGCCGTCAGCGTGTTGATGGCCTGACGAGCTGTCCATGGTGTACTCTGCCGTCGGCTGGGATGGGCGCCAGCCTCCCCGTGACCCTAATTAGGATTAAGCAGTTATAGAAAATGATAATGATGTTTTGTACTGCTGTTAATGTTTGGTGTTATTTTGCTCTGTGAAAGTTTGTTCTGCCTACCTGATATAGACTGTGCTTTTATTATTCTGTGCGAGTCTGTGCGGTAGTGTTTGAGCCTCTTTTTTTGAGTTTCAGTTTTGTTTTTAATAATAAATCTGTTCTTTTATTGTTAAAGCAAACTCATTGGGTTTCCTGTGGTGGCAGAAACATGGGATCATCTTCTATGCCTATGGGGCTCCAGTACTAATGACTAATAGTCCTCTAACAGTCCCAGACTCTAGACTGTTCATCTCACCTTCAGGGAATAATTATAAAATACATACATCCATATATATATATATATATATATATATATATATATATATATATCCAGACACATATTGTGAAAACGCCCTAAAATTGGACATTTTCCACATAAACAAAAGTGTATATAGGCCAATAACTAGCAAGTATTTGTCAGTATTTGAAATGACATCTCTTTACAAAAAAAATGTCCTTGGCACACTTTGTGCAGGATATAAGAAATAATAAAGGTATTAAAAGTATACTTTAATAACGCAACAATTCTAAAAGCTTAAAATAAGCAGGCAACTTAGTATTAAAAAGAATCAGGGAGAATAAAACTTGTAAACCATACTATATCTAGAATAAGAATTTGACATCCTGGCCAGAAAATGAGTCTTGGAACTCAAATATTTAGAAAATCAGACCAAATTATACAAGGGAACCCCACTTCTACCATATTATCAGTGAAGCCTTTTTTTCTTTAACAGATGTTACAGCAATAATAGTCTGGAGAAAGAAGAGAGGCTCATCCCAGATTGTGATCAGCCCTGCTAATGAAGAATGCTCCTCTCTGACAAGTTGCAATAGCTGCTTCAATCACAACTCTGGCAATCAGAGCCAATCAGCTGAAGGAAATTGCTAGGGGTTCGACGAGCTATGAATTATGGGTGCCCTAATAAACACCTACATCTTACGAGTCTAAAATTTCAACATACATAGCATCCACTGTCCCTTCAACCAAAATCAATGAGTCTTCCTGATAGATACACTTGCTTTTAAAAGACAGCTTTGATTGTGCCAGACTACACACTTAATTACCACCATCTTTTTAGATCTAGATCACAGGCTCGTCTATAAGCAGCGAGGGCTTTCAAGAAAATGAACACATGGCTAGATTAAATGTCAAAGCCATGCTTTTAGCTTAACTACAAAAGCCAGAATCATACTGCTACTGAGAAAGGAGACATATCAAAGCAAATTAGGTACAGAATCGCTTTTAACAGATGACATGTCAGTCAAAGGTCTATTACTACATCTTTTTTCCCTTTTACCAAGTTTTCACTCCCACATATTCTAATGTCATGCTGAGGTTTTATGAGGTGGGGATGGCTAGCAGGACACCGAGAACCATTAATCACAAGGCCATGATAGGTTCATCAGTTCGGTTCATTTTCTGTAACCGCTTAATTCTAATCAAGGTTGCAGGGAGACGGGCGAGGGCAGAGTACACCCTGGACAGCTCGCCAGGCCATCGCAAGGCGGAAAAAAGCCGACAGCTTTGCAGCCTACTCTTGTTGAAAGTCAGCAATGGTTCTTTTGCATGCCTCACACCATAGGCAGTGAGAGACATGGCCGACCTTTGATAACTCAGTTAGCTGCACTGGGTGGACAGTGACAACTTTGTGGAGAGTGGGACTCGAACCCCCAATCTTAGGATCAGCAATCCAGCACCCCATACCACTAGGCCACCACTGCCCGCCATGATAGGTATCAACTCTAAATATTGTCTTATACTTGGTTAAATTTTCTTCAGCTCTGGTAGTACCACTTGAAAGGCTCAATGTTTTTGCAACATTTGATTAAAATTATTTTGCAGGGTGGTGTTCCAGGCCACAAGGTCAATATTGTATGGCTTGATGAAATTGGTGATGGGGCAAACGAACTTATTAAATGAAAGGCTATAGTGTAAGCCTGACTTTCCACTGTGTGCTGTGAACACTATGCTGTTTCCGTACTACAGGGATGTGAAAATGTCTTATGACCTTTCCTCAGGTAATTATTGAAGCAATGCTCTCTACATTGTTTCACCTTGAATAATAAGAGTGTTTTAAAGCTTAATGATTGATGTTTTACAACAAAAATATTTTTAATATCAACACACTTGCTTTAATCTGAAATATTGGAGAAAATGAAATCAAGAACTTAATTCAGCTCAAGTATCTGAGGAGAGGAAGAAAAAAAAATAACAGTGACTCCTATGTGTTTTCAGCCTTAGCCAAACTCACCCATCCATGAAAATCCCATCTCAGAGAGAAAGGAGGTGAGGACCTGAGAGCACACTCACACACACACACACACACACACACACACACACACGCACGCGCTCTCTCTCACACACACTCACACACGCGCGCGCGAGTATATATACACACACACACACACACACACACACACACACACACTCTAGACAATAAGAGGACACACTGCCAGATCCCCACTAAAGCCCTTTATCCTTATCATAACCACTTCCACAATTACTCACATGAGTGGTTTACCTGCTTTCGGACAAGACGGAGTGTTTTTATTTATTTATATTTTTCATTTATTTATTTATTTTTATTTTTTGCAGTTTGAGCGATACAAAAACCTCTCAGCTGCTCGTGTTATAACTGAGCCACAAGATGCAGCCGGACAGAAGTGTTCGATCGTTCAGAAGGGAGAATAGAATCTCAATGATTGATTTATGCAAGTCCATACATATGATAAGTGCAGGCAGACAGACAGACAGTCAGACAGACAAACAAATGCATAGCTGTATGCTGGATGAGTGCAAACAGTAGCTCCTTGCATTCACTTCCCAGTCCCAGAAGAGTGTTCATTAAAACACGCTTTGAAGCACTGAGGACTGAACTCAATGGAAAGAGCATCATCAGTGAATAGCACAACAAGGAGATGAGCGTGATCTCGCTCCGTTTTCCAAATTACGGCAAACATAAACGCACTTAATTACACAGATCAACAAATTCTCCAGGGGTGGCAGGAGCGCAGCTCGATGCGTATTAAGCATGGAGACTTCTGGAGTACTAATGGAGCAATCAGCGTTCTATGCGTCGGCATGCATTAATACACATAATTGATCTAAAGGCAAATAGCTTTTTCGTTCTGAAGAGAAAACATTTGTTTTCGCAGTCGAAATGAGATTAACTCACGGTTTTCACAAATCATTTCAACAAACTACAGCTTTGCCTACTCTGCAATATATAACATGATAAAGCCTGTGCTTTTAGATGGATGGTCGGAGCGAGTTTTAGAAGGTCAGTGATGTAGCGGATGGCAGCATTTAGTATGAGAGTCTGGCGTAATGCAGTCTTTATGGACAGGTTTGGCTCTTAGCAAATGGCAATACTTGTGATATTGATAGCATGCTGCTGTCAAGAAGACACTTCAAGGTTCAAAGAAAGCTCAGGGAAGGAACTCCCAGCGGAGAAAGAGGAAGATATAATGAAATCAAGAAGTAAATAAATGAATCGATGAATGAATAATAGATCAGCCAGCAAGTGGCCCCTTCGAGCAATGCCATGGATACAATATTAATAACCAGCTCTTACTGTTCATCTCTGTGTCATCACTGACACCCTTAGGAGCAGCATGGCCGGAATAACACACAGCTGATCTGTACATTCGATCCGGATTACGAATTTTCTTCAGTCCTTATGGAGGCAGGGAAAGAAAAAGTAGAAAAAGTTAACTTCACATTGAGACGCTCTACTTTCTCCCTATGCACACCCACCCACACACACACACACATAGACACAGACACACACACACACACACACACACACACACACACACACACAGATATATATATATATATATAGTTATTGGTTACTCGCATTGAACCCGATCCTCCTGCCCCCAGTGTATCTCGGACATGTCTGTCTCTGAGCAGAGGAACACTTCTCAAAGGCAATCTGTTCAATTCAGTTTTTGGTTCAGTGTGCCAAATTCCCTTCTCTCCACCAGGTCTACACCGCTGTGTCATTGCACAGGTTCACAGGGGCAGAAGGATTGCTCTGACTTAAGTTTCTCCCCAGTGGTGAGGACATGTGGAATGTTATTTGGATTCCGGCTTGGGCTTTGAGATGGCAAAAAAAAGGGCAATTTCTTTCATCTTTTATGTTTTCATTACAGTAGACTTGAACACGTGTTGTTTAGTATGTATATTGGCCCGTGTTGAAGATCAAGCAACCAACTACATAATTCAGCTTCAAAAGATCAGTGTGGCAACTCTGATAAAAAAAAAAAAATGTAAAGTTTTGAATTTGCAAAAGAAAGATGATGTGAAGAAGCATCTGAGCTGCTTGCACAGTGTTTTCATAATTGTTAAGAAACTCGTCTTTCCTGAGATAATGATATTTAGGAAACTGCCCCAATAGATTCCGTAGTGGAAGATAGTCTGCTTGCGTGTTTTTTTTTTCTTTCTTTCTTTACATTCCACTTCACACTGGTTTTGCTGAGTGTTGAAAAATAAGTATTGAAGAACTTTCCTCCAGTCTGCAGCTCAACTTTTGTGGATTTCTATAAGGCTTGGTTTTGTTGCCAGTATTAGAGATCAAGGAGGTAAGTTTAATCACACAGCTGGTTAAAACACATATGTTTCTACATCATACAGAATGTATGAATAAACAAATATAGTAACCACTCCCACCCCCAGTGGAGTTGTAAATCCCCATTCAGATTGCCACACCAGCTGATTAACTTTTTTTTGTCATGATTATCAGTGGTGATGTTGGGTTAGAAAATAAATCACCATGGTTCTGTGATATACTGAGAAATTCTCTTCTGTCTTAAGATTTAATACATTCAGGTAAGTAAAAACATTTGCGATACAGTACATCGTTCATTGTGTTTATAATCTAAATATATCAATCTTTAGTATTTAGAATTTGGTCATTAAAATATACTTCTTATTTTCCTTTCGGCCTTTTCCCTTTTTCAGGGGTCACCACAGCAAATCATCTGATTCGCATGTTTGATTTAGCATAGGGTTTTACCCTTCCTGACACAGCCCTTGAGCAAGGGACAGAAACACGCTGACGGCTTTGCTGCTCCTCTTCACGAAAGTCAGAAATGTTTCTTTTACATGAACCTCTCACCATAGACAGTGAGAGACATGGCCGGCCTTTGATTACCCAGCTCGCTGCACTGGGGGGACAGTGACTCGATTCCCAACCTTAGGATCAATGATCCAGCACCATTTACCACCAGGCCATCACTGCCCGCGTCATTAAAATATACTGAACTTGTTTTATAAATTGTACAGCAGGAGATAAATAGTATATGCTTCACCGACGTGATCATATAACATATAAAAAGTTTATAAAACCTTCACACGAGACATCAGGCTTGTGATTTCCTCCACACACTTACTACACAATATAATCAACCTCAAGCAGGGGCCTTGAAGCAGAAAAATTACCAATGGGGGGCACTGGTGCCTATTACAGCTAACTTTGGGTGGAGACAGAATACACCCTGGGCACCTTGACAGGCCAACGCAGGGCAGGAACACACTGTAAGGGACCCAATGGCCTTCGCTTTATGAATGTCGCCAATGGTTCTTTTACATGCCCCTTTCCACAGACAGTGAGAGACATGGACGGACTTTGACAGCCCAGTTAGTTACACTTGGGTGACAAAAGTAAAAACTCTGTGATAGTGGGGCTGGAATCACCATCCTTCAGATCAAAATACCAGCAGCCTACCACCAGGACACCGCTGCCCCTAGACTATGGGTTTTACTATCTTTTTATAAACCTGTATCACCTTTTTCATACATTAATGCCTAATATTTTATTGAGAAGCCAATGTTTAGCACTTCACATTCGTGGTATGTTTAACTGAAGAGTAGTAAGTTGATAGCTGATAATTTGATTTAACCATTTCAACATGTTTTTTTTTCGTTGTTATTTTGTTTATTTGTTCAATGGAATAAGAGCGCGGCTAAATATAACTCCACCAGTCATGACTTTTTATTGATTGTAACATTGTCTGTTTAGTAAAACATGCTTCCCTAATGATAGAAACTGATATTACATATTAGCATAAAGTCTAAATGGGGTGTAGAACACTTAGGTTCACAATTCTTTCCCTATGTTTCCCCAAAGTTTGGAAATATCAATTGAGTCAATGGTGATATATATACATCCGAGATAAGAAGATTAAGACAAACCTCTTTGTTTGGCATATTTAGCATGAGTCAAATATAATAGATATAATAAACACCAATCCTGCATAACATTAAAACATTATCACCACTAACATGTGAAGTGAACAGTCAGTTGTCAAAGTTAATGTGCTGGAATCAGGGAAAATGAAAAAGCGAAAGAACCTGAGCGACTTTGAGTGTCATTGTGATGGATAAACATCTGGGTGTATTCATCGACAAAACAGCAGGTCTTTTGGGGTGTTCGTGATGTACAGTGAAAATGTATACCGGGGGTTGAATAAGGACAACCGGTGAACTGGAGAGAGTGTCATGGGCACCTAAGGATCATTATTTCATGTGGGGAGCGAAGGCTCATACGACTGGCCTGATCCCACAGAAGCGCTACTGTAGCACAAACTGCTGAAACTGTGAAAGCTGGCGATGATAGAAAGATGTCAGAACACACAGTGCATCACATCATGTTGTTTATGGGGCTGCCTCACCACAGACCAGTGAGGTGGTGTTAATATTACATGACTTGTGTATGTAAAACAAGAGAGGAAACCATTTCTGGAGATGCTAAGCTATTTCTGATGTTTTACAGATGATTGGAATCTAGTTGGCATTTTTAAAAACTGTGACATTAGCGGCTATTATCAATAACACCATAGTATGAAATAATGATATATATATATATATATATATATATATATCATGTTTTTTCTGATAGCCAACAAGCTGCTAAAGCCCTTATTATTAAACACTGTATTGGGTGCAAGTGGGATTTTGTGGGAGCAAAAAGGGTCGAACCAGGGGACACGAGCACTCAGTAGGACGTCGAGTCGTAGCAGCCTCTAGCAAAGAACAGCCTGTCCTTATGTGCAAGAAAAAAAAAAATCTGTGAAATACTGAAGCCCTGGAGAGCAGCGCTTAACACAAACAGTGCTGCTTCAAGGACAAAAGGTTATGGGACATAGAAAAATCAAAAAGAAAAGAAATGTGTAAAACTACACACAACATAATGTTCCACTCACTTTCCACACTGCTACTTAACAGGCCTACAATATTAAACTGAAACAGCAGGGAAGGATATCTATACTGTATATATTTAGCAAGGCAAAACCAAAAGATCTTAACTTCTACAGCACAGGAGCGGCTACCATCATGTTTAAGTGTGTGACACATGTTCCTCCTCTGCGCGCTGACCTCACAAGAATGGCAAAAATAACTCAACCTGCTGTGCCAGGGGAGTCTGAGCTCAGACAATTTAAAAAGCACGTGGCAGCCATAAAACCAAAGGCAGGAGGAACATGAATGCAGTGCGCATTACAAGCCCGGATGTGTTTGTTTGCATCTGTAACAAATAGAGAACAAGCTCGGGTAGCCCTGAGCCATGTGATGCTTTCAACACAAAAGGTAGATATCTCTTTATTCCAATACTCCCGTTCTCAGTTGGCATGCCATGCATAGCAAACCAGACGTGTACTGTGGCGACTAACAAAGCTCAACACCACCCCCCTGTGGACAAGCACTCATTGAGACCCACCGCACTTATCCTGCTTTCATATGATTATTTCCTGATCACTGATTTTATAGCCATAGTTTTGTAATTACAAGCTAATAAGTAAGTCAATAATACATGCACGAGTGCTGTTATATCCTAGCCTAGCATTCTATTATAAGGTCACCGTGAAAATAACAAAGATTCATCAGATTGTCCTTTTGAACCTCTTCAAGTTTAACACCGCTCACGTCAGTAATCAAAAATCACAGCAAATAATGTCATGATCGTACAATAAAATTATTGTTTACGGGTTGTTGCCTTTGCAAAAAGTTTATTTTAATGCAAGGTCTCCACCCTGTGGCTGAAAAAAAAAAAAGAATACTGTAACCTTCTTCTAAACACTTTTCATTGTACTGCATATAATTTTTGTCTTTAATTGAAAAAAAGAAAACAAAACAAAACAAAAACACTGACCACGAATCAGTTCATCCAAACACATTTGTGTTTATCCTGATAAAACACTATCTGGCTTTGATTTTATTCTCATAAGATGGGGATAAAGAAGAAGGTGAAGGTGCACCTTCTACACCTAATCCATGGAGTCAGAACAGCCTAATCATCAAATTCACCATCAACATTAGTGGAACCAGACTAGAAAACTATCACGGGGAGGGGGGGGGGGGAAGGAATCATCAACGCTCATAAGAAATCAGATGTATGAACTATATCTTTTTTTTAAAAAGGCTGCGTTATATCGGTCCAGTTGGACCATGACGAGTTTAAACATGACTTCCATCTTATTAACAAACGCATTTAAAGTTTTCCCAAAGATATGCACATCAGATTTTAAAGGGTTTGATGTTTTTATTTTTTGTTTATTTATTTAATTTTTTTTTTTTTTTTTTGGGGGGTAAGATAATGGCATGACGGGGAAATTGTAAAACTATCCCGGATGTACATAGTTAATATATTTGTTATTTTACTTCAGTAGTTCTGGTCCATGCTGTAGTAGTAACACAGCATCACTTTGGAGAACTGAAAGGAGCCCAGCATTGGAATGTTGGTCCGAAATTCATAAAGACAAGTATGCAATTTTTTTTTTTTTTTTTTTTTTAAGACCTGGTTCGGTGGATAAGAGCACTGAGATCCAATATTGCCCAACTTAAGAAGAACCTAGTTCCCATGGACAACTGAAGCTGAGGAGAAATGAAGGGGAAGTTCGCGCTCGAGCTCGGTGTTGACAGTTAAGTTTTCTCTCAGAGATGAGGCGCCTCGAGAAACCGTTTCCTGAAAGCTTGTGGCGTTTTTCTTTGATTTAATTCTCCTCTGAGGCGAATAATTTCTTACTTTCTCGCCGAATATCATACCCGGTGCTGGCTAGCTATCGTAACCGGCGAGGGTAATAATGTCTCTGTGGAGAAATACCGAGTGTGTGTCCGGATAAATGCGGAAACCCTGAGGAGCATCTCGCGTCGCAAGTTCCGACTCTCTCCCCCCTCCCTCCCTCCCCCGCTCCCCCCGCCGACCCGCTCCTTAATGTTTCCACTCCATTCACACTGTTGTCAATCACTAATAAACAACAACAACCAACAACAAATTCTTACAATCCCCGAGCTTTTTTGCCTCTTACCTTCCGGCTTGTTTTCGGCAGCCATTTCCCCTCCGCGCGCCACATCCTCCTCCTCCTCCTCCTCTTCGCGAGCGTTGGGTACCACCACGCGCGTGCACGTCGAGGACAGTGCGAGGAGGGACCTGCGGAGCGCGAGGCAACTCCAGCCCACTCCACCATTGGCTGTGGGACGATGACTGACCACTGAATGCTGAAATGGTCTGCGAGCACTGTGAGAAACGACTTTCCCCTTTCTAAAGGTCCGCTCGTGACGATTGGGCGGCGGAGGGATGTTTAGGCGCAGCTTCCACGCCTCGAAGAGACAGCCAGCCAATCCGGGGGGAGCTCGTGCCCGGATTGTATGCCGTCAGAGGAGTGCGTAAGGAATGAACGGGGACAGGAGGCTTCTTTTAAAACCGTCAAATGTGCGCTGGTGATTTCTTTCGGATATTACTCAGTAAACCACAGAGGAGGGTTTTTTTTCCCCCCACATATGGAGTGTTAAAGGGGGCCTAGGGTACATCACCTAATTTGCACTGGTTTGAACGTTGCAATATTAATGTTAAAACCTTCCCTCTTATAATTCACATAGGCCTGTTTTCTTCTTTAAAGGAAATTAAATGTGTCTTCAGAACAGTGCTTCTCAAATAGTGAGGCGCGTCGGGGTGATGCTGGGGGGAGCGTGGATGGCCTTGGGGAACATGGTTTTCTGGAATGATGTACAATACGTACGTACAATAATGTTCGTACGAGAATTGAGTGTAATTACACCTCCACTCCAGTAGTTGGCAGTGGCGCGCTCATTATCGAGCTATGGTGTAGCGGTTTTTCACACGAACAAAACGGGAAAACAGAAACGAAGAGAAACGTGAAGAGAGACCGAGATATTCAGACATCCAGTAAATAAGTTAAATGAGTTTAAATAAGGATGTATTTTTTTATTTTAGCCACATTGGTGCACTTTAAATCTTTTTCTGTTAAAGATTTAAAATGTTAATGAAGTTTTTCTTCATTGTAAGTTGATCTATATTTCTTTTTTTGTTTGTTTTTTTCATGTCAATAAAGATACAATATTATGCAGAGGTGTACTAATAACAATTTTATAGAAAAATAACACTATTTATATTCACCCACAGGGCAGTGGGGGGGCGTGAAATGTTTTTTTTTTTCTTCCTAGAGGGGGCGCCACAGAAAATAATTGAGAAGCTCGACAGTGGAGAAGTCATCCTATCCTTTCCCTCCACTGTCTTGGGGTTAGACCTTGAGAAAATCTCAGCAACCTCTAAGCTTCCCATGCCAGGGACACTGTGAAACCATTGGTAACAGACTGGTGGACCTGGCAGCTGCTAAGCATTGCCTGAAACTGGCTGGATGATCAGCACTGCAAAGGTTACCTCATAACCAAAGGCCAGCAAGAGCAAACTCAGTTAGGATGCCAAAGCCTAACGCCCCCATCATACTACCATAGCATAAGCCTGATTCGCCACTCTATAGAAAACGTGTCCACTTCCCTGGAGTCCAGCGTACACCACTGCATCCGACGCTTTGCATTGTATTTGGTGATGTATGGCTTGGATGCAGCTGATCGGCCATGGAAACCACTTTCATGAAGCTCTCTATGCACTGTTCATGGGCTAATCTGAAGACCACACGAAGTTTGGAGGTCTGCAGCAATTGAATCTGCTGAAAGTTGGTGACCTCTGTGCACTATGTGCTTACGCATCCGCTGACCCCTCTGTGTCATTTTCCTTGGCATGTGAGTTTCAAATTGCTTCCGCTTTGTTATAATACCACTGACAGTTGACTGTGGAATATTTAGTAGCGTAGAAATTTCATGACAGGACTTGCTCCACAGGTGTCATCCTACCACAGTACCATGCTGGAATTTACTGAGCTCCTGGGAGTGACCCATCTTGCACAAATGTTTGTAGAAGCATCCTGCATCCCTCGGTGGTTGAATATATAAATTGTGTGTGTGTGTGTGTGTGTGTGTGTGTGTGTGTGTGTGTGTGTGTGTGTGTGTGTGTGTGTGTGTGTGTGTGTCTGTTTGCATTCATTCATTGACAAACCACTGAATCCTACTATGTTTGCAGAGAGGCCTACCCCAGTCAGTACTGGGTGAAGACACCTTAAACAGCTCACCACAACATCTTAGTGTAACACACACCCAACCATTTAGACCCACATCCTACACAAACACTCTCACTGAGCCCAGGACTCAGACCCAGAACCTTGTTGCTCTGAGGTGGAAATCATAACCCCTACATCACCCTGCCGCCACATTCAGATTAATATTCAGTACTATATATATATATATATATATATATATATATATATATATATATATATATATATATATATATATATATATATATATATATATATATATATATATATATAATGTGTCCAACAACTCCAACAGTAATGTGTCCCATTAAGTGGTGTTAGGGTGTGTGTGTGTGTGTGTGTGTGTGTGTGTGTGTGTGTGTGTGAATCACAGGGGGATATTGCGAAGTGTTCAAAATGAGAAACATGTTCTTTAAGATAAATTATATACTTTTAAAAATGGATAAATTCAGAGTATTCATTCATTTTTGTGGGTGTGCTGGATATACTCGCAGGTGACTCAGGGTGAGAGACAAAATAAAGTCTGGGCCTATTTATTTATAAAGAACTATTGAAAGTTTATACAGAGACAATCATTCATGTTAATATTTACACCTGTGGACAATTTAGAGCTGATCTAGTTTACATGTCTTAAACTGTTTAAAAAGAACACTCAGAGAAAAGTCATATAGGAAACAAAAAAAATGCAAATTCAACAAAGAAAGGTTCTAGTTGATCAGCAGGTTAGAACCCAGAACATGCTTGCTGTGAGGCAGCTGTGTTAACAATTACCCCATATTACCCTTTATTGTATTTATTGTGGAGCAAAATATTATTCTATTGTTTTCTGCAGGGCTGTACTATAAAAGGCTGGGCGATTAGAGAAGTGCTTTACTGCTTTACAATATGAGTCCAGAAAACAATACATATTGTCAACATTTCTTGTATGCGTGAGAATGGTCCAAACCGATAAACAAACAAACAAACAAACAAACAAACAAAAAGCCTTTCTGATTTGTAACCTTAAGCCCCAACCACTGAGCCACCCCAGCTCACTCAACTACAGTAAAGTTCAGATGAATGTCAACACAAGGGCTTGTTGTTTGAGTCTATCTCCACTGATACTGTGAAATTTAGACTCCTGAGAGACAAGTTGACACAGCCAATTACCCTAGCCTAATCTGTATGCCTCTGGTGTGTGGGAGGAAACTGAAGCATCCGGAGGAAACCCACTCAAGTATGGTGAGAACATGCAAGCTCCACACAGATATGTCCCCCCCAATGAGCCCCGAACGCACAGTGAAGACCTTCTTGCTGTGAGGAGGAAGTACTAACCTCTATGCCACTCAGCCACTCCATTCAATATCATATTAATAAAACATTTTATTCACAAATAGTGCAGAGTCATATATTATTATATGGATATGGTGACAACTGTGAGGGCACTGAATGTGGTGCCAGTATGGAATTGAAGTTTTGGAATCTTCCCAGTTTGAGCAGTGTCTACAAATCAGGAGATGAGAGAGCATACTGAATGTTAACTATAACGACAAATACAAGTCATGAAAGTTGAAACTCAAATAGGTGTGAGAGAGATTTGAGTGATGTGATTTGAAATAAGGTTCCAGTGGAGGACTTATTTCAGGTTTGGCAATGTCCACCCTGTGAAAGCCTTATCACTAAGTATCACCAAGGAGACCTTACTAGAAATCACCAATTATCTTAAAGAAACCATACAGAAATAGTCTATGACAGACAAGAATTTCATAGAAACACTGAAAAGTGTCTTTACGTATAATGAAACTCTAATTGCAATACTGTAATTTAATTTAATCTATTTTATTTCAATAAATATTTCACATACAATTCACTACAAAGGAAATTGAAAAACTGTGAATTAACCATAGCAATAAAAGTCCAATATGAGAAAAGCCATACAGAAACTGCCTTTATATTGCTTTCTAATTTTTGTCATATTCCGGTACCATTAGAATGTATGAGTCAAATGATGCACTTTTTTCTACTTTTTTCTATCTTAGTTGGAAATTATTCCCAGTGAAAAAAGTCATGCCTTCACAATAAAATAAGGTGAGGAACACAGGGGTTGTAGTGATTAACAGATCTTCTCAAGCTCCTGGGTCTGAGCCTTGTGCTTACCAATGGTATTCCTGTGAGGAGTTTGCATGTTCCCTCTCTGCTTGTGTGGGTTTCTTACAGTTGATTAAGTTTCCTCCCATAGTCCAAAGACATGCACATTAGGCCTATTGGCCATTTCAAATTCCCCGAGGTATGAGTATGAGTGTGAATGTGTGTGTGTGTGTGTGTGTGTGTGTGTGTGTGTGTGTGTGTGTGTGTGTGTGTGTGTGTGTGTGTGTGTGTGTGTGATGGACTGGCGAGCTGTTCAGGGTGTTCCATACCTTTGCCTGGCATCTGTTGAGGACCCACCCCTTGGCAAACTTAATATGTTCAAGAATATTTTCAAATGAATGTGTGCAACCCTAGTAAAGTAGATATAGCAATTTGGAAAATGAAATAGAAATGAAATGAATTAGAGTGAATTATAATTTTACCTATTGAGGTATGTTTGCTCCAGTCTTCAGAACAGATATACTTATCACTTAACCCCATAATCTAACCAGCTGGGTTTTAGTTGAATAAACTTTAAGGTGGACAAAATAAGAAGCTGGTGAAAAAGAAGCTGTTTATAACTAGAATCGAGCACAATATAAAGTGTTAACTAGAACTTACTTGTCTTGCAGAAGTTCCATGACATTAAAAGCAACTATAAATTTTTAATTTGCACCACGGGTTATTTAGTATTAAATTAAAACTGCTAATAATTGGAAACTCACTGCAGTATAGCAATAATACAGCACTGTGGGATGTACTCTTATGGAAAAATAATCTGCTTTGCATCAGGCCATATCACACCACCTTGTAATCCAAATGGTTTCCTAAAACAGCACGCCTTGTCATTTTTTAAAAATTGTTTCTTACTTCCTAAACTGCATACTTTAGACCTCCACTATAGGTAAGATTTAAATTACCTGCAGTTTAAAATTTTTAAATTTTTAAATTTTAAATTTTGCAGATAGCAATTCGGTTAGGAAAACGCTGTGTTCTTTTAAAGTGTTCTTTCAAAGACCTTTTAATTAAATTTAGTCTGATTAGGAACTTTGCCTGATTAACTATTAATGAGGTAAATGATTTGCAGTAATGAAGTAGGCTTATGTGAAATATGTAATCGGTATAGGATTAATGGAGGGAGGAGAATAGACGGAATAGGACTAGTTATTACACAGAGGTGGTGCTGAAGGGACAGCTCCAGAGAGCGAGAGTAACTCATACAGAGAATGAACTTTACAACACTGCATCAACCATTCTGTTAAATAACCCAATTCAAATGAAACTGACACTTCAGATTACCTAAAGGTTCAAATTACAAATAATAGAGATAGCATGGAATGTGTGATCAAAAGGATGCGGACGTCTAACTATTACACTAATATAGGACTCCTCCCCAAACTGTTACCTTAAGGTTGGACACGTAACCATTTACAATGTCACTGTATGCGTTAGCATTACAAGTCCCCTTTGTGTGGAACTAAAAAAATATTTATCAGGTTAGAGTGTCCAACTGCACAAACACTATGAAAACATGATCTATACACATTTGTGTGGAAGAACAGCTCTGGGATGAAGTGTGACATAAACTGTGCACTAGGCCTTCTTGTTTGATATCACTGCCTCAAATTAATGGTCTTGTTACTGCATGAGCAAATCCCCACAGCTACAATGCAACATCTAGTAAAAAGCTTTCTTACAACAGTATTACAACAGCACAAGAGGAACCAACACTGTGTTACTGCACACATATTTAGTCTATGCAGATAAGGTTGTGATGATTAGGTGTCCACATACTTTTGGCAATAAAGGGTCATTAAATTTGAGAATGTCTTTCACTTTATTATTATTATTATTATTATTATTATTATTATTGTTGTTGTTGTTGTTGTTTTGTTGTTGTTGTTGTTGTTGTTGTTGTTGTTAATAATAATAATAGTAATAATAATAATAATAATAATAATAATAATAATAATAATAATAATAATAATAATAATAATAATAAAATTCATTCATGCATTTTCTGAACCACTTAATCCTAATTAGGGTCAAAGGGAGGCTGACAGCCATCCCAGCCGACTCTAGGCAAGGACAGAGTACACCCTGGACAGCTCGCCAGGCCATCACAGGGCAGAAACACGTTGACGGCTATGCAGCCTACTTTTGATGAAAGTCAGCAATAGTTCTTTTACATGAACCCCTCACCATAGACAGTGAGAGATAACCCAATTAGCTGCACTGGGGGATAATAATAAACTTCAGTTCATTTTCTGTAACCACTTAATCCTAATTAGGATCGCGGGGAGGCTGGCGCCCATCCCAGCCGACTCCGGGTCAGGGCAGAGGTCACCCTGAACAGCTCGCCGGGCCATCACAGGGTGGAAACACGCTGATGGTTTTGCAGCCTACTCTTGTTGAAAGTCAGCAATGGTTCTTTTACATGCCTCACACCATAGACAGTGAGAGACATGGCTGGCCTGGTCCTTTGATTCAAAAAGAAAGGGATGGAGAAATACACCCAAAATATCCCTGAACTGTAGGAAATCTCGCTGCTTGGAACATCCCAAATCCTTAGAAAGGCACTATCCATCAAATAGACATTAATCGCTTTCTAACCATAGGCCCAAGGATGGGTCTGGCTTGTACAACTCATCATAACATTAAGTTAGACTATAATAATAATAATAATAATAATAATAATAATAATAATAATAATAATAATGATGATGATGATTCATGGGGAATTGAGCTGACATGTAAACATTATTTCTGTTTCTTTTTTATTATAGAGTTTGTAAATGTGACTTTAAAGTGACTTAAAACATTTACTCATTATTATTATTATTATTATTATTATTATTATTATTATGTGATGATTATGAGTTAATTTTTAAGTGGATTCAGTTTTTTTGTTAACTATCCCTTTAATTGTGTGAGAAGCCTTGCTAATGTTAAATGCACTCATGAATATGGACGTGGCCCGACACAACTGAGAGATTAATGAACATTCTTTAATTGCAGTGAGCTCACAGATAATAAATTAAATGTTTCTTCGCCGGCAGCAAAAACACACCGTGAAATGCTATCATTAAAATATGATCCTTATTGCTTCCATTCGATTGATAAAATTGGAAAATGGGAACTCTCCAGATCCTGACCTTTTCATTGCCGATAGAAAAGTCATGAAGTGGGAAAACAGCCTAATTGACAAAGTGCAAAGACCTTTGCTTTGTCAGACCTTGTTTCCTTATGTAGAGAATAAAATGTGTTCCTACATAATAAAATCATGATCAATTAACGATCATGTGGGGTTTTATTTCTCATTCAGCTCAATGAATTAGAGTTTTAAAATAGTATACTTAGGACTGTAGTTGCATGGATTAATTTAATTCTGTTTACTTTCATAAGTCCGAAATGTTCACTGGTAATTAACTACGCCTGTGTGTTCATTCATTTGCATTTCATTTTATCTTGCAATAGTTTCTTTATGAAGCTAATCAATCTTGTCTGTGTGCATGACATAATAATGAAAGTATAATTTCAGTTTAAGAATGCCTCTACCTCCCATTAATAAAACATGTCCTAATGTGCACTAGAGAAGGTGTACAAAATAGAGTTTTAATCTTTGATCTCCAGAGGCAACAATTGGTAGCCTCCATAAAGTAATACCAAACTGTGCAGGAAGCTAATAATATAAATCCTTTCCATTTAAGAATAATTACAGCATCAATTATACAAAGTGGCACATAAAGTTTAGTGCATAGTTTTAATAAGCTTTGTCTCGTCTCTGGGACTATATTTAACCTATATAGGGAACAGTAACTTGAAAATAGTTTATTCAGCATACACAGTCAGCAAGAAATTTAAAAAAACAAAACAATTATGGTAAATAAATAAAAAGAAAAGTTCTCCTCCTGGCCTGATGGGGGCGATAATGTTCTCAGAGCGGTGTGAAAACGGACCCTGGGCGGGATGAAAGGTTGTAAACATGGCGGCCGCCTTGGAGGAGGATGAAATTGACAATGATGACTACTATTCTTTATTAAACGTTCGAAGAGAAGTATGAAATCTAGTTTATTTAGTCACGAGTGAATAATTAGAGTGTTACACATGTATATAAATGTAATCTGTGACGTTATGACGATGAAAATCAGGATTCAGGGTGAACTGTGCTAACACGTTAGCATTGTGACCCTCGCTTATCATTGCTCGTTGCAGCCTAACTGCACGGGCTATTTATAACAAATTAAACTTTATTTTTCAATGTAATACATCTAAACACATAGCTCTGGAATTATTGGTACTCCTTACTTAAACTTGTTTCTGATTTAAAGCGTTTACACAGTCATGCTAACAGCCACAGCTGGTGTGTTAATAAAGCTAACACTGAGCTACTTTCCATAGCACGGACTTCAAAACCTAAAAGAAAACTATCGGTACTTTCCAGAAAGGTCTTCCCTGCAGATTTGTCTCAAGGAAATGTACTATGATATTCACGTTGTCTCGTTCATAAAAGTCACTAAGGCTTTAGATAACGTTGTCAATGTCGTTACACTGGTGTTGGCTTCTTTTTCTCTCGAATTTATTGTTGTTTATTATCATGTTCATTTATTGTTAAGTTGGTACATCACTATACACGATTTTGTTTTTAGTTTTTTTTTTTTACACAACCCATTACTCTTTAATTATGTATGAGACAGCTGCAGAATTTTTTTTGTAGTTAATTTCTTTTTCCTTAATGCTTATTAAGTCAGTGGTCAGCAAACAGGAAACACACCACATGTAATATATCTAACCTTTCATTAATTAATTCACCTAAAGAAACATTTTGGTAATAATGCTTTTATTTCTATTCAGTAGTTGTGTTTTCCTTTATGATTAGGGTTTATGTGCATTGCAGATGCATTATTCAAATTTATTTAAAACCTGGGGAAATTAAGAGTGGCAAGTTTGCACACCTGTATTTTTTTAGGTGGAAGGAACCCAATATAGATACTGGGATATATATTTTATCCTGAGAAGCTTGACTAAGTACTTTTTAATCTTCATGTACTTGGGCTAGATACAAATATTTCTGGATCGAAGAATGTTATTAATCTAGAACTACTGTTCAGTTATTATTAATTTCTATGACTACTATTACAGTTCAGCTACTATTAATACTACTATCAGTATTATTCACCAAACACACAATTTATGTTTTTGTTTTCCAGTTCAGTGCTTGTCGAAGAGGTAGATATTTAGCCTTTGTTTGAGGATGGTCAGTGACTCCCTTTCATGTGTCTCTATGCAGTAAGGAGAAGAGTCTTTTTGTTTTGTACCTTTCCCTTGAGGGTTGGTTGGTCATGTTTAACCATGCAGGATTCCATAGGCCCAGTAGGGAGTACTGTATTATATGCATTTTTCCTGGCCGGTTTTAATATCAATTTTTAAAAAAATGTATACAGACGCTCCCCGACTTACGTTTTGAATTGGTTCCGGACGGCCGAATGTAAGTTGAAAGTGAACGTATGTTGTTACAGTGATGTGTGACGCTTATACTGTACTATACATCCAAAAATACCATTACTGTATCTCATAAAACACCACTAAATCAATTATTATAAACATAACATTGTAAAATAATATCAACATTAATTTCAAATAAGTCACTTATTTATACCGAGTCACTTTACATGCAGCTTAAAACAGCCAATCAACGCTTACAATATATGAAGCGCTCAAAACCGAAAGTAGTGTACTTGCTGTGGGTTATACGGACTTCCGGTCTTTCAAGTGAGCAAGGGTGTCGTTGAACTCGTTTAGAACTCGGCCTGCACTGATGTGAATCACCAGCAGAGTGGAGAGTTATCTTTCTTTTCTGGATTCGGGTTTTCATGCATTTTACAACTTTCTTTGCTTAACTGAGTATGCATGGTAGATTGTGCCGATCCGAGCAGATAGTTAATTCATCTCTGTGTATGAGACTTGCACCCATGCTAGAAGGCTTGCGCTTCTGACCAACCATATTCGCAACAGTTTAAAAACACAGAGATCACAGAGACAACGTCTTAACACAAGGGTAACACGCTATATATATATATATATATATATATATATATATATATATATATATAAACTGAACTGGGAAGAAGGAGGGGCACGTTCAGTCTGTCGTTTTTAAACAATGGATACAGCGTCATTACGTCAGTGTACTACGTAGGTACATCTAAACTCAAAGTTTGACTTTTTTTTTTTTTTTTAAATCGAAAAAACGTAAAACAGACGAAAGTAAGTTGGGGAGCGTCTGTATACAGATGAGTCAGCTTTTCTTCCTTGATGATCAGCCTGATAGTGTTGAGTGCACTGAAAAGGTAAAAAACTTGACCTTCCCAGTGCTTGCTGGCTGATTTTGGTGGGAATCAACCAAGTTAAAAAGGGTAGATGATGGCGTCCTCGACTTGACCAAACTGAAGAGGCTCAATATGTGGTCAAACCAGGGGTTGGAGGTGATCCACTATGAATCTCTGGAAGGTCTTCATGACATGTGAAGTCAGTGCCATGGGTCTGTAATTCTGGGGACATTGGGACGGTAATGGTGATTGTGTTTTAAGTGTATAATTAGGTTTGTTGTTACGAATCTTATCATTGTGATTTACATGCTGTACAAATTGCATTATATCTCTGGAAAAATTTCCATTCTAATGAGGCTTTTAGATGTACTGGGTGTGCACTGGCTGCGACAGTGACATAATCACCTGTGCCAGAGCTATAGATACACATGCATAATTATGGTAGGCTGCAGACTGGCTCAGCATCAGAAATATGTTATAATTACCCAATATTGTTTTTTCCTCTCTTCTTAGGGAATTTCTGTGTTGAAATATACAGTATCACGATAAATTAAAACACATCAGTTCAGGAATGCTGTCAGTTCTCATGTATGCAAAGACTTTGATGTAATGCTGCCTGAGAGACATGTGAATGCAGCAGATTGTTTACTACAGTCTAACTAAAGTGCAAAGAGGGATGACCATACCAAGCCAAAACGTGAACTGATGGGAAGTTCAATTTGCCTATCTGGAGTTCTTTGCTCATGGAAAAGCCAAAAGAAATATGCTTTCTTCTTATAGAAGCCTGATTGGAGTAACCAGAATATCTTGTTATTGAATGATATTTAATAAATAAGTAGTTTTCCTCTCCTCCTACTATGTAGTTACACTTCATAGAACAACCGATGACCAAATACTATTAAATTGGCTGTTTTTATTATTGGAGTCACAGCATTGATAGCAACAATGTATACTGTATAGATATTTAGATTATATATAATATATGCTGATATAGACACATACATTGTTTGTCCATCTCAATATAACTTAGTTTTTAGTTTACAGTGTTTTGATAATCATAATTAGCCACACATAGTTAGCATAGTGGCCACTGTGAGCTGTAAGTTCTTATGTGAGTATCAGTATGCGCTTTCGGGCCAAGCAGTTCTAGGGAAATTTTGAGAAACTAAATACCACCAAATACATTTTTTTTCTGATTGTTTGCCATCAGGAATGCTCAAGCGATGTAAGCAATATAACTTAGTGAGCCATTTTTTATAAGAAACACCGGCAAAGCATGGGGAGTGGTCACTCCTCCAACTCCAATCAAATAAATTTTCTTTTTTTCTTTCGAGATGATATCGCAAAACCTGAGAGAAATCGCTTTTTTATCTCAGGAATCCTTTGGGGAAACTGTACGCTGTCTGAATTGGTAGTTGTGGCTTTGATATTATCTTTACCTCCACAAGAAAATTGAGAGGAAACTGAGGGAATGACTACCCCCAATTCTTAGAAAAATTAGCTCTTAAATATCACTTAATTGTAATTAGATCTCTTATCTTGTATTATATGAATCTCTTAATTCCTTTAGTTACATATCAGCTCAGTAAAGTCTAAACCTAACTGTTTGTTAATTTGTATTTAATTTTTTTTTCCTATTTTTAATACGTAGAGATACTATAACAATCTATTTACACAGATTTTGGGATTTTGTCTTGTGATGGTGTGTGGCATTGGACCGTCCTGGTTCCTATTGTGGTGAGATAATGCCGAGCCTGAATTCAGACCGAGAAATTCTCTTGGACCATGTTATAAGGACTAAAACAGTTTTCAGTTCATGCAGTGCAAACACAAAAAAGGGGTACAGTACTTTTTCCAATGGTTCTAGGAACTATGAAAAGTTCCAATGGTCTGAAAATGTCTTGTGATGTGATAAGAATTTTATAGTGTTGTGTGTATGTATGTTTGTGTGTGTGTGTGTGTGTGTGTGTGTATATATATATATATATATATATATATATATATATATATATATATATATATATATATATATATATATATATATATATAATGTGTGTGCATGTATAGTGGAAATTTTAGTCATATTTGTCTTTCATGTATGCTTTTAGGCCACACAAGAAGAACTCAAGGCATCATATCGGCGTCTTTGCATGCTCTACCATCCTGACAAACACAGAGATCCTGAACTGAAAAGTCAGGCAGAGCAACTTTTTAACCTCGTTCACCAAGCGTATGAAGGTGAGCAGGTGGTGTTGCATAAGCTTCCGCCCATGTCTCCTGACAGACTTTAAAATAAAAAGGAAATATTACAGTGTTTGTTTTTCTGTACATTGGCGCTATTTTTACTGTCTGCCTTGTTGTTTGATTATTACACTTATTAAATTTCATTTATATAGTACCACTGGGTAAAATGGGATTTGAAAATATTTCCTTCTCTGTTGCAGTTCTAAGTGATCCTCAATCCAGGGCTATCTATGATATTTATGGGAAGAGGGGGCTGAGTGTGGAAGGATGGGAGGTAAGTCATTGTTCAAATGATGCTTGGCTGTAATAGTGTTCTATTTGTTTTAATAAAGCTTGAATGAGTCAGTCTTTCATCAGTCTGTTGGTAAGGTTGTGTGTGAATGTTTTTGAAAATCCAGCAGAACTTTTATAACACAGACTTGAAACACATTTTATCTTTTGTATAGCTGTGTGTAGGATGTATTGGTCAATAACAATCCGTCACATTTAGTGAATATTTTCACAGAGAAGCTGATTGACATGTAGTGAAACTCACAAATAATAAAACTAGTGTTTGTTAGGCTTTCACACCCAAGCCTACTGACTAATCAGGCTGGAGAATATCCCAGTTTTCTTTAGCATGAAGTTCAACACCTCCTGGATGTGACTGTCTAGTCCATTGCAGGTTATCTTGGCAGTTTTTTGTTTTTTTTTTTAATAACTGGTATCCATTTATACTATTGGGAGGACAGCGGCCCACCTGTAGGTAAGACCTTGCCAGGGTCTCAGCACAGTGGGAGTCTAATGGGGATTGTGAAAATAGCAAATGAAAGCTGAATGTTGAAAATAGAATTAAATATTCCAGAAATACCTCAGTGACAAGTCCAGAGTCTTTTTGCCCCCATGAAAAAACCTAAAAATTGTTCCAAGTGCTGTGCGATGTCGAATGTACAGTTAATAGTTTTCAACAAACAACAACACACACCCCTATTTAACTTTGCTTCAAAAAAACCACCAGTAATGGTTGAATCCAAACAAGAGTAAATATTTGTACTTTAAGGTTGTGGAGAGGAGAAGAACACCGGCTGAAATCCGGGAAGAGTTTGAGCGCCTTCAGAGAGAGAGGGAGGAGAGAAGACTTCAGCAAAGGACCAACCCTAAGGTTCCATTCCAGCCCTGTATTACCATTACACTTCAAGTCGTCTATATTTTACTCATTCGATCAGATTTTCTCTCCGGCAGGGGACAATCATTGTGGGCGTAGATGCCACAGATCTTTTTGATAACTATCAGGAAGAGTATGATGAACTGTCTGGTGGTGGCTTCCCCAACCTTGAGGTTAACAAGATGCATATATCTCAGTCCATAGAGGTATGGGATTTTACAAAGGAGAAAATTTACATACCTATTTGAAGTAATCGTATCTTGTTAAATGAATCAGAAACTGAAATGTAATGATGTGTGGTGATGACTATATTCAGCAAAGACGAGTAGAAAAGAGATTCTCATGATGCGTGTGATCAGTGATGTTTATGGATGTGAAAATCCTTTTGGTAAACGATACATTTCTGTGTCTCTGTATTCTGAAACATTTTTGGCAAAACATGACTCAAATTGAAATCATACTGTAAATTTCATTTGTGCGGGTGTAGTAGACCTCAAGTATGACAACAGAGAGAGAGAGAAAATCGTTATTGATTTTGCTAATAGTGAAGCTAAGCTTCTTTAACTGCACGTGGGAGTTCAAAATGGACTTCACACTGTGTGTAAATTTCACATCAATTCACCTTAAACGTCTTTGATGAATCAGAGTCAGCACTTTAGCTAAACTGTGTTCTCTCAGCATTATATGAGATTTTCTTTTTCTTTTTTTTAATACACAATTTCATCTTGCTTTCATGGCTTTCCTGAAGGCTCCTCTGACAACTTCAGACACGGCCATTCTTTCCGGCTCTATTTCCACACACAATGGCAACGGCAGTGGTAGCATTAACCTGGCTCTACGCCGAGTGACGTCAGCAAAAGGCTGGGGAGAGGTTAGCTTGTTATTTTAATATGAAACATCATGTAAAATCTATTACAGGCAATTCGAGACAAGTTTCACTTTATTTCTATCTTTAGGTTGAGTTAGGAGCAGGAGACGCACACGGTCCTCTCTTTGGCTTGAAGATTTTTCGCAACCTGACACCTCGCTGGTGAGTAATGCATGTCAGCAGTGTACTTTTTCGTGAAGATAAAGAAACTGAAACCATAACTACCCTTGCACAAGGAGCTACAGTAAATCTGATGGTTCATCAACTCCATGAAGATCTTTTGTCTTGGTTTATATGAACCAACAGCATCAGTGTTTATTTGAAAGTATTTCATTATAATATACTGAATAATTTTTTTATACACACATCTAAAAATATTGCTAGTGGATTCCTGTTGACTAAACAGCTGGTGATATTTTAAATTAAACTGCAGTTGTATTGAGGGTAGGAGAGAAATAGTACGCTGGTGCGCTGCAAAAGTTATTTTAGGGGCTATTATAGACATGACTGTCAAATTTTGCTCTGTAAAAGAATAGCCAGGGGTTTTGTGATTTCCTAATGTTATGGTTATTTTATCAGTAAAGAAGAAATAAAAGCAGGCTGTTTAAGTTCAGAAACTAAGAACAGTTGTTTCATTCGTTTTCGAAGCCATTTAAACCGAATTAGTGTTGTGAGGGGAGGCTGGTGCCAATTGCTGTCCACTCTGAAGTTGAGGTTAGGACACCCTGGAGAGCTCGCCAGGCCGTCATGGGGCCAACACACGCCACCATTCAGACTCACACCAAGGGGAGATTTTTGAACAGCCAATTTGCCGACTGTGCATGTTTTTGGATTGTGGGAGGAAACTAGAGTACCTGGAGGAAACCCACTCGAGCACGCAGAGAACATGCAAACCCCACATACAAATGCTCCGATCGCCAGAAGCGAACCCAGGCCTTCTGTGCACCACCGTTTTACTCAGTCACTTCATATTTAAATTATTTGCCTTATTTTTTTAAATATTAAAATTTCCCCATAATCTAAAACATTTGAACACCCCTGTGTCCAAAGCACACAATCGCAGCTGTTTGGATTTAAGTTTGTCCCATTAACCCAGTCAATATGTCAATGTTGACCCTCTCGCGTTTTTTTTTTTCCCCCCCCAGCTTTGTGACCGCTCAGGGTGGAATGCAGTTTTCGTCTCGTGGTGTGCGTCCAGTCATGACCACCATAGTTGCACGCCACCTGGACAAGAACACAATGGGCTACCTGCAGTGGCGCTGTGGTGCTCAGTCGTCCATGTCCACCAGTGTTGTGAGAGACACGAAAAGCAGCCGCTTCACTTTTGCTGTTCAGGTCAGTAACTTGTTCAATCCATCGATTATCAAAAGGCCTGAGAGGGATGGCTTCAAGGATGTTCACACAGTTCAGTGCCTATGCTTTTCCACAAAGTCAGCACAGTATAGTATGGCTCTGATCATTGACTTGCATATTGTTGAATTGTGAACTGTATGAAGGTAGAAATTCTGAATTTGGATACCCATCTTGCCCAGGTATCCTTCGATGTTAGTGACACTAGAAACGTTGCAGACTATCGATTAATCAGGCTAAACTGCCACAGGATCTTCAGGCGAGGATCACTCTTAAATCAGCACAGTAATCTTTGTTTATGTCGAGAGTCTTGGAACACGTTTTTATCATCATCATCTTCCTCTAAGTCCAGGGTCGGGTCACGGGGGCAGCAACCTAAGCAAAGAAGTCCAGACGTCCCTCTCCCCAGCCACTCCCTCCAACTCTCCCGGGGGGGACACCGAGGTGGTCCCAGACAAGCCGAGAGACATAGTCCCTCCAGCGTGTTCTAGGTCGACCCCGGGGTCTCTTCCCGGTTGGACATGCCCGAAACACCACACCAGGGAGGCGTCCGGGAGGCATTCTGTCCAGATGCCCGAGCCACCTCAACTGGCCCCTCTCAATGCGGAGGAGCAGCGGATCTACTCCGAGCTCCCCACGGATGGTAGAGCTTCTCACCTTATCACTAAGGGAGAGCCCCACCACCCGGCGAAGGAAGCTCATTTCAGCCGCTTGTATCCGCGATCTTGTTCTTTTGGTCACTACCCAAAGCTGGTGACCATAGGTGAGGGTTGGAACCTAGATCGACTGGTAAATTGAGAGTTTCGCCTTGCAGATCAGCTCCTTCTTCACCACGACGGACCGGTGCAGGCTCTGCTTAACAGCAGAGGCTGCAACGATCCGTCTGTCGATCTCTCGCTCCATCCTTCCCGCACTCGTGAACAAGACCCCAAGATACTTAAACTTCTCCACTTGGGGCAGGACCTCAGTCCTGGCCCAGAAGGTGCATTCCACCCTTGTCCGACTTGAGAACCATGGCCTCAGACTTGGAGGTACTGATCTTCATCCCGGCTGCTTCACACTCAGCTGCGAATCGCTCCAATGAGAGCTGGAGGTCCCAACTTGATGAAGCCTAAAGGACAACATCATCTGCAAAAATCAGAGACGAGATCCGATGGCCACCAAACCAGAACCCCTCAACGCCTTGACTGCACCTCGAAATTCTGTCCATAAAAATTATGAACAGAATCGGTGACAAAGGACAGCCTTGGTGGACTCCAACGCCCACTGGAAACGAATTCGATCTGTTATTGCCAATACGTTGAAGTATGGGCGTTGAAGTCTCCCAAGACAACGAGTGAGTCTCCCAAGGGAGCGTTCTCCAACACACCCCCCAAAGACTCCAAAAAGAGTGGATACTCCGAACTGTCATTTGGTGCATAAGCACAAATAACAGTCAAGACCCATCCCCCACCCGAAGACGGAGGGACGCTCCCCTGTCGTCAACCGGGGAGAACCCCAACATTTTGGGCCCTGAGACTGGGGTCAACAAGAATACCTACACTGGCTCGCCGCCTCTTCCCATGAGCACCTCCAGAATAAAATAAGGTCCAGCCTCTCTCGAGATGGATGGTTCCAGAGCCCAAGCTATGCTTTGAGGTGAACCTGACTATATCTAGTCGGTATCTTTCCACCTCACGCACCAGATCAGGCTCCTTCTCCGCCAGAGAGGTGACATTCCATGTCCCGAGGGTCAGAGTAAGTAGCCACGGATCGGTCCGACAGAATCCATGCCTTCGGCTGCCACCCAACTCGCACTGCACCCGACCCCTAAAACTCCTCCCACAGGTGGTGGATCCATGGGAGGGTGGACCCATGTCTCCTTTTCGGGCTAGGCACGGCCAGGCTCCATGGCCAGAAGGCGGACCACCAGGCACTCGCCTTCAAACCCCTCCCCAGGGCCTGGCTCCAAGAGGGAACCCCGGTGACCCGCGTCCGGGCAAGGGAGAATGCTTCCTTGGATGTCTCTGAGATGTCATAAGTGTCTTCTGAATCGCACTTTGTCTGGACCTTCACCCAGGACCTGTTTTCCTTACGTTTTTAATCGTACAGTTATTTGTTCCAGATTTATTTTCAGTTATTTATCTGCAGTAGTGTTAGTGATCCTGGTCATGTCTGCAAGCCTCAGTCCAAATCCCAGATTGCTTCCTTTTCACTGTCTTTACTTCCTGCCTTATGATTCAACGCTAATACTGTAGTGTCCAATGCTGTTTCAGTTCTCTTTCTCGCTCTCTCTCTCTCTCTCTCTCTCTCTCTGTGTCTCTGTGTCTTTTATAGACTTTATTAACTTTGTCTTTTTTTAAGGTAGTTTCTTTTAAATATTTTATTTGTTTAGTTTTTCTATTTCTTAACACTAAATGTTGAAATATTTAAGAGGGTGAAAGCTTGTGCAACAATCTTTGTATGTTTTATCCTACAGTTGGGGATCCCACATACTTACATTACGATGAGCTACCAGTACAAATTCCAAAATGATGACCAGACCAAGATCAAGGGTTCTGTTAAGTACGTGCTTTATTCCCATTATGTGCTAGTAAAGCAGTTGCATTTGGATTGCTGGTGCTATTTTATTATACAACCTGTGAACTCAGATTATTTTATTTTTGTTTATATTTTTCTTTAAATATAAGTATATTTTGTGTACAGATCAGGCTTTTTTGGAACCGTAGTAGAATACGGTGCTGAGACGAAGATCAGTCGACACAGTGTTCTTGGTGCTACAGTCAGTGTTGGAGTGCCGCAAGGTGTTTCTCTCAAGATCAAGTATGGAACTGTTTGTTTTTGTTGTTGTTGCTGTTGTTGTTTTTTAAATTAAAGTCATCAAGTAAATTTTGCCTTTTGTGTTTTAGGTTGAACAGAGCCAGTCAGACATACTTCTTTCCGATCCATTTGACAGACCAGCTCCTTCCCAGTGCTATGTTCTATGCCACTGTCGGACCTCTCGTATTTTATTTAGCCATCCAGCGGCTTGTTATCAAGCCTTACATGAGCGCTCAGAAGGAACAGTACGCCAGTTCCTATGTCTCCCTTGAAAATTACAAAACGATGCATATAATGCTACCAAGTATTTTCAGATTTCACCATGTACAGATACTACTGTCTACGTGCACATACACACTATGTGCTGTAGGACTTGAATATAATTTACTTGTCATTTTTTCTGTCACTTTAGGGAACTGGAGAAGCAGCGGGAGAGCGCAGCATCTGACATTGCCAAGAAGAAACAAGAGGCGGAGTCAGCTGTAAGTCAATATGGCATGGTTATACAGCTGATGGGTCTTAGTGTTAGTAGTTTCACCACAGTCCTGAGTAGAAAGGAGGAAAGCAATACATTTAGATTTCACAGCTTTCTATCCATTGGAAAGTTAAGGGGACATTCATAATCTCATGATAGTGCGACGTTTCAGCCGATTTTGTTACGATGTGCACCAATGTTCTCTGATTGTTAAACGTTTATAGCATTTGCTCTTATACAGAGTGACTTACAATTAGCATTTCTTTATAGTCGAGCAGTTGAGGGTTAAGGGCCCAACAGTGGTGATGGTGGGAATTGAACTGCTGACCTTCATTATTAGTAACAAATCGCTTTAACCACTAAGCCACCACTACCCGAAGTGATTCTGATGTTTCATCCCTGTGTGTGTGTGAGATATATATATATATATATATATATATATATATATATATATATATACACATACATACATACATACATACATACACATACTATCCGAGTTACAACCTAGATCCATTCCGACCAACCAGTCGTAAGTCCAGTGTCTGTAATGAATCGTAATTTCGGACTTTTGTTGGATTTCAGCAAAATTATCAGATTTTTGTTACTTTATGCCATTTTGCGGTTTTCCGACGGATTTAAAAAAAAAAATATCACACGTAAACATGCTCATTTGACATGTTTTGTATGTAAACAACCGTGCTTTCTCGCCCGGGCCCGTGCGCTCACACGCCGTCGTACATAGTTTTCAGTGGGAGGCTTGGTACTTGTTGGAACAGCTCTCTGAACTCTTGCTATGTTCTCTCATAAGACGTTGATTTACGCTATTTAGTGCCATATTGGCTTTTCTGAAAGTCCGTGAGAGATCGTGCATGCAACATTACCATACCAGCATGGTTTTACTCTTTTCACCAGATTTATTAAAGGCTTCCAATCTCAATGGTGGAGTTTATGGGGACTGGCTCGTTAAGCAAGATGAGTTTAACGTCACATGCATATTTTGCAAATGTAATATTTGTATAAAAGAGGGTTCAAAAGCACTTGGCAAACATAGCTCCACAAACAAACACAAGAAAGCAACTAAATCCCAATCGGGAAGCCGTTAATTTATTGTTAATTTATTTATTTTGTAAAATTGTTTAACATTCAGATAATTTTATGTTTTTTGTGCCAAACGAGTTAGTTGTTATGACACTGATGCAACATAGTACAGTGGTACCTCACCTTACGAAATTCCCTTACAAACGAAAAATCCAGGTTACGAAACGCATTTTCCTAAAATTTTTGTCTCTGGATATGAAACAAATTCATATTACGAAAGCACCATCTCAAAAATTCAAACAATGCACGAGTTGCTCTTCCATTGGCTATCTCCCAACATCCCGCCTCCGCTGGCCTCCCATTGGCTAGGAGGGATGACGCAGCTCCCTCTCATTGGCTATTATGGAGCTGCATCTCCATAATACCCATGATGCTTTTCATGTAAAGGACAGAGTTACTGTTGTTTCATGAGTTTTTCGAGTGTGCTCACTGCAATTTTATTTTTTTGGCTCAGGCTTTTAACCTTGCATAAACATTGTAAGATTATAACTCTGCTAAGAAGACATGGTCAACACGAAGTAAGTACCTTAAAAGTTATGCTTTTATAATTTTAAAGGGTATTACTGGGCCTTGGAACGAATCACGCGTTTTACATGTAAAATGCGGTTCTACTTACGAAAAATCCAGGTTACGAAAAAGGCTCTGGAACGGATTAACATACGCGCGTGTGATTCCCGGTGAAAGTGAAAAGAAGAAACAGCTCGTGGCATGTAGTTGAGAAATATCGCAAAGGAATATGGCCAAACCCATCTACCATCTGTAAGATATTGAAGCAGAAGGAGGCCTCAAAAGGAATACTTTTTATAATTTGTAAAGGGTTCAGGGTTCACTATTGGGAGCCTTGGAATGAATCACGAGTTTTACATGTAAAATGCGATTCAACTTGTGAAAAATCCAGGTTACAAAACCACCTCTGGAACTGATTAATTTCGTAAGGTGAGGTACCACTGTATTATAAACTGAATCTCCACTTGAAATACTCAATACTGGAATAATTGTAAATTATGATTTTTTTTTTTTTTTTTTTGCATTTGACAAAAACAATGCATATTTTGATAAATAACACGTAAAGTAAAATACTTACCGAAAATATGAAATATTCTTTACATTTACAGAGTGTATATTAAATAAAATGGATTGACTTAATTTCAATTTTCTGGTAGATGAATCGCTTATGTTAAATTCCACATACCTGCTGTTTGAATCTTTTATAGATCATTATACTTAGCAGTCAAATCACAAATTCTCAGATACCAAGAGAATGTATCTCAAAGCTCTCATTTCGAAAAAATCTTGTGGGAGACCCCCCCAAACCCCCCCTGTGGAACGGGGATAACTCCCTCCCACACCTCCTCGCACTCCACGTGCCTTGGGCCTGTTGGCCCGCGGCACTGCTGCACTCTACAACGGCTTCGCCGTCTCAGTTTGGTGCTGTGCGTCAAACGCCTCCGCCTGAAGTAGGATTTTTTCTGTTACAGACACTACGTAAGTCGAATATTTAATACAATGAAACCGAAACCACCTGAACTTCACTTCACCTGAACGTTCTTTCAACATGCAAAATAAACTCGTAGCCTTACTTTGTGCTGCTCGCAACATCACTTTTACATTTCTTTGCCTATTAACTTCCAACCACATGTGTAGCAACTTCTCCATCTCTGCAATTGGTCATTCATGCTGTTTTGTGATGATAGTTGACTTAATTGCAGCTGCTGCTTTCACTGCATCCTTAATGCGGTCCTTGCCCTTCAAAATTGTAGACACCGTGGAGTGGGAGAGACGGAGATCTCACTTTCATCTTCGTCTCCAACGACAGTGCCTTCCTTGCTTTTTTGGTAGAATTGCCAGCTGATGAATCGGGACTTTCTCTTGGGAGCCATGGTAACGGTGTACAGTAAATGAATGTAAAATTGTACTGTAAAAGAGATGTTACTTCGGCGGTATCTAGTCACTGAGTGGAGTGGTAGAATGCTGTGAGTGTGAGATGATGGGATGCTGCACTGCCACAACTATCTTATGCACTGCGCTGCCAAACATATACAGTAAACTCATAATAGGCATCTGCTAGATGTGGTCGTAACTCGTGTATGTTGTAACTTGGATTGTGTGTGTGTGTGTGTGTGTGTGTGTGTGTGTGTGTATGTCAGGGGCAGTGGTGGTCTAGTGGTATAGGGCGCTGGATCACTGATCCAAAGGTTGGGGGTTCAAGTCCCACTGTCCACAAAGTTGTCACTGCCCCCCCCTCGTGCGGCTAACTGGGTTATCAAAGGTGGGCCATGTCTCTCACTGTCTATGGTGAGAGGCATGTAAAAGAACCATTGCTGACATTCGTAAAGAGTAGGCTGCAAAGTCGTCAGCGTATTTCTGTCCCTTGTTAAAAGGGTTGTGACAGGAAGGGCATCCGACATAAAAACCTCTGCCAAATCAAACGTGCGAATCAGATGATTCGCTGTGGCGACTCCTGAGTAAAAAAGGGAAAAAGCCAAAAGGAAGACAGACCGACAGTGTGTGTGTATGTCATCATCTTCCTCTGCTTAATCCTGGGTTGGGTCGCAGGGACACCAGCCTAAGCAATGGGGTCCAGATGTCCCTCTCCCAAGCCACTTCCTCCAGCTGTTCCAGTGGGATACCAAGGCATTCCCAGGCCAGCCGAGAGACAAATCCCGCCAGCCTGTTCTATGTTGGCCCCGGGGTGTCTTCCCTGTCGGACATGCCTGAAACACCACACCAGGGAGGCATTCTAACCAGATGCCCAAGCCACCTCAACTGGCTCATCTCAATGCAGAGGAGCAGCGGTTCTACTCCAAGCTCCCCCAGATGGCTGAGCTTCTCACCTTATCTGTAAGGGTGAGCCCCACCACCCGGTGAAGGAAGCTCATTTCGGCCTCTTGTATTCACGATCCTGTTCTTTCGGCCACTACCTAAAGTGTGCATATGTATAAAATAATATGTAGAGATACCACTTCTGCTGAATGTTCTGACATCTTCGTTCCCACATCAGTTCCTATAGCTGCAGTTTGTTTATCTGGCTCCTTATCTAATTGCGATCCTTCTATATAGCTTTAATTCAAAAATAGTCAACCCATTAAAAAGGTGAGTTAAAAAAATAAGCTTATATTTGTCACATATACCTTACAGCCCAGTGAACAGCCTTCCTGTCCTTAACTCAGCTTGTTTCTATTCTCGGGTCAGAGTACAGAATCAGCCATGAAACATTGTCCTGGAGCGTAGAGGATTAAGTTCTTGCTTGAAGGGCCAGCTCTGGTGCTTGCTCACGCTGGGAAACCCCCCCCCCCCCCCATATTCTTGTGCTCAGTGACCCAGAGTCTTTAGAAACTGAGTAATGAATATCTTTAAATGAAGCTGTTGAAACTTGCATAAATAGAGAGACACTACATGAAATGTGCAGCTGCAGAATTAAAAATATTACATTGGCCTATTTTTCCTCACTAACAATTTCTATTTATACCTTTCAACTTGATATAGGCTTGTAACAATTGTTTGAAGTATTTTATAAGAATTATTTGTAACAAGAGGGGCAGTGGTGGCTTGGTGGTAAAAGGTGCTAGATCGCTGATGAGGGTCAGGGGTTCGAGTCCCACTCTCCACAGGGTTGTTACTGTCCACCCAGTGCAGCTAACTGGGTTATCAAAGGCCAGCCATGTTTCTCACTGTCTCTGGTGAGAGGTTCATGTAAAAGAACCATTGCTGACTTTCGTCAAGAGTAGCTGCATAGCCGTCAGCGTGTTTCTGTCCCTGGCTAAAGGGTTGTGTCAGGAAGGGCATCAGATGAAAAACCTATGCCAAATCAAATATGCGAATCATTTAATATGACTTCCATGAAGATGGAGGCAGATGATTCGCTGTGGTTACCCCTGAAAGGGAACAGCCGAAAGGAAAAGAAGAAGATTTGAATACATAAAAATTAAGGCTGAGGTAAAAATTTCACATGAATTATTGTGTCGCAGGTTCTGTTGATGCAGGAGTCTGTGCGTAGGATCATTGAGGCTGAGGAGTCAAGAATGGGTAAGAGAGGATGAGTCCAATTGGTTCATGTCAAAAAACACAACCTCCTTCTCACACTGTTTAAATTAGAGTTGTATTGTGTGTGAAATATGGTGATGTCATAGATTCTTGGCTTTGCAAAATCTTTAACTGTATCATGGGTATGGAAGCATGGTGGTGGAGTTGTTGGCACATTTGCCTCACAGCAAGAAGGTTCCAGGCTTGAGTTGTTTCTGTGTGGAGTTTACATGTTCTCGACGTGCTTGCGTGCGTTTCCTCCGGGTACTGCGGTTTTCTCCAACAATCCAAAAAAATGCACAGTAGGCTAATTGACCGTTCCAAATTGCCCCTAGGTGTGAGAGTGCATGTGAATGCTTGCATGAGTATTGGTCCTGTAATGGTCTAGCAAGCCTTTCAGGCTATACCCCTGCCCTCGCCCAGAGTCAGCTGAGATGGGCGTCAGCCTCCTCATAACACAATTTAGGATTAAACAGCTTAGAAAATGAATTAATTTTTATAGTTAGTAAACAGTAATAATACACTGATAGATTCCATCTCCAGTCCTGAAGCTCTGTGCGCTCCCAGTCAAGCTCCCAAATCCAGTTTATGAGGGGATAAATTGTTGTGTGATCTGAGGTGCAGCTACATGGCAGTGAACTGGGTGATGTTCTGCTTTAGATTGGTAATATCGCTTCTGTTCTATCAGTGTTAGACTCAGTGAACCTAAAACTGAAGTATTCTCAGACTGACACAAAGCATAAATAACTTGCTTATTAAAAATCTTGTATTAATTTATATTAAATATTTATCACTGGTTGTAACTTTCTGAGCTCTGCCACTGCTAGATTTGCACAGACCTTATAAAACCTAGAGCCTGTGAGAATAAAATGGACAGCAAAATTGTTGACTGCTGATCTTAGAGAGCATTGCAGTGACTGACCTGGCTAAAGTGAAGGATGGAAACTAAAGATGAATAACTAAAACCTGAATGTTCATTTACAACAGATTTGTATTATCTTCTATTACTAGGCCTTATCATTCTCAATGCCTGGTATGGAAAATTTGTGACAGACAACAGTAGGAGGCATGAAAGAGCAAGAGTCATTGATGTCACCGTACCTCTACAGTGCCTGGTGAAAGACTCCAAACTCATTCTCACGGAGGCCTCAAAGGTAATGCAGTTTTAGAACATCCTTCACATGTTTAATACTGTATGTAAGTAGAGACACTTCCCAACTTACGTTTTAGTTCGGTTCCAGAGAGCCGAACGTAAGGTGGAAAAAAAAAAAAAACGTAAGTTGTTACTGTATGTTCCAGTGACTGACGTATACGTTCATACTGTACCTTACATCCATAAATACCATTACCGTATCTCATAAAACACCCCTAAATCAACTATTATAAACATAACATTGTAAAATAATATCAAAAAGCCAATCGACGCTTACAATATGTGAGGCGCTCCACCAAAAGTAGTTCAATTGCTTGTGCTTGAGACAAAGCGCGGGTTATCCAGACTTCCGGTCTTTCAAGTGAGCAAGGGCGCCGTTGAATACTCGTTTAGTACTCAGCCTGCACTGATGTGAATCACCAGCAGAGCGGAGAGTTCTCTTTCTTTTCTGGATTTGGGTTTTCATTCATTTTACAACTCTCTTTGTTTAACTGAGTATGCATGGTAGATTGCGCCAATCCGAGCAGATAGTTAATTCAGTCTTGTGAAAACTGGAAATTCCGGTATATTCTGGAAAACATGCACCCATGCTAGTAGGCTTACGCTTCTGACCAACCATATTTGCTTAAGGTTACAAAAGTCCACAAAGTAGTGTAAACACAATAATCATAGAGACGACGTCTTATCACAAGAGTAACACGCAGTGTACTGGGAAGAATTTGGGGCACGTTCAGTCTGTCGTTTGTAAACAATGGACGCAGCGTCATTACGTCAGCGTACTACGTAGGTACGTCTCGTACTACAGAGAGCACGCTCAGCGTACTACGTAGGTACGTCTCGTACTACAGAGAGCACGCTCAACTCAAAATTTGAACAATTTTTTTTTTTTTTTTTTTGGGGGGGGGGGGGGGGGCGTAAAAAAAAAAGTAAAATAAATGAACGCAAGTTGGGGAGCATCTGTAATAAAAACTGACATGTTAGTTACTATTACTTTAACTTCCAATAACAGTACATCATGAAATTTTTTCTTTATCTTCGATATCAACAATTTCCCATCGCCAATATTTTATTCATTAAAGTCTTAACACCTTTTATGTATATATATATTAACTCTCTCATTTTGGATGTCATGTTGATATGAGTACAGAGCAATGGAGACAATCATTCTGATCCATGTCTCTGAGCAATTTAAATATTCATTTGACCTGAACTGCATGTTTCTGAACTGCAGGAAGAAACTGGAATACCCTGAGAAATCCCATGCAAGTGCACTGAAAGCATGCAAACTCCACGCATGACTCATTGTGCACTACCTCACTGCCTGTGTATAGCAATTACTACTCCTTCTCAAAAAATTAGCATATTGTGATGAAGTTAATTATTTTCTACAATGTACTAATAAAAATTAAACTTTCATATATTTTAGATTCATTGCACACCAACTGAAATATTTCAGGTGTTTTATTGTTTTAATACTGATGATTTTGGCATACAGCTCATGAAAACCCCAAATCCCTATTTCAAAAAATTAGCATATGATGAAAAGGTACTCTAAACGAGCTATTAACCTAATCATCTGAATCAACCAATTAACTCTAAACACCTGCAAAAGATTCCTGAGATTCAGTTGGTGTGCAATGAATCTAAAATATATGAAAGTTTAATTTTTATTAGTACATTGTAGAAAATAATTAACTTCATCACAATATGCTAATTTTTTTAGAAGGACTAGTATATTAATCATATGTGAAATGTGTTACTTTTCTTTGATCACTTACAGTACCAGGAGCCCACTCCCCACCTTTTTATAAGTTATTTATAAACAAATGCATTTTCTCATGCTACTGAGTACTGATTTTCCCATGTGAAAATACTAGTTGTTACTCTCTTTCCTGACTGCACAAACACTAAAGTCCCCTTTTAAATTTAACCAAGTCAGAAATTACACACATCTCTAATACAGGTTCCTGTGTTCGATGGTACAACAGAAGTATTAATGCATTACAGTGGTACCTCGCCTTACGAAATTAATCTGTTCCAGAGCTTTTTTCGGAAATTGGATTTTTAGTAAGTTTGATCGCATTTTACATGTAAAACATGTGTTTCATTATAAACCCTCAAAACTACCCCTAAACCCTTTAAAAATTATAAAAGCATATATTTTAAGGCCTCCTTCTGCTTCGATATCATACCGATGGTAGACGGGATTGGTCATATTCCTTTGCGATATCACTCGACTGCATGCCACGAGCCCGCTTCTTCTTTTCACTCGCACTGGGAATCACAGGCGCGTGTGTGTGTGTGTGTGTGTGTGTGTGTGTGTGTATGTGTGCGTGCGCGCGTGTGTTGACCATGTCTTCTTAGCAGAGTCAATCTTACAAATGTTTATGCAAGGTTAAAAGCCTGAGCCAAAACATAAAGTTGCAATGAGCACACTCGAAAAACTCATGAAACAACAGTAACTCTGTCCTTTACACGAAAAGCATTATGGGTGCTCCATAATAGCCAATGGGAGGCCAGCGGAGCAGGATGTTGGGAGGTAGCCAATGGGAGGGAGCTGCGTCATCCCTCCTAGTCAATGGGAGGTCAGCGGGGTGTGATGTTGGGAAATGTAGTCAATTGGAGAGCAACTCGTTCATTGTTTGAATTTTTGAGATGGTACTTTTGTAAAGTGAACTTGTTTCATATCCAGAGACAAAAATTTTAGGAAAATATTTTTCGTAACCTGGATTTTTAATTTGTTGGGGCTTTTGTATATTGAGGTTCCACTGTATAACGAATGAGTTAATGCAAACCTGTTAAGGAAAATGAATCAAAGCCCTCTGATCAATCAAGTTCAAGAATTCAATTAAACAGTGTTGTAGGGCAAACTCATTAAATAATAACATGCAACATTGGATTAATGACATGAGTTTGTTATGTTCAGGCTGGATTACCAGGATTCTACGACCCCTGTGTAGGTGAAGAAAAGAGTTTGAAGGTGCTGTATCAGTTCCGAGGCGTCATGCACCAAGTTCTGTCCGGTGACACAGAAGCACTCAGGATACCAAAACAATGTATGTCTGTTACTCTTATTCTATGGTGATTATTATTTCTTATTTCTATAATTATATATATATATATATATATATAATCTAAATATATAAAACTTATTTCCCCAGCTCACAGAATCGATAATGACACTTAGGAACCATCTACAGGGCTGAATGGGACAACCTGGAAATTGGAGAAATGGATGTTACAGTGACTTGGATATTCCCCGTGGCCTAAAAGCCATTCACCTGCACTACAGCCTTCATTTTGTAGAATTTTAATCTTAAAGTAAAAGGGCATGTTGAATGGAGTCTGTTGGAAAATGCATGAAATTTTTTGAATACTCCTTTGAAACTGAAACCCTGTATCTGAAATCAGTACAAGTGACAATATGCAAAGTATTTGTTAGTTTTCTTGTTATTTTTGCATTCAGATTCAAGGGACGGATACAAATCCCCCCCCCCCACCCCCCCACCCCCCAATCTGAAAATAGTGGTGACAGACCCACAACAGTGCCTGTATTCAGTCCTTGTAGAAGAGTGCTGCTATAAACTCTGCTATAAAAACATCAGTATCCCACACATCAACATCGATTACCAGCATACAAATATTATTCACAAGGGAAACATTGAATAGCCCTATGCTGGTGAAGAAATGATATCTCCGATTTCATAATAAGTTTTTACCATTCCATTATATCTGAAATTCCACTACCCCAGAGCTGAGAACTCACTACCTGCCATGTTAAATATGAAGCAATGAGACTTTGCTATTCATTTTTCCTTAATGATCAAACAAATTATGGCCTACTCCACTGAGTAGATCATCTTGTGGTCAGAGAGTTAAAAATCACACTGAGCATGCACAGTAAACTATTATGTAGTGATAGGCAGTCCTTCTGTTCTCAAACAGTTGGGAATAATGGTGTGAAAATTTTCAACCTTTCATACCTCATTGAATCCTCTAAAAAGTCCTGTTTTAGTGCTACATGGGGAAAAACAAATTGTATCCATTTCTCTGCTACCACAAGCCTTCAAAAACAGACCGAAGACTTCTGCAGTTGGGAAGTTGAATGAAAGACAGAAATGGACTTAATTATGAAGCATCTCGGTTCCTCTTTGAAATTACCTGTTGTCAGAAAAGTTCTCAATCTGGACTTGTGTCATGGGGTTGGGAGAGATTGATTAAAATGTTAACAATATGGTTTTAAATTGAGTACTTTCTTGCAGCCATCTATAGTCTCCGTTTTAACATTGGGTCGTTACTATAAATTCCTTGCAATTCTACTGTTAGTAGTAGGTTTACAAAATATTCATCTGTTCACAGAAGTCTT
The DNA here is from genome assembly GCA_024760905.1 of Plotosus lineatus. NCBI lineage: Eukaryota > Metazoa > Chordata > Actinopteri > Siluriformes > Plotosidae > Plotosus > Plotosus lineatus. The sequence continues at coordinate 39,008,392 of CM045738.1, read as the reverse complement.
CAATGGGCACACACTGAATATATATTCTCTATCTCCCCACCTTTCTACTCCAAATCACTCTGGGCCTTTGTATCTTACTTGTTTCATTCTGTTCCCATGTGTAGCTACACCAATTGATTATCAAGGGATCTGTTTACCTGAGCATCCTGAGACAGGGTTGAACAAAGGACTGGAGTTTGTGATTCGTGTGGTTCTCATCAAAGGAAATGAGGATTAAAACCTGTAAAGCCTGGAATTGTGAATGTATGTGGAAATTTTATATATATATATATATATATATATATATATATATATATATATATACATACATACACAGGGATCCCTCACTTTCTGCGGTTAAGTGGGATCGAGATCCCCATGAGGCGATCGAAATCTGCAAAGTAGGATCTCCCAACCAACCCCCTCGGACTGGCATATACGTACATGTATATGTGTACATAATATCAATAAATACATATTCAATGCTATAAATGCTTAAAATAACAAGTAAATATTTAAAAATAATTCATAATATGTAAATAAAATATAAATACACACACAGACGCGTGTGCACGCACTCAGATGCGCACCTCACAACAATAACTAGTTTTGATGGGAGATTTTGGGTTGTTTTTGTTTTGTTTGTTTAGGGTTTTTTTTTTTTTTTTTTTTGCATAATTTGCCTTGCTTTTGTGGCATTTTCCTTAACTTTTTCCCCTGTCTGTCTTCCTTTCGGCTTTTTCCCTGTTACTCGGGAGTCGCCACAGCGAATCATTTTGATTCGCACGTTTAATTTGGCAGAGATTTTTACGTCGGATGCCCTTCCTGTCACAACCCTTTTAGCAAGGGACAGAAACACGCTGACGACTTTGCAGCCTACTCTTTACGAAAGTCAGCAATGGTTCTTTTACATGCCTCTCACCATAGACAGTGAGAGACATGGCCCGCCTTTGATAACCTAGTTAGCCGCACTGGGGGCCTTAACTTTTTCCCCTATTCTTCCTTAATTTCCTTATTTTTTTAATTCGATGAATATTAAAAAAACAAAACCACGATGCACTGGAGCCGCATGAATTGAAGCACGAAGTAGCGAGGGTTCCCTGTGTGTGTGTATGTGTGTGTGTGTGTATGTGTGTATATATATATATATATATATATATATATATATATATATATATATATATGTATATCCAAGTGTGTGTGTGTGTATACATGTGTGTGTGTATACATGTGTGTGTGTGTATATATGTGTGTGTGTGTATATATATATATATATATATATATATATATATATATATATACACACACACACACACACACACATGTGCACACTCACACACATACATGGTAGAAGCAGCATCAAATTATCATTAGAACGACTCAAAAAGTCACTATGTTTCATGCACAGATTGAACGGCCTTCTATTCACTAAAAATAACTTTAGCTAATAAAGGAATTAGTTTCACTGTATTGGGAACAACAGGCCGAATTTATACCCGGTGAGGGTTGGAGTCCAACAAAGCTGTCCTTTGTCACCGATTCTGTTCATAATTTTTATGGAAAGGATTTATTGGCGCAGTTGAGGGGTTTTGGTTTGGTGGCCATCGGACATTGTCTCTGCTTTTTGTGGATGACGTTCTTTTGGTTTCATTAATACAGGACCTCCAGCTCTCCTTGGAGCGATTCGCAGTCAAGTGTGAAGTGGCCAGGATGAGAATCAGCACCTCCAAGTCCTAGGCCATGGTTCTCAGTTAGAAAAGGGTGGAATGCACCCTCAGGATCCGGAATGAAGTCCTGCTCCAAGTGGAGGAGTTCAGGTATCTCAGTGTCTTGTTCACGAATGTGTGAGGGGTGGAGTGGGAGATCAACTGGCTGCAGCCTGTCCTTTAAAGTGAACCCTGTAAAAATGCATTGAGCCGCAAGGCAAAGCTCTTGATTTACCAGTTGTTCTACATTCCAACCCTCACCTATGGTCATGAGCTTTGAGTAGTGACCGAAAGAACAAGATTGTGGATACAAGCGGCTGACATGAGCTTCCTTCGCCAGGGGGCAGGGCTCACCCTTGGCGGGGAGGTCGGAGTAGAACCGCTGCTTCTCCGCATTAAGAGGAGCTAGTTGAGGTGGCTCGGGCATCTGGTTAGAATACCTCCAGAACGCATCCCTGGTGTGGTGTTTCGGGCATGTCCAACGGGAAAAGACCCTGGCGTCGACTTAGACCACACTGGAGGGATTATGTCTCTCGCCTGGTCTGGGAATGTATCGGTGTTAACCGGGAGTTTAGCTCAGTTGGTCGAGCGTCCGCTTTATCCTCCAGAAGCTTGGAGTTCAAATCTGGCTGCGTCATACCATAAGATAATAATATTTGGAAGTTGTTGCTTCCTGCTTGGCGCTCAGCATCAAAGGATTGAACAATGCAATAACTGGCGCTGCATGATGGTGGTGCCCAGAGCACAAAGCAAATTTCAATGTATGTAATGTACTTTGACAATAAAGAGTTGTTTGTTGTTTGTGGTCCAAGAAGAGCTGGAGGAAGTAGCTGGGGAGAGGGAGGTCTCGAAGTCTTTGCTTAGGCTGCTCCCTCCACGACCTGATCCAGCATTAAGCAGATGATGACACTGTGCATATTGATAGTTCTGAACATGGTCTACTTTTTTTTATTTTCTATAGTTCATAAACGCCAATCCATCAGTGATTGGTGGGATCACAAGATACACTCTGTATCATGGGCAGGAAAAGTTATGGAGATCATTTATTCTGTTTTAAGTCTGGTGTTTATTTATTTGCCCCGTAGATGCAAATTATGTAGGAGCAGTGGTGGCCTGGTGATAAAAGGTGCTGGATCGCTGAGCCTAAGGTTGGGGGTTCAAGTCCCACCCTCCACAAGGTTGTCACTGTACCCCCAGTGCAGCTAACTGGGTTTTATCAAAGGCCGGCCATGTCTCTTACTGTCTGGTGAGAGGTTCATGTAAAAGAACCATTGCTGACTTTCATAAAGAGTAGCTGCATGGCTGTCAGTGTGTTTCTGCCCCTTGTGTCAGGAAGGACATCCGACGTAAAAACCTATGCCAAATCAATGACCTATGCCAAATGATGATTTGCTGTGGCGACCCCTGAGAAGGAGGCAACAGTGGAAAGGAAAAGAAGATGCAAATTCTGTCATGCATTGATGCACAAATAAACCTAGAAGTTGGGTAGTTGGAAAATGTGCCAGTTTTATGATCAGTCTCTACACACACACACAGGCACATTATTTATTTATATATATATATGTGTATGTATGAATATATATGTGTGTATGTATGAATATATATATATATGTGTATGTATGTATATGTATATGTATGTATGTATGTCCGGTGTGATGTGCGATAGGAGAGTGTCAGCAAGAATGAAGGGAAAAGTGTCCAAGACGGTGGTGAGGCCAGCGATGTTGTATGGCTTTGAAACAGTGGCGCTGAGGAAAAGGCAGGAGGCAGAGCTGGAGGTAGCGGAGATGAAAATGTTGAGGTTCTTTCTGGGAGTAACGAGGATGAATAGGATCAGAAATGAGTATATCAGAGGGACAGCCCTCGTAAGATGTTTTGGAGACAAAGTCAGAGAGGCTAGATTGAGATGGTTTGGACATGTACAGAGGAGGGATAGTGAGTATATTGGCAGTAGGATGCTAAGGTTGGAACTACCAGGCAGAAGGCCTCGAGGAAGACCAAAGAAGAGACTTATGGATGTGGTGAAGGAAGACATGAAGGTCGTTGGAGTCAGAAAAGAAGATGCGGAGGACAGGGTGAGGTGGAGGCGGATGATTTGCTGTGGCAACCCCTGAAGGGAGCAGCCGAAAGTAAAAGAAGAAGAAGAAAGAAGATATATACAGATATATATATATATATATATATATATATATATATATATATATATATATATATATCTGTATATATGTATATATGTGTGTGTGTGTGTATATGTATATATGTGTGTGTATATATGTATATATATATATATGTGTGTATATATATGTATATATATATATGTGTATATATATGTGTATATATGTATATATGTATATATATATATGTATATATATATATGTATATATATATATATATATATATATATATATATATATATATATATATATATATATATATATACACAGAGGCAGTGGTGGCCTGGTGGTAAGGGTGCTGGGTCTCTGATCCCTAGATTGGGGGTTTAAGCTCCACCCTCATCAGGTTGCCACTATCCCCCAGTACAGCTAGCTGGGTTATCAAAGGCCGGTTATATCTCTCACTGTCTATGGTGAGAGGCTGTATTAAAAAAAAAATTGCTGACTTTCGACAAGAGTAGGCTGCATCGCCATGGGTGTGTTTCTCCCTGCGATGGCCTGGCAAACTGTCCAGTGTACTCTGTCCTCATCCGCAGTAGGCTGGGATGGGGATGGGTGCTGGCCTCCCTGGGACCATAATTAGAATTAAGTGGTTACAGAATTAATATATATATATATATATATATATATACATTTTTTTAAACCCCACCCCCCCACACCCCTCAGATTCACTGGGTCGCTGGGTTGACAAACCGCTCTCACATTCACACCTCTGGCCAATTTATTGTAACTTGTTTCCACCACTTTTTGTACATATCCTTGGACTGTGGGAGGAGAACAGCGCACACGAAAGAAACTGAGACGGACATAGGGAGAACATTTGAACGAGTAGAAGAGATATGAGATTCGACCCAGAACCTTTTTGCTGTGAGCTGCCAACTAACTTACCACCTCGCTGAAGGTTGGAAGGACGGAAGGCAGGAAGGAAAAATGGTGGATTAGTAAAGTTTAAAATGCACTGTACTTTTTTTAGCTTGCTTTTGTTACTTTGTGATTATAAGGTAACAGATATTGCCAATAAATGCCTATTACTCATTCGAAAAATTCTGTCTCTGGTTCACTTCCATTTTTGAGAAGCGGCAGCAGGTTATTTCAAAATAAAAGTCTTCTTGAAGTTCCCCACCCCTTTTTTTCGCATTTTTTACATCGAATAAGCAGATGTGCCGTCGATGTCTTTCATTATAGAGCTGAGTTTAGTGCAAACAGTCTGATAATTACAGACCACGATCTACTGATAATGCTCTATTGAACCTTGACTCAACATGTAAAAAGAGCCGTCTCCCAGAGTTGTCACATTCATCAATGACAAGTGTTGTGCATATTCATATGATCGTCGTGAACATTAATATATCAACGTTTTACATGAAGATGGAAGATTTTCAGCATGTATTAAAATGCATTTTAAATAAATAGAGGTTTAAAACGAAGAACAAAAGTCATACTATGGAATAAACAGTGATGATTCTAATGAGTTATTAGTCTCTGGGAATTATGCAGATTAGGCACTAGTCATGAACCAAAATGCTTTTTAATCTGATTTAACAAGTTTATTAATATTCTCTGTGGAAAAGAGGTGAAGAAACGTGTGCAGGCAGGTTGGAATGGTTGGAGAAAACTGTCCGGTGTGATGGGTGATAGGAAGGTATCAGCAAAAAGGAAAGGAAAAGTGTACAAGAAGGCGTTGAGGCCAGCAATGTTGTATGGTTTAGAAACAGTGGTGCTGAGGAAAAGACAGGAGGCAGAGCTGGGAGGTAGCGGAGATGAAAATGTTGAGGTTCTTTCTGGGAGTAAGGAAGATTGATAGGGTCAGAAATGAGCACATCAGAGGGACATCCCATGTAAGATGTTTTGGAGACAAAGTCAGAGAGGCTAGATTGAGATTGGACATGTACAGAGGAGGGATAGTGAGTATATTGGTCGTAGGATGCTGAGGTTGAAACTACCAGGCAGAAGGCCTAGAGGAAGACCAAAGAAGAGATTTATGGATGTGGTGAAGGAGGGCATGAAGGTCGTTGGCGTAAGAGAAGATGATGCAGAGGACAGGGTGAGATGGAGGCAGATGATTCTCTGTGGCGACCCCTGAAGGGAACAGCCGAAAGGAAAAGAAGAATAAGAAGAAGATTAATATTCTCTATCAGTTTTTGTGTTACAGGGAAAGTGGGAAGCAATCCCACCTGAGGTAGACCGATCAGGTTACCAGCAGGACCTGCAGACTGATTTGAAAAGTGGGGGGCTAATATTTAGTGCATATATCCGTCAAGGAGATGATGCATGGCCGATTTCCAGATTTTAGATATCAGGTGTATTCTGTGTGCACATATTCATTGATTTATTTATTTCAAAGTTTCAATCCAGTCATGCCTCGGCTCAATCGGATCAAGAAAAAAGAAGAAATACTGGTATCGGTACATTCCCGAGAAAGAAGCCACTATATTACTATATGCTTGGTGCGTAAGCATTTATGGTACACAATGGTAGGTTATACTTTGCTTGTACAAAGTCCACATTTTAAACATTTTTGAGATGTCAGTAGACCTACTTAAAAAATTTCTTTGGGTTGAGAAAAAGTACAGGGCTTCAGCTCCTCGGTTCCATGGCCCCTGACCAGTCTTTCATAGGGTGAATGCAGATAGAAAAACTACCATTCACACTTACTTTCAAGTCTTTTTACATCATTGTAAAGGAGCCAGTTGGCCTAACATGCATGTCTTCAACCTGTGGAAGGACACCAGAGTACCCCAAGGAAACCCATACAATCACAGAAGAGGACATGCAAATGCCACCCAGAAAGGTTCTTGATGTAGTGTGACAGCACCAATCACTGTTCAACCTTTTCAGCATTTAGCTACAGTTTTCTTCTATGATTGTACATTTTAAATAATTTGTGTTTTGCATTCAACATGGTAGTCCAGTGGTTAGCACATCTACCTCATAGCAAGAAGGCCTGGGTTGGAATCCTGGGCTTATGTGTGGAGTTTGCATGTCTCCATGTGCTTGCATGAGTTTCCTCTGGGAAGTCTTTTTCCTCCCACAGTACAAAAACATGCACAGTTTGCTATTTCTTTCTTTCAAATTGCCCCTCAGTATGAGACTGTGAATGGTTGTATCTGTGTTGGCCCCGTGATAGCCTGGCAAGCTGTTTAGCGTACCCTGCCCTCTCTCAGAGTGGGCTCTCATGGGTGCCATCCTCCTAATTAGGATTAAGTGGCTGAGAAAAAGAATGAATGAACAAATATCATGTGTTTTCTCATATGAAAGCTGTATTTGCTATTCCATTACCTGTCTCATAACCTCAGGACCTCCTCCAGAAGACTGCAATGCCCCTCAGTCGGTAGGATTTTCTTCATAAGTGATAAATATATTAAATAACTCTGTTGAACTAATCTATAAATTAAATGAATAACTATAATATTGCTAATGAAAAATTAAAAATATCCAGTTGCCAAAAACACTTTGGAGAAGTTCTGCCTTTTTTTTTTTTAACCAGGATCACAAGAGGCTGGAGGTGTTTGAATTTCTCACCTGACTCTGGGCGAGGGCATGTACAGCTCGGCACACCTTCACAGAGCCAACACACATAACTATTCAGCCAAGTCCCCTAATCTATCTTTGAACTATGGGAGAAAAGTGGAATACCCAGAGGTCTATAAGCACAAAGAGAACATACAAACTCCTCACCAAAACACAGTCACCAATTCAGAGATTCAAACCAGGGACCTTGTTGCTATGAGACAAACATGCTTCCAATTACACCACTGTGCCACACTACTCGAGATTTGCTCTTCATCTTTCTTTCTTTATAGTGCTGAAAAGCACAACCTACCATTATTAAAACTGTTACTGATGGCAAGATTTAATTTGTTAAATCTAAATTAAAAATAAAAAATAATGTTGACTTACAAATTATGTAAATAATTAATTGTATACATTTACCTAATAAGCCCAGTATGTAAATAGTTGGGTTAATTAAATAATTATGTACCGAGGGGATCAGAGGATTTAATTTTTATATTTGAATTTTTTTCCCCGAAGCTATACAAAAAAAAAAAAAAAAAAAGTTGTAAGACTCTACCCCAGCGAGACTTATGAACACGCTTTTGGAGCTTTTACTTTGAAATAAAAATAATAGGACAGTTTGTACAAATTACTCAGTATGTGGTATCAGACACATTGCCATATGTCTCATAGACAGATTTCCCCTGAGCATGAATATTGACGTGATATATGAAGCTTGATGCTGATTTATGATCAATGCGGCTGTGTTCAGGCACAATGACAGTGTGTGTGTGTGTGTGTGAGTGAGTGAGAGAGAGAGAGAGAGAGAGCGCGCGCGCGCGAGAGAGAGAGATTATGGGCGTGTCCCACCACAGCGCAGTCTGATACGTCAGAAAAAGAGAGCTGCTTGTGTAGTGAAGGTTGGATGCATGCACGGTTTATGGTTGGCTGCGGAAAGGAGAAAAAAAATCGAGTTTAAAAGAGGGGGATGGGGCATTGAGTTGTTTTGTGTTGCATTCCTGCAGTGTGCCTCTTGACCTTTGACCTCATTGTTGTGCTCTCTTCTCCTCGCATACCAAAGTGAGGGGTTTTCCCTGCAGTATGCCAGAAGGAGGTAGCTCGCTCGCTCTCTTGCACGCGCTGCGCCTTGGACGTGTTTACTAGCTATAGCTATAGCTACTAGCTTACAAAAGGCTTGAGCGGTTTACCACATGAATCCGTTAGCTAGTAACGAAGAACGAT
>CM045738.1:38927296-38997296 GCA_024760905.1 Plotosus lineatus | reverse complement strand
ACATTTTCGCAGATATCATTTTGTTTGTGTGGTTTTCTATGAACTTCGAGCACAACGTCAGAATGTCCAGACTGGGTATTGACTTGAAAATGATTCAGTCTGTGGCATGAAATGTAAAGCCACAGGATACCAGTGCCACCAGTGCTATCTAGAGGCATTTGCTTCTGCAAGTGTAAGGTTACCATTTAGGGTGGGGTGCGGGGCTGGCAGCACACTGCTTCCCCATATTTTGTTGTTCAAAGTCTTTTGTAGGGGAAAAAGTGCTCTATCGTGCCAATAAATCTGGTTATGGGGTTCTAATTGTGTGACACGCTTCTTTCTTTGTTTTTTAGAAGGCAGCCTGGTAGATGGTTTCTACATCTAACGCTTCTTGTGCAGTGCATACTGAGAGACTGTTATAATCTGTCAGGATTAAAATAAATGGATCAGCTGATTTAAAGCTGGTTAAGTAACACATCTCGCATTGAATTGTTGTTGCTGCATGAAAAAGGAATAAGAGATGCAGTTGAAGGAAAGTATTTCTCTCATCTGGACTATTTAAACCCAACCGAAAGCTGTACTCTGACTTCATGCATTAACTGAACATGAATCTTGTATCACATAAATAAGTTCTGGTGGTAGCATCAATAGTTGGGTTGAATGGATTATTCAGGTACACATGCGGCTTTTCATATATTTTTATCTGCATTGAGCCCATTTTGTAACAGAAAAATCTATTAATCTAGTACAAGTTTCAATGTTTTCAGCCTTAAGTTGACTACAATGTGTAAAATATTTGGAGTTTGAAGCTTGATTATTCTGCTGCAGTAAATTACATACTGAATGTAGATGTGTGCTGTTGTGATTATGGACAAAGCCTGAGTATTATTGCTAAATCTTACGTTTTGTCTTATTTGCCTCTCTAAACTCAGCTTAATAGACTTTACTTTTAGTGACGGTTAATAAGGTTTTAATAATTATTAAGGATTAGGGGAGATAATTGCCAAACAAAAGAATCAATACAAATACAACAATACACAACTAGGGTTTTTTTAAATTGTATTTGAAGTATCTTGTATTGTTTAGGCTTTGCCCTCTTTTGGTGGGTGGGTGTACAGAAATATAGTTTTAATATTTTAATTACATTTAGTAAACCTTACATTTTATTACATTTAATAACTCATGCTTTTTATTTCAATGGTTTAAATTATGAGAGATGTGACTCAACTCGCGAATAAAAGTTCTTACAAATGTAATGTCGAATAAGGATATTTAAAGAATAGAGATACCTGGAGAATTGCAATACAGGGAGCCCTCGCTACTTTGTGCTTCAATTAATGCGGCTTTAGTGCATCGCGGTTAAAAAAAAAAAATATATATATATATATTCATTGCATTAAAAATGAGGAAATTGAGGAAGAATAAGTGGAAAAGTTAAGGAAAATATCACAAAAACAAGGGCAATTATGCAACAACAAAAAAACCCTGAACCAACACAAAATAAACAACCCAAAATCTCCCATCAAAACGACTTACAGCGGTACCTCACCTTGCGAAACTAATCCGTTCCAGAGCCTTTTTCTGAACCTGAATTTTTTGTAAATTGAACCGCATTTTACATGTAAAACGTGTGATTCATTCAAAGGCCCCCAATACTACCCTTAAAACCTTTAAAAATCATAAAAGCATACCTTTTCAGACCGCCTTCTGCTTCAATATTGTACCGATTGTAGACGGGTTTTGGCCATATTCCTTCGTGATATCACTCAACCCTATGCCACAAGCCTGCTGTTTCTTTTTACTTACTTGCACCGGAAATCACACACACGCGTGTGTGTGTTGACCATGTCTTCTTAGCAGAGTTATAATCTTACAAATGTTTATGGAAGGTTAAAATCCTGAGTCAAAAAATAAAGCAATGAGCACACTCATGAAACAACAGTAACTCTGTCCTTTACACAAAAAGCATTATGGGAGATGCAGCTCCATAATACCCAAATGGCAGGGAGTTGCATCATCCCTCCTAGCCAATGGGAGGCCAGCGGGGCAGGATGTTGGGAGAGAGCCAATGGGAGAGAACTGCATCATCCCACCTAGCCAATGGGAGGCCAGCAGGGCGGGATGTTGGGAGATAGTCAATGGGAACACAGCTCTTGCTTTGTTTGAATGGCGCATTTTGTAAGGAGAACTTGTTTTGTATACAGAAACAAAAAATTTTGGAAAATATTTTTCGTAACCTGGATTTTTCGTTTGCTGGGACTATCATAAGGTGAGGTACCACTATGTGTAAAAAAAATAAATAAAAATGTTTGTTGGAACTATGCACAGAAAAGGTAGAGAGCTGGTTGACATGATGCAGAGGAGGAAGGTGGACATACTGTGTGTTCAGGAGACCAGGTGGAAAGGTAGCAAAGCTAAAAGCTTAGGAGTAGGGTTTAAGCTATCTTATCTTATCACGGTGTGGATGGGAAGAGAAATGGAGTCGGAGTCATCTTGAAGGAGGAGTTTGTCAGGAATGTTCTAAAAGTGAAAAGAGTGTCAGACAGAGTGATGAGTCTCAAGTTAGAAATTGAAGGTGTAATGCTCAATGTTGTTAGTGCTTATGCCCCACAGGCAGGATGTGAGCTAGAAGAGAAGGAGAGATTCTGGAGTGACTTAGATGAAGTGATGCAGAGTACCACCAGAGGTGAAAGAGTGGTCATTGGTGCAGACTTCAATGGACATGTTGGTGCAGGTAACAGAGGGGACGAGGAAGTGATGGGCAGGTTTGGTATCCAGGACAGGAGCATGAAGGACAGATGTTGATAGATTTTGCAAAAAGGATGGAAATGGCTGTGGTGAATACTTTCTTTGAGAAGAAACAGGAGCATAGGGTGACTTATAAAAGCAGAGGTAGGAGCACACAGGTAGACTACATCTTGTGTAGGCGATGTAATTTGAAGGAAGTCAGTGACTGCAAAGTCATCGTGGGTGAGAGTGTTGCCAAACAACATAGGATGGTGGTGTGCAGGATGACTCTGATGGTGAGAAAGGTGAAAAAGGCAAAGGCAGAGCAGAAGAAAAAGTGGTGGAAGCTGAAAAAGGAAGAGTGTCGTGTTGTCTTCAAGGAGGAGTTGAAACAGGCTTTGGGTGGCCAGGAAGTGCTTCCAAATGACTGGACAACCACAGCAAATGTGATCAGGGACACAGGTAGGAGAGTACTTGGCGTATCCTCTGGAAGGAAAGTAGATAAGGAGACTTGGTAGTGGAATGAGGAAGTGCAGGAGTGTGTACAAAGGAAGAGGTTAGCCAAGAAGAAGTGGGACATTGAGAGGACCGAAGAGAGTAAACAGGAGTACAGGGAGACACAGTGTAAGGCGAAAGTAGCAGTGGCTAAGGCCAAACAGAGGGCGTATGATGACTTGTATGATAGGTTGGATAGTAAAGAGGGAGAAAATGATCTATACAGGTTGGCACAGCAGAGAAATAGAGATGGGAAGGACGTGCAGTAAGTTAGATTGATAAAGGACAGAGAGGGAACTGTATTGACTAATGACAGAAGTGTGCTGGGAAGATGGAAAGAGTACTTTGAAGAGCTGATGAATGAGGAAAATGAGAGAGAAAAAAAGAGTAGAAGAGGTAACCATTGAGGAGCAGGATGTAGCAAAGATCAGTAAGGCTGAAGTGAGAAGGGCAGTGAAGAGGATGAAGAATGGAAAGGCAGTTGGTTCTGATGATATACCTGTGGAGGTATGGAAGTGTCTAGGAGAGGTAGTAGTAGATTTTCTGACAAGAACATTCAACAAGGTACTAGAGAGTGAGCAGATGCCGGAGGAGTGGAGAAGTGTGCTGGTGCCCATTTTTAAGAACAAGGGAGACGTGCAGAGTTGCAGCAACTACAGAGGGATAAAGTTGATGAGCCATACGATGAAGTTATGGGAAAGAATAGTGGAAGCTAGACTAAGGGCAGAGGTCAGCATTTGTGAACAACAGTTTGGTTTCATGCCAAGAAAGAGCACCACAGATGCAATGTTTGCCTTGAGGATGTTAATAGAGAAGTACAGAGAAGGTCAGAGGGAGCTACATTGTGCCTTTGTGGATCTGGAAAAAGCATATGACAGGGTGCCAAGAGAAGAACTGTGGTATTGCATGAGGAAGTCTGGAGTGGCAGAGAAGTATGTTAGAGTGGTGCAGGACATGTATGAGAGATGTAAGACAGTGGTGAGGTGTGCTGTCGGTGTGACCGGCTTAATTCAAGGTGGAGGTGGGACTGCATCAAGGGTCAGCTCTGAGCCCCTTCTTGTTTGCTATGGTGATGGACAGGCTGACAGACGAGGTGAGACAAGAATCTCCATGGACTATGATGTTTGCAGATGACATCGTGATCTGTAGTGAGAGCAGAGAACAAGTGCAGGAAAATCTAGAGAGGTGGAGGTATGCCCTGGAAAGGAGAGGAATGAAGGTTAGCCTCAGAAAATCAGAATACATGTGTGTGAATGAGAAGGACCCAGGAGGAACGGTGATGTTACAGGGAGCAGAGATAACGAAGGTGGAGGATTTTAAGTACTTAGGCTCAACAATCCAGAGCAATGGAGAGTGTGGAAAAGAGGTGAAGAAGCGTGTGCAGGCAGGCTGGAATGGTTGGAGAAAAGTATCCGTGTGATGTGCGATAGGAGAGTGTCAGCAAGAATGAAGGGAAAAGTGTCCAAGATGGTGGTGAGGCCAGCGATGTTGTATGGCTTAGAAACAGTGGCGCTGAGGAAAAGGCAGGAGGCAGAGCTGGAGGTAGCGGAGATGAAAATGTTGAGGTTCTCCCTGGGAGTAACGAGGATGGATAGGATCAGAAATGAGTATATCAGAGGGACAGCCCACGTAAGATGTTTTGGAGACAAAGTCAGAGAGGCTAGATTGAGATGGTTTGGACATGTACAGAGGAGGGATAGTGAGTATATTGGCAGTAGGATGCTGAGGTTGGAACTACCAGGCAGAAGGCCTCGAGGAAGACCGAAGAAGAGATTTATGGATGTGGTGAAGGAAGACATGAAGGTCGTTGGAGTCAGAAAAGAAGATGCGGAGGACAGGGTGAGGTGGAGGCGGATGATTTGCTGTGGCGACCCCTGAAGGGAGCAGCCGAAAGTAAAAGAAGAAGAAGATATACATACATGTAAGTGGGGCAGTGGTGGTCTAGTGGTATAGGGCGCTGGATCGCTGCTCCAAAGGCTGGGGGTTCATGTCCCACTGTCCACAAGGTTGTCACTGTCCCCCCAGTGCAGCTAACTGGGTTATCAAAGGTGGGCCATGTCTGTCACTGTCTATGGTGAGAGGTTCATGTAAAAGAACCATTTCTGACTTTCGTAAAGAGTAGGCTGCAAAGCCGTCAGCGTGTTTCTGTCCCTTGCTAAAAAGGGTTGTGACGGGAAGGGCATCCGACGTAAAAACCTCTGCCAAATCAAACGTGCGAATCAGATGATTTGCTGTGGCGACTCCCGAGTAAAAGGGAAAAAGCCGAAAAGAAGATATACATACATGTAAGTATACGTCAGTTGGGGGGGGGGGGGGGGGGGGGATCCTCCTTCACGGATTTCGATGGTCGCGTGGGGATCTCGGTCCCAATTAGCCGCGGAAAGTAAGGGATCCCTGTACACACTGAATCAACCGCTGTACGTAACTCATCACAGCCAAGTGGGTATTAAGTCAGAAATTATGGAGTACTTTGTTGAATTAAAACACAATTTTCTCCAAATCTGCATTTGTAAAAGGCTGAGAATTCCTGGCAGGGTTTAGTAAGTGGTTCCCAAACTACAACATACAGTATGTTAAATTTGGTATCATGTTAAAGCTTAGGATATCAGCTACAACATGGTACAAATAACTTGAATAATAATCTCTGACTTAATACCATTTTACTGTGAGTGTTCACATTTATCGTCGCATTGTATCAAATTGTTAGTGGTTCCCATTCCTAGATATTCTGTAATAGTGTGCAGATCAGGTTTCTATATACAAGACTATATTGTAAATAACATTTGGTAAAAACATCTGCATACATTTGTTATACCAGATATTCAGTAGGAAGTGATACTTAAAAAAAGAAATCACATACAAACGTATGTTGTATTTAAATGCAGGACCAGATAGAATGCAGTTAGAAAATGTGATCCTCCATCTTCAGTTCTTTGTCTGTCAATCTATCCGTCACGTAATCCAAAAAAAAAAAAAAAAAAAAAAACATTTGTAGGATTAACATTAAATCTGCATTCTTTAAAAACGCAATTGAATGATCAGAGACTGTGACTCTAATCAGATACTGTAATTTGTGAAATGCTGAAACATTTTAAATGTCCAAATTACCAATAACATGAAATTATCTGTAACTGGAGCAATGCTATTGGCATACAAACTCCCCTCTGGAAGTAGCATTATGATTTTCGGATTGCTTCAGTTAGTCATGCAGAGGTTCAGCAATGTTATGTAGCAGTAAAATCTGGTGAATGACTTCAGTGAAATACTATGGCAACAGAAATATTTCTGGACAGAAAATGTTTTAATTGCGAAACAATTCAGTGCCAAACATGCATCATAATCAAAGATAATATGAAATATTAGTGTGTGACCTTTTAATGTCCTGGATGTGTATATACAGTGGTACCTCACCTTACGAAATTAATCCGTTCCAGAGCCTTTTTCGTGACCTGGATTTTTCGTAAGTACAACCGAATTTTACTTGTAAAACGTGTGATTTGTTCCAAGGCCCCCAGTAATACCCTTTAAAAATTATAGAAGCATACCTTTTAGGGTGTCCAGGGTGTACTCTGCCCTCGCCCGAAGTTGGTTGGGATGGGCGCCAGCCTCCCCGCGACCCTAATTAGGATTAAGCGGTTACAGAAAATGAACCGAACTGAACTGAACCTTTTAAGGTACTTACTTTGTGTTGACCATGTCTTAGCAGAGTTATAATCTTACAAATGTTTATGCAAGGTTAAAACCTGAGCCAAAAAAATCAAGTTGCAATGAGCACACTCGAAAAACTCATGAAGCAAGCTGCTGCTCAAGGGAGCCATGTCATCCCTCCTAGCCAATGGGAGGCCAGCGGGGCGGGGTGTTGGCAGATAGCCAATGGGAGGGAGCGGCGTTATCCCTCCTTGCCAATGGGAGGCCAGCGGGACGAGATGTTGGAAGATGGTCAATGGGAGATCAGCTCGTGCATTGTTTGAATGGCACGTTTTAATGTTTGAATGGCGTGTTTCGTAAGGAGAACTTGTTTCGCATACAGAGACAAAAAATTTTGGAAAATGTTTTTCGTATCCTGGATTTTTCGTTTACTGGAACTATCATAAGGTGAGGTACCACTATGTGTAAAAAAAAAATGTTTGAGAATGTAATGTAGTTTGAAACGATGATATCACAGAGATGCAGAATTTGTAAAATGAATGAAATTGTCAGTTAGTGCTGCCATCATATAAATATTTGTAGATGAGGTTCCTGACCTGTGCAGCAGAAAATCACTCAACCCATCATCTGCAGTCCATGAGTTTGATTCATCCTAGTGCACATCGTCACCATGGCCAGGAGCCCATGAGAGACAACTGAGTTTTCAGGGAGGTAGGGATGGAATATGTGGTCGATTTTGTTAATTTCGGGTAATCATAGCCAATAACCAATCATGGCTGTCATGTGATGGTATGGTTGAAGCTGGTGTGAAAAAAAGCTACTTGTCTATTTCAAACAACAAAAAAATTAGCAAACGTAAGATACCTTTTTTTTTTTTTTTTTTTTTTATGGTGATATTTTGTACACAGATTTTTCATATTAGCTTTGAAGTCGCTGGATTTTGATTGCGATTTTAGGTTGATTGTAAAAATTCTGAAAGCTTTGCTCAACTCTGTGTCCTGTTTTACACTGCTTTGTGTGTACAGGTCTGAAGCAAATAAAGTCAGAAAGGCATCTTGGAGGGTGAAGTTGCTGAATCTTTCTTGGTCTCATGCTGTCCAACATCACCCCAATGTCCTTTAATGATGGCTTCTTTTACACCGATGTATACTTTCGCTCTGTTATTACTAGTTACAACCCATCTTACTGGCTTGAAGACAGGAGTGAGGGGGCACATCATTCCATATCTTTTCACACAGAAAGGCGAGGTGTACAAAACTGCAAAATTCCTGAACAGAGTGTGGGAAAGTGGCTCGTATGGGACTATCTGTGCAAACAATGATAAATAAGAGACATTTGTAATCTACTGTTTGCAGAAGGGCTCATATTTTCTCACCATATTCATGTTTAAAAAATATAAAATATGCTGGTATGTAGTGTTTGTGCGTGTGTGTTTTTTTTTTTTTTTTTTTTTTTTTAAATGGTGTCTATATTTCCACAGAAGGAAACGATCTGTCTTTGATAGAAAACATCTAACTTTTTCTTATTGCTTTATCAAAGCACATTTTGGCATCATTAGGGTATATGTGGTCTTTGTGTATTTCTCTGTGTAGTTCTGTTGTCACATGGCAAATCTGGGTGGGGAGTTTTTAAAATTGCAGCTATAATGGAAGGGACTGCATAGTTGTGGGAACAAGTGACACTTCATGCGGGCTGGAAGGCTTTTTTTTTTTTTTTTTTTTTTTTTTT
The DNA here is from genome assembly GCA_024760905.1 of Plotosus lineatus. Taxonomy (NCBI): domain Eukaryota; kingdom Metazoa; phylum Chordata; class Actinopteri; order Siluriformes; family Plotosidae; genus Plotosus; species Plotosus lineatus. The sequence continues at coordinate 38,988,719 of CM045738.1, read as the reverse complement.
TTTCCCCCAGATGGTTTAGGCTTCCTGAAAATTGGATGATTTGTTTCACAGAGCACCATTCAAAATTTAAATACAGCATATCAACGTGCACAATAAAATCCCAATTTGAGCCCGCTTTTAGCTTTAATGACTCGCTGCACACATTTGAAAAAAATTGCAATACATGTCGCACAAAGCCATCCCAATGAAAGGAATAGTCCCTCATTTGGATTCTTTGAAGGACCTCTATGTACTCATGTGAAGCATCTGAAAGCTACTGAAATTTTAAGCGTTTCTAGTCACTATTTAAGCACAGGATACGAAGCAGTATGTACTAATTGTTGTAACGTGATTATATATTTAATTTTTCTTATGCCTCCCGTAATTTAGGCGTGTCCAATTTTCACCTGTCAAGTTCTTTGTGATGTGTTATGCTGCCACCCTATTTACCAATTGCTACGCATGTGTCTTTGGATGGTTCCAAACATAGAGAGATTTCCTTTCGGCTTTTTCCTTTTATCACGGGTTGCCACAGCGAATGATTTTCACGTTTGATTTGGCATAGGTTTCTATGTCGGATGCCCTTCCTGACACAACCCTTTTAGCAAGGGGAAGAAACACGCTGACGGCTTTGCAGCTACTCTTTACAAAAGTTAGCAATGGTTCTTTTACATGAACCTCTCACCATAGACAGTGAGAGACATGGCCGGCCTTTGATAACCCAGTTAGCTGCATTGGAGGGACAGTGACAACCTTGTGGGGACTCGAACCCCCAACCTTAGGATCAGCAATCCAGCGCCCTATACCACCAGGCCACCACTGCCCTTGGATGCTTCCTAACACAATCGGAGGGAAAGCACTGTCCACCCTATAATTCCTCTGATTGAGCTCTGAGATGCCCATGATTGTCTGGTGATTTTTGTGAGTGACAGAGATGTCAGTGTATGCCATAGCTTCCTCCCAGCCTCCTGTGAAAGCTCAGCCAATTGGCTTCCACAGACACTTTCGGTTGCAGATGGCTGTGGCATCAACCTGTAATTGAACCAGAGATTTCCAGGTTGACAGTTGCATCTGGTCGATGTGCCACCCAGGAGCCCATACAATGGTTATATTAACCTTCACCTTTGGAGTTTTCCCCCCCATCACATGACAGCTACCCAATCAGGAAGACAAGGCAAACACGTGCCAAGGCATATAATACCTTTTTTTTTTTTTTTTTTTTAAATTGTTGCTAATGCACATTTCAGGGGCATCCTGAGGAAAGCACCGTCTGCCCCCTTGTATCCATGAGATCACAAATGCCTGTGGTTGCTTGTGAGCTGGAAGAGATCATGTGTCATGTCTCCTTGCTTTAGAGCTCAGCTCTTGTGGGCTCCTGGCCATGGTTGGCTGCATGTATGTCACCCGATGTTAAAATTTGTAAACTCGGATGGTGGTGGTGCTTCTTATTGCTTTGCCACTCAAGCCCCTCTCAGAGCATTTTTAATAATAGAAAAAAATATAAAAAATGAAAATTCCTCCATCACATAGTGGATTTGCTGGCAGAGAGTTTGCCTTGCCTTTATACTACTGAGCAGGGTTTCCAGACATGTATTCATATATTAAAAAAAAAAAAAAGAAAGAAAGGAATGTGGAAACTCCTCCCACAAACTGGGACAGTGATCAGTAAAATCAATTATTCTGTGTTTTATTTTATTATTTGCCAAACCACTTAAACTTGGGAGGGTCATGGGGAGGTTGTAGCCAACGGACTCACGAACATGAACAAACCATTCACTTATTCACACCTAGGGGCAATTTGTAACCGCCAACTAGCCTAATGTGAAATGTCTTTGGACTGTGGGTGGAAACCCATACATTCACTCGGAGAATGTGCCAACTCCACACAAAAACGAGGTTTTAGGTTTTTCCACTCTCTCTGTAGCCAGTCTTGAAGCTTTGCTACAATTAACTGTAAATGTAAGTGTGGGAGTTTGTGTTCCTCTGCACAGCATTACTTTCAATTCCTTTTCCTGTCTCACTGTCTTGGTTTCTGATTTGTTACAACACCAGTGATGATTTCCCTTTGCAACTACAACACAGATGTCAGCTTGCTGTAGCGACAGAGAAATGTTTTCAGTAGCCTTTGAGTGTTTGCAGTAGGCTATAGCAATTCATAGGTGTCTTGTGTTTTTCATTGCAGGTAAATTTGTGCTGAGGCACAACACGTGTAGGTAGTTTGCTGTTTCATGCGTTATGATTGTGCTGATGTTGACCTGAAAATAAATATCTTTTTGTATCTGTTGTGGATGGATTGTTTGTAAACCACAGAGGCAAGGTAATATAGTTTATAAACGGTGAGAGTATGTAATGGGTGACTGTATGTTTCAGGGCGTATGGCAGAGCTGAAGTGTAAAGTGCTATTAGAAGTGTAGCCACCAGTTACCACTGCCAACACCATCTAATCTAGATTTAGAGCAGACATGTGGTCAGTGTGAATGTGTTTAACCATATAGGCCTGTGTATGCCTCACTAGTGATATCACCTCCCTTTCCTGTCCTCCTCGAATAGGTTCTTGAGAACTTCTCAGATGCCCCAATGACACCTAAACAGATACTTCACGTCATCCAGACGAAAGGGCTCAAGGAAATGAGGTCTGTCCTTCATATACACTTGTTTATATTAGTGAAGATGTACAATTTTTTTTTAAAGAGTTGTTTACTGAATATTTTTTTTTCACCTTTTCTCCATTCTTCAATTTTCTATGGTGTCCCTGCCCACAAAAAAGAAGGTAAGTTACTATGATTGTTGTACTTCGGTGGTGAAGAGCTGTTATTGTAAGGCAATTATTGAACGAGGCAAAGTGTGATACAGATATTTATTCAGATCAAGGCCTGGGATGGATGGACAGACTTTAATTCCGAATGAAATTTTTGTGTGTGTGTGTATGTATATTTAGTACTATATATCCATAAATACCATTACCGTATCTTGTAAAACACCCTTAAATCAATTATTATAAACATAACATTGTAAAATAATGTCAAATATCAACATTAATTTCAAATAAATTAAATTCAAGCAAAATAATTTCAAATTGATAAATTTTCATCAAATTCACTCATCAAATATCAAATACAGTATCAAATATAACCTTTAGCATTCTCTATGATGTGATCTTTCTGCTTGTAAATGTTTCCGATGGTCACATGACATGAATCTGAGCTGAATCACATGACATGAAGCTGAGCCGACTCACTTTACATGACGCTTTAAACAGCCAATCAATGCTTGTGTGAGGCGCTCAATACTGAAAGTAGTGCACTTGCTGAAAGTAGTTTTTGAGACAGCCAATGAGAGAGTAACTCGCGCGTCGCATGAAATTTTGATTGGTGGGTGGTTGTTTCGTATCTCGGGGACGAAAACTCAAAATGTTTCTCGTAACCTGGGGATTTCGTACACAGGGGTATTCGTAAGTTGGTGGCCGACTGTGTGTGTGTATGTGTATTTATTTATTTATATATATATATATATATATATATATATATAAAATAACCGAACTGGGAAGAAGGAGGGGCACGTTCAGTCTGTCGCTTGTAAACAATGGACGCAGCATCATTACGTCAGCGTACTATGTGGGTACATCTAAACTCAAAATTAGATTTTTTTTTTGGGGAAAAAAAACCGTAAACCGGATGAGCGTAAGTCGGGGAGTCTGTGTGTGTATATATGTGTATATATATCTCACACACACTCATGCTTCGGGTTTTACGGATTTCGGATGCAACAGACAAAATCTGTAGCTTCCGACTAGTCCGGATCGTCTGGAGGCAGCCGTTGTTTTCAAAAGTGACCACCAGATGACCAGACTGACTTGAAGAAATCTCGCGCATTTAAATCCGTTCATCTATTTTCAATGCCATGTCACTGTGGCGCGAAGTGGAGAGCCAATCCTTTCTGTATGTGGGCAGGTCCGATACTTTGAAACTCTAATTTTATTGGACTCGCACGCTACAGTGATTGTGACAGGAAGCGCGTCCCAAGTTTTGGCAATCAGCTGGGCTTCGGGTTGAAGTTTTTCCATGTCTTTCCATTTGTGTTTGCTTACAGCTGTGCTTGGCTTCGTGGAAATGAGCTGATCAAAAATGAGGGAAATTTATCTCAAAAACAACATGCGCAGTCTGTGGCTGTTGTTATAATCCAATAAAATTAGAGTTTGAAGGTATCAGACCCGTCCACATACTGGCGTACAGAAAGGATTGGCTCTCCACTGCGCGCCACAGTGACGTGGCATTGAAAATAGATGTATAGATTTAAATGTGTGAGATTTATTCATCTGTTTTTGTTTTATTTGATGGCTTTTTTGTATTTTTATTTAAATGACAGTGAAATTATGTATTCGTTATCCTGATTTATCTGAGAGCCAGATACAGTCATCAAAACAGCCACATCAGGTTCCCAACCCCTATATATATATATATATATATATATATATATATATATATATATATATATATATATATATATATATATATATATACACACACACATACATACATACACACACACACACACACCATAATCTAAGAACATGCACATTAGGCTAATATGGCTCTCAGAAGATTCGATTTTAAAATATCTCTTTTTTGGCTGTCTTAGTCAAAAAGGTTCCCGACCCCTGATCTTATGATGTACGTTGAGAGTATACAGTATTTATATTTGCATATTACGTAGTGTGCTTCAGGAAGTTTTTCATTACATAATCGTTGAAATATATGGAATCGGGTACTTCGGACTAGTGCCCCCTCACCATTAGTTCGTTAAACCGAGGTGTGTGTGTGTGTGTGTGTGTATATAATGTGTACATGGTGCAATTTAATAAGAAAAATGAATTATTTTTATAAATAATAATTCTTCATCATATAGTTTTGTCATTCACTGAAAATATTTTCAAGTCATTGGTGTGTTGTAGCCAGCGTAAGTCAGCTGAAAGTGCTACACGTTGTTTTTGTTCTAGACAAATTCCTAAAAACATGGAACAAAATATGGAATTAAACTATTTGATGCTGAGGATGTATTTTTATTTGAAAATTGTATTTACCCTTGGCTTGTTGTGAGGAGCATGCCTATAGTCTTTAGAGTGTTGCTAGTGTTCTCTGGGAGGAGTGGCAGACATTGTTCATACAAAAGTGATGCCTATATTGCAAGATGAAACCCCCCACACACTTTTACAATATTCCTGTTATGGTCAGCTGACGTACAACTATGTGTTATTTATATAAGAATGGGATTTATTTTTTTAAAAATGTTCAAACTTTATGACCAGTGTCTTTGACAGTACTTTGTGTGACGACAAGAGAGTTTATTACGCACCTTCAGTTGTCTTAGGAACGTGTCAAAATTTCTGTCTTGGAACTGTTCTATTATTGTTGTGTGACGAATGTGGCAGGCTTTATTAACAAATACAGGAAGTGTGCATGCATGATAGTAACATACTCTACAGAAACAACTCAATGAGACTGCAATGCCATTTTCCCAGTCTTTAAAGTGTTGTGTACTGCAATTCATTGTCATTCACAAGGATTCCTATGTAGTGTACATGTTTTATCACCCAAATGAACTTTATTATATAAATATCTCTTGTACACTCAGCGGCACAGCCCCACTGGCCTGTCTGGTTACTATGCTCCACTCCCAGGTGAGGGGGGATAGAGTGAAGAACAGTATCTTCTTCAAACTGCCAGGAAGAATGAGTCTTTTCACACTAAAGGTAGTAATGGTTCACATTTTATGTTTTTATTTCAGGTGTTAAGTATGGAGACTTTGTTATACCCTTTATGGAAGGAAAGTCTGGCTTTGCATTTACCAGTATTGTGTATTTGTACTCATCCTGTTCATGCTAATAATATTTATGGCATTGTATTTCTAGAAAAATGCGCTTCAATGGACAAAGAACCCACCAGGCTCCGAGGCTTCAGACCCAAACACCGCACCAACAGCTTCATCCACATCTTCGTTTGGAGCTGCAGAGGGGGCCGAGCAGGAAAGCGGCGACTCCACTGAAACGACAGCTGCTAGTGGTGAAAATGATGGTGTGTGATACTCGATTGGTTTGTTTGCCCCATCATTGAGGGTTTATTTTTGTTTCTTGTGATCTTACCTGATAACTGATCTTACCGCAACAGCACCAGAACCAATTGTGTTCATGTGCAAGATCTGTTTCATGGAATCAACATATCATCAGTGTCTAAAATCTATCCATGGATCAGATCTGAGAACTGGTCAGCTATTAATTGGGTGTCAGCATTTTTAGGCCAACATCTTCAGCCCCAGTAACCAACGCTGCACTGAAGAGGTACAGTTCTAACATGAAACCCAAGTAGTTATGACTTTTCACACACAGACGTACAGAAATATGGAGATGTACATCATGCATTCTGACTCAAAGACCAATGCAGTACCTTTCAGTGACTGGTATTGCACAGGCATATCTAATCATCAGCATGCTGTTTTTATTCTTTCAATGTACAGGTTCACTGTCAATGTTTTATCTAATTTGGATTTTTTTTTTTAAATCTCAAAGCACAAAGACTGAATCCTACCTTAAGCTTCAAGAACACAAGATGAGAGGGGGAAAAATTGATTCTCTTTTTTTGTAATCTTTTTTTTTTTTTTTTTTTATTCCTGAGAATGTGTGTGTTGCCATGGATACTGCAGCAGCACATGACATCCTGCAGTGACCTAGTTGAGTGGTTTAAAACGTGCAGATGATTGTGTGCGAGTGATAGAGGGAAATGGATCTCTAATAGGGACAATTAGAGCCAAATTATGAAAGTGTTTTACATATGGAGTCAAAAGAGATTTCCTGTGCTCTTGTGCAGGGATGGGGGGTGAATGGGGAACATCTTAAAATGTTTCTTAATTATTTACTATAGCTGGTAAATATATTCAACTACCGTATGTGTATTCAGATTTAATGTTTGTGATATCTCTGTTGATCAGGATTGATCAGTGCAATCATAGAATCATGTTGAGCTAGGCGATGTATTGATCAGTGTGTCATGACATGACCATTTATATTGTGAGCTAACTGAATATCATATATATATATATATATACACACACACACACACACACACACACGCACATGGTGGCGCCTCGGTAATCGAACCTAATCCGTTCCAGATGGCTGTTCGGATTCCAATTTGCTCGGATTATGAATCTGCTTTTTCCATTACAAATAATGTAAATGGTCTTAATCCGTTTTGTCGTCTTTTGAACAGAAGTTAACAGTACCGTAACTCGTACCATATGTCCGCAAATTAAGTGACAAAATTATTGAATACAATATACTGTTATGGTCTGTGTTGTGAGAGACTCTGGTTTTGGCTGCTTGCTCTCTCTCTCTCTCACTCTCTCTCTCTCTCTCTCTCTCTCTGTGTGTGTGCGCGCGTTGAAGTCACACACGGGTGGAGCACTAAACAAACACATACCTGATTCCAGAGTGCTCATCCCGGTGCTAGAAGATTGCCCTTCTTCCCCGTGATCTCTCTGGCTCTCGGCTCTGTGCTCCACCAGTTCCCGCTTTAGTTTGTTTTCCGTGTTTCTCCACATCTCTAACAGTGACTGATTTTCCTATGAACAATAAAGCGCACGGAAGGCACGAGAGCACATATGTAATGTACTGATAAAAATTAAACTTTCCTATATTTTAGATTCATTGCACACCAACTGAAATATTTCAGGTCTTTTAGAGTTTTAAATCTGATGATTTTGGCATACATCTCATGAAACCCAATAAAGTAGTGTTTTTAATACAAAAGTCAACCTTCAAATAATTATGTTCAGTTATGCACTCTACTTGGTCGGGAATCCTTTTGCAGAAATGACTGCTTCAATGCGGCGTGGCATGGAGGCAATCAGCCTGTGGCACTGCTGAGGTGTTATGGAGGCCCAGGATGCTTCGATAGCGGCCTTAAGCTCATCCACAGTGTTGGGTCTGGTGTCCCTCAACTTTCTCTTCACAATATCCCACAGATTCTCTATGGGGTTCAAGCCAGGAGAGTTGGCAGGCCAATTGAGCACAGTAATACCATGGTCAGTAAACCATATACCAGTGGTTTTGGCACTGTGAGCAGGTGCCAGGTTGTTCTGAAAAAATGAAATCTTCATCTCCATAAAGCTTTTCAGCAGATGGAAGCATGAAGTGCTCCAAAATCTCCTGATAGCTAGCTGCATTGACCCTGCCCTTGATAAAACACAGTAGACCAACACCAGCAGCTGACATTGCACCCTAGACCATCATTGACTGTGGGTACTTGACACTGGACTTCAGGCATTTTGGCATTTCCTTTTAGCATTTCCTTTTCCCCAGTCTTCCTCCAGACTCTGGCACCTTGATTTCTGAATGACATGCAAAATTTGCTTTCATCCGAAAAAAGTACTTTGGACCACTGAGCAACAGTCCAGTGCTGCTTCTCTGTAGCCCAGGTCAGGTGCTTCTGCCGCTGTTTCTGGTTCAAAAGTGGCTTGACCTGGGGAATGCGGCACCTGTAGCCCAGTCCACTGCTTCCCCAAGGTCTGGAATCGGCCCTTCTCCACAATCTTCCTTCAGGGTCCGGTCACCTCTTCTGGTTGTGCAGCGTTTTCTGCCACACTTTTTCCTTCCCACAGACGTCCCACTGAGGTGCCTTGATACAGCACTCTGGGAACAGCCTATTCGCTCAGATTTCTTTCTGTGTCTTACCCTCTTGCTTGAGGGTGTCAATGATGACTTTCTGGACAGCAGTCAGGTCGGCAGTCTTACCCATGATTGCGGTTTTGAGTAATGAACCAGGCTGGGAGTTTTTAAAAGCCTCCGGAATCTTTTGCAGGTGTTTAGAGTTAATTGGTTGATTCAGATATTTAGGTTAATAGCTCGTTTAGAGTTCCTTTTCATGATATGCTAATTTTTTGAGATAGGAATTTTGGGTTTTCATGAGCTGTATGCCAAAATCATCAGTATTAAAACAATAAAAGACCTGAAATATTTCAGTTGGTGTGCAATGAATCTAAAATATATGAAAGTTTATTTTTTATCAGTACATTACAGAAAATAATGAACTTTATCACAATATGCTCATTTTTTGAGAAGGACTAGTATATCTTCTTTTCCTTTCGGCTTTTTCCCTTTCTTGGGAGTCGCCACAGCGAATCATCTGATTCGCGCATTTGATTTGGCATAGGTTTTTACGTCGGATGCTGTCACAACCCTTAACAAGGGACAGAAACACGCTGACGGCTTTGCAGCCTACTCTTTACTAAGGTTCTTTTACATGCCTCTCACCATAGACAGTGAGAGACATGGCCCGCCTTTGATAACCCAGTTAGCTGCACTGGGGATATATATATTTTATATAATATACACACACACACACACACATACATCTCAGTGCTCCACTGCCCCGTGAGTGACTATAAATAGTACTATTTGTCGATAAAAGTATTAGTACACCTCTGCATAACATTGTATCTTTAACATTTAAAAAACAAAAAAACAACTCCGCTTACAAAATAGAAAAACTTCATCAACATTGCTTTTTAATCTGTACCATAAAAGATTTAAAGTGCACCAATGTGTCTGAAATTAAAAACAAATACATCCTTAATTAAACTTATTTAACTTGGGTCTTAATATCGCTCTCTTTCCATCTTTCTCTTCGTTCCTGTTAGAAAATTTTTCGTGTTGTTTCTTGAGGGGTTATTTACGGCCTTTCGTATTATTTTCTCATGCAAAAAAACCGCTATGCCGTAGCGTGGCAATGAGAACGCCACTGCCAACTACTGGAGTGGAGGTGCAATTGCAATTAATTTTCGTGCCCTATTCCAGAAAAGTATGTTTCCCAGGGTCTCTCGACATAGGTTTTACATAGGTAAAAACACTGCAACTAAAATGCTCATCACTTTCAACATATACATAATATATATATAATGTATGTATGTATATTATGTATATGTTTAAAGTGATGAACATTTTGGTTGCAGTGTTTTTACCTACATGAACAAAAACAAAAGTTTTCACATTTCCTTTTTTGGGTGTGTTCAAGAATAGCTGAGCATCTTGTCTGTGTTGTGTGTATACTTAGTGCTTACATATGTAATGTTTTTGTGGTAAAACATTTTCAAAGCATATATTTTACATATATATATATATATATATTGTGTGTGTGTCTATATATATATATATATATATATATATATATATATATATATATATATATATATATATATATATATATATATATACACACACACATTATTATATATAATGTCATTGGAAAATAATCGACTGAGTAGTATGATGCTCTGCAACCCTAAACTTGATTTATTTTTTTAATATCTGATGATATGAAACGATTTACTTGAACAATTTTAAATTATTAATAAAAGACACTGTTCATTCTGTATCTTTATAGATTGATTGATTGTTTTGAAATGGCCATAAAATTAATTTCTATAATCAAATATTGTCAGCTATAAATTCTGTCATTTGTCTCCAGCCTGTCTTTTTTTATTTTTGATTAAAAATTGCACCAAGTCATATTACATTTAAAGTGGAAATGACCTGTACTGTTTCTGGCTTCATTACATTTTTGTGAGAGCCACGTGAAGGGTACTGTGGATTCCTTCTGGGATTAGTCAAGTGTCTGTCTATCTATGTGTCTATCGTGATGTTTAGATTTTCATTCTTCAGGAATTTGTGTGTTTGTGTCCACAGTTCACAAGTTTGCGCTTGGTCCGAGTATGTTCACGTTATTATTGTCAGACATTTGAGAGCTTATGGAAATTATTCAAAAGTAAAGAGGTGTTACAATAGGCATTATATTTGCATCGACAACAATTTCTCATAGGTCCAATGCTGGGACCTAATTAGATAATTAGAAATTCAACTTCATCTTAAAATTAGACCGAATATACGTATGCCAAAGTACCCATAATGCACAAAAAGTCAGTGAATGTGTGTGTTTGCTCCACCAGTCATTTTTAAGTCATGCATTGTTGTTTTAATGAGTTCTTGCTCAATTGTTGGTCGACACTTCATGTTTTATCTTGTCAGCATAGTGGTGCAGGTCTGCCTCATGGCAAGATGGCCTGAGTTTGATTCCTGGCTTCTCATTTCTTTGTGGCGTTTGTATGTTTTCCATGTGTTTAGATGGGTTTCTTACCACGGTCCAAAAACATGCTCAGTAGGGTAATTGGCTGTTCCAAATTGTGTGTGTGTGTATTTTGGCTCTTCAATGGCCAGTCAAGCTGTACAGGGTGTACCAGTTTTTACTTGGATGCGCCGCAGCCTGCCTGCGACCCTAATTTGGATTAAGTGGCTTATAAATTGAATGAATGAGTAAATTTTGGATTTTATTGTACAAATCATTATTTTGGATGTGCTGCTGAACTACCAGTTCAAAACTGTTAGCATTTACCAGTTGGTGTTTCTCTTTGGGTTTTGTCTCTGTTTCAGCTTCAGTCGATGAGACTTCCTCTAGTGCCTCCTGTTCCACAGAGCCACAGACCCGATTAAGTCGATCCTCACAGGTGCCTTGCCTCTTAAAGCTTTATTACATATATGGAGAGACACAATCTTGGTTATTTTTTTAATGCATGCTTTGTGTTAATTTCCCCCCACCTCTGCAGTCAGGGAGACAGAGGAAGAAATCTGTAATGATGCCTCGTGTGGTTCTGACTCCTCTGAAGGTCAATGGCGAGCACGTCCCATCAGGTTACTTTCCCTCTCATCCTTTCATTCTCTACTTCCTTTCCTGCCAATCTCCACTCTCTGCAGTGGTTTGTAAACTCATTCAACTCTGTGGTCTGACAGTTTTTGTAATTTTATGCACTGACAGAATATAATCATTTATACTGCTGTCTTCTCAAGGCCAGTGCCCCCACAGTTCCATCCTGCCAGCAGCCTCCTCTCTCTCTCTCTCTCTCTCTCTCTCTCTCTCTCTCTCTCTCTCTCTCTCTCTCTGTGTGTCTGTTAACACTAAAACAGCATCTTACAAGCAGGCACTGACTTTGTGTAGGTTGAACCTCCCTTTGCTCAGTGTGTGAAACCAGTGTTTTATGGTTGTAAGCCCTGCTCTATGACCTATGGATATCTGACCCCTTCTGCTTTGCGCTTGCATCTTCCACTACCATCAGAGATCCACTTTTCCTTCTTTCTCGGTATTTTCATGTCTGGGACACCTGTCCTTGTGGCTTTGTGTGTGTGTGCACTAGCCAGCACTTTTTTTTTTTTTTTTTTCTTTTTTCTTTTCTTTTTTTGCCTGCTGTTCCAGCCTATCCAATATCACTGGCTTTTCTGCCTGTGCTGCCCTTCCAACACTCACTTATTTTCCAAGTCTCACCAGCCTCCCTCCTCCCCCACCTGTCCCCTCAGGAGCTGCGGGGAGGCGCAGGGAAGGGTCTAGGGGGGGTCCAGGCCCAGCACTTCGAGCCCGCTCCGAGCTGGGCTGGAAACGCCCCCAGCACTTCAAGAGCATGCGTGGCCTACGTTCAGGTACAGAGGATGAGACCCTATGGAACCCATTTTGATAATTGCTATGTACCCTATACCCGTCTAATAATCACTACTTTTTATTTTATTTACACAATTTAGTACCAGATCTGTAGATCTGGACGTGATATTTGTTTAAAAAGGGGGTATCAATAACAGTAACATTTACTGCATTGAACAGGGATTTGTTTTTATTATTGCCTTCTACCATATTTTTAAATTTGTGAATTTTAGATAGTATAAATACGAGTTTCATTTTCTAATCACAATCAAAGATTTGGAAAATAGAAAATTGAGTCCAAAATGCAAAGGTTTGTTAAAAAAAAATTGTGGTATTTGTTTTTCTTATTTTTGTTTCTTGGTAATAGAGTTCGAGTGAAGTAAATTTGGGGTGGACGCCCATGTAAGTTTAATTGGAACATGACCTCACACATGCCCTACCTTGGCTTTTAAATATGCAGCAGTGCTCTGTCTATCAAATGAACATACCCAAGTCCACAAAACAGGGCAGTTACCTCAAAACAAAATGGGTAACTAGTGTTTAGTGCTTAAACAATTCATACCTACAAACGTGAAAGTTTAAAACGAGTAATAGAATGGGTGGACAAACGATTGAGATCAGTGATTAGTCGAATGGGATCATGGTTATCAGTAATTGATCGGGATCATGGATTGAGTGGTTCGTCAATGGTTAAGGCTGTAGGTTACTGATCTGCAGGTCAGTGGTTCAAGTCCCAGTACCACCCAGCTGCCACTGTTGAACCCTTGAGCAAGACCCCTAAACCTCAGTTATGTAAAAAATATATAAATGTAAGTTGCTCTGGATAATAAGGTCCAAATATAAATTTAGGTTTAGTAGTTAAGGTAATGGGTTGCTGATCCAAAGGTCAGTGGTTCAATCCCCACTATCCACCACTGTTGGGCCCTTGAGAAAGGCCCATAACCCTCAATTGCCAAGTTGTATTTAAAAAAAAAATGGCTCCTGATAAGAGCATCTGCCAAATTCTGAAAATGTCATTGGTCTTACACAGAAGCCAAATCACCAGTGATTGGTCTACTCAGCTCACAATGTTTGTGATCAGTGTTTTAACCCATAACTGGGGCAGTGGTCGGAGTTGACGAGCCATATTCTCTTAAAGACTGTCAATGATGTGCTGAAAAAACCCCCACTGATTTGTTAACAGGTTTCTTTATATTTAAAGTAAGTAAACTGCTCTAAAAATGTCAAATCTTGGCGATAATCTGAAGCAGTAGTTATACTGCCTTTTTACACAAGACGTAACTCTCAAGTGTCATTTTAGGTCATCAAATGAAATTGTACTGTATTTAATTCTACAGTTCTTTAAAGGTTTTCACTGGCTTGGAACAGTGGACATAGTAATTCATTCTATTTTTTCCAATTCTGTTACCAAGAAACAGAAAATGTGACTGATGGGTGGTACACAAATCCAGTGTTTTACCAGTGAGCATTTTTATTTTGCTTTGGTCAATTGCAATGAATGGAAATTGTATTGCTTGATCTTTTGGCTTTTATTTTAAATTTGTTGGCTGAATATTGAATGAGGGGCATGTACTTGCTTTTTCCTGGCATGCTGTTGAGTATGATTTATGAATGAAAAGGTTCACGATACAATTAGAGCTGAATTATCTTTAATGAAAGAAATCAAACTTAAAAACTAAAATTTTTTGAATCAGTTTTATAAAGAATATATGGTCTATATAAGGAAGAGTCACAATGAAGCGCACATTTTTTTTTAAAGTTCCCCTCCACAGTAATTTCATACCAGTCTTTAAATTAGAACTTTTAAATTATGGTGTGTAGACAGTGTTTTTGTACAGTTTACAGTAATTTGCATTGCATTGCACATTTCCCAGTTGTATTCTAGCACATTTACAACTTCTGACTAATCGGAATCCAATCTTGTCATGTTCCATGTGTGGTTGTTAAATTCTTACTCTTATTCAGCATAACGTACTCATTATTTTTCTACTTAGTGTTTGTGGATGACGGCTTAAATGTATTTTGAATGATTGCACATTTGCACTGTTAAATTCTAATCAAAAATAATTTGAATCATATTAAGATTCCAAGTGTGTTCTACCAAATTTAAAAAGAACCCAGTTTTTATGATGCCTGGTTCAAAAATTAGCTGCTGATTTTATTCTTTTGCCACTAATAGGTTATAAAGCACATTTTGAGAAGGACAAAAGAGTTTTGCTCAATGCACTCGATGTATCACACCGACTGTCTTTTAAACAACTTTTATCCAGCCACGATTTCCTGGACCTCGTCATTCATTTCATGTTTACTAATTGATAAATTAACGTTTAGTACATATTAAACATTTTGTGCTCCTTTTTTTTTTTAAATGAGCTGTGTCACCAGTTTGGCAATCGCATGACGGACTTCATGTGTTCTCTATGATTTCCCATCTTTTGAGCCTTGAAATACAGTGGTACCTCACCTTGCGAAATTTCCAGAGGTGGTTTCGTAACCTGGATTTTTTTGTAAGTAGAACTGAATTTTACATGTAAAACGCGTGATTCGTTCGTTCCAAGGCCCCCGATACTTTTCAAAAGTATGCCTTAAAAATAAAAATACCTTTTAAAAATTATAGAAGCATACCTTTTAAGGTACTGTACTTACTTCATGTTGACCATGTCGTCTTAGCAATGTTTATGCAAGGTTAACAGTCTGAGCCAAAAAATAAAGTTGCAATGAGCACACTCGAAAAACTCATGAAACAAGCTGCTCTGCCCTCCCAAGCCAGACCGCAGTATCTGCAATTTTAGCCAAATTGGCCTTTTATGTTTTTCTGACTAAGTGCAATCAGCTCCACCTAGTGATATAAATATTAACTATGAAAGACCTCTAGATACTGAGAAAATGCCTATGACAATGTGCAGTATCTGCAAAAAGGCATGCGACCCCCAAGTCCTCAGTTTCATGATTTTGCAGATACTGCGGTCTGGCTTGGGAGGGCAGTGCTGCTCAAGGGAACTGCGTCATCCCTCCTAGCCAATGGCGGGATGTTGGGCGATAGCCAATGGGCGGGAGCTGCGTCATCCCTCCTAGCCAATGGGAGGCCAGCGGGGTGGAATGTTGGGAGATAGTCAATGGGAGATCAACTCGTGCATTGTTTGAATGGCGTGTTTGGCGCATTTCGTAAGGAAAACCTGTTTCGTATACAGAGACAAAAATTTTGGACAATGTTTTTTGTAACCTGGATTTTTCATTTGCTGGGACTATCGTAAGGTGAGGTACCACTGTAAATAGAATTATATTCTAGCATATTCTTGGTAATTCTATATCGAGCCAAAATTGACAGCGATCAGTACAAATGTGCTAGGTCCCGTCTCGTGATTGTCATTCCTATATTATTACAAGAGTTGTATTCTACCTTGATGTACAATGTCCCATCCTTCTCTAATGAGGACCTGTATTAGACTGTGCAAAAACCAACAGTCAGGCTCTTGCATATTTGTTTGAAGCATAGATAAACACTGCTCAATTTCTCAAAACTACAAAAAATGGGTTAGCCCTCTTGTGCTTGATGCCATTGTAAAAGTGATGGATTTGATTGTCAAGACAAAACAAGACTTCTCAAACTTCCTTTGCCGTAATGCAAGCGAGAGTGAATTACTGGAAAATAGTGAGTCAATTCCATTCAATCAGCTTTTTTATATAAAGGGCTTCTCCACATAAACATCTCATTCTCTGTCCAGATGGACTTACCTGTTTTCCCAAACATTTCTGGTTTTAAAGGGGTGATGGGCAAGAGTATTGGCTATTCAGGGAACAACCAGCACATGGTTTGGCTTACCTGAAAGACATATTTACTAAGCTCGAACTTGTAAAAAGTTTTGATTTAATATCTTGTGCTTGACGTTACTTATTCTTTATTTTAGCACAGATGGCAAAAATAATACTAAACTTGACTCGGTCTATAAAGCGCCGTGTGTGTGTGAGACTTTCCTGTAGCCCATGCAAAAGCTAACTTTTATGACTAAACTGTGCATGCACAACTGGTGACGGAACACTTTCCATGCACTCGGCATTAGAATACATTGCCTGCCTCTTAGTTTGTGCCACTTGTGCATCAGGTGTGGGTGTGATCACGTCGTACAATGTCAATGGCCATTGGTCTCTATGAATAAGGATGAATAGTGGCATTCTTCATGTAGTGGTTGCCTGATTAGTTCCTAAATCCAATTCTATTCTCACTTTTTATCACAAACTGCAATGCAGCCGTACAGTACAACACTGTTTACAACCTTTTGTCAAACATTCTGACGGGCATCATTACTGATTATGCTAATACGTTCACAGTTTTGGGGAATGTAGTATAGGGCTCTAGTATGCTTGGTATTTGTCTTTACATATCCTTTAGCAGCAATGTTGATTTTAAGTTTGAATTTGCAGGACCCATGAAGAGGAACAGGGGTGGCGTGGAGGTGGACTTTGAAACCCCAGGTTCAATCCTGGTCAACACCAACATCCGTGCATTAATAAATACACGCACGTTTGCAGCATTTCCTTCTCATTTTCAACAACAGCTCCTCCAACTTCTTCCTGAAGTAGACAGACAGGTGTGTGATTATGGCTACTATTCCTTCTTCTTTCCTCTAATGATCCCCTTCATCATTTAAATTACCATGCTTTCTTTGAACAGTGATTTATTTTAATGTTTAGGTTGGTCCTGATGGTCTTGCCCGACTCAGCAGTTCTGCACTGAATAATGAATTTTTCACTCATGCTTCTCAAAGCTGGAAAGAGAGGCTTGCAGAAGGTGAGGGTCACCTTGATACAGGAACACGATGGGATTCGTGCATTACGTGTTTGGTACAGCAATGTTGTGTCTACTTCCATTGGATATGAGAAATATCTGAAGTATTTCTTTTTTTTAAAGGTGAATTCACACATGAGATGCAGGTTCGCTTTAGACAAGAGATGGAAAAGGAAAAGAAAGTGGAGGCATGGAAAGAGAAATTCTTTGAGGAGTATCATGGCCAAAAGTAAGTTTCTTTCTCACATATGAAATGACTCTTTTTGTGTCTGTTGAAGTCTTTATGATTAAATAGTCACCTTATGCATGTTTTTAACATGGACTCCTGCTCACCTTCCTTAGGTCTGGTTTGACCCGGGAAGAGTCATTAAAACTGACCATGAGTGATGCGGCAGACGTTTCGGGAACAGTCCTAGCTGCCGATACGCCTGCAACGACACCCAAGAGACGAGGTGTTGGAAGACGACGTAGGGAGGGTCGTATTCGGAGACGATCACGTGCTGATCTCAGACGTAGGGCACGCCGGCCACTCTGCAAGGCCACTCCACCAACGGTGGTTCAAGAACCAGCAGAGCCTCAGGCAGCTTTGGAAGATGTGGCACCAACGATGTCACCAGTCCCAGAAACGAGCACGGTGCAGGCAGAGGTTGTTCTACAAGCTGAATCAGAATCAGAAGCACCAGTGGAGACGCTCTGTACAAACGCAGCACCCTCTTCTGCCCCTGTGTCTACTATTGCTCCAGCCTCTACAAGCTCAACCTGCGATGAACCTGAGGTTTCCACCAGCTTACTGCCTGAAGTTGTTGAGCCCACCGTTGCCTCCACTTCCTCGCCTTCTTCATCCTCTTCTTCAACATCCTCATCATCCTCGCCATCTTCATCTCCGTCTTCTACCTCTGATCAACAAGGAGCCTTTGCTGCTAGTTCTGACTCATCATCTTCCTCCTCATCCTCAACTGCTGCTGTTGCCACTGACCCACTGGATGATGCGGCCTCAGTCACCACCGGTACAGCAGGCACTGGTGCAAGCAGTCGGGAGAGCAGTCCTGCAGCAAGTCCTGTGACTTCCAGCCCTGCCATTCAGCTCAAGGAACAGAAGAGGAGACCCGATGAGTCCCAGGCCTTCACCAGCTTTCCCGAGAAGAGGGCACGATTGGATGAGCATCAGTCCTTTCGTAACACAGTTGACTGTGTGCACTCAGAAAAGCCGCAGCCTACAACAGAGGAACCCAAGGTCCCGCCAATCCGGGTATGATGGACATCTTTATAGGGCTGGGGTGTTTCTATATGAATTTTTTTTTTTTTTTAACAAATTTTATTATAATCAAGTTATTACATTGTCTAGTTAGCCACAATAATAATTTTATGAATACTTTCCTTAAGGTAATTGTCTGCCTGTCTTTTTCTGTCCCACCTTTTCCTAGATTCAGCTCTCCCGAATCAAACCTCCGTGGGTCAAAGGGCCGCCAACGTACCAAATCTGTCCCCGCATCGTGCCCCCCAACGAGGGGTCGCGGCGCAGTGGGACGGGGGCGCGCACCTTGGCGGACATCAAGGCCCGTGCCCAGCAAGCCCGTGCACAGCGGGAAGCCGCTGCTGCTGTTGCAGCCACTGGAGACGGGGCAGGGCCTGGGGGGGGCGGCCCGGGGGGTGGTACTGGGATACCGGATTGCTCCAGCGGGAGGCGTTCGAGAGAGCACCCGGGTCCCGTTGAACCTGGAGGAGGAGGAGGAGGAGGAGGAGGAGGAGGAAGAGCAAGAGTTGATCTGGAGGGCCAGGAATCGCCTGCAAGCTCTCATTCGTCTGGAACACAACTACAGCTATCCACTGTAGAAACTACAGAAAAGCCCCAAGCCCCTACTCCACCAACTATGCCATCACCATCTTCTATTTCCTCCAATCAGTCAGTGTTACCTTCAGAGTCCCCGAAAACCCTCACACCTTCACCAACTGAGACGGACAGTACAGCATCCCAGGACCAGGTGGATGATATCTGTGGAGGGGAAGAGGTGACAGTCAGCTCCAGTGATAAAGCCTCCGAGCAGACATCAGACACTCCTGTGCCTACTCCCAGTGAGCCTGAGTCTGTAGGTAGTCAACAAGAGAATAGAGCTGAGGAAGCAGATTCAAATGACAGCAGAACAGTGACTCCTAATTACACACCTGTGTCCAGTGAAGCAGTAAATCTTGTTCCCACCTCAATACCTGACTCGCTGCCTAGGTTTGGTGCCCAGGGTGTGGATGTGATCAGAACCCTGGCAGCATCATCTCAGTCTTGGGAAGGTGAACCGAATTTGGGTGAACATCGTTCTGGCACTACTGGGGTCATTCAGCATGGGTCGGATGTGAAGGTCCCCAAAGAGACATTTGTTGCAGTTCGCAATGGGTTTGTAAGTAGTGTTGACGATCACGCGGCTAGAGAGAGAGTACTGCAAGAGCACAAGAGTGCAGAGATTGAAATGAATGGTAAATATGCAAGTTCTGTGTCATGTCTCTCAAATAATATGAGAGAGGAAGATAATGGTGTGCACAGTGACTCCACAGAGACGGCGTCCGACTTTGAGAATGAAACTCAAGACGATGAAACAGTGGACTGGCACAGAACAATAGACCATAATGGAGTGCAGCATCAGAATACGAAGTCTCAGAATCAGCCTGTTATTCAGACACCAAATCGTCTTACTTCATGCACTTTGAGCTCTCCCCAGCATCAGCAGCCTGTTATCCACACTCATGTCTCTAACCCTGCCCACAGCCAGACTGTCATTCAGGCCCGTTTCCCTAATGGAATGCCAAACCAGCCGGTGATTCAGACACAAAAACACCATTCACTCCACAATCATGGCATGAACCATGTTCAAGAGCAAAACTCCAATGCCTTGACCCAGGTCAACGTGCAGCCATACATTATGCATGTAGAGAAAGACCAAAGCAAGGCCCACTGTCTTAATGAGAGTAGCAGTGGAGGAAAGCCATTTATCTCAACAGAAGATGATTCAAAACCTTTCTGCAGAGGGCCTACAGATGACTCTATATTTAAAAATTCTGCTAGCTTTTCTGCTGTTAAGAGACTTCAAGGTACTGCACGACCTGTATCCTCTGTTGAGGCAAACAATCCTCTGGTTACTCAGCTTCTTCAAGGTAGCTTGCCTTTGGAGAAGGTTCTACCCCAGTCACACTCTGCAAGTAAGCTGGAAATAAATAGACTCCCAGGGGCACCAGCAGGTTTGTCGACATCTCGCCAGCCTGGAGAGTCTCCCAGAAACATTGCTCCCCGTTTCAGAGCCCCAAATGAAATGGGAGGATCTACAGAAAATGCTGGATCCAATAAAGCCCCTTTTACTCATCAGTCACCTGTGCCTGGAAGGAGTTATGGTCCCTCACCACCTGCCTCTTCACAGTCTCGAATGGCATGCTTGATTGATGAAGCCAGCTCCCGTGGCACAGTTGTCCAACAGTTTGTTCCTCAGCAATCAGGGAGCACTGTGCCTCCTGGTGCAGTCCCAGTCATCACCTCCCTCACCTCCACGTCTTCCTCTTCTCGGCATATAGTGGACATGAACTCTCAAAATGTTCAAGCGCGAGAGTCAGCTGTGATAAAAGAACACCACATGCCTCTGCCTTCACGTGGTAACACCCCAGAAAGGCAAGAAACTGGTCTTCAACACTCACAGTCGATCTGCAGAACCACGCCTGATGCTCCCTCCCCTCCACATGGTGACCTTTGTCCTTCTGAAGTCGTACCTACTGTTAAGATCAGCTGGCGACCATCCAAATCACAGCTACCCCAACCTCAGTCCTATCAGCAACAGCTCTCTCATGGGGCTAGTGTGAAAAACGAAGTCTCTTCACGCCCCTCGTGCCAACAAGCGCTCACCAAAAATTCACATGATCCGCTCGGTGGCAAAGGCTCTGTTGTTGTAACCAAAAAAGAGCCTCCGAGCTCCACAGACAGTTATACAGGAAGTGGGGGAGCCATGGAAGGACTACTTAACATGGAAATGTCACTTGCAAAAATGGCAAAAAAAGAGCAAGGTAAAAACCTTTATACCCGTTATACAGACTCCTCAATCTCCCCTGTGTCCTCTTCTCCTTCCTCTACCTCTGCCTCCTCATTTCCTTACCACCTGTATGGAAAGCTGCCCAAGTTACAGCAGAGTGGAGGTTTACTGAGTGGCGATGTTGGAGGAGGGTCCTCATCTGGCTTCAGCTACACAGCAAATGTCTCTGTAGTGGACGGTAGTGGTTTCTCACGCAGCATAACAGATAGTGTCCTGCAATTGCGACCACGTGTTAGTGTTGGGAACACTGGAAGCCAGAGCACCACTCTTAGTATTCAGGCATTTGCTGACAGTGCAGCCGAGGAAGTGGCTCTTAAGTGCTCCTGCCGCCTCAAGGCCATGATTATGTGCCAGGGGTGCGGTGCCTTCTGCCATGATGATTGCATTGGCCCTTCCAAACTTTGTGTTTCCTGTCTGGTAGTCAGATAGTGTGTTACAGCGCCTCTGAACTGAGTCTAGGCTGGTGCTAAAACACTGGCTTCCCAGGACTTTGGACTCAACTGAGCAAAGAATACATGGTAGAACTCTGTGTGAATACCTGCCCTGATTTTTGATGTTGGACAATAGGGCTGGTGAGTGCTCTGCGAGATCAAATTTAGTCTGTATTTTTGCTTCATATTTTTTTCTATTGCTGTTATGATGTTATGATGTGTATTATTATTATTATTGTTATTATGATTATTATAATTATTGTTGTATTAAGTGAATTTACATGGCACGGTTGATTGTAGATTGTGCCTTTTTCTTTCTTTCCCACAAAACATTTACCTCATCTACTTGACACCAATCATTGTTTCAGTGTGAAAATGGTGTTCATGTTTGTGTTTTTCTCTCACCTACATCTCTGAAAGGGGAGAGTGAAGAGTTTTTTTGTTGTTGTTTTTGTTTCCCCCGCATCTTGACTTGCAAAGAAATATTTTTTTAAATCATTAAACAAGCCAATTCTTTTATTTTGTAAGTGCTTCCTTTCCTTTTTTATTTTCTTATCCAAAGTGAAGTCCAGTCTGTACTTGGCGGTTAAGCACAGTATTCTAATCTAATAAAGCTGACAATGAACAGAGCGGCTCTTGCATGTACTCTCTTTTTAACTTGCACTGTAAAATGCTCTTCTTTTTGTGGGGTCATGTAGCTTAATCATTTCTGGAGAGTGGCATGGCTCTCTGAACCCCAAATCATAACCGTTCAATCACAATATTTCCCTATGCATCACATTATAAACTTGATATTCTATTGACGGTGGCTATTTTATTGATGAGCGCTATTAGAAATATTCGGGGGTTTTTTCAGTTTGCAATAACAAATCATTTTTTAATTTTTTTTTTTAAGTCTCCTGAATTTTGTAGGAGTATTTTAACTATATCAAGTACAGTATTTAAATTATAGCAGCAACAGCCATATAAATTTATTCACTGGACATCAATGCTAAATATAAAAATGGTAAACTATTGAGCAAAAGCAATGGTTGTGTGGGTTGGCTGGTTGTAAGCATTGCATGTTTAATTGGGTCATGTTATGAAGGGACTATACAGTTTCCTTTGCAGGAAATCATCTTGAGATTTTTTTTCTCTCCTGTATTTTTTTTTTTTGGTGTGTGTGTGTGTCACCCGGAGTGAGAATCATGCGTGATTTTTAAAGTCTATTTTTAAAGTGATCAGAAAAAAGCATCAAAACGCACATTTAATGAATCATGACAATGGGGAAAAAAACTGCATATGAAGAGAAACTCATGCCTTTCATTTATATTCCAAAATGTTATTGAACGTAATTACCTTTCATATACTAAAGTAACTATTCATTTTTGTCTAGATTGCTTTGTGTCAAGTTTGAAGTGGGTGGGAGATGAAAAACATAATTTAAGATTTAGTAGGATTGTTCATGAATTGATCTACTGCAATGCGAGTAGTCTTCAGATGTTTTTTTTTTTTTATTTGTAACAACTGCAAGGTTTTGTATGTTGTATTCAAGAAAATACATGTAAATTAAAATGGTGTTTAGTCATCCTCGGTTAAAATGGTAACAGTTTATTATAGTACTGTACAGCTTAGTACCATTATACTTGACAAACTGGACATTTCATGGTTCATTTGCTTTAAATTTCTCTTTTAATGCTTCAGTAAATCACGACGCTTTTTCATCTCTTGTCAAGAATCTGAGTCACTGATATGAAAAAGTTTCTCTTCCTGCACACCATGCTTATTTAACAATTAAAAACAATTTGTGGACATTATTTCCAAGGTTAGGAGTCAAGTGTGACGAGGAACATGGACTTTAAGATTTGCACATAGTCTGTAAATGAACTAAGTCAACTCGGTTCACTTTGATGGCCTACTTCTCTCTGTAATATAGAAGGTATGTCTTGAGTGGCTCTGGAAGAGGCAGACTAAGAATCCTTTCCCTTAGGAAGTTAACAGGAGCCTCTGCAACGCTTGCCTCTTTCCTCCGTCCGTCCTCACCCTCTCCAAGACCATCGTCCACTCCTTCACAAACACTTCTGCAGTCCTCATCATTGTCGTCATCTGACTCTGACTGGTTGTTGTTGTCATCTATAGCTCTAGGGATCAGGCGGCTCATGAACATATAGTGGTTGGTCAGGAGGGTGGAATCACGTTGCTCACGTCTCTGTTTTAGACGAGACCGTCCTCTGGATCCCACCTTGTGGCGAAGAGGCCAAGAACCAGATACTTTCTTCAGGGTCTGTCGGATGGAAATTCGAGCCAAGTCCTGGAGGCTTCGCACTTCAAACATGGCAGCTGCATAGAGTAGATATTTTTATTTATTTATAGATGTATACATGCATACATGTAATAGATGGTGCTCCAATCCATTGCAGAGCATCAGGCACATTTATTCAGACCTTGAGGCAATCCACTGATTAGTATGTTCATGTGTGGAAACCTCTGTATTTATGGCCAGATGTGAAACTGGATCTTGGCTTTAACAGAGAATCCCAGAACTGTGACATGGTGCCACTACTTACTATGCTAATCTACCGCCTTATAAAACAATATACTAACTGTCATCAGAAAATTCATATTAATCTATAAATGTGTGGCGGTAGTTCATCCATCCATTCATTCATTTTCTATGCTGCTTAATCTTAATTAGGGTTGCAGTGAGGCTGGCACCCATCTCGGACAAAGGTGAACAACTCTCCAGGCCATTCACACCAAGGGGCAAATTGGAACCCTCAAAAAGTATACAGTACTGTGTGGGTTTTTTTTTGGAGTGGTGAGTGGGGACACATGCAAGCACAAGAACATGCAAACTACGAAACTTGATACATGGGAATTGAACCCTGGACCTTATTGCTGTAAGGTGAGCATGCTAACCACCGTGCCACTGTGGTGCCAAAGGTAAATGTGATCTACCACTCTCGCAGACTTACGTAGTGGCACTGCTCTGGATTTTCCATTTTCTTTGTGTTTTGGAACTACAAGTGGTGCAAAGGACACTGCAATGATCTTCTTTGTCTCCCATGAGTTGTACCCTGTCCGAGTAATTTTGGTAAGCTGAGGGAACAAGTGATTTTTATGGTTTATCAACACTTCAAGATTTAAACATTGACAGAAAACATTGTGTGTACTCAATATTTATTTTGTAAAGTCAATGTGAGGATTATTTTACATGAACTTAGAAGACAAACATATACAGTACATCCCTTTGGTGCTCCTTCACAAGTGTCTACCAAAAAAAAAAAAAAATATATATATATATATATAGTCAGTAATGTTTCTTTTACATGAACCTCACACCATAGACAGTGAGAGACATGGCCGACCTTTGCTAACCCAGTTAGCTGCACTGGGGGGACAGTGACAACCTTGTGGAGAGTGGGACTCGAACCCCCAACCTTTGGATCAGCAATCGAGCACCGTATACCACCAGGCCATCACTGCCTGGTTGTTTCCGTTTCACCCAGAACAAGGTGTGTTTGTGTTACAAATGAGCATAAAGACCCCCTGTTCCAAATTAGCTGGAATAGTGTTGTGTGGTTCACTCCATTCAGAGCCAGGGTTATACTATGTGTATTTATAAATACCCCCCATGAGGTGCACTCTGTTGACATATCACTTCTTAAAAATATTAACAGTAAACATTTTTCACCTAATGGGTAAAGGAACCATGCCTAACCACATGCTAGATATATTTACCTTTTCCTCCAAGGGAAGCACCAAGATGCCCCCAACCTTTAGCAAGTTCTTCATGAAGTCCTCATGTTCCCTCTGAACACCTGCTCCACAGTATACTCTGTCATACTGCCGGCTTTCCAGAGCAATCTCCAGACAGTTCCCCACCACAAATGACGGCTCACAGAACTCGAATCTGATGCATAACATAACACTAGAACCTGTGCTTTATTTGATTTTACTTGTAATAGTACACGATAAAATACCTCAAAGAAACACATGGATACTCACCTGTCAAAGCTGTCACTCATCTTGATAAAGTCGTCTAGCTTCTGATAAGCATACTCAATGACATCAGCATGGAGTTCAACACCATGATTCACACCAAATGGACCTAGACAATGTCATTTCGTCAGTAAATAAGAAGACCATCCTAAAATAATAATTTTGCCTATATACAGTAACCACCCATGGCATTGTAACGTTACAGAACCTGTAATTGTACATATAACATTACCTTATACACAGAGTTCGATGACCCGCAACCCAAACAGTATCAAGTGGTTTAGCAAAAGGGTGAGTGAGTGATTGAACACACCTAGTATGAGGCCCACCATGGTACTGAGGTAGCCTGTTCCACTTCCCAGGTTGAGGAAGGACAGGCCAGGCTGTAGGTCCAAAGCCTCCATCACCTCAGAGTAGATGCAAGGTGCAGACAGGTGGATGTTGCCATGTCTCCATGCCAAGTCCTTATAAGCACTGTCACGGAATTCATCAAGGTAGTAGTCAGCTCGGTCGATGGCCCTGAAAGCACACTCCACCAGCTCTGAACGAATGTACTGCGCCTCTTTCAGGTTGTCAATCAACTCATCATTGTCCTCTCCTGCACTTACTGCACCTCCCATTTTTGCCTAGGAAGAAAGCAGTGTTAGAAAACAAAATATGGACTTCATGTTAGCATTGCCGAAACTCTGATATAAACCTCAGAATTATATGCATAATCCTAAAAGGTTACTCTGAGATAACAAAGGGTTATTCAGTTTGTCCTGAGCAAGCTCATGTCCAATCTTATCTTCAAAGAATCAGTTGTAGGTGCACATATTCATTTCAATTACACAGAAGCCACACTTGATTTCACCCTCCTCAATCAGTTGAGCTTCATTTCCCCCAAACTGGTTTATCTATTATTAGGATAATGAAGAGGCTGGAGCTTATCCCAGCCAACTTTGGGTGATAACAGGCCAACACAGACACATACGACAACAATGTGCATTCAAATATAACGACAATAAAAAATAGCCAATTAGTCTTATGTGCACATTTTCAAAACTGTTAGAAGAAACTAGGCCCAAGCTTTAAAAACAGATACTATAGTGACGTCTTTGGCTTGCCTCATTGGGTGAACCTTTAAGGCTCATATGTCGACCCATATAACAGAAAGGTTCCAAATATGTAGAACCCCATAGAGATTCAAAATAACTGACTATCCATAACCCCCTTTTCCGATAAATGGAGTTGATCAAGAGGACTCAATATATACTGCAACAACACAGTACATTATATCTGATAGAGGATGTTTTAATTATATAGAGAATATAATATACATCACCATTATCATTTTATTAATTATTTATCCTACTCGGGTCAAGGGGAGGAAGCTATCTCATCCAACTCTGCTCATGGCCTGAACAGGTCACTAGTACAGTACATTGCAGTACATTGCAGGACCAGCACACAACCATTTACAATCATTGTTATTCTTAGTGGCAATTTCATCATTCATTCATTTTCTGAACTGCTTGATCCTATCCGGGGTCAAGGGAAGGCTATAGTGCTCATCCCAGCCGATTGTCTACAAGTGCAGCGTACACCCTGGTCAGGATTCCATTGCAGGATTGCAGGATTAGGGAAAATCTGAAACAGCCATTTAGCCTAAATCTATATGTCTTTTGACTGTTGGAGGAAACCAAAACACCTGGAGGAAACACACACAAGCATGGGGGAGAACATACAAACTCCCAGAAACACCCTCTCTGAGCATGGGACTCAAACCCAAGACCTTCTTGCTGTGAGGCGGATGTGCTTGGGTGTTGCTATCTGTTAGATGGATTGGTAACTCAAACATATCCAACAGTGTGAATGTGTGTGCATTGTGGCCTGTAATGGACCCATCCAGGTTGCAGATGTCGTCTGGTGGGCTTGTGCTCTCATAGATAACCTGATGCCCTGCAACCCCGACCAGTATAAAGCAGATGCCAAAAAAAAAAAAAAAAGTGTGTGAATGAATGAATGAGTTAACCATATCATACAACACTGCAGTATCCCAGATCTGTCACATGGTGTCACTATAAAGCAGGAATTCTTGAATTTCCCAGGAGGCGATAGATGGGAAAAAGTGCGCCTCAGTGAAAAATTCCCTCCAATACTCCAAGAAAATGCTCAGGACAAAGCTTCACCACCTGACCTCTTAGTATTAGTGTGTGTTTAATGACTACATCCAAATCGCCACACTACTGTACGAAGTGGTATTTTATCCTAGAAGGCCATCCTACTGTAACTATGGTAACAGTGCTATTGGATTCGTTCGGGTTAGTACGGTACTGTTCGAATGCAAAGTTCTAAATTAGTGGCACGAATAAATAAACACATAAGCTCTGTTTTGATGTATACTGCTTGAAATGTTTGTGTTGTTATTATGAGAATTCGTTGTTGTGCAATGAAATATTTCTGGCCAGCAAATGATGACAATATGGATTCCATCTAGTTGATAAAAAAAAAAAAAAAAAAAAAAAAAAGAAAAAGATGGATAATGTTGATCTCACCTCCAGCTGTGTGTAAACACTCCGCCTGGATGAAATAAATCTAGGCTGTTTTGCAGGTCGTGTGCTCTGTAGTATAATCCCCAGTCTGGAACAGCCCGACACTCGCCGATAGAATGATTTAGGTTTCTAAACTCAGGTTCGGTGTCCTGTTTACACTGCGCATCATTTCCAAACCTGTCGTTTTCAGCTATAAATAATGCTCAGCACAGCACAAAGCGGCCACAGTTCTGGATGTAAACACTGAGCAGCTGACTGTGTGACGTCATAAACACAGAAACCCTGGGATCGAGTATATAGATTATATAGAGACCTCAAAAATAATCACTTCTCGGATTTTATTGTTAATATTTTAGTTATGTGTCTGGGGAAGATGAACACTTTTGCATTATTTCATAAGCCACTGACAAAAATATATAAATATTTTCACTTAATAATAATAATAAATAATAATAATAATAATAATAATAATAATAATAATAATAATAATAAGACGCAGTGTTTTATAATCTTAACTAATGCATAGAAATCAAGATCATATTAAATTGTAA
The DNA here is from genome assembly GCA_024760905.1 of Plotosus lineatus. Lineage (NCBI taxonomy): Eukaryota > Metazoa > Chordata > Actinopteri > Siluriformes > Plotosidae > Plotosus > Plotosus lineatus. Next base: position 38,959,884 of record CM045738.1, on the reverse strand, counting down.
ACAACACAATACTAACGTTTGGACTTGCTGTGAGTTTCAGAAAATAATATTTTGTGGAATACCCCTGGCATTTGGCTTGGCATTTTCTCCACCAGTCTTTCACGTTGCTATTTTGTGACTCTATAGCACCCCCTTTGTCGCAAAAAAAAAAAAACATCAGCTCAGCTTTATTTGATGGCTTGTGATCATCCATCCATCTTACTCTTGATCACATTCTAGAGGCTTTCATTCGAATTCAGATTTCAGATCGAGATCGATTTGACTTGCCCCAGATAGGGAGGGCCTCGATCCTTTGGTTCTCCATCCATGCCTTGATTGACCTGGCTGTGTGGCATGGTGCATTGTCCTCATGGAAAACCCAATCCTCAGAGTCAGAAAGCACTGAATTCGCAGAAGAAAGCAAGTTTTCTTCAAGAATAACCATTTACATTCATGCTTCACATACAAAAAAATGTTCCTCATTCCAACCTTGCTGAAGCACCCACAAATCTTCACCGATCTCCCTCCAAATCTCACAGGAGGAGACAGGCACTGACTGGTTTGAAGGCATCTCTTGGTCTATAGGTGTCCAGGTGATAGAGGAAAGCTGAAAATCGGATTCATCAAAGAAGATGACAAACCAGTCCTCTATGCTCCAATTCTTATGATGGAAGCAAACCTCACACGGTCTGGTTCTTCTTCACTGATGAAGGTCGTTCGACCCTGCCTGGAGAAAAGGGAACGAAGTGCTTGTGATGCACGTGACACTGACTGCCGTGTGCTATTCTTTGTGTAGGTTACTTGATATCATCCTCTGGTAATGGTTGGTGCAAATAAAGTCCTGGGCCATTTATCATTGCCTTGTCATAGACCAGGTATTCTGTGTTGTTTTCTTACATTCTCACCATAGCGTTTTAATTCCATTGAGATCCAGACTGTTCAAATTCTCTGAAAAGTTTTTAAAGAGCCTTTCCTGAAGAACAACTGACTTTGGACAAGATGTAGAGTATAGGGGAAGGACAGATCCCCAATCTCCTGTATGACTGACAAAGATACAATCTTCATTCACATTTCTGAGCTAGTTGATCTGATCTACAGTACATGTCTCTGGAATGTGGGAGGAAACTGGAGTATGCAGAGAAAGAACATGCAGGTACAAGGAGCACATATAAAGTCGAACCCAGAACCTTCTTGATGTGGGGAGACGATGTTAACCACTGCACCACCATGCTGCGCCTGACTGGGGACAACCAACATCCTTTTCATCGTCTCAGTTGACAATTCTCTATAAATATGCAAATACTGTACGCTGGCGCCCATCCCAGCCGAATCCGGGCGAGGGCAGAGTACACCCTGAACAGCTCGCCAGGCTATGGCAGGGCAGAAACACGTTGACGGCCAAGCAGCCTACTGACGAATGCCAGCAATGGTTCTTCTACATGAACCTCACACCATAGACAGTGAGAGACATGGCCGGCCTTTAATCACCAAGTTAGCAGCACTGGGCTGGACAGTGACACAACACGTTGAGGGTGGGGCTTGAACCCCCAACCTTAGAATCAGTGATCCAGCACCTTTACCACCAGGCCACCACTGCCCCAGAATCAAGCTGGTCATCAAAATTTGTTTGTTTTTTCTTTTGAAATTGGAAACTGCATGAATCAACTCACAGAATTCAGATGTTACTTGAGAGTTACCACGTTCAATGAACATCAGGTTCATGACTGCTAATCATGTGACTTAACTAGGTTTATTACAGAGTTGGCTTATATGTTAGGACATCATTCAGACGTTTTCATGCTTCAAATAACTTTTTATTGCCTTGACTTTGAAGGATTAAAATTCAAATTTATTATTTTTAAATAAAATAAAGCAAAAGTAATTAAAATTAAATAAATAAACATAGTGTATGATTTAGTGTTTGCTAAACGTGCTATAACCACCACACATATTAATCACACAGCTGTTACACTTTCAGTATAATGTGGAGGAAGAACGTCAATAGTAGTTTCCTTGTTCAACCAGTAGAGGTCAGAGAACCACAATAATCCGCCATATTTAAGTCACATAGTTGCAGTCCCAATAACAAAAATGCATCTTTGATCACGTGGTGCAGGTGATAGAATTTCCTTTTATTATATCACCAACAGATGAACAAAAGTCTATCAATACGCAGCAGTCACTAACACAGATACATTTACAAAATAAATATTGCAATAAGAGTGTCATTTAAGTTGTACTTAAATATTAAATAATAATAATAATAATAATAATAATAATAATAATAATAATAATAAATACATTGTACTGTATCTGCTCATCCCACTTCACTGTGGAGGGTGTCAAAATACTTTTATGGAAAACAAAACTCATTAAATAAAAGAGAATATTAGAAAATAATATAAAAGTTGATAAAAAATATTTGCACTTAAAAAACGAGATTCAAAATCTCTGTCTTTGAAATAAATACGAAGGTTTTATAAAACACTTGTAGTGGATAATTTTTTAAATATTGCCTCTTTTTCAACACAAGAGGACAACTATTCTCCTTATATTGACTGTTAAAAAGCTGCTTATAGAATTTTGTGGTTGTAAAATAAATAGGCTCTTAAATAGACAATGACAAATAAATAAACAAAATAATCACAGAAGTATGAATAAATAATAAATTAAACATATCAATGAACAAATTTAAATAGCAAGAACAATGACAATAAGAGAACAAAACTACAAACTAGTATGGAAGTGCAATATCTATGTTTTAAATACTATGACCATTTCTAAATGGGACAGGAACCAATTTTCACCAAATATGAGACAACATCATCATACGTCATACAAACAACAGTAGTGCTGCAGCCTAATCATGATCCAGAAAGGGGACACCAGAAATCCTAAAAGTACCTGCAGACATTAAATGTCAACCACACATACATGAAACCATAGACAGAAACACCCATCCACACAGCCACCCACACGCGCGCGCACGCGCACACACACACACACACACACACACATGGTCTCTGTCTCTCTGTCTGCCTGTCTGTCTCGGTCTGTCTGTCTGTCTGTCTGTCTCTCTCTCTCTCGCTCTCTCACTCTTGCAGCTTGTTCGTAACAACAATTCCATTCACTGGGGAGAGTAAGAAAGGCAGACTGGGACAGGTGTGAGCTGGTCACTAATACGAGGTGATCTCCAAAGAAATCCATTTTAAGCACTGTGCACAACTGACTTTCTCAGTCATGTTGAAATGGTACAGCAGCAAGATCAGATTTTTAAATTTGGTCCATCTCTTTAAACTGCACAGGGCCTTGCGGTGCTCTTCATCATGACATACAAAACCTGAATGTCCTTTAACAGTGCGCAAAATATTGTTGGTCTGTTTTACAAGACACAGTGTGTTCTGGTGTTCTCATGGAGCTCGTGGTGTTCATGCTCTTTCCTGCTGTGTGTTTGATCCCAGCTGATGTTTACACCTCAATCCCTTTGACAGCCTGGTTGATGGATTCAAGCAGGGCTCGGTTTGCAGGGTTCTGATAGCACTCTTTGTTGCTGAACATATGGGTTAGAGTGTCCACATAGGTATCAAAGTTCTGTTCACTGATGGGCTCTTGCTAAACAAATAAAAATAGTAACATTACAACCATTACACTGTCATGCACCTTTCAGCTTATATTAATATAAGTTATTTATATGAATACTAAGTTAATTTATTCGGCTATTTCATGAGAAATGGTGAAATCTGACCGGTTCACTATTTTGTTAAAATAGACATTATCCACCACTCAAGCTTTGGACAAAGTTGATCAAAACACTGTATGAAAATGTCATGTTTTTCATAGCCACAGATTCTGAAATCAGAGTAATAATAAAAAAAAACTAGTTGAAAAACATGAAGAAATAATGACTGCTACATTGTTTAAGGTTAAAAATCACTTCTCTCAAACTTTAAAAGAGTTTCATAAGATTCCTTCAATTGGCTCATGTGATCATTATGATGCAGGAGATATAGTTGTGGTCGGTCACGCTTGAAAAAAGAATAAACCATGAACATCTCATTTGGGTTTACGTTTCTTATTTCCTGTGTAGTATATACTAAAACTTTGAAAAAATTAAAAAAAGACAACCGGTTACAGTACTTATGTTGCTGTGTAGTATATACACTTAAACACTTATTCACCTCAGGCATGCTGGATATCATTGAATACAGTGATCCCTCACTACTTCGAGCTTCAGGTTCTGCGGCTTCAGTGCATTGTGAGTTTTTCAAAAATATTCATTGAAAAATAAGAAATAAGGAAATTAAGGAAAAATAGGGGAAAAGTTACTGAAAATACCGCAAAACAAGGCCAATGATGCAACCCCACCAAACAAACATAACCAGAAAAGCAGCCCAAAACCCCCCAATGAAACTACTTACATTTTTATGAGGTGCACATCTGAGTGTGTGCACATACGCCTCTGTATGTGTGTGTATTTATATTCTACAGTGGAACCTCAATTTACGAAAGCCCCAACAAACGAAAAATCCAGGTTACAAAAAACATTTTCCTAAAATTTTTGTCTCTGGATATGAAACAAGTTAACATTACGAAAGCACCATCTCAAAAAATTCAAACAATGCACGAGTTGCTCTCCCATTGACTACATCTCCCAACATCCTGCCCCGCTGGCCTCCCATTGGCTAGGAGGGATGATGCAGCTCCTTCCCATTGGCTACTATGGAGCACGCATAATGCTTTTCATGTAAAGGACAGAGTTACTGTTGTTTCATGAGTTTTTTGAGTGTGCTCATTGCAAGTTTATTTTTTGGCTCAGGCTTTTAACCTTGCATAAACATTTGTAAGATTATAACTCTGCTAAGAAGACATGGTCAACGCACGCGCGCACACACAAAAGTGCGCGCACACACACACGCACGTATGATTCTCAGTGAGAATGAAAAGAAGAAGTGGGCCAAACCCATTTACCATCGGTACGATATTGAAGCAGAAGGAGGCCTTAAAAGGCATGCTTTTATAACTTTTAAAGGGTTTAGGGGGCAGTTTGGGGACCTTGGAACGAATCATACATTTTACATGTAAAATGCGGTTTAACTTACTAAAAATCCAGGTTACGAAACCACTTCTGGAACGGATTAATTTCGTAAATTGAGGTACCACTATATTTACATTTTATGCATTAATTTTTAATATTTAATTGTTAATATAAGCATTTATAGCATTGAATATGTATTTATTCATATTATATATATGTACGTATACTTCAGTCAGGGGGGTCAACCTACTTCGTGGAAATCGGCGGTTGTGGTTGGGTCTTGATCCCCATTAACCGTGGAAAGTGAGGGATCCCTGTAGTCCCCATGATGTTCTGACTTTGAGTCTATTCAGAAATATCCACCTCTCCTTCAGTATATATAGTTATGTATTCAGAGCTTATGTGGGTTATTGGGAACTTCAAAACTTTATAGGTCAATATGTAACAGGGTTGTCAACCTTTTTGGTAACCAAGCACAAGCAAGGTACAAGGTGCGAGCTTCTATTTTAGGCTACCATCAAGGAAATGGAGACGAGTAACCATGATTCTGTGTGACTTGACTGACAACTGATGTCCCTGCCTATTTAATACTTATAACATTTACATCTTGAGGATGTCTGTGAAACGTCATCATTTATACTGAAGGCTGTAAAATTTTCTGACGACTAAACACTAATGGCGCTTTTCATTTCATGTGTTGCAACGAGACAAACCTGAAAGTAGATCATTCACGCATTAAATAGTGTTTAACAATGCATTGCTAATACATCAAACATAATGGTTTCACTAGAAAAGACTCTTACAGAGATCTAATTGTTTACTAAACAAACATTTTCATTTCAATTCATTTTCTACAAAGGTTCTTCACAACGATTAGAGAAGTGGTTAAGGATGCTTGTTCGATTCCCGAATCAGCAAGAAAAATGTGTGGGGGGTTGGGAAGTGAGCTCCACCTTCCCTTCCTCCCCTTCCTTTCCTTCATGTCTGAAGTGCCCTTGAGCAAGGCACCTGACGCCCAACTGCTCTCCGAGTACCCCAATGTTTGTGGCAGCCCATTGCTTCGAGTGTATGTGTGCTCACTGTTTACGTGTGTGTGTGTGTGTGTGTGTGTGTGCGCTCACTGTTTACATGTGTGTGTGTGTGTGTGTGTGTGTGTGTGTGTGTGTGCTCACTGTTTACATGTGTGTGTGTGTATGTGTGTGTGTGTGCTCACTGTTTACATGTGAGTGTGTATGTGTGTATGTGTGTGTGTGTGTGTGTGTGTGTGTGTGTGTGTGTGTGTGTGTGTGTGTTTGATCATTATGAATGGGTTAAATGTAGAGGAAATGTTTTCCCTTATGGGCTTAATACAAGATATCAAAACGAAACAAAACAAATAATTCTGAATGTCTTTATTCTTTATTAGGATTATGTGGAGGCTGCAGCCCATTCCAATTGTCTGTGGGCAAAGACAGGGTACATCCTGAACAGCTTTCCAGACCATTGCAGAACCAACACATAACCATTCACATACAGGGGCAATTGAGAATATTCAATTAGCCTAATGTGTATGATGACTGTGGGAGCAAACTGGTGCGCCCAGAGAGAAACTCACACAAGCACAGGGACAACATGTAAACTCCACACAAAAACGCCTTCTCCAGGCACAAGGCTGGAGTCCAGGACCCTCTTGTTGTGAGATGGAAGCGCTAATGACTACACTACCACGCCATCCATAAACAAACATACTGGATGGTAATTGATAGAGTTCAAATAAAGTAGGGCTTTGTACGCAGTGTGTTTGGAATGACACATCATATTGTAGCTTTCTAGCTTACTCACCATCTGTGGGAGGCGAATGTTGGCCAAACTACGGATAAGAGCCTGGCTCAGGCCAGACAACTCCATGAATAAAGCTTCATTTTTCTCTTCTATTTGTTTATTTTCCTCTTCCATGTTCTTTAGGTTCTTCTCCATTGATGATATCTACGAAAAGTTTCAAAATCCATAAAATTATGTGAGCAGTATCTTTAAAAATAGTAAATCCCCAAGGAACAGTCAGAATGATCAGATGAATTAATTTTTCAGATTCAGCAATTAAATATCTTGTAATATAGTGACTCTCTATTATTGTTTGTACACGCCTCATTTGTAGTCTTTAAACACATTTCTTAAATTCATTCTGTTGGATGTGTTTGAGTTGGTTGACAGGCACACTTGGAAATATATGAAGAGTTTAGTTGTTGCTGCCTTCACTCGGTATATACTGACCTGTGTGTGTAGGTTGGCCATGTCTGCCTCCATCTCAGAGTTTGACTCACTGAGCTCACTGATCTCTTTGTTCAGCTGCTTTATATCTTCATCATTATCAAGAACTGAAAAAAAGAAAGGCCTATTATAAAATCTGCAGAGTGGATCACAGAAAAAAACAACACCTTTCCCAAAAATGATCCTCATGCCTTACCATCACTTGCCCTGAATTTCTTGCTGATGTAGTCATCCCCGGGGAACCTTGCTCTTTTCTTGTTTGCAGAAGCTCTTGGACAACCTGACAAGCTATGGGAATATTGGCGGAAAAATATAGTTACATAACTTATATGGGTTTATTTCAAGTACCTTGTATCTAAGCTAACAGTTACATCAGAGTGTCAGCTACTAGTGTAACTTGACAAATCCTATTCTGCTAAAATATATCTACTTATATTTATGAACTTCCCACAAGTAAAGACCTTCATAAATATTTGTAAACTGTACCCTGCTTCAAATAAATATGATCTTTTTTAAGGTTTTAAAGTTTAAGCTATTTTCTTCATAGAAATTAGAACAAGAATCAGAAAACTTACCAGTAAGGTTAATTTTGTGTTTGACAAAAATATCCCATGCTACTGATCTCTGACATATGTACTAGTCCTTCTCAAAAAATTAGCATATTGTGATAAAGTTCATTATTTTCCTGTAATGCACTGATAAAAATTAAACTTTCATATATTTTAGATTCATTGCACACCAACTGAAATATTTCAGGTGTTTTATTGTTTTAATACTGATGATTTCGGCATACAGCTCATGAAAACCCAAAATTCCTATCTCAAAAAATTAGCATATTTCACCCGACCAATTTAAAAAAGTGTTTTTAATACCAAACAAGTCAACCTTCAAATAATTATGTTCAGTTATGCACTCAATACTTGGTCGGGAATGCTTTTGCAGAAATGTCTGCTTCAATGCGGCGTGGCATGGAGCCAATCAGCCTGTGGCACTGCTGAGGTGTTATGGAGGCCCAGGATGCTTTGCGAGCGGCCTGAAGCTCATCCACAGTGTTGGGTCTGGTGTCTCTCAACTTTCTCTTCACAATATCCCACAGATTCTCTATGGGGTTCAGGTCAGGAGAGTTGGCAGGCCAATTGAGCACAGTAATACCATGGTTAGTAAACCATTTAGCAGTGGTTTTGGCACTGTGAGCAGGTGCCAGGTCGTGCTGAAAAATGAAATCTTCATCTCCATAAAGCTTTTCAGCAGATGGAAGCATGAAGTGCTCCAAAATCTCCTGATAGCGAGCTGCATTGACCCCGCCCTTGATAAAACACAGTGGACCAACACCAGCAGCTGACATGGCACCCCAGACCATCACTGATTGGGGGTACTTGACACTGGACGTCAGGCATTTTGGCATTTCCTTCTCCCCAGTCTTCCTCCAGACTCTGGCACCTTGATTTCTGAATGACATGCAAAATTTGCTTTCATCCGAAAAAAGTACTTTGGACCACTGAGCAACAGTCCAGTGCTGCTTCTCTGTAGCCCAGGTCAGGCGCTTCTGCCGCTGTTTCTGGTTCAAAAGTGGCTTGACCTGGGGAATGCGGCACCTGTAGCCCAGTCCACCGCTTCCACAGGTCCCCCAAGGTCTGGAATCGGCCCTTCTCCACAATCTTCCTCAGGGTCCGGTCACCTCTTCTGGTTGTGCAGCGTTTTCTGCCACACTTTTTCCTTCCCACAGACGTCCCACTGAGGTGCCTTGATACAGCACTCTGGGAACAGCCTATTCACTCAGAGATTTCTTTCTGTGTCTTACCCTCTTGCTTGAGGGTGTCAATGATGGACTTCTGGACAGCAGTCAGCTCGGCAGTCTTACCCATGATTGCGGTTTTGAGTAATGAACCAGGCTGGGAGTTTTTAAAAGCCTCAGGAATCTTTTGCAGGTGTTTAGAGTTAATTGGTTGATTCAGATGATTAGGTTAATAGCTCGATTAGACTACCTGAACATGATCTGCCAATTTTTTGAGATAGGAATTTTGGGTTTTCATGAGCTGTATGCCAAAATCATCAGTATTAAAACAATAAAAGACCTGAAATATTTCAGTTGGTGTGCAATGAATCTAAAATATATGAAAGTTTAATCTTTATCAAAACATTACAGAAAATAATCAACTTTATCACAATATGCTAATTTTTTGAGAAGGACCTGTATATACAGACACTCCCCGCTTTACAGTCATTTGTTTTACGTATTTTTCGATTTTATGTTGTAAAAAAAAAAAAAAATTATGTCAAATTTTGAGTTTAGGGTGCTCTCTGTAGTACGAGACGTACCTACATAGTACGCTGATGTAATACGCTACTTCCGCATGACGCTGCGTCCATTGTTGACAAACGACAGACTGAACATGCCCTCCTTCTTCCCAGTCCACCACATGTTACCCTTGTGTTAAGATGTCGTCTCTGTGATCTTTGTGTTTGCACTGTTTTGCGGACTTTTGTAACCCTAAACAAATATGGTTGGTCAGAAGCGTAAACCTACTAATGATGGTGGTAATCAGAAAAAGTGGCAAGCCATCTCGTTCGTAGAAACGAAGATGGCTATTATCAAGAAAATTGATGCTGGAGAAAAACATGTGAATGTTGCATGTTTCTTCCAAATGCCTCCGTTGACCATCGGAACCATTTACAAGCAGAAAGATCATGTCAGAGAGCATGTTAAAGGTTATATTTGATACTGTTTTTGATATTTGATGAGTGAATTTGATTAAAATTTATCTATTTGAAATTATTTTGCTTGAATTTAATTTATTTGAAATTAATGTTGATATTATTTGATATATTTGATATTATTTTACAATGTTATGTTTATAATAATTGATTTAGGGGTGTTTTATGAGATATGGTAATGGCATTTATGGATGTATAGTACAGTATGGTCACTGGAACATACAGTAACAACTTACTTTTTTTTCACCTTCCGTTCGGCAGCTAACTAAAACGTAAGTCAGGGAGCGTCTGTATATATATATATATATATATATATATATATATATATATATATATATATATATATATATATAGGATTTTCTGAGTAGATCCTTCCGTAGGAGAGTGCTCAATACTTTTTGGTAGAGCAAATAACAAAAATAAAAGGACCGGACAAAGACACTGATAAATGGAGTTGCAATAGAAAGTCTTTGTCCGGTCCTTTTATTTTTGTTTATATATATATATATATATATATATATATATATATATATATAAGAGGTCGTACACACTAATATTTTCTTGGTGAGCCTTAATCACTGCATACAATCTTGATGGCACTGTTGCTCCTGATGGTACGGATATAAAATGGGGACTTAAATAATAAAAGAGTGATTCAGGGAGCATGAGGAATCATTTTCATATATGTATTGGCACCAATGTTCCCTGTAATTTTTCCTCTGTCTGGGCATACAGACAACCTCCCTGAGCACACTGAGGCCCACTGTGAGCAACATCACAAGTGCTCCCTGTGGCCACACCCCAGTATCACACCCGGGATCATTGAAAGTTTCATGGCTTATTAAACACAGTTTTATAGATGACATCATTTTCCTCCCTGAATTTGAAATATATGACGAGCATTTTGTGTCCTGTCATGTCTGGCTCTCATCTACTGTCAGGGTGTGCCAGGGTGCATTTTTAACCTCACACATAGTCTCATTCTGCACTCTCTCATTGATTCACAAATTGAAAGGTATAGTTTTTGCTTCGCCAGCTTTCTGCTGTACTCACAGACTTTGCGCAGTTCTTTTTTTACTTTGGTTTGGGGAGTCGACGTATCATATTCCCTGGCCGCTCGTTTCGTCATGATAACGGGGTTAGCATTAGCATCACTTCACTCAGCAGCACTGTTATTATTGTTGTGGAGCGTGTATGAGCGCAGCACGTGACGGTGCCGTGATTGGCTGCGCAGCGTGATCGCGTCGCATCGTGTGATTGGCTGGACACCTGTCACTCACTAAAAGTTCTATACCGTGTATGTAATTAATCTGCAGCGCGTTCACTGCGCTGAATCGGTTTTCTTGTGCGCTGAGAGTGTTCGAGCGGTGCGCCATTGCGCAGTTGCGCAGCTTAGAGGGAACGTTGATTGGCACCCCAGAATCTTGACATTAGCCTCATTGAAAATTTTTTGGGATGTGCTGGAGAATACTTTATAGGTGGTTCCGATTTTCCATCATCAATTCAAGAAGTCAGTGAAAGATAAACCCAACACTTAATGGAAACAAATGTGATGTTACTTAATTGTGTGAAAAAAGTGACATGACCATTGTATGTTGTAAAAGCAAGGCTGAGGTGTAACAACAACATATTTGTGTGTTTTTCTGGCCAGGAAGCATATAAGTGGACTGTGATCACAACTTTCACTGCTATTAGAATAAACATTAATAAACTGTTTATCCTCATACTCCTGGATAATTACCATTGATAAACATCTATCCAGTGCCTGACTCATAGGATGACCATTGGCGACCCACCATGAAGGATAACATCCTGGTTATCATTTTCATGGAGGTTTTCTTGGCAGGATTAATGCAGTGGTTTGCCATTGCCTTCTGCATGAGGCGAACCTACAGGCAATTCAGAATGGCCAATTAACCTACTGTGCATGTCTTTGGATTGTGGGAGGAAACCAGAGCACCCGGAGGAAACCCACATAAGCACAGGGAGAACATGCAAACTCCACACAGAAACACCCAGGCCAGGAATCGAACCCAGGCCTTCTTGTTGTGAGGCGGACGTGCTAACCACTACGCCACCATGCTGCCGTGATAAACATAACTACACAAAATACTCTAGATTTGTGTGATTAACCTGCGATGAGTAAGGAAGCTTCCATTGGCATGACCTGAGCCATCACATCCTGGTGTGGGGCAGGTTGGGCCCTCTGTCTTAAAGGACTTCCAGGAGAAAGGCGTGCCATTCAGCAGGCCCTCCTTCTGTCTGCGTGCTGCCAACGGACATCCATAGGCACTACGATGAGTGGCGTACTTCCCACTGATATGACCCAAACTATCACAGCCAGGCACAGGGCACCTGAAAGATGACATTTATATTAAAGAATAATTCAAAGATTTTTCATGAACAGCAGGTTGCATCTAACTGTATAGAGTAACAGGTAGTGTACTGATGTTTACACTGATTTTATTTTGTCAAAAAAGTTAATTTATAAACATCTACAATATACAATTAATACAATTAAAAAGTTATTAGCTTAAGTATCTTAACTTCACTGAGGCTCAGCACACTGATGGTGGCCCAGTGGTAAGGTGAAGCATTACCAAACCCAAGATTAGAGGTTCTAGCCCCAGTATGAACAGATTGTCACTGCTGTCCCACCAGTGCAGCTAACTGGTTTATCAAAGGCTGGCTGTGTCTCTCACTGTCTGTGGAGAGAGGCTGTAAAAGAACCATTGCTGACTTTCATCAAGAATAGGCTGCATAGCTGGTCAGTGTGTTTTTACCCTGCAATGGCCTGGCAAGCTGTCCAGGGTATATTCTGCCCATGCAAAGATTTGGCTGACATGGGCATCAGCCTCCCTTTGGCCCTAATTAGGATTAAGCGGTTCAGCAAATAAATAAATGGCAGATCACTGAGAGGTTTAATAAATATTATTTCATTATAGTGGAATCTGTGATGGAGTGGGATGTATTGAGCAGAAAGTTATCAGTCAGTTCTTAAAGTTGTTGTTTTGGAAGTAAAAAAATGAGCAAGCATCTCAGTGAATTTGAAGAGAGCCATGCTGTGATGGCTTAACAACTCTGCAGGTTTTGAGAAATGTTCCTGGTATGCAGTGCTATGTACCTACCATAAGTTCTTTCTGTTGACTCTGAGCGAGGGCAGAGTACACCCTGGACAGCTCGCCATGCCATTGCAACGCAGAAACACACTGACAGCTATTCATCTACTCTTGTCGAAAGTCAGCAATGGTTCTTTTACAGCCTCTCACCACAGACACTGAGGGACATGGTCGACCATTGATAACCCTATTAGCTGCACCGGAGGAGAGCAGTGACAACCGTTTTACAATGGGGCTTGAAACTCCAACCTTATGATCAGTAAACCAGCACCTTACCACCGGGCTACCACTGCCCTTGTTTAATAAAATGCAAAAATGACATTAAGGCGATATGATTATTTGTCATTAAAATCGCTCACTTAATCAACTCTGAATCTTCTTTGTCGTCCTTGGTGGGGGTTGTTTTCACTCCTCCTTTCTTTGCACGAGGACATCCAGACAAACTGTATAAACCATCTAGATGTTAATACCAAATTTACATTTTGCCTTAACTGGATTTATTTAAAAGCTGCTTGAAAGCTTCCTGCTGGCTGCACAGAGTATGAATGAAGATATTACATTACAGTATGAGAAACTAATGTGACAGCATATAATGCTTCTCATATTCAAAGTGACGTTTTCCTCAAGGCGTCTGTTTGAAATAGACTACTGTATTTGCTAGATCGCAGCGGATTCCTGACAGACTAATAAAAATTATGTACCTTCGGTGTGAAGCATAGTTTCCAGTGATGTGTCCTGATCCATCGCAGCCTGGAGTAGGACATCTGGAAATCACAGAATTAAAGGTTAATTCATTGAAAACATCCTTAACAGAGGGAAGCACTTAGTTACTGATCACCCATAGTCACCATTCATAAGTGTTAGGTAACACTCTTTTTTATTTCTCTTCTTTAAAGTCTTTTTTTGTTAAACAAAGCTCACATGTAATTATCTGAAAGACACTGCATCTGTACAGATGAACATTCTAATCAACCTCAGGCTATCCTGGTCTATCCTGTAAACTGCTCGTTGTGCTCTTTGAACTGACCAATTGAAGGTGGCAATAGCCAAATGGTTCGGGAAGTGGCTGTTTTGACTGAAAGGTTTGAGTCACAAACCAGGAGGAAAATGTGTGGAAGTGTGTGGGGGAAAGGGGGGTCAGTGGCACTTTCCCTTTCTCCACCTTCATGGCTGAAGTGCCCTTGAGCAAGGCACCTAACCCCCCAACTGCTCTCCGGGTGCCCTCAATGTGTGTGGCAGCCCACTGCTCCGAGTGGGTTTACATGTGTGTGCGCTCACTTTGGATGGGTTAAATGTAGAGGCAATACAGTGAGTCGTCGGCTTACGACCTATGCGAGTTACGTCTGATTGACTTTACGACCGCAAAAGTCATGAAGCATGATTCATGGCAGTGCAAGTGTTGCGTACGACAGTTGTTTGCACTGCCGGCAGCGCCAGAATCTTAAAAGGCCAAGCAGGAGATGATGCAGCTTCACTTTCTAACTGCTCAGAGCTCAGAGAAAATCTATTCATCTACTTTCAATGCTACGTCACTGTGGAGCGAAGCAGAGAGCCAATCCTTTCTGTGTGCGGGCGGGTCCGATACCATGAAACGCTAATTTTATTGGACTCACACGCTGCAGTGTTTATGTGACAGGAAGCGCGTCCCAAGTTTTGGCAATCAGCTGGCCTGCGGGTTGAAGTATTTCCATGTCTGTCCATTTGTATTTGCTTGTCAGCTATGCTTGGCTTCGTGGAAATGAGCTGATCAAAAATGAGGGAAATTTATCTCTTTACTCAAAAACAACACGCACAGTCTGTGGCTGTTGTTATAATCGAATAAAATTACAGTTTGAAGGTATCGGACTCGCCCACACACTGGAGTACAGAAAGGATTGGCTCTCCGCTGCGCGCCACAGTGACGTGGAATTGAAAATAGATGTATAGATTTAAATGCGCGAGATTTATTCATCTGTTTTTGTTTGGCATGAGTGTATTTGGATGGAAAGTCGACATACGACCAGATCGCTTTACAACCGGTCTGCCGGAACCAAAAGCAGTCGTAAGTCGACGACTGTATGTAATTCCCCTTGTGGGATTAATACAGTCATTTATTCATTCACTCATTTTCTGAACCACTTTATCCTAATTAGGGTCACAGGGAGGCTGGTGCCCAACTCAGCCAACTTTGGGCGAGGGCAGAGCACACCATAGAGAGCTTGCCGTGCCATAGCAGGGCAGAAACATGCTGATGGCTATGCAGCCTACTCTCGACAAAAGTCAGCGATGGTTCTTTTAAATGCCTCACACCATAGACCCAGTTAGCTGTACTTGGGGTGACAGCAGTGACAACCGTGGACAGTGGGGCTTGAACCTCCAACCTTGAGCTCGGTAATCCAACACCTTACTACCAGCCCACCACTGCCCAGGATTAATAGAGTATAGCCAAATAAAATTAAAAAGCAAAGTACTGTAATTCTGTATTGTGTTACTACAATGACTGTGCATAAAACCCCTAAAGGTTTTAAAATAAAGCAGAAAATTATTGAACAACGCACTCGTTTGGTTTTTTGTTGTCAGGGCACAAAAGCACGGTGCCGTAATTCTTAGCTTGTATTAAAGGGAGAATTAAGGAGAAACAGTAGTATAAGGTATAGCTAAGCAGTAAAAGCATTGTAGCAAGGACTGATTAGAGGGAAGATCAGCACACACATACTTGAGTTCCCCAGCGTGGGCAGCCATGAGGGTCCGAAGACTTTTATCAGCAAGAGGACACCCAGAGAGACTGGAAAATTTAAGCAGAGCAGAAGAAGACAGACAAGAGAAAAGAGAATTTAAAGTGGAGGCTAGAAAAGGATGACTGCTCCTGTATGGTTCATATAATTCTGAGAGTTTGTTTCTGCTCTGGCCCAACAGTGATCATGATGGATGTTGATGTTAGGTATAGCATTAGTGAAGTAGTAATAGTCAGAATAAATGGAAAAATGCATGCTAATAATGTATTTATTTATGCCGCTGACAAGTGCCACAGACAGAGATGAAAGAGGTTTAGTACAGTGTTAGGTCGAGAGAGAAAGGCATGCTTTCCTGGGAATAGGCATAGGATTAATAAGCACCAAAGCTACTATGTAGCTTGGATTATACCTGCGGTGAGATGCATAGTTTCCTGTTATATGACCACTGCCATCACATCCAGGGGTGGGACATCTAGACAAAGTGTAACTTGGTGTTATGGTTCAGTAATATATGTTAATGCCTAGTTAACTATTTCAGACATATCCTACTGTACTTTAACTTCGCTTACAGCAGAAGTTCTTTCTTGGTGTCCTTGGATGGGAGCTTAACTTTAAAGCTGGAAGTGGTGACCTCACCAGGGTACTTCCTGTCCTCTAGACCCTCCTGTGTTACATCATCATCTTCTCCATCAGAAGACGCATATGACTGAGTGGTATAATCCACCTGTATGTCAAAACATGAGGTACAGTGAATGAAATACTAGAAAATGCCTAAAGTTTGACCAGTAGGACCAACCCTTTATAAACTATACAATACAGTGGTACCCTACCTTACAAAATTAATCCGTTCCAGAAGTGGTTTCGTAACCTGATTTTTTTCATAAGTTGAGCCGCTAAGGCCTCCTTCGGCCGCAATATCGTATTGATGGTAGACGGGTTTCGGCCATATTCCTTTGCGATATCACTTAACCGCATGCCACAAGCCTGCTTCTTCTTTTCACTCGCACCGGGAATCACTTTCACCGGGAATCACACGCGGTGTGTGTGTGTGTGTGTGTGTGCGCACGTGTATGTGTGTGTATGTGTGTGTGTGTGTGTGTGTGTGTGTGTGTGTGTGTGTGTGTGTGTGTGCGCACGCGCGCGTGTGTGTACGCATGTGTGTGTGCGCGCGCATGTGTGCGTGCGCGTGTTGACCATGTCTTCTTAGCAGAGTTATGATCTTGCAAATGTTTATGTAAGGTTAAAAGCCTGAGCCAAAAAATAAAGTTGCAATGAGCACACTAGGAAACCTCATGAAACAACAGTAAGTAACTCTGTCCTTTACGTGTGTCAGAACTCCGTGACGAACAATGGGTCGAAGGCACACAAAAAGTATCATGGGTATTATGGAGAGGCAGCGCCATAATAGCCAATGGGAGGGAGCTGCATCTCTGTGACGAACAATAGGTTGAAGGCACACGTAAAAAAGCATCATGGGTATTATGGAGATGCAGCTCCCTCCTAGCCAATGGGAGGCCAGCGGGGTGAGGTGTTGGGAGATAGCTAATGGGAGAGCAAATCGCATATTGTTTGAATTTTTTAAATGGCACGTTTCGTAACGTGAATTTTTTTCGTATCCAGAGAGAGAAATTTTAGGTAAATGCATTTCATAACTTAGATTTTTCGTTTGTTGGGTCTTTCGTAAGTTGAGGTACCACTGTATTTGGTAAATAGCATCTTTTATTATTAAAGGAGAAGGCAGCACAGTTAATATCAATCAAAACTCCATATTAAAATCTGTCCGTGGGCAAATCTTAGATCGATGGCTGCTTTTGTAATAAGTTTGTGGGAGGCTATTTGAAAACTAAATCTCAGAATGATGTCATCAAGGCCCAATTTAAGATGGGACGAGTGCATTCTGAAACTCAAACAACTGCTAATAAAAGAGTTAAAACAGAAGCTGTATTGTTAAGATTTTGCACAGAAAAATAAATTAATACAGAGATATAAATGAGAATATACTTTTAACAAGTACTGTCTTGTCTTTTAGTAGGTAATAGTTAATAGAAGAACAACCACCTCATCAGGCTCCTCCTCCTTCTGTCTAGCTGTCTTGGTATAGTCTATTGGCCCCTCCCATTCTTCTATCTTGTAAGTGTGGCCAGAGTGAGGCGAGGTAATTCCGTGTTGTTGTGAGGAGGATGACGATGAGGAAGAAGGGTCAGGTGACCTCACGCCCTCTCTTTTGGGTTTCTTCATGCTGAGATCCAGGGTTCCATTTTCATCAACCTCAATATCCATATCCTGCAGATAAAAAAAATAAAACCTTTGAGAATGACTGTGCATAACATTTTATGCAATGTTTGTCCCTACAGAAGTGCGTCTCCGTACTTTGCTGGTTTGGTCCTGATGTTTGGTGCTAAGGTTCTCTGGTCTTTCCCAGCAGCGTGTGGACAGATTAAGGATGGCAGTGGCAGCCATGTGTGCAGCCTCAGCATCGTGGGTATAATCATAACCACTGGAGGTCGAGGAAGAGCTGCTCTTTGTGTAGCCTCCTGACACGTTCTGATTCGGGGAGGAAGCTTTAGGAAATTGTTTGGCTGTTAATCAAGACAGTGACATGCATGAACATAAAAACCTACTCTGAACAAACAACATGATTGGTTGATATTGGCTTTTATGAAATTTCGAGAGGAATGTTTCAGTTAACATGGCTAAAGTAATATGATAAACTTACATTTGAAGGCTTTAGGTGAGGTTTCACTGGCGGGCAACTTTGGGGCAAGCATGCGCTTCCCAAATACCTGCACATCAAAGCTTGCATAGTCAAAAGACACCTTGGAGTATTTCTCTAGCTCCTTTGCCAGGTTGGCTCGTGGAGTGGCTGGTCCCACATTAGGCCTGTAGCTACCATACTGCGGAATCTCCAACTGCTTCACAAAACACATGGGCCTATAGGAGAGATGGTCAAAACAATTGTAAACAAATCGATAGAGACTCATCTTTGTATGGAACGCTGAAAACATTCAAAGTAGACACTTCACCTGAGTACTCTGTCAGAGTTTGAACCACTAACAGCTTGCTCACTGACTGAAGCCTGGGTTTGAGATGGCTTCTCGTAACTCTTTGAATGTTTCCCTGCAGCAGCAATCGGACAACCAGATAAACTAAAAAGGGAAAACATGAATATAAACAGCCCTGCGATGGCCTGGTGAGCTGTCTAGGGTGTACCCCGCCTTTGCGTGGAGTTGGCTGAGATTGACGCCAGCCTCCCCGTGACCAAAATTAGGATAAAGCAATTCAGAAAATGAATGAATGAATGAATGTAAATAATACTGTTACTTAGGATTGTTCCCGATTTACCAACAATATTGATTGACATTTTGAGGGACTATACCTGCGATGTGTGTTGCGGTTGCTGTTGACATGGCCTTGACCATTGCACCCAGGTGTTGGACATTTCAGCACATTCTCATGCATGGCCAAGACTAAGCACATGTAACGGTCAGTACAGAAAAGATTCAACAATATAGTATAAGGTACATTTACATAACAGCATGAATGTTTGTTAGTGTACTCACTTTCAGGTGGTACCCTGTCCTTATGTGGGCACCCAGAAAGGCTTCGGTGGTGAGGGTACAGTCCAGTTACATGACCTGTCCCATCACATCCTGGTGTTGGACACTTTACTTCTTTCTTATCTGATCTGGATCCTTCTATGATAAAAAATAGAGCAAGAAGGACAGAGCAGAACAAAACATCAAGGTCTCTTGTTCTATTTAAAATAATTATTTAAAAGCATTGGGGTCAAATACAACAGTTTTAGCTCCAAGACTTGAAAATGCTAAAGATGTCTCTGAAATATTTCAACATTCATTGTAGAATGACTCTTGAGGTTTTCCTCAAGCTCCCACAGACAGTTAAAGTCTCTTAACTGCAAATCTACAATTGCTCTTAATAAATTAAAGTATTTAAGACTGGTGTCCTGGACATTTAAAAGTAAAGTGTGTAGAACTTAGCAGTATCTTGTGTCAACTAGTGATGAGGCTCCAGACTGCAACCCTTGAAAGCCTGTATGGCCGCATGATGGCCTCCATGAGAGGAGAAATAAACAACTTATTCTTAGGTTAAGAAAAATCTTTTTATCATTCATTCATTCATTTTCTGAACCACTTTATCCTAATTAGGGTCGTGGGGTTGCTGGCGCCTATCTTAGTCGATTATGGGTGAGGGCAAAGTACACGATGGACAGCTGGGCAGAAACACTGACAGCTTTGCAGCTACTATTCACGAAATTCAGCAATTGATCTTTTACATGAACCTCATACCATAGACAGTAGCGGTGTCAAAGGCCAAACAGAGGGTGTATGATGACTTGTATGCTAGGCTGGACAGTAAGGCGGGAGAAAACGATTTATACAGATTGGCACAGCAGAGAGAGATGGGAAGGCTGTTCAGCAAGTTAGAGTGATAAAGGACAGAGAGGGAAATGTATTGACTGATGACAGAAGTGTGCTGGGAAGATGGAAAGAGTACTTTGAAGAGCTGATGAATGAGGAAAATGAGAGAGAAAAAAGAGTAGAAGAGGTGACTGTTGAGGACCAAGAAGTAGCAAAGATTAGTAAGGGTGAAATGAGTAGGGCACTGAAGAGGATGAAGAGTGGAAAGGCAGTTGGTCCTGATGACATACCGGTGGAGGTATGGAAGTGTCTAGGCGAGGTAGCAGTAGATTTTCTGACAAGAATATTCAACAAGATCTAAGAGAGTGAGCAGATGCCAGAGGAATGGAGGAGAAGTGTGCTTGTGCCCATTTTTAAGAACAAGGGAGACGTGCAGAGTTGTGGCAACTACAGAAGGATAAAGTTGATGAGCCATATGATGAAGTTATGGGAAATAATAGTGGAAGCTAGACTAAGGGCAGAGGTCAGCATTTGTGAACAACAGTTTGGTTTCATGCCAAGAAAGCGCACCACAGATGCAGTGTTTGCCTTGAGGATGTTAATAGAGAAGTGAGCACAGAGAAGGTCAGAGGGAGCTGCATTGTGCCTTTTTGGATCTGGAGAAAGCATATGACAGGGTGCCGAGAGAGGAACTGTGGTATTACATGAGGAAGTCTGGAGTGGCAGAGAAGTATGTTAGAGTGCTGCAGGACATGTATGAGAGATGTAAGACAGTGGTGAGGTGTGTTGTCGGTGTGACAGAAGAGTTCAAGGTGGAGGAGGGACTGCATTAAGGGTCAGCTCTGAGCCCCTTCTTGTTTGCTATGGTGATGGACAGGCTGACAGACGAAGTTAGATAAGAATCTCCATGGACTATGATGTTTGCAGATGACATTGTGATGTATAGTGAGAGCAGAGAACAAGTGCAGGAAAATTTAGAGAGGTGGGGGTATGCCCTGGAAAGGAGAGGAATGAAGTTTAGCCGCAGTAAAACAGAATACATATGTGTGAAGGACAAGGACCCAAGAGGAACGGTGAGGTTACAGGGAGCAGAGATAAGGAAGGTGGAGGATTGTAAGTACTTAGGCTCAACAGTCAAGAGCAATGCAGAGTGTGGAAAAGAGGTGAAGAAGCGTGTGCAGACAGGTTGGAATGGTTGGAGAAAAGTGTCCGGTGTGATGTGTGATAGGAGAGTATCGGCAAGAATGAAAGGAAAAGTGTACAAGACGGTGTTGAGGTCAGTGATATTGTATGGTTTAGAAACAGTGGCACTGAGGAAAAGACAGGAGGCAGAGCTAGAGGTAGCAGAGATGAAAATGTTGAGGTTCTCTTTGGAAGTAATGAGGATGGATAGGATCAGAAATGAGTACATCAGAGGGACAGCACATGTAAGAGGTTTTGGAGACAAAGTCAGAGAGGCTAGATTGAGATGGTTTGGACATGTACAGAGGAGGGATAGTGAGTATATTGGCAGTAAGATGCTGAGGTTGGAACTACCAGGCAGAAGGCCTAGAGGAAGACCAAAGAAAAGATTTATGGATGTGGTGAAGGAGGACATGAAGGCAGATGGTGTGGTGAGATGGAGGCAGATGATTCGCTGTGGCGAAAATTTTCCCTGAAGGGAAAAGCCGAATGGAAAAGAAGTAGATCAATGAAAACTTATTTACTAATGATGTCCTTAATTTTTTGTCAATTTGCATTCTCCAAAATATTGTACACTGTACCTTCAAGAGATTAAATTTTCAGTGTACCCTAAAATACATGCTCTGTAATATATCACTAATGGGGTACGTACTGTCCTTATAAAAATTGAATTTTTTCTTACCTTCTATTATGGCCTATTTTGCCAATTCTCACTCTGGCTATGATGTTCCTTGTTATATAACTTCCATCGAGTGAAAGATGAAGAGTAGTGAAACGGGCTCGAGTGATATCGCAAAGGAATATGGCCAAACCCGTCTACCATCGGTAAAATATTGAAGCAGAAGGAGGTCTGAAAAGGTATGCTTTTATAATTTTTAAAGGGTTTACGGGTAGTATTGGGAGCCTTGGAACGAATTACGCATTTTACAATGTAAAATGCTGTTCAATTTACAAAAAATGCAGGTTACAAAAAAGGCTCTGGAACGGATTAATTTTGTAAAGTGAGGTATCACTGTACACAGAATTGGATAGCACTGGTATGATTGGTCAGGAGCAGTGGTGGCCAGTGGTACAGTGCTGGATTACTGATCCCAAGGATGGGGGTTCAAGCCCTGCTATCACCGGGTTGTCACTGCTGTCCCCCCAATGCAGCTAACTGGGTTATCAAAGGCCGGCCTTGTCCCTCACTGTCTGTGGTGTTCAGACGCATGTATAAGAACCATTGTTGACTTTCCTCAAGAGTAGTTGCATAGCGGTCAGTGTATTTCTGCCCTGCGATGGCCTGGCAATGTCCAGGATACAGGGTGTACTCTGCCCTCTCCCAGAGTCAGCTGAGATGGGCACCAGACTAACTGCAACCCTAATTAGGATTTAAGTGATTCTGAAAATGGATAGATGGATGTTCTGACTGACAGAGTTGTTGAGTAATGTCATACATCGGACTCAAGACAGAATGGTCAATTTAGCTCTTTTGGATTCCTAGCCTCCGCCCTGCGATGGCCTGGCAAGTTTTCCAGGGTGTACTCTGCCCTTGACCGGAGTCGGCTGGGATGGGCGCCAGCCTTCCCTCGACATCTAATTAGGATTAAGCGGTTACAGAAAATGAATGGAACTAGATTCCCAGCCACAGATAAAAATCTTGATGTGTGATGACTGTACCTTTACCATAGTATCCCCTACGGGGTGTGTTTTCAGCCATCTTGATGCTTCTCTCATCTGCACTGTGGTAGTTCTGCTGCTCCGGAGAGCGACTCTCTTCTGAACTGCGTGCTGTCTGCTCAGCCTTCAGAGCGATAGCCTGCTCAAGAAGGCCCAGATTGCCCCGTGTCATATCATAGGTCTCAGACTCATCTGTCACCTCTGACCTGTGAGATGCACTGTCCATTTCCTCATCTTCTGCTTCATCCACCTCTTCCTCTCCTTCATCCTCCCCATCATCCTCTTCCTCCTCCTCTATCTCGTCTTCATCGTCGGATTGCAGCTCTATGACAACCGTGGGTGAAGCTTTGTTAGATGCATCATCTCGCTCCTCTTCATCATCTTCCTCCTCTTCCTCTGCTTCCTCATCCTCACTTAATTGAGTGTCTGCTTTCTCACCACAATTCATCATGGCATCTGGTTCTGATACCTGAGCTGAGAAGCTGGTGGGTGCAATGCTGGGGGAGTGTCTGCTCTCTATCTGTTCCTGCTCCTCTTCCTCCTCCCCTTCTGTTTCATCAAGATCATCTTCCTGATCATTCGATTTCTCTTCAGTTTCTTTAGCCTGTATTTTGTTGAAGTCGCCACTGAAGTATTGGTGGTCTGAGTTGTTCTTCTGAGTTGAGCACTGGCTCTCGTGTTCCTCATTATGTTCTTCTATTTCTTCCTCTTCTTCGCCATCTTCTTCCGATGTCTGCACAGGGTCATCAGTTGCTTTGAGCTGATGAGTCATTCTTTCTTCTTCCGTCATCTCTTCTACTCCATCTCCTTCGTCTTCCTCTCCTGCCTGTATCTCTGCAGCAACTTGAAGTCCCACCTCGCTTTCTGTCTCTACAGTTACTTGTTGGATGGGAGTCGTTTCTGGCTCAATGTGTTCTTTTTTAGAATCTCCTTCAGGGGCTGGAACAGAAATGTTTTGAACTGCTATGGATTTATCTTCAGGTTCCTCTTGGGTAATTTCTTCTGTAGAAACAAGTTAAGGATTAAAATAGAAAGACTGAGGGAATAATAATAACACTATTATTAACTAATTGTCGAAAATTAATAATCTTATTTCCTACCTATCAATGGCTCTGATGTGTGGTCCTTCTTCTTAGACTCTTCCTCTTTCTCTGTTGTGTCTTCATCGGACTCTATTATCTCATCCTTTGGTTCAGTTTCACTGTTTGTATCACTATCTGCATTGAACCCATCGTCCATTGCCAGCTTCAGGGGATTGGACCTCTTCTTAGAGACTGACTGGTTTTCTTCAGCTTCTTGGAGTTTTCTTTTTTTTGCTAATGGACAACCCAATGCACTGTGGGATGAATGAAAAAAATTAGTATGCTCATATGTAATATGGCATCGTTAATGGTAGCTTAACATTCCATTTAATGGTACCTTCTGTGTCGAGCATATTTTCCACTGACATGACCTAAACCATCACATCCTGGAGTTGGACAACTATAAATATAGAAAAGTGTGTTTGTTTCTTTAATGGTTCTTCTATTATCGAATGCCAAAGATATTGATTAATATGAAAACTGCAAATAATAAAATAAACCCACACCTGTATTCTTGTCCCACAAGCTCAAGAGGAACTAGGATAGTAAGGGGAATAGTTTAAACAAAAATATTAGCATACCTTACACAATGTAGTAGCTTGTAGGTTTCATTCATATAAACAGGCAGAACAGTCTGCAGCTATATATGAGTTTGGTTTTCCTGTTACATATGATGAATGATCCTCACCTCTGATCCCTTTCGAGCGGGTCCGTGTCCTTTTCTCCTCTGTGTCTTGGCTCATCTGTAGTACATGATAACATAACCACATTGCACTTAAAACGTGAGATTATTTTTATAAATTATTTTTTATAGATTATTTTTTTGCTCTATTTACACTGTTTCACTGTCTCATTCTATGTGCCCCTGGTTTGTACGTCACAGCCCTTAAAACAAATAGTTTTAAGACATGATCTCTATGGCAGTGATGGCCAAGTGGTATAGGTGCTGGATCACTGATCCTAAGGTTGGGGGTTCAAGCCCCACTTACCACAGGTTGTCACCCCCCCCCCAGTGCAGCTAACTGGCTTATCAAAGGCCGGCCATGTCTCTCACTGTCTATTGTGTGAGATTCATATAAAAGAACCATTGCTGACTTTCGACAAGAGTAGCTGCAAAGCTGTCAGTGTGTTTCCACCCTGCGATAGCCTGTCGAGCTGTTCAGGGTGTACTCTGCCCTCGCCCGGAGTTAGCTGGGATGGGCGCCAGCCTCCTCACCATCCTAATTAGGATTAAGCGCTT
The DNA here is from genome assembly GCA_024760905.1 of Plotosus lineatus. Classification (NCBI taxonomy): domain Eukaryota; kingdom Metazoa; phylum Chordata; class Actinopteri; order Siluriformes; family Plotosidae; genus Plotosus; species Plotosus lineatus. The sequence continues at coordinate 38,934,533 of CM045738.1, read as the reverse complement.
ACAGAAAATGAACTGAACAGGATCTCTATTTTGTTTCCTTCAGTGACATATCTAATGCCCGCTGAGCATTCATTCTTCAATTCATTTTCCGAGCCGCCTACTTCTAATTAGGGTCACGGGGAGGCTGGCACCCATCTCAGCCAACTCTGGGTTAGGGCAGAGTACACCCTGGACAGCTCACCAGGCCATTGCACTGTCTGTTCAGCAGTGAGATGCTAAAGTAAGTAGAGTGACTCTGTAAATACTTTAAACTCTGTGAAACAGAAAAAAAAAAAAAATCAATAGTATACTTCCAATGGGTTCCTTTGAGATGCATGACATGACCCAGTGAGAGGATTATGGGGAGGATGTGGGGGAGAAAGTACAAGAAGAAGAAATACTCAGTAATACAAGAGAATCAGTGAAGTGGAAGAAAAAGAGCAAAGCCGAATGATAATTTGAAATCGAGAGAAGAGGGATAAATCAATATGGGTTAGAAAAGATTCGGTTACAATGAGGTTGTAGCACTTTATACTGAAGAAGAGCTCAAAATTATTCACTGCATGCATGATGTGTCTCATTCTAAGAGCTAAAAAAGAAACAGCTCTATACTGGCAGAATGTACACACCTTCACACCTAAATGAAAATGAATTATATAAATACAGTAGTTAAGTATCTTTTAAAAATATACAGTGAAAATTTCTGAACTTACTTTGTTTCTTTTGCTCCTCTTGCTCTCCCAGCTGCTGATCCGGTCCCCTTTTGTCCACCTCTGACTCACCAGCTGCCCATGGAACTCATTCTCTAAAGAACAAACATCATATAAAAGATGTTAGGGCAAATGGAATGCGATTGTCCCAACCAAGTACAAAGTACAATATGGTTTATACAGAAAAATACACTGTATACGGCACAGTGTTTTATATTACTGGAATATGTGGTGGTGGTGGTGGTGATGGAGGTTATTTATTCATTCATTCATTGTCTGAACCGCTTAAACCTAATTTGGGTTGCGGGGAGGCTGGTGCCCATCTCAGCCGACTCCGGGCGAGGGTGGTGTACACTCCGGACAGCTTACTAGGCTATCGCAGGATGTGATGGAGGTTATATTTTACTCTGTAAATGCATAAAATGTAATGTGAACCCTATTGCTATTTCCAGAGAAACTATCACATGCTTATCAATAAAAAGTAAGAGAATCAAGTGGGAAGAACTTTGCTAAATATTTTTTGAGTAGTCATATACTGTGAGATTCTCCAGTAAATATGGACATGGAAATATGTGTACATTTGTGACGAGATTCAATTATTTCCCACAGTGGAAAGCCCCTGAAGGCCAGGATTGTTGGTGGAGAGTGCAAACCACCGATGCGTTCCCAGACCAGCTGAGAGACATTATCCCTCCAGCGTGTTCTGGGTCAACCCCGGGGTCTCTTCCAGTCAGATATGCTCGAAATACCACACCAGGGAGGCGTTCAAGAGCCATTCTAACCAGATGCCCGAGCCACCATAACTGGCTTCTTTCAACGCGGAGGAGCAGCGGTTCTACAGAGAGATCCTCCCGGATGGCTGAGCTTCTCACCCTGTATCTAAGAGAGAGCCCCATCATTCAGAGAAGGAAGCTATCATCCTATCTCATGATGTCAAATTTTTATTAAAAGATACTGAATGCAGAATTTGATCTGGATCATCACCAAAATCTAATGGGGTGTTATTTGGATCATATGGCATCCCGACTAAAGTCATAACCTTTTGTGTAAAGTCGTTGTCAAACAAACAACCACACAGAAAACTAAACAAATTCTGATAAAACATAATCCCCTGGTTGAGGTATAAATCACATGTAAGAGTTTCTATATGGTAAAAAAAAAGTTGTAAAAATCTAGAGAATTCATGTTTTGTTTCATAGATTAATGCATATTTGTTTTTATATATTAACAGTAGCAGTGGGGGCAGTAGTGGCCTGGTGTTAAAGTGCTGGATTACTGATCCCAAGGTCAGGGTACAAAACCCACTGTCAACGGGTCGTTAATGCTGTCACCCTGGTGCAACTGGGTTATCAAAGGCTGGCCATGTCTGTCATTCTTTTTGGTGAGAAGCATGTAAAAGAACCATTGCTGATTTGTCAAGTGTAGCTGCATAGCCATCAGCGTGTTTCTGCTCTGCGATGGCATGGCGAGCCTGGTGAGGGCGTACTCTGCCCTTGGCCAGAGTCGGCTGAGATGGGCACCAACCTCCCCACAACCCTAATTAGGATAAAGTGGTCCAAAAAGAAAAAAAAAATGAATGAATAAATAATAAATAATAACAGTGGTAAAAGTAAACTACAAAGTGAAAGATAAGATTAACTACCTGCAGAAACTGATACGTTTCTTAAGCAGATGTATAAATTCATAAAAATTGTCATTTGATCTGTGTAAGCCAACATTCAGTCAACTCCTAAATCAATGTCACATTCAGTCAACCCCTAAATCTTCTTCTTCTTTTCCTTTCAGCTTCAGGGGTCGCCACAGCAAATCATCCGCCTCCATCTCACCCGGTCCTCTGCATCTTCTTCTCTTACTCCAACGACCTTCATGTCTTCCTTCACCACATCCATAAATCTCTTCTTTGGTCTTCCTCTAGGCCTTCTGCCTGGTAGTTCCAATGGCATCCTACTGCCAATATACTCACTATCCCTCCTCTGTACATGTCCAAACCATCTCAATCAGCCTCTCTGACTTTGTCTCCAAAACATCTTACATGGGTTGTCCCTCTGACGTACTTATTTCTGATCCTATCCATCCTCGTTACTCCCAGAGAACCTCAACATTTTCATCGCTGCTACCTCCAGCTCTGCCTCCTGTCTTTTCCTCAGCGCCACTGTTTCTAAACCATACAACATCGCTGGCCTCAACACCGTCTTGTACACTTTTCCTTTCATTCTTGCTGATACTCTCCTATCGCACATCACACCGGACACTTTTCTCCAACCATTCCAACCTGCCTGCACACGCTTCTTCACCTCTTTTACACTCTCCATTGCTCTGTATTGTTGAGCCTAAGTACTGTACTTAAAATCCTCCACCTTCGTTATCTTTGCTCCCTGTAACATCACCGTTCCTCCTGGGTCCTTCTCATTCACACACATGTATTCTGATTTAGTGAGGCTAACCTTCATGCCTCGCTTTTCCAGGGCATACCTCCACTGCTCTAGATCTTCCTCCACTTATCTGCTCTCACTACAGATCACAATGTCATCTGCAAACATCATAGTCCATGAAGATTCTTGCCTAACCTCATCCGTCAGCCTGTCCATCACCATCGCAAACAAGAAAGGGCTCAGAGCTGATCCTTGATGCAGTCCCACCTCCACCTTGAAAATCTACTGCTACCTCTCCTAGACACTTTCATACCTCCACAGGTATATCATCAGAACCAACTGCCTTTCCATTTTTCATCCTCTTCAGTGCCCGTGTCTCCCTATACTCCTGTTTATGCTCTTCGGTCCTCTCAATGTCCCACTTCTTCCTAGCTAACCTCTTCCTTTGTACACACTCCTGCACTTCCTCATTCCACCACCAAGTCTCCTTATCTACTTTCCTTCCAGAGGACATACTAAGTACTCTCCTACCTGTCTCCCTGATCACATTTGCTGTAGTTGTCCAGTCATCTGGAAGTACTTATTGACCACCCAAAGCCTGTTTCAACTCCTCCTTGAAGACAATACAACACTCTTCCTTTTTCAGCTTCCACCACTTTGTCTTCTGCGCTGCCTTTGCCTTCTTCACCTTCCTCGTCATCCTGCACACCACCATCCTAAGCTGTTTGGAAACATTCTCACCCACTACTTTGCAGTCACTGACTTTCAAATTACATCACCTACACAAGATGTAGTCTACCTGTGTGCTCCTACCTCCGCTTTCATAAGTCACCCTATGCTCCTGTTTCTTCTTGAGGAAAGTATTCACCACAGCCATTTCCAGCCTTTTTGCAAAATCAATCAACATCTGTCCTTCTGTGTTCCTTTCCTGGATGCCAAACCTGCCCATCACTTCCTCGTCTCCTCTGTTGCCTGCACCAACATGTCCATTGAAGTCTGCACCAATGACCACTCTTTCACCTCTGGGGGTACTCTGCATCACTTCATCTAACTCACTCCAGAATCCCTCCTTCTCTTCTAGCTCACTTCCTGCCTGTGAAGCATAAGCACTAACAACATTGAACATCACACCTTCAATTTCTAACTTGAGACTCATCACTCTGTCTGACACTCTTTTCACTTCTAGAACATTCCTGACAATTCCCTCCTTCAAGATGACTCCTACTCCATTTCTCTTCCCATCCACACCATGATAAAACAGCTTAAACCCTGCTCCTAGCTTTTAGCTTTGCTACCTTTCCACCTGGTCTCCTGAACACACAGTATGTCCACCTTCCTCCTCTGCATCATGTCAGCCAGATCTCTCTCTTTTCCTTGCATAGTTCCAACATTCAAAGTCCCTACTCTCAGTCCTAGACTCCTGCTTTTACTCTTCTCTCTCTGCCTACGGACACGCCTCCCGCCTATCCTTCGACCAACAGTAGTCCAATTTCCATCAGCACCCTGTTGGTTAACAGCACTGATGGCGGTCGTTGTTAACCTGGGCCTCGACAGATCCGGTATGGAGGTAATATTTGTGATTTGCATGACGAAGTTTGGATTGGTTGTCGGATGCCCTTCCTGACACAACCCTCTGCATTTTTCCGGGCTTGGGACTGGCGTAAGGGGGAGAGAGACACTGGTTAGTGCCCCCCCTCACCGCTGCATTAGTCAACTCCTAAATCAATGTCAAAATTAGAACTAAGAATCCAATTAAATTCCACACAATTTCAGTGTCATTTACTTGTTATATGGATTAATATGTTTTAATTGAATCGCACACTCTAACCGGGTCTCAGATGGCATAATGAACAAGATTACATACCAAACTTCTTAACCGTTATGTTTTAGGTCGATTTTTGAAAAGTATTAATCAATCATCAGAAAGGGGAAAAGTTAATAATCACATGACGTGGAGTAAAAAACAAACAAACCCCAGCAACATCTGCAAAGTTACTTTTTTCATATTTCATAGTCTACACTTACGGATATTAGAAAAGGCATCTTTATTAAAGTAGTACATTTGAGCCACAGTTCATGACTTTTCCGGGTTGCCACTGGGAAGGGCGTGACCTCTGCGGGAGGTGAAACACGAAGTGCACGCGCATTTCTGAATGGAACGGGTTCTGTGTTGTGAATGAACAGAGCAGGCGAGCGCGAGCCAGCTGTTCATTTGGCCATTATTACGTAGCACTCCGATTTGGTTTCTGCTGGCACCTGGTGCTCACATGAAGGAGGGTGGGGGGTGTCCCCAGAGAAATATGCCGACACACACACACACACACACACACAGTCCTTTAAAGTTTGAATAATTTCTCACGGCCCACGAGTCACCAAATATTATGTGTCTATAACTTTAAAATTATTTGTCAAAAACGTTTCACAACGTCCTACGAGAACAACTCCTGGCCACTTCAGACTTTAATGCAGAACATAACAAAATTCTGAGCAATAATTCGGTGGGGTTTTTTTTTCATGTTACATATCTCAACATAGAAGTGTATATTCTGGTGATGTTGTACACAGGCTTAACTGATAAAATGATCATCATGGTTTTTGCTTCCTGTAGTTACCTGGGAACCCATATCTTACAAACGTACCACAACTATGTATCATGAGATTCGCATCCAAAAGAGTTGGATAATAGACGCAACCCACACCTTTCAATTACTTCCATAATCCGAACAACAAAAACAAAACAATACAAAACTACAAGAAAACTAAGCCCATCAGGCCTACATCAAGCGTACATGTGTAGTGATAAGCAGGTATCCTGATGGAAACACTAACCTTATCATAATTACTTCATAACCTCAAAGACAGCGTTTTTGTTGCATCATATCACTGGTGTAGGCTGTAAATACCTTCATACCAAATATATTTATTTACAAGCACTTGAAATATATAAGAGAGACGCTCTAATAAATACCAAGTATGATATAATAATCAGTATCATATAATGATGATGTAGAAATGTGAAGTTAGTATCATATAAGATAAAAATACGTAAACTACGCAGCTAAAATGTAATGTAAACATTAGTGATTAAAAAACATTTAAGTCGGGAAAGTTCTGGCGAATTATAAAATTAGCCGGAAAAGACTCTAAACTTGGGCTGTTAATGTGTGGGTGCACTTGCATTTCTACATTCTGATATAAATAACATTATAGATATACAGTACAGGACAGTACATCTAAGTCCTTCGGCGCGAAACAAACTTCAGCGGGTTGCGCTGTCAGTGATGCATTAGAATTACAAAAAAAACAAATAAAAAAAAACCCAACAACAACAACAACTAGCATTGCTCACGTCATAGACCAATTCACTGACAGAATTTCAGGCCCATTTCTCTGAAAGTAGCACACAACAAACCAACAATCTGACATCTCATGCATAGCTTTAATAATCAAAACACGACATATGATATATAATCACACCTTTAATATGCATATAGAGCAGTGAAAGTTGGCATTATGACGTAGCCCGGTTTTTTATTTAACCCAAAAATATTACTGCACTTCAGCCTCCACCTTAAACAACATAAAATGGGGAATGAAAACGAGGTAGGAGAAAACCAGGTCGAAACATGTCTCTTTAAAAGATTACGGAGCCGGCGTCCATTAGGCGACAACAACCGAGCGCAGTGGATAGGAAGCCGATTAACCGACTGCCTGAAAACGCAAACATCTTTAAACCAACATCCATGAAGTGCATCTCGGTAGGATATTACCGTGAGCTCTGCCTTTCTTCCGACGATGAGAGATGCAAGCGGCCTTTTGCTCTTTGTAGCTATAACTTCAGTGTTGTTCCGCTTCGCCGTTTCATAAAAGCCTTTACCGTTATAAAGCGTAAATAATCTGACCGGGACTCGACACAAAGCTATTCGTTTTAGGCTTTTCGTTTTGTATATCCAATGTTTACGTCTGAATATTGTTACTTAGGCATCAAAACCATTTCCATAACGTGCATCGGCGACAATATTATGAACTTACCTTTTAGCTTACAGGCCCATTGTTCACCCCTCCTCTACCCACGGCTGTGACGTCATCATAGTAAAATGTACAATACAGGAGGGGGGTGGGCTCTATCATACCCCATACACGCATATATATACACACACACACACACACATCTTA
>CM045738.1:38854796-38917296 GCA_024760905.1 Plotosus lineatus | reverse complement strand
GTGCAGAAAGAAAGATTTAAAAATATGGGTCAATAAAATGCATGCAGTGGGAATGTAGCACGTGAGTATTAAAATAAATTTTGATCATCCGTAAGACTAACAGATGTCTTATTTATTATTCAGCTTACCAATTTGACACAAATGGGGATAGGGACAATTTTCATTGTCTCATATCCCCCAGTCTAACACACACACACACACACACACACACACACACACACACACACACACACACACACACACACACACACACACACACACACACACACACACACACACACACACACACACACACACACACACACACACACACACACACACACACACAAATCCATGCAAACTTACAGTTTGAAAAAAAAAAAAACTTCTCGACGACAACTTTGCCAAGATGATGATTTTTTTGCTAAGCCCTTTGAGCTGTTAAGCTCTGGGAAAATCAGCCTAGCAGATGTCGTAAAGTATAGGTTTTCTTGTCTCAGCGAGAGAATAAGACAAAAGTGTCTGAAGAAGCAGGGGACAAGCTCCTTTCAGGCTTTTCAGCCCCTCCTGCTTGCTCTCTTTGCACAAGACAATCTCCCTTCATCTCTTGCCTCTCTTCCACCTGCTCCTGGACCCCCCCAGTCCTCTTCACTAATTAAACACACTCACTTTCTGGACACAAGTCAAGGCTTGATTAGTCAATTTGCCCCACCCCCCCAATATGATGAATAATTTCACCCCATCCATAAGACACACGCCTTTCAACACTTACTCCATCTGCAGTAAGTCTCAGATACACAATTACGTAATCATGCATAGGAAGCCCCTTTAAATTTAATGATCCTAAAAGTGCTAATAGCATGTTCAGAGTGAGAAAGCAATCAATGAAACACTCAAATGCTCCCTGTAAGAGACCCTTTTTCTGAAATATCCATGTTAATCGAGGTGGCACCTGTGCCTCGGTGACGAGAAGGTCGCCATGATGCTAAAAACCATTGCTCCAAATGAAGGGCTAGTCAGCAAGTCCCTTTCCTCAGTCTATCCACAGGCCTGCGCTGCCCTTCCCCCACCTCTTTCAGCTTTATAGTAAAACTGTCTGGGCATCTGTATGCAAATAGTCCTAGTAGTATAGAAACTATACATTGGACTGTGTAGGGTTTCAACACACATCTGCTACACAGAGTAAATCAGCGCTATGTCCCAAAAATAAAAACCAGCAGCTGACTTGTTGCTGTGAAAATTCCCAGTCATACATGACGACCATCTGCACACTTTCCTTGAGTGATCATTCTTTAAAACAAACAAACAACAACAAAAAAAACCCAACAAAAATAAAACAACCCCCTTCCAAAAAAAAAAAAAAAAAACAAACAAAAAAACCCAATATTTATCAGTGTCTGTTCCCTCTGACAGCTACAAATAAAAACTGTAAGTCTAAACACAAACGACACGGTCTTAAAAAGTCTTTGTCTACAAACTAAACTTGCATTTGATGCTGTGACATTTCTCTATCCACCGAATGCCCGTCTCCGCTGGAATCTAATTGCACGCGTATTAATGCTGCGTGATGATATTTTACCTCAACAAAGACATCAAAGTGACAACAAAGAGTCCCATTGATATGCCCCCCCCCCCCTCACATTGATATGCCCCCCCCCACAAACTCTTATTCTTTTTACCAGGGTCTCTTTACAACAGAGCAAAGAAAGGCAGCATCACTTTGGGACAGCTTGACCGTACTGGTCACTGCTTGCCCTCTGACCTCAGAAGGTGTATAGTACACTCAGGACATGGCCTTCATGACCTCCTGTTTTTTCTTCTATAGATCAGGTGTTGGAAAAGCAATGAGCACAGAGGGAGATAAAAACTTTTAGTAAGAGGCATTTGGAATCAACACACGTGCCATTTCCCCGAGACTTAACTTTCAGTCAGTTGGCATGAATAATAATGCATTACTTTAATTTAAATGTGAACATTTAAGTCTATGGTCTACGGTAGTTTTGTGGCATCCTATAATGATTTATAATCAATAAACAAACAAAAATAAATAAATAAATAAACTTTTTTTCTTTTTAAATTTCGGATTTATTGGCTATAAATATCATGAAATCCAGCCAGAGAGACATCCATCTCAACACTGCTGTCTATTTACATTACCTGCTTCATCTTTATTACTGGATCAGTGAGTGTGTTTACACACATTTGCATACACTCCACTTGTTCATTTCGTCATGTTTGCTGGATAAGACAGATAAGACCACGGCAGCTGAAATCTGGCTCTGCACAGTACTGCCTGAGCTGAAAGAGTCAGAGGTGCCAATCTGTAGGAGAGACCACCCGAGGTAAACTCATTAAGGACCCAATAAAAACCTTCTGTCAGGATGACTAGAGATACTCTACCGACAAAGCACACGACAACAAGAGTGGCCAGAGGAGATACGTACTGGCAAACAAAAGAGGCCACTAATTAGCAGAGTACACCCCTGTCACGTACGCTTCTGAAACAGAGCATGAGGGACAGGGAAGAAAGAGAAAGATGAGGATGAGAAAGCAAACTGCCCTGGGCGTGTTCACAGGAGGGCGACCGAATGACTCCTGTCCAATAAAGTCAGTACAATAGAATCAATCGAATAGAATAGCATATCAGTATGACCACTGCACTTGGACAATGACACAAAGCAGTGTGTCAGGCAATTCAGCTCATTTTCTCCAGAGTGCAAAAAATATGGAAGTTTAAAGGTAAAATACTGTAAAGTTAATTTAGCTGATGTTTACTCATTTATTTATTTGTTTATTGCTTCATTCATTCATTTATACGAGTGACTACAAAAGTCAACAGTGCTTTATTTCATATTTTTCTGTGTCATCAATTTCTTATTAATTATAGAGGTGGAAATGAACAAACTATGTGCCGCTTTGGTAACCCTCACAGTAATGTATCACAGTCTTCCTCTTTCATCTTTTCATTTCGGCTGTTCTCTTCTTCTCAGGGGTCGCCACAGTGAATGATTCGCATATCCCATTTGGCATAGGTTTTTACTTCGGATGCCCTTCCTGACACAATCCTTTAAAAAGGACGGAAACACGCTTACGGCTATGCAGTTACTCTTGTCCAAAGACAGCAATGGTTCTTTTACATGAACCTCTTACCATAGACAGTGAGAGACATGGCCGGCCTTTGATATCCCAGTTCGCTGCTCTGGGGAGGCAGTGACAACTTTGTGGAGAGTGGGACTCAAACCCCCAACCCTAGGATCAGCAATCCTATGCCTTTTTACCACCGGGCCACCGCTGCCCACAGTAATGTACAGTATAAGGAGTGTATCAGTTAAATATGATAAATAATAACGTTCTATGAATTATCATGTGCATAGCAACCAATTGAAACTCCAATGTCATTTAAATAGGATAACAAGCAAGTTAGCATTTCCTGTTTCTATATAATGTGAAATCCAATCAGATGTTAAACAGGATGGTACTTCCATTTTATTAGTACCCCCACTTCGCCGGAGCACAGTAGACTCACGGAAGCAAAAATGTTGTCATCCGCAACCGTTCCGCGATTATTCCCTCACCTTCCATGTCATTCCGTAGTTATTCCTCAAGTCTTCCTCCACTTCTGTATGCTTCCGGCAGGCCAAAATATTCCGTGAACGTACTTTCGAACATGTTCAAAAGCACGTTCACGGAAAAAAAATTCCATGTTCTGTGGGGTCACTTTGGCGTACTTTGCCGTACCTGTTCCGCACATGATGTGAACATTCCGAGAGTAAGAATTTCCACTTTTCCATAGGATTTTCACCCATTTTCCGTATAAAAATGCCGAAGCTCTTCCGTAGACTGCGTTCCGCGCCTTTCCGCTACATGATCCTTGCATGCCATACTCAAGTGAAACGGGGGTATATAAAACAGGTTATCAATTATTCCCCCCCCCCCCCCCCCCCGTGCATCCAAATGGGATATCAAAGGCCGGCCATGTCTCTCACTGTCTATGGTGTGAGACATAAAAGAACCATTGCTGACTTTTGCCAAGAGTAGGCTGCATAGCCGTCAGCATGTTTCTGCCCTGCGATGGCCTGTCGAGAGCCCTTGCCCAGAGTCCTTGCAACCCTAATTAGGATGAATGGTTCAGAAAATGAATGAAGGATGAATGAATGTTAAAACATAAAATATAAGCAAAGCTGATTCATTCCCTCGTTTTCATTTTACATGCTTGAACCTAAAAAAAAAATCACCAATCATTTTGACCTACACCCTGACTTCACTTGATGACATTCTTAAAACAACTTTCAAGATTTTAAAATGTTCTAAGTGTCCTGCTCCGCACATGTCCTTCATTTTATTTTAGATTTTTTTGCTCGTATCACCTGTTATCTCATATCACCTCTCTTACCTTTTTACTTCCACAGTCCCATGTACTTACATATTTTCAGCAGTCTATACTACTTTACATGACTTCAAGTCAATCACACACTAATGCTAAAGATGCAGTTGTACTTTCCCACCAACATAGAACTTAATTTACAACATTCTTTGATTGTAATTGTCTTCTTCAGTTGAAGATGTACAGTCTTATCTGCAAATAACCAGCATAGCTGCAGGTCGTCATGTTACCGAAGCACACTGATTCCTCCCCTTTAATCAGTTGGTCTTGGTCTTTAAATGACTAATGAGTTGGAGGTAATAAGCTCGGCTGGAATAAAACCCCAAATCCTTGCTGCCTCTTTGTAGATAAGACTTTACATCATTCTTTTCAACCTACACCAAGTCCCCATTCAACTTAACCACAGTTTCACTAACACCGATTCAGCTTGAGCAACATCCATTGTATCTATTATAGAGTGGGCTTATTTTTTCTTTTTTTTTTTTTTTTTTTTTACATCTTCCTTCGAAAGAAGAATAATTCCTTACAAACTCAACATCAGTGTGTGAAATAATCTGAGTTTCAGTTTTTAGTTATATGTGCATATTTCATATATATTCCACTGGATTTGTGCAATATGATTGGTTTGCTGGATACTGATATTCACCAATTCTGAGTCAAATTGCAGAACTAATTTACTGTATAGCACACAGGAAACTGAAATAAGATTTTTATGTTTTATTTATACATATTTAATTGATTCAATCATTCTTCTACATTTGCAATGTGTATCATGAACAATTATTCACTGCAGGGCCAACTGATCTTCATAGTGTTTTTTTGTTTATATACTGTATCCACACACACACACACACACATATATATGTGTAGGCTGCAAAGTCGTCAGCGTGTTTCTGTCCCTTGCTAAAAAAGGGTTGTGACAGGAAGGGCATCCGACGGAAAAACCTCTGCCAAATCAAACGTACGAATCAGATGATTTGCTGTGGCGACTCCCGAGTAAAAGAGAAAAAGCCGAAAGGAAGACAGACAGAATATATATATATATATATATATATATATATATATATATATGTATATATGTATTAACCAATGCAGAGTGTATATATATATATATATATATATATATATATATATATATATATATATATATGTATTTATGTATTCACCACTGCAGAGGCAGTTCAAATGAGTTAGGCTTTAAAAATGGAAAGATAAATTTTTGTTTAAGTTTCCCTTTCTTGTGCTCTTATGAAGAACATACAAAAATTTTAAAAACACACTGTTAGGAAGTGCAGTTTACTTACATTTATATGTTAGTATATACTAAACTCTGATTGATTTTCAATTTAGATACACACTGCTTATACTCTGAGCATGTGGAGCTCACCTGAGCTGCCTTTGCTTGATGTTAAAAAATGTAAAATTCAGCTATACATCTTGATTTAGTTTACCTGCTATATTTACATGTATTATATACACTAAAACATTATTTTATAGTCCTATAATTAATCAGCAATGTCCGCCTTGTTTTTGAGAATAATTGTCAGTATTCCCCAGACAGTGAACCAATCAGATCTCACCTTCTCAGTGTAGTATATACTACTGGACATTAACAACCCCCCCCCCCCCACACACACACACACACACAAACTCAGAATGATGATTGAATGCTATATACATCCAGACCATAATAAATTTGAAGAAAACTTCCAATTGGTGACATTTGCTCAGATAAATAAGTTGTAATTCAGCTAGGGCAGCTTTCCTCCTTGGAGATGAACAAATGAGAGAAAGAGAGAGCGAGATGATGTGAGAAATAGAGAGAAATAGAGATAAATTGTACATTATGGTGCGAACAGTCCAGACTATTTTAACTTCTCATTGCACTTTTTATGTAGCTTGAAATGATTCTTCAGAGAACATCTCAGCTCACAAACTGCACGAGGAGCAGCAGGGGGCAGCAACAGTCTGAACACTGAGAAGGTAAATGCAAGTTGCCATCACTACAGAAAAGACTAATTACACTAATAATGTTGATGACAAGTCTGAAGGCGAAAGTGATCACAAATTGAACCCACTTTCACTTTGCCTATAAGTCTTTTTTCTGTTTCCCTGAGAAACAAGGCAAATGGTTGTTCTCCACTTCTATTCATTCGTTCATTCATTCATTCATTCATTTTCTGAACTGCTTTATCTGAATTAGGGACATCTCAGCTGACTCTAGGTGAGGGCAGAGTACACCCTGGACAGCTTCCAGGCCATTGTAGGGTAGAAATATGCTGACAGCTATGTAACTATCTTGACGAAATTCAGCAATGGTTCTTTTACATGAACCTTTCACCATAGACAGTGAGAGACATGGTCGGCCTTTGATGACCCAGTTAGCTGCACGGGGTAGGGGATGGGGTGGGGGGCGGTGAAAACCCATTGATAGTGGGACTTGAACCCCCAACCTTGGACTCAGTGACCTTACCACCAGTCCACCACTACCCTCTCCACTTCAACATTTTTTCTTTTGCTAGAGTGGCGGCAGAGCAATTCTGCTCCTAAAGACCCTTCATCCCAGATAGACACTACAGCACTTACTTTTATTTTGAAGGATTATTATTATTAGACACATTTTTGTGGTTATATAAGAATTGAATTCGATAGAATAGAATGTATCAAGCATTATGCATTTAACCATATAGGCTTTAGCTTCAAGAGTCGATCAGCTTGCTACGTGTTAATCTGCATTAAAAACTGCAGTGGGAAATCAAAGTCAAGGACATCCATGATACAATAATCCATTGTTCTGTACAACTAATTAAGATTTTGTCATGACTGTAAAACCAGATGCACCATCTATTGGGAAACTATATTAAGCTGTTACAAAATTAATTAATTTCTCAATGAATCAATAAATGAATTAATTGATAGTTACATTTTACTTCAATTTATATTAATCATTACACTATTTAAAACAACTTTTAAAATGAAATCAAAGAAACTGATTGTGATTATGTCAACCATTCACTTTTGTTTCTTTTACTCCTCAATGACCCATTTTCCATCTCAATTTGATTTTTTTTTAGGGCGCAGGATCGCTGATCCTAAGGTTGGGGGTTTGAGTCCCCACGGGGTTGTCACTGTCCCCCCAGTGCAGCTACCTGGGTTATCAAAGGCGGGCCATGTCTCTCACTGTCTGTGGTGCGAGGCATGTAAAAGAACCATTGCTGACTTTCGTAAAGAGTAGCTGCAAAGTCGTCAGCGTGTTTCTGTCCCTTGCTAAAAGGGTTGTGACAGGAAGGGCATCCGACGTAAAAACCTCTGCCAAATCAAACGTGCGAATCAGATGATTTGCTGTGGCGACTCCCGAGTAAAAGGGAAAAAGCCGAAAGGAAGACAGGAAGGTTTAACTTTAAAATTAAATTACAGTTGGCCCTCTACTTACGAAAGCCTCTGAATATGAAAAATCCAGGTTACAAAAAACATTTTCCGAAATTTTCATCCTCTTTTTACCAAAACAACCTCTTTTTATGAAAAGCGCCAAACGCACCATTATAAAATTCAAACGCGGCATTCACAAATTCAAACAATGCACAAGTTGCACTCTCATTGACTGTCTCTCAACATCCCGCCCTGCTGGCCTCCCATTGGCCAGGAGGCAGCTGAACTGTACCCATACTTCTTGTACCCATACTTCCTGTTTGTCACACGTGTGAGAGAGGAGAGTTGAACAGGAATGTTGGCTCGTGAGTTATTTTGAGATTGATCATTGCAGTGTTATATTTTGTTATCCATCATGGACCTGGAAAATACAGAAAAGCGCAAATGCAGTGACGGAGGTGATTATTTCGGAATGATATTGAAGCAGAAGGTGGAATGAAAACAGAGTGCTCCGTGGGACAAGACCTCCGATCTCGCAAGGAAGCAAGTTAATATTGAATCAGGATCTCTGATCTTTCAAACAGGTACTGTAATTCCACTTTAAATTCAACATCCCGTCCATTTAAACATTTAAATACAATTGCTCTGTCGGCTGCGTGCTGCCTGTGGGCAGAGCCCGCATTGGGCAAAACACACCAGAGAGACAGAGAGAGAGAGAGTTTTGAGTGTGTGTGTGAGAGAGAGAGAGAGAGGCAGAGAGAGACAGAGAGAGACAGAGAGAGAGAGAGAGAGACAGTGTGTGTATGTGTGTGTGTGTGTGTGTGTGTGTGTGTGTGTGTGTGTGTGTGTGTGTGTGTGTGTGTGTGTGTGTGTGTTAATAAAAATGTTTAATAATGGTTTAATTAATTTATCTATCTATCTAGTGCCTGAGTTGTAGGACAACCAGTGGTGACCCGCCATGAAGGATAACGCCCTGGTTATAATCTTCATGGAGGTTTTCTTGGCAGGATTAGTGCAGTGCTTTGCCGTTGCCTTCTGCACGATGCGAACCTACGGGCAATTTAGAACGGCCAATTAACCTACTGTGCATGTCTTTGGATTGTGGGAGGAAACCGGAGCACCCGGAGGAAACCCACGCAAGCACAGACAGAACATGCAAACCCCACTCAGAAACGCCCAGGACGGGAATCAAGCCCAGGCCTTCTTGCTGTGAGGCGGACGTGCTAACTACTACGCCACCTTGTCGCCGGTTTAATTAATAAATATTTTAATAAAATGGTTTAATATGTTCCCCTCCTTGAATCGCCACCTTATCGTGGTGGAGGGGTTTGCGTGACCTAATGAACCTAGGAGCTATGTTGTCGGGGGCAAATGCCCCTGGTAGGGGTACCCAAGGCAAACAGGTCTGGGGTGAAGGTCCAGACAAAGTGCAATTCAAAACAAACCCCTAAGACACGAGACAACACAGGAATCAGTCTCCCTTGTCCGGACGCGGGTCACCTGGGTTCCCTCCTGGAGCCAGGCCCAGGGGAGGGGCTCGAAGGCGAGCGCCTGGTGGTCGGGCTTATGCCCATGGAGCCTGGCTGGGCCCAGCCCGAAAAGGAGACATGGGTCCGCCCTCCCATGGACCCACCACCCGTGGGAGGAGTTTTAGGGGTCGGGTGCAGTGTGAGTTGGGTGGCAGCCAAAGGCATGGGTTCTGTCGGACTGATCCTCGGCTGCTTACTCTGACCTTCAGGACATGGAATGTCACCTCTCTGGCGGGAAAGGAGCCTGATTTGGTGCGTGAGGTGGAGAGATACCGACTAGATATAGTCGGGCTCACCTCAACGCATAGCTTGGGCTCTGGAACCATCCATCTCGAAAGAGGCTGGACCTTCTTCTATTCTGGAGTTGCTCATGGGGAGAGGCGGCGAGCCGGTGTGGGTATTCTTGTTGCCCCCCGTCTCGGTGCCCAAATGTTGGGGTTCTCCCCGGTTGACGAAAGGGTAGCTTCCCTCCGTCTTCAGGTGGGGACTGGTCCTGACTGTTATTTGTGCTTATGCACCAAATGACAGTTCAGAGTACCCACCCTTTTTGGAGTCTTTGGGGGGGGGGGGGTGTTGGAGAACGCTCCCTCCGGAGAGTCGCTCGTTGTCTTGGGAGACTTCAACGCCCATGTGGGCAACGATAGTGTGACCTGGAAGGGTGTGATCGGTAGGTACGGCCTCTCCAGTCTGAATCCGAATGGTGTTTCATTGTTACACTTCTGTGCTCGTCATAGTTTGTCTATCACGAACACCATGTTCGAACATAAGGGTGTCCATAAGTGCACTTGGCACCAGGACACCCTAGGTCGCAGTTCGATGATTGACTTTGTAGTTGTGTCATCGGACTTGCGACCATATGTTCTGGACACTCGGGTGAAGAGAGGAGCTGAGCTGTCTACCGATCACTACCTGGTGGTGAGTTGGCTTCGGTGGTGTGGGAGGTTGCCTTCCAGACCTGGCAGGCCCAAGCGTGTAATCAGGGTCTGCTGGGAATGTTTGGCGGAACCCCCTGTCCGAGAGGCCTTTAACTCCCACCTCCGGCAGAGCTACAACCACGTTCCGGAGGAGGCGGGGGACATGGAATCCGAATGGGCCATGTTTCGTGCCTCCATTGCTGAGGCGGCAGCCCATAGCTGTGGCTGTAAGGTCGTCGGTGCTTGTCGTGGCGGTAATCCCCGAACCCGGTGGTGGACACCTGCGGTGAAGGGGGATGTCCAGCTGAAGAAGGAGGCCTATCGGGTTTTATTAGCCTGTGGAGCTCCTGAGGCAGCAAACGGGTACCGGCAGGCCAAACGTGCTGCAGCCGAGGCTGTCACAGATGCAAAATCTCGGGTGTGGGAGGAGTTCTGTGAGGGCCTGGAGAGTGATTATCGGTTGGCCTCAAAAAGGTTCTGGGCCACCATCCGACGCCTCAGGAGGGGAAAGCAGTTCTTCACAAACACTGTTTACGGTGGAGGTGGGGAGCTGCTTACCTTGACTGGGGATGTTGTTGAGAGGTGGAGGGAATACTTTGAGGACCTTCTCAATCCCACCAACACGCCCTCCGTGGAAGAGGAAGACCCTGGGGGTTTGGGTGAGGGTCCGCCCATCACTGGAGTGGAGGTCACTGAGGTTGTCAAAAAGCTCCTCGGTGGTCGAGCTCCGGGGTTGAACGAGATCCGCCCGGAATATCTCAGGGCTCTGGATTTTGTAGGACTGTCTTGGTTGACACGTCTGCAACATCGCGTGGTCATCAGGGGCTGTACCTCTGGATTGGCAAACTGGGGTGGTGGTCCCAATTTTTAAGAAGGGGGACCGGAGGGTGTGTTCCAATTATCGGGGAATTACACTCCTCAGCCTACCTGGGAAAGTCTATGCAGGGGTACTAGAGAGGAGGATCCGACCGATAGTCGAACCTCAGATTCAGGAGGAACAATGTGGTTTTCGTCCTGGCCGCAGCACTCTTGACCAACTCTATACGCTCCACAGGATTCTGGAGGGGGCATGGGAGTTTGCCCAATCTGTCCACATGTGCTTTGTGGATTTGGAGAAGGCTTTCGACCGTGTCCCTCGAAAGATCTTGGGGGGCGTGCTCGGAGAATAGGGCGTTCGGGATCCGTTGCTACGAGCTATTCGGTCGCTGTATCACCGGAGCCAGAGTTTGGTCCGTATTGGTAACAGCAGGTCGGATTCGTTTCCAGTGGGAGACGGAGTCCGCCAAGGCTGTCCTTTGTCACCGATTCTGTTCATAATTTTTATGGACAGAATTTCTAGGCGCAGTCGAGGCGATGAGGGTTCTGGTTTGGTGGCCATCGGATATCGTCTCTGCTTTTTGCGGATGATGTTGTCCTTTTGGGTTCATCAAGTCGGGGCCTCCAGCTCTCATTGGAGCGATTCGCAGCTGAGTGCGAAGCAGCCGGGATGAAGATCAGTACCTCCAAGTCCGAGGCCATGGTTCTCAGTCGGACAATGGTGGAATGCACCCTCCGGGTTGGGAATGAGGTCCTGCCCCAAGTGGAGGAGTTTAAGTATCTTGGGGTCTTGTTTACGAGTGAGGGAAGGATGGAGCGAGAGATCGACAGACGGATCGCTGCAGCCTCTGCTGTTAAGCGGTGCCTGTACCGGTCCGTCGTGGTGAAAAAGGAGCTGAGCCGCAAGGCGAAGCTCTCAATTTACCAGTCGATCTTCGTTCCAACCCTCACCTATGGTCACGAGCTTTGGGTAATGACCAAAAGAACAAGATCACGGATACAAGCGGCTGAAATGAGCTTCCTTCACCGGGTGGCGGGGTTCTCCCTTAGAGATAGGGTGAGAAGCTCCGCCATCCGGGGGGGGCTCGGAGTAGATCCGCTCCTCCCCCGCCTTGAGAGGGGCCAGTTGAGGTGGCTCGGGCATCTGGTCAGAATGCCCCGGAAGCCTCCCTGGTGTGGTGTTTCGGGCATGTCCAACCGGGAAGAGACCCCGGGGTCGACCTAGAACACGCTGGAGGGACTATGTCAGTGTCCCCCCGGGAGAGTTGGAGGAAGTAGCTCGGGAGAGGGATGTCTGGACCTCTTTGCTAAGGTTGCTGCCCCCGTGACCCGACCCTGGACTAAGCGGAAGAAGATGATGATGATGATAGTTTAATATGTTTATAAAATGTTTAAATGGTTTAATAAATTTTTACTTTTAACATATATTTCATACATATTTCATAGAAAATTGGTGTACTTTTATAATTTTTAAAGGGTTTATGGGGTAGTCTTGGGAGCCTCGGAACGAATCAGGCGTTTTACATGTAAAATGTGCCACGAAAACTCCAGGCTATGAAAAAGGCTCTGGAACGGATTAATTTCGTAAGTAGAGGGCCGACTGTACTCACTTCCCTTTTTTTGTATCTAACATACTACCCTCATTTTGTTTCAATTCAATACATATTTAAAATAGTTAAGCCTAGTGGTTTAGGAGTATTTAATTTGTTCATCTGTGGAAAGATTTAAAAGTTGCTTCAAATGATCCTATAGCAGAAGGATTCCATGTGGAGGTTTGTATGAGCAGAACCTTTTTAGAAAACTATAAGCCAATAATTATTCAAAAGTGTTTTGACAAGTACAATGTAAGTTCACGCAACATGCTAGGCATCAGTTATTACTGTATAGGCAACACTGTGTATACTACATGAAGTAATTTTCCAGACTCTATGAACACTTTAGGCCACCAACAGAGATCAGCCTGTAGAATTAGTGAAAGAACTTTTTTTTTTTTTCATTTGTAGAGAGAGACGTCACAATAATGCCAGACTGGAAACCAGAAGGATGCAGTCACAGATGAAAACAAAGTTTAAATAATTATGGAAAAAAGTTAACATACAATAATAGTCCACTGGCAGAGTCGAGAAATCAGGCAGAGGTCACGTTCAATCCTGATCAGGATTAGCAAAGAGAAAAAACAACTGCAGAAACAGATACAGTTTTTTCAGTGAGAACAGGGTCAACAAATTTAACATTGGTAACAAACAAAAATAAATAATGTTACTTTGGAAAAACGCAAACAGAGGTGATACGCAAAGTTTTTTTTTTTTAATTTTGATATACTGTATTACCTCTGCATTTAGCTCATTCAAGTAGAGCACAGTGAGTAAAGGAACACTTGGAGCAGTTGGCTGTCACACACATTGGAGAAGCCTGGAGAGCAGATGGGGAGCCAGTTGCCTTGCTGAAGTGCACTGAAGCCATGAATGGAAGGGAAGGGGCAGCTCTCACTTCCCCACTGCTACACATTTTCCTTTCAGTCCCAAAGCAGCTTTGAACCATTAGACTATGGTTGTCTCCCCATAAAATCACAGTGAGAATAATAATTGGCTTTGTGGTGTGAAGGTGTTAATACTAATCAAACTTGTTCCAAATGAGAGTGGTGATCAGATGAATGGGAAGCGGATGCATGAGTGATCATGTGACAGTGGTGCTAAAAGTCAGGTGACTGCAAGTGATAAACTGGTTACTGGGAACAGAAATGTGTTGATTGATTGCTGCTGGTGAAGGCCGAAAGTATGTCAGGACAATAGGGATTTGAGGGATTTGAATAAACATTACAGCTTGGCATACCTGGAACACTGCAGTTACAGTTCATCCACATAACGGTTTTCGGTAAAACAAACAAACAAACAAACAAAAAATTAAACAAAACAAAACAAAACAAAACAAAAACATGAAGAAAGATAGTTAAATCCTTCTTTGGAATTCTAGGTATCTTCAATAAAAGTAATGTTCGCGATAAACTATCAGCATAATTAACGCAAATTAAAGCAAATGAAAGCAAATTAAAGCAAATTGATTGCATTAACCTTGCATGAGTGCCAAACACTGAAACCACACTTGATAATGATGAGCCCAGCACAATTTTATGATATATTATGTTAAACTTACATCCCCTCTCAAAAATTATGGAATCACCAGAATCGTTTTTAATTTTGCAGAAAAAAACAAATCACAGACATGACACAAAACAAAACTTCATTTCAAATGGCAACTTTCTGGCTTTAAGACACTACAAGAATTCAAGAAAAAAAATGTGGTAGTCAGGAACAGTTCCTTTTTTTCGACCAAGCATTGGGAATAAATTATGGAATCACTCAATGTTAAGAAAAAAATATGGAATCACTCTGTACATTTCCATTCCCAAAACTAACACCTGCATCAGATTAGATCTGCTCATTAGACTGCAGTTATACATGAGTGATCACACCTTGGAAAGCTGTTGCAGTAGTAAGTGGACTGACATGAATCATGGCTCCAACACGAGAGATTCCAATTGAAACAAAGGAGAGGATTATCAAACTAGAGGTCCAAAACTGATTATCAAACAAAATTATTTTTGTTTTGATTATTATTAATTATTATCAAACAAGAGGTCCAGACGTCCCTCTCCCGAGCTACTTCCTCCAAGAATCGCTCCAATGAGAGCTGGAGGGCCCGACTTGATGAAGCCAAGAGGACAACATCATCCGCAAAAAGCAGAGATGATATCCGATGGCCACCAAACCAGAACCCCTCATCGCCTCGACTGCGCCTAGAAATTCTGTCGATAAATATTATGAACAGAATCGGTGACAAAGGACAGCCTTGGCGGACTCCGACTCCCACTGGAAACAAATCCGACCTGCTGTTACCAATACGGACCAAACTCTGGCTCTGGTGATACAGCGACCGAATAGCTCATAGCAACGGATCCGGAACGCCGTACTCTCGGAGCACGCCCCACAAGATCGTTCGAGGGACACGGTCGAAAGCCTTCTCCAAATCCACAAAGCACATGTGGACAGCTTGGGCAAACTCCCATGCCCCCTCCAGAATCCTGTGGAGCGTATAGAGTTGGTCAAGAGTGCTGCGGCCAGGGTTCCTCCTGAATCCGAGGTTCAACTATCGGTCGGATCCTCCTCTCTAGTATCCCTGCATAGATTTTCCCAGGTAGGCTGAGGAGTGTAATTCCCTGATCATTGGAACACACCCTCCGGTCCCCCTTCTTAAAAATTGGGACCACCACCCCAGTTTGCCAATCCAGAGGTACAGCCCCTGATGACCACGCGATGTTGCAGAGACGTGTCAACCAAGACAGTCCTACAACATCCAGAGCCCTGAGATATTCCGGGCGGATCTCGTTCAACCCCGGAGCTCGACCACCGAGGAGCTTTTTGACAACCTCAGTGACCTCCACTCCAGTGATGGGCGGACCCTCACCCGAACCCCCAGGGTCTTCCTCTTCCACGGCGGGCGTGTTGGTGGGATTGAGGAGGTCCTCAAAGTATTCCCTCCACCTCTCAACAACATCCCCAGTCAAGGTAAGCAGCTCCCCACCTCCACTGTAAACAGTGTTTGTGAAGAACTGATTCCCCCTCTTGAGGCGTCGGATGGTGGCCCAGAACCTTTTTGAGGCCAACCGATAATCACTCTCCAGGCCCTCACCGAACTCCTCCCACGCCCGAGATTTTGCATCTGTGACAGCCTCGGCTGCAGCACGTTTGGCCTGCCGGTACCCGTTTGCTGCCTCAGGAGTCCCACAGGCTAATAAAACCCGATAGGCCTCCTTCTTCAGCTGGACGGCCCCCTTCACCGCAGGTGTCCACCACCGGGTTCGGGGATTACCGCCACGACAAGCACCGACGACCTTATGGCCACAGCTATGGGCTGCCGCCTCAGCAATGGAGGCACGAAACATGGCCCATTCGGATTCCATGTCCCCCGCCTCCTCTGGAGTGGTTGTATCTCTGCCGGAGGTGGGAGTTAAAGGCCTCTCGGACAGGGGGCTCCGCCAAACGTTCCCAGCAGACCCTGATTACACGTTTGGGCCTGCCAGGTCTGCAAGGCAACCTCCCCCACCACCGAAGCCAACTCACCACCA
Source organism: Plotosus lineatus (assembly GCA_024760905.1). NCBI lineage: Eukaryota > Metazoa > Chordata > Actinopteri > Siluriformes > Plotosidae > Plotosus > Plotosus lineatus. Next base: position 38,901,180 of record CM045738.1, on the reverse strand, counting down.
AGTAGTGATCGGTAGACAGCTCAGCTCCTCTCTTCACCCGAGTATCCAGAACATATGGTCGCAAGTCCGATAACACGACTACAAAGTCAATCATCGAACTGCGACCTAGGGTGTCCTGGTGCCAAGTGCGCTTATGGACACCCTTATGTTCGAACATGGTGTTCGTGATCGACAAACTATGACGAGCACAGAAGTCCAACAACGAAACACCATTCGGATTCAGACTGGAGAGGCCGTACCTACCGATCACACCCTTCCAGGTCACACTATTGTTGCCCACATGGGCGTTGAAGTCTCCCAAGACAACGAGCGACTCTCCCGAGGGAGCGTTCTCCAACACCCCCCCCCCAAAGACTCCAAAAAGGGTGGGTACTCTGAACTGTTATTTGGTGCATAAGCACAAATAACAGTCAGGACCAGTCCCCCCACCCGAAGACGGAGGGAAGCTACCCTTTCGTCAACCGGGGAGAACCCCAACATTTGGGCACCGTGACGGGGGGCAACAAGAATACCCACACCGGCTCGCCGCCTCTCCCCATGAGCAACTCCAGAATAGAAGAAGGTCCAGCCTCTTTCGAGATGGATGGTTCCAGAGCCCAAGCTATGCGTTGAGGTGAGCCCGACTATATCTAGTCGGTATCTCTCCACCTCACGCACCAAATCAGGCTCCTTTCCCGCCAGAGAGGTGACAGTCCATGTCCCGAGGTTCAGAGTAAGTAGCCGAGGATCAGTCCGACAGAACCCATGCCTTTGGCTGCCACCCAACTCACACTGCACCCGACCCCTAAAACTCCTCCCACGGGTGGTGGGTCCATGGGAGGGCGGACCCATGTCTCCTTTTCGGGCTGGGCCTGGCCAGGCTCCATGGGCATAAGCCTGACCACAAGGCGCTCGCCTTCGAGCCCTTCCCCTGGGCCTGGCTCCAGGAGGGAACCCCGGTGACCCGCGTCCGGGCAAGGGAGACTGCTTCAAATGTTTACTCCGAGATGGCATAGGGGTCTTCTGAATAGGGGTCTTCTGAATCTGGACCTTCACCCAGGACCTGTTTGCCTTGGGTGACCCTACCAGGGGCATTATGCCCCCGACAACATAGCTCCTAGGATCATTATGTCACGCAAACCCCTCCACCACGATAAGGTGGCGATTCAGGGAGGGGATATATATATATATATATATATATATATATATATATATATATATGTTTGTGTGTGTGTGTGTGTGTGTGTGTATGTATATTTATCCATATATATATATTCTAATGCGTCTTGTTATGGGTGTGTAAATAATAAATGTAAAAATGCAAATATATATATAATGAATCTATGAACGTTGGTGTGCTGTGGATGGTGGCATGTGGTATTACTCAGCTGTTTTTGGGTCACAGTTGTTTTGCCTTCATGGTCTAATTGGGTCTGGAACTTTCCGGCATATTAGGGAAACTTCGAGATTTGACCTAGTTGCGCATGCACCCTGTGACGGGTCAGGTGATTAGAACATTTGAGAAATGGAACCTTCCCAAACTTTAGAGAATCTATAAGGACCTGTTGTTGACCAGCTCAGGTGAATCATCTAAGAGGAATTATCTGGGCGAATCATCCCACACGCGCTTCATCCAAGTTTTGTCATTCAAGACTTCATCACCCAAGTCCATCATCCACGTTCATCCACAGCCAACGCAAGGATTTTCATCATTCGTTTCTTTCCATACGCGGGATTCCAAGCTTTCGACCTCCAGCGCTCGTGCCATCTCTAAATTTACTATACTGTAGCTGCTTGGTGACTATCTTTATTTTATGACCATTGTTCTATTTGTATTATGGTTTAGGTCTAAATTGTAAGTTATTATTTTGTCTTATATTGTTAATCTTATTAAAATGCAGCCATGAGGTGGGGGGGCACTAACCAGTGTCTCTCCCCCTCATGCCGGTCCCAAGCCCGGAGAAATGCAGAGGGTTGTGTCAGGAAGGGCATCCGACGTAAAACCAATGCCAATTATTTATGATGCAAATCAAAAGTATTACCTCCATACCGGATCGGTCGAGGCCCGGGTGAACAACGACCACCATCAGTGCTGTCAATCAACAGGGTGCTGATGGAAATTGGACTACTGTTGGTCGAAGACGTCGAAGAAGGAGAGGTGGGAGGCGTGTCCGTAGGCAGAGAGAGAAGAGGAAAGGCATGAGTCTAGGACTGAAAGTAGGGACTTTGAATGTTGGAACTATGCACAGAAAAGGTAGAGAGCTGGTTGACATGATGCAGAGGAGGAAGGTGGACATACTGTGTGTTCAGGAGACCAGGTGGAAAGGTAGCAAAGCTAAAAGCTTAGGAGCAGGGTTTAAGCTTATTTTATCACGGTGTGGATGGGAAGAGAAATGGAGTCGGAGTCATCTTGAAGGAGGAGTTTGTCAGGAATGTTCTAAAAGTGAAAAGAGTGTCAGACAGAGTGATGAGTCTCAAGTTAGAAATTGAAGGTGTAATGCTCAATGTTGTTAGTGCTTATGCCCCACAGGCAGGATGTGAGCTAGAAGAGAAGGAGAGATTCTGGAGTGACTTAGATGAAGTGATGCAGAGTACCACCAGAGGTGAAAGAGTGGTCATTGGTGCAGACTTCAATGGACATGTTGGTGCAGGCAACAGAGGGGACGAGGAAGTGATGGGCAGGTTTGGTATCCAGGACAGGAATGCAGAAGGACAGATGTTGATAGATTTTGCAAAAAGGATGGAAATGGCTGTGGTGAATACTTTCTTTGAGAAGAATCAGGAGCATAGGGTGACTTATAAAAGCGGAGGTAGGAGCACACAGGTAGACTACATCTTGTGTAGGCGATGTAATTTGAAGGAAGTCAGTGACTGCAAAGTCATCGTGGGTGAGAGTGTTGCCAAACAGCATAGGATGGTGGTGTGCAGGATGACTCTGATGGTGAGAAAGGTGAAAAAGGCAAAGGCAGAGCAGAAGACAAAGTGGTGGAAGCTGAAAAAGGAAGAGTGTCGTGTTGTCTTCAAGGAGGAGTTGAAACAGGCTTTGGGTGGCCAGGAAGTGCTTCCAAATGACTGGACAACCACAGCAAATGTGATCAGGGACACAGGTAGGAGAGTACTTGGTGTGTCCTCTGGAAGGAAAGTAGATAAGGAGACTTGGTGGTGGAATGAGGAAGTGCAGGAGTGTGTACAAAGGAAGAGGTTAGCCAAGAAGAAGTGGGACATTGAGAGGACCGAAGAGAGTAAACAGGAGTACAGGGAGACACAGCGTAAGGCGAAAGTAGCAGTGGCTAAGGCCAAACAGAGGGCGTATGATGACTTGTATGATAGGTTGGATAGTAAAGAGGGAGAAAATGATCTATACAGGTTGGCACAGCAGAGAAATAGAGATGGGAAGGACGTGCAGCAAGTTAGATTGATAAAGGACAGAGAGGGAACTGTATTGACTAATGACAGAAGTGTGCTGGGAAGATGGAAAGAGTACTTTGGTACTCATTTGGCTGATGAATGAGGAAAATGAGAGAGAAAAAAGAGTAGAAGATGTAACCATTGAGGAGCAGGATGTAGCAAAGATCAGTAAGGGTGAAGTGAGAAGGGCATTGAAGAGGATGAAGAATGGAAAGGCAGTTGGTCCTGATGATATACCTGTGGAGGTATGGAAGTGTCTAGGAGAGGTGGCAGTAGATTTTCTGACAAGAACATTCAACAAGGTACTAGAGAGTGAGCAGATGCCGGAGGAGTGGAGGAGAAGTGTGCTGGTGCCCATTTTTAAGAACAAGGGAGACGTGCAGAGTTGCAGCAACTACAGAGGGATAAAGTTGATGAGCCATACGATGAAGTTATGGGAAAGAATAGTGGAAACTAGACTAAGGGCAGAGGTCAGCATTTGTGAACAACAGTTTGGTTTCATGCCAAGAAAGAGCACCACAGATGCAATGTTTGCCTTGAGGATGTTAATAGAGAAGTACAGAGAAGGTCAGAGGGAGCTACATTGTGCCTTTGTGGATCTGGAAAAAGCATATGACAGGGTGCCAAGAGAAGAACTGTGGTATTGCATGAGGAAGTCTGGAGTGGCAGAGAAGTATGTTAGAGTGGTGCAGGACATGTATGAGAGATGTAAGACAGTGGTGAGGTGTGCTGTCAGTGTGACCGACGAATTCAAGGTGGAGGTGGGACTGCATCAAGGGTCAGCTCTGAGCCCCTTCTTGTTTGCTATGGTGATGGACAGGCTGACAGACGAGGTGAGACAAGAATCTCCATGGACTATGATGTTTGCAGATGACATCGTGATCTGTAGTGAGAGCAGAGAACAAGTGCAGGAAAATCTAGAGAGGTGGAGGTATGCCCTGGAAAGGAGAGGAATGAAGGTTAGCCTCAGAAAATCAGAATACGTGTGTGTGAATGAGAAGGACCCAGGAGGAACGGTGATGTTACAGGGAGCAGAGATAACGAAGGTGGAGGATTTTAAGTACTTAGGCTCAACAATCCAGAGCAATGGTGAGTGTGGAAAAGAGGTGAAGAAGCGTGTGCAGGCAGGCTGGAATGGTTGGAGAAAAGTATCCGGTGTGATGTGCGATAGGAGAGTGTCAGCAAGAATGAAGGGAAAAAGGTACAAGATGGTGGTGAGGCCAGCGATGTTGTATGGCTTAGAAACAGTGGCGCTGAGGAAAAGGCAGGAGGCAGAGCTGGAGGTAGCGGAGATGAAAATGTTGAGGTTCTCCCTGGGAGTAACGAGGATGGATAGGATCAGAAATGAGTATATCAGAGGGACAGCCCACGTAAGATGTTTTGGAGACAAAGTCAGAGAGGCTAGATTGAGATGGTTTGGACATGTACAGAGGAGGGATAGTGAGTATATTGGCAGTAGGATGCTGAGGTTGGAACTACCAGGCAGAAGGCCTCGAGGAAGACCAAAGAAGAGATTTATGGATGTGGTGAAGGAAGACATGAAGGTCGTTGGAGTCAGAAAAGAAGATGCGGAGGACAGGGTGAGGTGGAGGCGGATGATTTGCTGTGGCGACCCCTGAAGGGAGCAGCCGAAAGTAAAAGAAGAAGAAGAAGAAGATTGTTAATCTTATTAAATTGTATATATTGTATGTCATGGTTTGTCTTGTTTTGCTGGTTTCACGAGACACTTTTAATATTCTAAATTTCCCAACGTAACAATCTCCAAATGAGGAGAGCTACAGGCATTTCCATGTTGTCATTTTCATCTCACAAGGGTGCAACAAACACATGGTCTAATTATCCTGAGTTCATTTTTCAGCCAATATTACAACTCATAACAACATAAAACTACTTATTACAGTAACAGCTTACTGTGGGTGTAATGATAATAGGCATGATGAAATGTCCCACACGTGGGAAAAAATGTACGTAGTTTGAACCTGGAGTAAATTAAACAAAATATTAACATACTTAAAGTCGAGTTTAATCTCTGGAGTACATACTAATGGCAGATAGGTGTGTGCTGAAATGGTAACAAGCTTCTCTGCACCATAAATAAGTGAGCGTGTTGTGTGTGTGTGTGTGTGTGTGTGTGTGTGTGTGTGTGTGTGTGTGTGTGTGTGTGTGTGTGTGTGTGTGTGTTTCTTTGCACAATAAATAAATGAGTGGTGTGTGTGTGTGTGTGTGTGTGTGTGTGGTGTGTGTGTGCATGTTTTTTCAACAGCATTGCTGCCAGAGGTTGAACTGGAGCCTTAGCATAATGCACCTCATACACATGTGTATAAACATTATATTTAACCAAAACATTTCCAGTCTTTATCCTGATTTTTATTCCTTATATCATTAAGGAAATACAGATGCTCCCCATCTTATGTTTATTCGTTTTAAGTATTTTTCGATTTTATGTTTAAAAAAAAAAAGTCAAATTTTGAGTTTAGCGTGCTCTGTAGTACGAGATGTACCTACATAGTACGCTGAAATAATATGCTACTTCCGCATGACGCTGTATCCATTGTTTACAAACGACAGACTGAACGTGCCCCTCCTTCTTCCCAGTACACGGCATGTTACCCTTGTGTTAAGAAGTCGTCTCTGTGATCTTTGTGTTTACGTAAGGGGAAATTGTTCACTATTCACTTTGTACAGTCTGAGCTTTAAACATATTAATTTTAATGACTACCACCCCCCCCTTCAAAAAAGAAATACTAAAATTTTATTTCCCATGAATTTTTGAGGATAATACTTATGACATGATTGTGTTGAGTTCATATTACAACACTACTGCATAAAAGAAAGACATTGTTCTGCTACAACACAGTTTATATTGATATATATCATGTATATATCTACATACTGTATATATATATATATATATATATATATATATATATATATATATATATATATATATATATATCTGTACAATCACTGAGCAAATTTTACCATCATTTTACTGATTTCAGATATTCACTGATGTTCATTTTACATTGAAATACAAAATGGATTACATTTACTGTTTTACTTTGTATATCCAGAGCAGAGCCATCATCCAGGGTCTGTAATATATCACAGCAGCACTTCTAGGGCGCATGAGTCCAAAAAATTTTGCCTTTGACTTGCAGCTGGTATTAAATATGGATCAAATGACTCCCAAATGAAAGAATTCAGAACCATTTTAGCCAAAACAATTTACAGAATAAAAACTCAAGCTTGACAAACCCATTCTTCATCAACTGCAAATCTATGTTCCTTAATATGTTTGGATGCAAACTGTGTCTGTTTGAATTATGTATGGAGGTGTTTGCCTTTCTCCTCTTTGTTTTCTTTGAATGCAAACTCGCTATTATCCATCTCTTTCAGCCTAAAAAGCTTTCTTGATTAATTATCTTGCTGCTTTGCATTAAAGCTTTAAAGAGCAGCAACGAGGGAATAGAAAGTGAGTTTTAATAGGCTTGCACAGGAATAATTGCAGTAGCAACATTTCATAAAATCCCTTAAGGTTCATCCCTATAGAATTTCACATTAGTGCTCCTGAGGTCACCATGGAAACCTACCATTTATTTTGTCATGGAAGACCAGTTGTTGAGACTGATATAACATAGACGCCATTACCTTGTAATTCCCATGAACCGCATACAACTCCAGTTTATAACCACCAATGATTAATTAAATTATATTGTATTCATGAGAAAGTACAGCCCATTATAGCAATCTGAATTAAGCATAGTGATGAAGTACTTGCCACTTTCACCTGACAGGAAGCAGGTACTGATTTTGAACCTGGCGGTCAACTAAAACTTTTCTATGTGGAGTTGTCCCTTATCTCTTTGTTCTTCAGTTTGCTCTCACAATCCAAATACATACAGATTCATTCATTCATTTTCTGAACCGCTTAATCCTAATTAGTGTCGTGGTGAAGCTGGCGCCAATCTCAGCTGCCTCTGCGAGAGGGTAGAGTACACCCTGGAGAGCTCGCCAGGCCATTGCAGCCCACACACATTGATGAAAGTCAGTAGTGGTTCTTTTACATACCTCTCATCATACACAGTGAGAAACATGGCTGGCCTTTGATAACCCAATTCGCATTGGAGAGACAGCAGTGACAACCGTTGACAGTGGGTCTTGAATCCCCAACTTTAGGATTGGTAATCCAGCACTTTACCACCGGGCCTCCACTGCCCAACATGCAGATTAAACTCACAAAATTTCCCCACAGGTGTGTACTATATTGTGACACAGCGGACAGACGCCACCATTGTTGTGGTGTTAGGCCACTGTGACATGCACGTTGGCTGTGATGAGGTCACAGTGACACCTATTGTAATGGTAGTCTGCTATGAAGTACATGCTCACTGTGATGCAGAAGAGTCCAGTATATAACAGAGGAGGGCTCAGTGCCTTCTCAGCCCTTATGCAACACACCCCATTGAACTCTGGACAACCAAGATGTTACGAATCGGAGCTGACCTCTGTGTCTTCATCTGAATCAACTGCAAGATTTACAAAGTTTGCCTCCCTTGTATTACTCCGGCTATCCACCCACAGTCCCTCACAGTATGTTCATGTAAATGGCCATCTCTTTATAAGCCCTTCTTGGTGAACGTAACATAGTGTTCCCTGCCTGGCTTCCATTGCCATCGGAGATCCTTTTCATCTGTAATTTGCAATGGAAAAGTGGTATAATAAATGAATCAATGATTAATATAAACTCTCTGAGGTGTCTTTATGAAGAAGCAGTGAAATGAACCAGACTCAAAAGGGTCTTGTCTGGGGGAAACAAAATAGTGAGATCAATAAATCAATAAATATAAAAGGGGTATAAATGCAAAGAGATGCTTTTCTGTCTACAGCAGCATTTCTTATGTCCAGTATGTACTATATTAGCCAAGAAAGATCTAATTAAACAAAGGCAAGTCTTGGGCGTGGATTGTTTTTGGCAAATAGAACTCAGAGTATTCTACTGGGACAACTCACAGTAGCAGGAAGTGAATCACAACTGCAGAGCTCGAAGTAGAAGCAGATAATCAGAATGGAAAAGGAAGAAGATCCAGATAGTGAGAGGAAGCACGTCAGAAGCAGCTGGAGTGCGCATACTACACGACACACAGAGAAAATAGATTATTAAAGAAAAAAAAGGTTCTGAGAGTGAGCCAAGGTGTTAAAGGGGGTTGATTTGATTCGGTTTCAATTTTACTATTTATGTAATTATATATACAGTGGGTATAAAAAGGCTGAACACCGGTTAAAATGTCAGGTTTTTCGAATGTAAAAAATGAGACAAAATAAATACTGTACAGTAATATCTTCCACTTCTATTGGACCTGTACATCTTTACTAAAGAAACAGGTCTCATGTAGAAAAAAAAACTAACTATAAAACTATAGCTGTATTATAACTTGGTAGTATTATAACATAATACCCTTAAATAATACCATGCAGAAACACCTTTTTATTTTATCACAGCTTTCAGTATTTTGTGCAAGAAAAAAAAAACAGTATGGCACATCATTACTTGACAATGTTTGCCCAGACTTCCTTGCAAATGAACAAAAAAAAATCTGTTTTTTTTTTGGGGTTTTTTTTTTTGGACAGCCTGGTCATTCAGTCCACATATTTATATTCCAGTCTTGGCTCTGGCTAGGCAATTTCAAAACTTTCATCTGATGAAGCCATGTCTTGAAAAAATGAATTTTTATTCTTCAGGTTTTTAAAAGGTTTTGGTTCAATACAGACTGGCATGTAGTATCCGTCATTGCTACCTTGGTCTTGACCAAAGCCTTAGTTTCAGTGGAAGAACAACTGCTTCAAACCATGATGCTGCCACCACAATGCTTCACCATGGGTTCTGGTATTCTCTTGCTGATGTGCAATTTTTTTTGGAAAACCTACCTTTTAAAATTAGAAATAATGTGAAAATGTTCAAGCTTACTCTCATCAGACCACAACACATCCTTCTACATGTTTTGGATAGATTTATACAGTACAAACTTTAGTTGAGATTGGATATTTATTTTTCCTTTCTAATATTCTTCACTTCACTTCACTTATCTCTTAACATCCGAGGATGGCGTTGGTGTGCCTTCATGGCGAGACTTGGGCTGATTTGACCTGGCGGAGCCCATCCTTCTCCAGCTCGGAGAAACACCGATCCTGTGCCCTAACCACTAGACCATCACTGCCCTTTTCTAATATTAGGGATATTAATGATATAAATAAACCCTGAGCCGTGGTGGCATAGTGATAAAGGTGCTGGATCACTGATCCTAAGGTTGGGGGTTCGAGTCCCACTCACCACAGGTTGTCACTGCCCCCTCCAGTGTAGCTAACTGGGTTATCAAAGGTCGGCCATGTCTCTCACTGTCTATGGTGTGAGGTTCAGGTAAAAGAACCGTTGCTGACTTTTGACAAGAGTAGCTGCAAAGCCGTCAGTGTGTTTCCACGGTTTCCAGGGTGTACCCTGTCCTTGCCCAGAGTTGGCTGGGATGGGTGCCAGTCTCCCCGCAACCCTTATTAGGATGAAGCGGTTTGCAGAAAATGAACTGAACAGATAAATAAACCATGATTTCCTTGAGTTCATGATTTTCATGGGAATTTTCCATAAATGCTTCCATGAAATAAAGCAATGTAATTTCCCTGGCTACATTACAGTAGCACATCATTTTGGGCACTATTTTTATCAAAATCTGCAGATGCTACTGAGCAGCCTGAGCACAATGTTCACAGCATGAAATTAATATCCACTCCTGCTACTGCCTTGCAGAACCGTCCATATCACTCTGACACTTCAAAACTGCAAGAAAGAGAATCTTCTTCATACAGAGTGCATCGTCCACAGCAAGCAGGAAAGAAAAAAATAACCTTTTGACTCTTCCTACTATTGAGTTATTACTACCTGCATTGGTTTTCTGTACCAATCTTTCCTCACTTTACTCTGACGACATCGGGAACATTGCGAAAACTTTCTGATTTTAATCCCTTGTTCTTGTCTTTTTGTTCTTCTTTATTACTGCTTTTAATAAACATTATCAATATAAATTTTAAACTTCAATTTTATCATGTTGAATGCTGTACAAAATTATATATATACAACAACTGGCTACCTAACAAATCCACCCACTTGTTCTGTAAAAACTAATCCTATTCCTGAGTACAGAAATGTGGCCGTGAACAAACTGGGACTTCTGTTACTTTATCAATCATTTCTTTTGTTACCTCAGCCATCAAACACACAGACATTGAAAGTGCTCGTTACATCTTCACTCCATTTTAATCTTCATATTTCACATCTGCCAAGCCATGATTCAAGATTCAAAGATTCAAGATTTTTATTTTTCCATTTGTGCTACACACATAGGAGCTCTTGTGCCGTCATTCAAAGGGTCAAGTTATACAAACAGGAAAGCTCAAATCTCAAAACACGTACTTCTACTACATAAATGCATAAAATCCTATATTTAAAATATAGAAACTTGTAAATAAAATACAGTTGGCCTTCTACTTACGAAATTAATCCATTCCAGTGCCTTTTTCATAACCTGGAGTTTTCGTAAGTAGAGGTGCATTTTACATGATTTGTTCCAAGGCTCCCAAGACTACCCCATAAACCCTTTAAAAATTATAAAAGTAATAAAATTTTGTATGAAATATGTGTTAAAAGTAAAAGAAAATTATTTAACTTTTTTTAAATCTCCCGAACCACCCATGCGACGCTTTAAAGTCCGGGGGTTGTTGGTCTGAAGAACCCTCACCCCCACCCACCTTCACAAGGTCCTTAAATATGGCGGTTGCTTTTTCCGAAATAATCGCCTCCGCCACTGTATCTCTGATTTTAATGCCTCCTTCTGCTTCAATATCATCCCGATTGTAGAGGGGTTTCGGCCATACTCCTTTGCAATTTCGCTCAACCGCAACCCACTTTCGTATTTTTTTAGTATCTCCTGCTTCACTTCGATTGATAACGGATCCCGCTTCTTCTTTATGGTGTCACCAGGAATCACTTTCTTGGGGTCCATGATGGATAACGAAATATAACACTGCAATGATCAGTCTCAAAAAAACTCACAAGCCAACAGTCTTGTTTAACTCTCCTTCACGAACAAACAGGAAGTGAAAAACAGGAAGTATGGGTACAGTTCAGCTCCCTCCTGGCCAATGGGAGGCCAGCGGGGTGGGATGTTGGGGGACAGCCAGTGAGAGAGCAACTCGCGCATTGTTTGGATGTTTTAATAGCGCGTTTGAATTTTTAAATGGTGCTCACCCCCATCAAGGGTCAGCTCTGAGCCCCTTCTTTTTGCTATGGTGATGGACATGTTGACAGACGAGGTTAGACAAGAATCTCCATGGACTATGATGTTTGCAGATGACATTGTGATCTGTAGTGAGAGCAGAGAACAAGTGGAGGAAAATCTAGAGAGGTGGAGGTATGCCCTGGAAAGGAGACGAATGAAGGTTAGCCTCAGTAAAACAGAATACATGTGTGTGAATGAAAAGGACCCAAGAGGAACAGTGAGGTTACAGGGAGCAGAGATAAAGAAGGTGGAGGATTTTAAGTACTTAGGCTCAACAATTCAGAGCAATGGAGAGTGTGGAAAAGAGATGAAGAAGCGTGTGCAGGCAGGTTGGAATGGTTGGAGAAAAGTATCCGGTGTGATGTGTGATAGGAAGGTATTGGCAAAGAATGAAAGGAAAAGTGTACAAGACGGTGTTGAGGCCAGCGATGTTGTATGGTTTAGAAACTGGCACTGAGGAAAAGACAGGAGGCAGAGGTGAAGGTAGCAGAGATGAAAATGTTGAGGTTCTCTTTGGGAGTAACAAGGATGGATAGGATCAGGAATGAATACATCAGAGGGACAGCACATGTTAGAAGTTTTGGAGACAAAGTCAGAGAGACTAGATTGAGATGGTTTGGACATGTACAGAGAAGGGATAGTGAGTATATTGGCAGTAGGATGCTGAGGTTGGAACACCAGGCAGAAAGCCGAGAGGAAGACCAAAGAGAAGATTTATGAATGTGGTGAAGGAGGACATGAAGGTAGTTGGAGTAAGAGTCGAAGATACAGAGGTTAGGGTGAGATGGAGGTCAATGGTTTGCTGTGGCGACCCCTGACGGGAACAGCCGAAAGGAAAAGAAGAAGACACTTCAGTGCGTGTCAGTCAAAAACACTTGCTCATCACACATCAGTTTGGTGGCTCAATTCTGACTGCGTTTGTTCAGTTCAGTTCATTTTCTGTAAACACTTAATCCTAATTAGGGTCGCGGGGAGACTGATGCCCATTCCAGCCAACTCCGGGCGAGTGCAGAGTACACCCTGGATAGCTCGTCAGGCCATCGCAGGGCGGAAACACACTGACGGCTATGCAGCTACTCTTGTCAAAAGTCAGCAATGGTTCTTTTAAATGCTTCACACCATAGACAGTGAGAGACATGGCCGGACTTTGATAACCCAGTCAGATGCACTGGGGCAGACAGTGACAACCCGTGGAGCATGGGGCTTGAACTCCCAACCTTAGGATCAGTGATCCAGCACCTTTAGCACTAGGCCACCATAAAATAAAATTTAGTACTGTACATCCTCCTAAGAGCAAGAAGATCCTGGGCTTAGGCCTTGCCTTTCTGTGCGGAATTTTCATGTTCTCCTCGAGCTTGCATGGGTTTCCTCCAGGTAGTCTGGTTTCCCCCTTTAGCCCAAAGATATGCACATCAGGTTAATTAACTGTTCCAAATTGCCCTTAGATGAGGATGTGTGTGTGTGTGTGTGTGTGTGTGTGTGTGTGTGTGTTTCTTGGAAATCTGCTGGTCTTTTAGGGAGGTACTCTGTGTTCGGCCAATGTAAGGCTGAGATCCGCTCCAGCCTCCCTGCAAAATTAAAAAAGTATTAAGTGGTTCAGCAAATGAGTCAATGAGTGAGCATTATAAGCTTAAATTCAAAATTTGCACCCCAGTGAAGCTAACTGGGTTAAAAAGGCTGGCCTGTCTCACTACGATGATAGGCGTAAAAGTAAAAGACGTAAAAGATCCATTGCTGACTCGGCAAGAGTAGCTGCATAGCCCTCAGCGTGTCTCTGTTCTGCGATGACCTGGCGAGCTGTCCAGGGTGTACTCTGCCCTTGCCCAGAGTCGGCTGAGATGGGCACCAGCCCATCCCCGAGACCCTAATTAGGATTAAACGGTTCAGAAAATGAATGAATGAAGGTTTCATTAACATTTATAATATGCTGATAATAATACTCTTAATTATAATAAATTTACATGAACACATAGACGACAATACACCTCAATCCATCTATACTAGATAACATACTACTCTCAAAAGGCTTAACTTATTCATTCGCCAGTCCACTTATTCCTACTAGGATTTTGAGAAGGCTGTAGACTATCTCAAAAAGATGGGGTACACCCTGAACAGCTTGCCAATAAAACACAGGTCCAACACACACACACACACACACACACACACACACACACACACACACACACACACACAGAGCCACTTAGCTTAAAGTTCATGTGAAAGCGAAGAGTACCCAGAGGAACACTATGTTAGCATGGGGAGAAAATACAAACTCCACATGGTGACGGCCTTGCTGAACCCAGCCCTCAAGCCCAGGACCTCATACATACTAACCTTTACCCCACTGTCCAGTCCATGGGTAATTCATTTCAGTCAAAATATACATTTCTGTTTGATAAATAGTAATTTCAAAAGATATGCAATCAATTTATATACATAAGAATACACAAGCACTAACAATTGATTTATATTATTTCAGAATATTTCATCTTTGTTTATAAATTTCAGCATGCAGTAATACAAGTGCATGAGTCATGCAAGCTAGAGTTGAATTAAAAACCAGTACTCCACTTTCTTTTCAGATTAAAGTCATATATCAAAAGATAAAAAGAAATCATGAGGCTTTAATTTGCCATTTCAAGCACACACACAAAAAATAAATAAAATAAAAAAATCCAAACAAACAGAAAAGGATGGTCATAAGGACCCAGTGCAGAAAGGCTGCACTTAATAACCAATTCTTTGCCTAGCAACAAGCATGATACCAACACAGTAGGAATGAGATTAAAGAATAAATTCCAGAGGGTAAATGCAATAGTTTTCTGTGCCTGAGCCAACAACCAATGTCTCTGTGCTTATAAATATAGTTTATGCTTTATATCAATATTAATGGAGACCACAGGGTGCAGAACCACTTTGAAATATGTAAAAATATTGCATGTGTATGTAACATTGACTTCCTGTTCAATTTGAATGATGACACTGAAAGTTTCAGTCATGGCTTTGATGAGAATCTATTAGGTGGCTCAGTGGCATAGTGATTAGCATTTCTGCTTGAAAGCAAGAAGCTCTTGTGTTAAAGACACAGACTTACTGTTGGTCGAAGACTGTTGGTCGAAGACGTCGAAGAAGGAGAGGCGGGAGGCGTGTCCGTTGCCAGAGAGAGAAGAGGAAAGGCATGAGTCTAGGACTGAAAGTAGGGACTTTGAATATTGGAACTATGACAGGAAAAGGTAGAGAGCTGGCTGACATGATGCAGAGGAGGAAGGTGGACATACTGTGTGTTCAGGAGACCAGGTGGAAAGGTCGCAAGGCTAGAAGCATAGGAGCAGGGTTTAAGCTGTTTTATCACGGTGTGGATGGGAAGAGAAATGGAGTCGGAGTCATCTTGAAGGAGGAGTTTGCCAGGAATGTTCTAGAAGTGAAAAGAGTGTCAGACAGAGTGATGAGTCTCAAGTTAGAAATTAAAGGTGTGATGGTCAATGTTGTTAGTGCTATGCCCCACAGACAGGATGTGAGCGAGAAGAGAAGGAGAGATTCTGGAGGGAGTTTAGATGAAGTGATGCAGAGTACCCCAGAGGTGAAAGAGTGGTCATTGGGGCAGACTTCAATGGACATGTTGGTGCAGGAAACAGAGGGGACGAGGAAGTGATGGGTAGGTTTGGTATCCAGGACAGGAACGCAGAAGGACAGATGTTGGTAGATTTTGCAAAAAGGATGGAAATAGCTGTGGTAAATACTTTCTTCCAGAAGAGACAGGAGCATAGGGTGACTTAAAAAAAGCGGAGGTAGGAGCACACAGGTAGACTACATCTTGTCCAGGCGATGTAATTTAAAGGAAGTCAGTGACTGCAAAGTAGTAGCGGGTGAGAGTGTTGCCAAACAGCATAGGATGGTGGTGTGCAGGATGATGCTGATGGTGAGGAAGGTGAAGAAGGCAAAGGCAGAGCAGAAGACAAAGTGGTGGAAGTTGAAAAAGGAAGAGTGTCGGGTTGTCTTCAAGGAGGGGTTGAAACAGGCTTTGGGTGGTCAGGAAGTGCTTCCAGATGACTGGACAACTACAGCGAATGTGATCAGGAGACAGGTAGGAGAATATTTGGTGTGTCATCTGGAAGGAAAGTAGATAAGGAGACTTGGTGGTGGAATGAGGAAGTGCAGGAGTGTGCAAAGGAAGAGATTAGCTAAGAAGAAGTGGGACATTGAGAAAACCAAGAGAGTAAACAGGAGTACAGGGAGACACAGCGTAAGGCAAAGGTAGCAGTGTCAAAGGCCAAACAGAGTGCTTGATGACTTGTATGCTCGGCTGGAAAGTAAGGAGGGAGAAAATGATTTATACAGGTTGGCACAGCAGAGAAATAGAGATGGGAAGGACGTGCAGCAAGTTAGATTGATAAAGGACAGAGAGGGAAATGTATTGACTGATGACAGAAGTGTGCTGGGAAGATGGAAAGAGTACTTTGAAGAGCTGATGAATGAGGAAAATGAGAGAGAAAAAGAGTAGAAGAGGTGACTGTTGAGGACCAGGAAGTAGCAAAGATTAGTAAGGGTGAAGTGAGGAGGGCATTGAAGAGGATGAAGAATGGAAAGGCAGTTGGTCCTGATGACATACCGGTGGAGGTATGGAAGTGTCTAGGAGAGGTAGCAGTAGATTTTCTGACAAGAACATTTAACGAGGTCTTAGAGAGTGAGAGGATGCCAGAGGAATGGAGGAGAAGTGTGCTGGTGCCCATTTTTAAGAACAAGGAGACGTGCAGAGTTGTGGCAACTACAGAGGGATAAAGTTGATGAGCCATACGATGAAGTTATGGGAAAGAATAGTGGAAGCTAGACTAAGGGCAGAAGTCAGCATTTGTGAACAACAGTTTGGTTTCATGCACAGAAAGAGCACCACAGATGCAGTGTTTGCCTTGAGGATGTTAATGGAGAAGTACAGAGAAGGTCAGACGGAGCTGCATTGTGCCTTTTGTGGATCTGGAGAAAGCATATGACAGGGTGCCGAGAGAAGAATTGTGGTATTGCATGAGGAAGTCTGGAGTGGCAGAGAAGTATGTTAGAGTGGTGCAGGACATGTATGAGAGATGTAAGACAGTGGTGAGGTGTGCTGTCGGTGTGACAGAAGAGTTCAAGGTGGAGGTGGGACTGCATCAAGGGTCAGCTCTCAGCCCCTTCTTGTTCGCTATGGTGATGGACAGGCTGACAGATGAGGTTAGACAAGATTCCCCATGGACTATGATGTTTGCAGATGACATTGTAATCTGTAGTGAGAGCAGAGAACAAGTGCAGGAAAATCTAGAGAGGTGGAGGTATGCCCTGGAAAGGAGGGAATGAAGATTAGCCTCAGTAAGACAGAGTACATGTGCATGAATGCCAAGGACCAAAGAGGAACGGGTGAGATTACAGGGAGCAGAGATAAGAAAGGTGGAGGATTTTTAAGTACTTAGGCTCAACAATCCAGAGCAATGGCGAGTGTGGAAAAGAGGTCAAGAAGCGTGTGCAGGCAGGTTGGAATGGTTTGGAGAAAAGTGTCCGGTGTGATGTGTGATAGGAGGGTATCGGCAAAATGAAAGGAAAAGTGTACAAACGGTGTTGAGGCCAACGATGCTGTATGGGTTAGAAACAGTGGCCCTGGGGAAAAGACAGGAGGCAGAGTTGGAGGTAGCAGAGATGAAAATGTTGAGGTTCTCTTTGGGAGTAACGAGGATGGATAGGATTAGGAATGAGTACCGCCAGAGGGACAGCCCACGTAAGACGTTTTTGGAGACAAAGTCAGAGAGGCTAGATTGAGATGGTTTGGACATGTACAGAGGAGGGATAGTGAGTATATTGGTAATAGGATGCTGAGGCTGGAACTACCAGGCAAAAGGCCTAGAGGAAGACCAAAGAGACGATTCATGGATGTGGTAAAGGAGGACATGAAGGTCGTTGGTGTAAGAGAAGAAGATGCAAAGGATAGGGTGAGATGGAGGCAGATGATTCGCTGTGGCGACCCCTGAAGGGAAAAGCCGAAAGGAAAAGAAGAAGAAGAAGAAGAAGAAGACTTAGCAAGGGCATTTCTATATGGATCTTGAATTCTTGAAAAAAAAAAATTCTCGGTGTGCAGGTATAGATTTGAACAATTTCCTCCCATAGACCAAATACGTGCACATGAGGCTAACTGGCTGTTTGAAATTATCCCCAAGTGTGAGTCTCAGTGGTTGTGTTTGTGCTGGCTATGTGATGGATTGGCAAGTTAGCTGTCCAGGGGGTACCCCAAGTTCACCCAGAGTTGGCTGAGACAGGCTTCATTAAATATACGTGTATGTATATATATATATATATATATATATATATATATATATATATATATATATATATATATATATATGACAAGGACCCAAAAGGAATGGTGAGGTTACAGGAAGCAGAGATAAGGAAGGTGGAGGATTTTAAGTACTTAGGCTCAACAATCCAGAGTAATGGAGAGTGTGGAAAAGAGGTGAAGAAACATGTGCAGGCAGGTTGGAATGGTTGGAGAAAAGTATCCGGTGTGATGTGTGATAGGAAGGTATTGGCAAGAATGAAAGGAAAAGTGTACAAGACGGTGATGAGGAGGGATAGTGAGTATATTGGTAGTAGGATGCTGAGGTTGGAACTACCAGGCAGAAGGCCGAGAGGAAGACCAAAGAGAAGATTTATGGATGTGGTGAAGGAGGACATGAAGGCAGTTGGAGTAAGAGTAGAAGATGCAGAGGACAGGGTGAGATGGAGGCAGATGATTCGCTGTGGTGACCTCTGAAGGGAACAGCCAAAAGGAAAAGAAGAAAGAAGACATATATACTCTCTCTCTCTCTCTCTCTCTATATATATATATATATATATATATATATATATATATATATATATATATAGATAGATAGATAGATACAGGGATCTCGTGCTGCTTCATGCTTCAATTCATATGGCTTCAGAGGTTTTTTTTTTAAATAAATATTGATCGAATTAAAAAATAAGAAAATTAAAGAAGAATAGTGGGAAAAGTTACGAGAAATGCCACAAAAACAAGGCCAATTGTGCAAAAAACGCTGAATCAACACAAAACAAAAAACAGCCCAAAATCTCCCATCAAAACTACACTGCTTACATTGTTACATCTGCGCGTGTACACAATCTGCATGCGTGCGTGCGTGCGCACATGTGTGGTCATCTTCTCATGCAATACCATCTGTATGTGTGTGTATTTATATTTTATTTACAACTTAAGTTATTTTTTATGCAGCCGTGAGGGTGGGGTGGGGGCACAAACCAGTGTCTCTCCCTCACACCGGTCCCAAGCCCAGATAAATGCAGAGGGTTGTGTCAGAAAGGGCATCCGGCATAAAACAAATGCCAAATAAATAAAAAGCGAGTCAAAACAAAGAATGTCATACCGGATCGGTCGAGGCCCAGGTTAACAACGACAACCATCAGTGCTGTTAACCAACAGGGTGCTGGTGGAAATTGGACTACTGTTGGTCAAAGATGTCGAAGAAGGCGAGGCGGGAGGCGTGTCCATAGGCAGAAAGAGAAGAGGAAAGGCATGAGTCTAGGACTGAAAGTAAGGACTTTGAATGTTGGAACTAGGACAAGAAAAAGTAGAGAGCTGGCTGACATGATGCAGAGAAGGAAGGTGGACATGCTGTGTGTTCAGGAGACCAGGTGGAAAGGTAGCAAGGCTAGAAGCTTAGGAGCAGGGTTTACGCTGTTTTTCATGGTGTGGATGGGAAAAGAAATGGAGTAGGAGTCATCATGAAGGAGGGGTTTGTCAGGAATGTTCTAGAAGTGAAAAGAGTGTCAGACAGAGTGATGAGTCTCAAGTTAGAAATGGAAGGCGTGATGTTCAATGTTGTGAGTGCTTATGCCCTACAGGCAGGATGTGAGCTAAAAGAGAAGGAGAGATTCTGGAGTGAGTTAGATGAAGTGATGCAGAATACCCCCAGAGGTGAAAGAGTGGTCATTGGTGCAGACTTCAATGGACATGTTGGTGCAGGAAACAGAGGGGACGAGGAAGTGATGGGCAGGTTTGGTATCCAGGACCGGAACGCAGGACAGATGTTGGTAGATTTTGCAAAAAGGATGGAAATTTCTGTGGTAAATACTCTCTTCCAGAAGAGACAGGAGCATAGGGTGACTTATAAAAGCGGAGGTAGGAGCACACAAATAGACTACATCTTGTGTAGGCGATGTAATTTGAAGGAAGTCAGTGACTGCAAAGTAGTAGCGGGTGAGAGTGTTGTCAAACAGCATAGGATGGTGGTGTGCAGGATGAGGCTGATGGTGAGGAAGGTGAAGAAGGCAAAGGCAGAGCAGAAGACAAAGTGGTGGAGGCTGAAAAAGGAAGAGTGTCGTGTTGTCTTCAAGGAGGAGTTGAAACAGGCTTTGGGTGGTCAGGAAGTGCTTCCAGATGACTGGACATCTACAGCTAATGTGATCAGGGAGACAGGTAGGAGAATACTTGGTGTGTCATCTGGAAGGAGAGGAGATAAGGAGACTTGGTGGTGGAATGAGGAAGTGCAGGAGTGTGTACAAAGGAAGAGGTTAGCTAAGAAGAAGTGGGACATTGAGAGGACGAAGAGTGTAAACAGGAGTACAGGGAGACACAGCGTAAGGCGAAGGTAGCTCTGTCAAAGGCCAAACAGAGGGCATATGATGACTTGTATGCTCGGTTGGAAAGTAAAGAAGGAGAAAATAATTTATACAGGTTGGCACAGCAGAGAAATAGAGATGGGAAGGACATGCAGCAAGTTAGAGTGATTAAGGACAGAGAGGGAAATGTATTGACTGATGACAGAAGTGTGCTGGGAAGATGAAAAGAGTACTTTGAAGAGCTGATGAGTGAGGAAAATGAGAAAGAAAAAAGAGTAGAAGAGGTGACCGTTGAGGACCAGGAAGTAGTAAAGATTAGTAAGGGTGATGTGAGGAGGGCATTGAAGAGGATGAAGAATGGAAAGGCAGTTGGTCCTGATGACATACCGGTGGAGGTATGGAAGTGTCTAGGAGAGGTAGCAGTAGATTTCCTGAACAAGAACATTCAACAAGGTCTTAGAGAGTGAACAGATGCCGGAGGAATGGAGGAGAAGTGTGCTGGTGCCCATTTTTAAGAACAAGGGAGACGTGCAGAGTTGTGGCAACTACAGAGGGATAACGTTGATGAGCCATACAATGAAGTTATGGGAAAGAATAGTAATAGCTAGACTAAGGGCAGAGGTCAGCATTTGTGAACAACAGTTTGGTTTCATGCCAAGAAAGAGCACTACAGATGCAGTGTTTGCCTTGAGGATGTTAATAGAGAAGTACAGAGAAGGTCAGACGGAGCTGCATTGTGCCTTTGTGGATCTGGAGAAAACATTTGACAGGGTGCAGAGAGAGGAACTGTGGTATTGTATGAGGAAGTCTGGAGTCGCAGAGAAGTATGTTAGAGTGGTGCAGGACATGTATTCGACATGTAAGACAGTGGTGAGGTGTGCTGTCGGTGTGACAGAAGACTTCAAGGTGGAGGTAGGACTGCATCAAGGGTCAACATTGTGATCTGCAGTGAGAGCAGATAGCAAGTGCAGGAAAATCTAGAGAGGTGGAGGTATGCCCTGGAAAGGAGGGGAATGACGGTTAGCCTCAGTAAGACACAATACATGTGTATGAATGACAAGGACCCAAGAGGAACGGTGAGGTTACAGGGAGAAGAGATAAGGAAGGTGGAGGATTTTAAGTACTTAAGCTCAACAATCCAGAGCAATGGAGAGTGTGGAAAAGAGGTGAAGAAGCGTGTGCAGGCAGGTTGGAATGGTTGGAGAAAAGTGTTTGGTGTGATGTGTGATAGGAAGGTATGGGCAAGAATGAAAGGAAAAGTGTACAAGACGGTGTTGAGGCCAGCGATGTTGTATTGTTTAGAAACAGTGGCCCTGGGGAAAAAGACAGGAGGCAGAGCTGGAGGTAGCAGAGATGAAAATGTTGAGGTTCTCTTTGGGAGTAATGAGTATGGATAGGATCAGGAATAAGCACAGCAGAGGGACAGCACATATAAGACGTGTTGGAGACAGTCAGAGAGGCTAGATTGAGATGGTTTGGACATGTACAGAGGAGGGATAGTGAGTATATTGGTAGTAGGATGCTGAGGTTGGAACTACCAGGCAGAAGGCCTAGAGGAAGACCAAAGAGACGATTCATGGATGTGGTGAAGGAGGACATGAAGGTAGTTGGTGTAAGAGAAGAAAATGCAAAGGATAGGGTGAGATGGAGGCAGATGATTCGCTGTGGCGACCCCTGAAGGGAACAGCCGACAGGAAAAGAAGAAGTTATTTTTTAATGTTTAATTGTTATTATAAGCATTTATAACATTGAACATGTATTTATTGATATTATATACACAGAAACATGTACGTATACGTCAGTCAGGGAGGTGGGTGGGATGATCCTACTTCACGGATTTTGATGGGATCTTGGTCCAATTCACTGCGGAAAGTGAGGGATCCCTATATATATATGTATATATATATATATATATATATATATATATATATATATATATATATATATATATATATATATATATATATATATATATATATATATATATGTATAAATCTCTCTCTCTCTCTCTCTCTCTCTCACACACACACACACACACACACACACACACACACGTGTGTGTGTGTGTGTGTGTGTGTGTGTGTGTGTGTGTGTGTGATTATTTCCATACTGTGTGGAGGATATTGCATTCAGCAGTGCTGCACGACTCGAATAGAAGCACAGTAGCATTATCTCTAGATGTAATCTGTTATAATGCGCCGGATGATATGAATGCGCATCTCTCCAGCTTACATCACGCTCTGTTCCTCCCTCCCCAGTCCCTCAAGCCGCTTTTTATACTTAGCACCTCTTCCACACTTTTAATTCAGCAAGGCTGCGGTGGACTCGGATGAACTAATTTCTACAGGTAAGCTGAGATTATTGAAGCAGATTATACTCCTGAGTCGAGCTCGCAGAAACCACAGAACCTTCATTCACTCTGTGACTCTGTGCGCATTTCACATGTTTTGTTCATACGATTTATTTATTGCCTTAACAAATTCGAATTTTGTGCTCCGTGCAATTTTCTATTTCTGTGACCTGTCAATTTTCTTTCTTTCTTTCTTTCTGTTATAGTAACACCTTCCTTTGAACAGTTTATATATATATATATATATATATATATATATATATATATATATATATATATATATATATATATATATATATATATATATATATATATATATATATATTATATTTATATATATTACACACACACACACACACACACACACACACACACACACACATATATATATATATATATATTCATTCATCACTAATCCAATTATTTTCTCTTTGTTCATTTTTGACATTTTACAAAGGACAAACTACTAAAAATATTACTTTCAACATAAACAATTCGAAAAACATTTTCATTTTTTTAAATATTGAAACCTCATATTTACTTTTCAGCTATTATTTGGAGTCTATACAGTACATCTGAAAAGTTGGATTGGTTTTACTTTTTGCTGAAGAAAAGAAGATGGATAATATATCACTTCCTACCTATATTACATCCACATGTAATACAAATAACAGTTCTCATCCTAACTGCAGCACAGCTCCACCCTGGATATTGTACCCAGATTTCTACATCTGGCTGCCTGTGGTTTATTCGGTCATCTGTGCCATAGGCCTCACTGGAAACACGGCTGTCATCTACGTCATACTGAAAGCTCCAAAAATGAAAACTGTTACCAACCTGTTCATCCTAAACTTAGCGATTGCTGATGACCTGTTCACATTGGTGTTACCTATCAATATTGCAGAGCACCTGCTGAACTACTGGCCCTTTGGTGAGCTTCTTTGCAAAGTGATCCTCTCAATAGACCACTACAACATCTTCTCCAGCATCTACTTTCTCACAGTAATGAGCATCGACCGCTACCTTGTGGTGCTTGCCACTCTACAATCCAAGCAGATGCCTCATCGCACATACAGGTTTGCAAAAATGGTCAGTGTGGGTGTGTGGGCTCTTGTTGTCCTCATTGTGGTACCATTTACCTTTTTTGCTGGAATTTATGTGAATCCAGATGATGCAAAAAGCCGGAAGAGCTGTGTGTTGAGCTTCCCAAGCCCTGAGAGCTTCTGGTTCAAAGCCAGCCGAATCTACACCCTGGTCTTGAGCTTTATCATTCCTGTGTCCACAATTTGTATCTCATATAGTCTAATGCTCTACAGGTTAAGGCATACTCACTTGAATTTCAATGGCAAGGCACTGGACAAAGCCAAGAAGAAGGTTACTGTTATGGTCTTTGTTGTGCTTGCGGTGTATCTGTTCTGCTGGACTCCATTCCACTTGAGTACAGTGGTGGCCTTGACCACAGACCTGCCAACAACTCCTCTAGTAATTGGTATCTCCTACTTCATTACAGGCTTGAGCTATGCTAACTCCTGCCTCAACCCTTTCCTTTATGCCTTCTTGGATGACAATTTCAGAAAATCTTTTAAGAAAATGCTGGAGTGTTGATCTGTGTAAGAGCCACAAGAAAACAAAAAGATTAAGAGAAATTTCAAGCAACAAGTCAAGTGGAGTGGCATCTTTTTTCTCTGTCATTTATTTTGGACCATGGTGTGCCTCTTCCCAATACAACAGCGAAGCACACGAGACCACATAAACTGCAAATGCACAGTGTCTGTAATAGTCTCCCACAGCAGTAGTTATAGACACTCTATCCCTTAAAAAATACACCAAACATGTTTGTGTTCTGAATATTTAAAGTTTTATCATACTGTATATGTTATGGGGGCAATTTTCAAATTTATTATCATATATGATTACATATATTATTCATGTTATTAAATTTCTATGGTAATGTTAAAATAAGTGAATGATTGTACTACAACACAGAGAGGAATGAAACTAGTTTTCCTTTTATTGTTAGGGGATAGGACTTGAACTGACTGTGTATTTGTTCTGTAATGAGTTTGGAGTGTGGAGCTGCTGTGTATCTGAAATAACTGAATAACACTGTTCATCTGTGTATAATCTATAAAACAGGTGCTTTGTTGGTAAACATACTTCTTTGATTCTTTTACTTAATATTTATATTCAATATTGCACAGATAGAAATGCTGTTCATTCCGATATACTGCTAAAGAAAAATAAAGCACTTGTGCTGTAATGATGCTTCTTTACCATTTGGCACAGTTTATCAATAAAGTTGATGCATAAAAATGTTAGTTTTCTCTCTCTCTATCTATATATATATCTATATATATATATATATATGGTCGGTTCTGGTCCTTTCCAAGTTGTAGTACGACTCTTGGTGACCTGCCATGAAGGATAACGCCTTGATTATCATCTTCATGGAGGTTTTCTTGTCAAGGATAGTGAAGTGGTTTGCCATTGCCTCCTGCACAATGCGAACCTATCGGCAATTTAGAACAGCCAATTAGCCTACTGTGCATGTTTTTGGATCATGGGAGGAAACTGGAGTACCCAGATGAAACCCACACGAGCACGGGGAGAACATGCAAACTTCGCACAGAAACGCCCAGGCCTGGAATCGAACCCGAGCCTTCTTGCTGTGAGGTGGACTTGCTAACCACTACGCCACCATGCTGCCTCTAAACACACACACACACACACACACACACACACACACACACACACACACACACACACCCACACACACACACACACACACACACACACACACACACACACACACACACACACACACACACAAAATTAAACTTGCTTCATATACATGATATGAGGCAGCAATATCACTGCAGGACAGAATGACATTAGATGAGACAATCTCAGACTTTTGGAAATCTTAGCTCAGTTGACTGATAAAAAATATACAGATAAAAATCTCATACAGATTAGAGGATCAGATTGTAACATAATTATAATGTTCTACCGTGAAAAATTCAAATTTCAGCATGTGTAAGCTTCTGCAAGTTTCATACTTAGTTTTAGCTTGATACATTTCGACAGATAACATTTTGTAGAAAATAGATAATACTTTCAAGAAACAATAAATCAGATATAAGATACCACATGAGGACAAAATACATGTAGCTGAGATAAAATAAAGATGGATGAGTGGCCATGGGAGGCAGTACAATGACATAATGGTTAGCACATCCGCCTCACAGCAAGAAGGCCTGGGTTTAATTCCCAGCCTGAGCGTTTCTGTGTGGAGTTTGCATGTTCTCCCCGTGCTTGTGTGGGTTTCATCCAGGTACTCCGGTTTCCTCCCACAGTTCAAAAACATGCACAGTTGGCTAATTGGCTGTTCCAAATCACCCATAGGAGTGAGTGTGAATGGTTGTGTGAGTGTTGAAACTGCGATGTCCTGGTGAACTGTCCAGGGTGTAACCCGCCCAGCCTCCTCATGACCATAATTAGGATTAAGAGGTTCAGAAAATGAATGAATGAATGAATGAGGGTTAACCTAGCAACTTGACAAAACAATGTCTCACTAATAGCAAGAGTAACTTTCCTTAACAGATTAACAAATTAATTACACAAAAAAATGACTGTACTATATGACAGACAAGTTTAAAAATTAACATATTAAAGTAAAATAGTAAGTAAAAGATTATGAAGAGATGAGGAGAAAAGATTGAGACAGGAAATTAACTATCCATCCTTTCATTATCGACACCGCTTATCCTTCAGGGTTGCAGGGGATTCTGGAAGCAAGCCCAGTTGACTTTTGGGAACACTGAGCAGGTCAGCAAGTTTACTACAAATCTAACAGAATCGTAAACAACCATACACACTCACCTTAAACCTATGGGCTTTTTAGAGAAGCTAATTGGCCAGATGTGTATGTCTTTGTTTGGTGTGAGAAAACCCAGAAAAAAAAAAAACCCATACAAGTGCAGGGATAACATGCAAATTACATATTGAAATAAGGTAAGGTAAAGTCTGTTGGGTTTTTACACCTGAGCCTAGTGGCTCATCAGGCCGGTGCTTATCCCCGGTTTCTGTAGCATGAAGCGACCAGGAGTTGAACTCCTCCTGGATGGGACGCTAGTCCATCTCAGGTTACCTTCCCAGTATATTTTTACTGGTACCCATTTATACTACTGGGTGAACAGAGGCACACTTGTGGTTGAGACCTTGCCCAGGGATTTTAGCACAGTGAAGGTCTCAGTGGGATTCAAACTCACAACCTTCCGATCATGTGCAGCACCCTAACCACTACACCACCGGCCCCACATATTGAAATAAGCTTGTTGGAAATTTGAAACCCTAACTTTATTACTTTGAGGTAACAGTGCAGAGCCCCGTGTGCTCACCTGAAATTAATCATGCATTTAAAAAATTACACTTGAAAATAAATTAATTATGAAAATGATCATAAATTTGAAAATGAGTGAAGTATCCAAGGCAGTGGTGGCCTGGTGGTAAAAGTGCTGGATCACTGATCCTAAGGTTGGGGGTTCAAGCTCCACTCTCACTGGGCTGTTACTGTCCCCCCAGTGCAGCTGACTGGGTTATTAAAGGCCAGCCATGTCTCTCACTGTCGTCTATGGTGTGAGGTTCAGGTAAAAGAACCATTGCTGACTTTCAACAAGAGGAACTGACGGCATAGCCGTCAGTGAGTTTCTGCCCTGTGATGGCCTGGCAAGTTGTCCAGGGTGTACTCTGCCCTCGCCCAGAGTCAGCCGGGATGGGCGCTGGCCTAATTAGAATTAAGCGGTTACAGAAAATGAACAGATGAAGTATCTAAAATCCACACATGTAAATCTTATGATTATACCTGCAAGAATCCCGGGGATTTCTTTCCTAAGGTTAGCATCATATATTCAAGCAACACTAAACCAGGAGTTCTGAGAAGTCCAGCTGGAGGACTCCTGACTGAATCATAGAACCCTAAAACAGCAGGAGAACCCCCCAAGCCAAAATGTTTCATGTAGACTGTCATTTGAAGAGAAAACTTCAGCCGTCCAAAAAAAAAGAAATTGTAAAGTTTAAAAGTGTCTTTCTTATTCTACTGTTAAAGGATTTTATATTTTCACAATAAACTTGTTGAAAATATTTTATTATTTTATGACTTGATTTCCTTTTATTTTACTTCTTTGGGAAGAGTTGAAGCCTTTATTATGAATACCAGGCAAGTCCAACTCCACACACACACTTTAACCACTACAGTGGCAGGTCAGGTGAACTCAACACACTCCATGCAGAGCACAAGATTGCTATCATTGTATTTCTGAACCCAATTTAGTATATTTTAGTATATACTACAGTGGTACCTCACCTTACGAAAGTCTCACCAAATGAAAAATTCAGGTTACGAAAAGCATTTTCCTAAAATTTTTGTCTCAGGATACGAAACAAGTTCACGTTACGAAAGCGCCATCTTGAAAATTCAAACACACCATTCAAACAGTCAAACAATGCACGAGCTGCTCTCCCACGAATGACGTTCAAACATCCCGCCCCGCTAGCCTCCCATTGGCTAACAACTGAGCTGTCGTTCATGTCGCCTTCACTCGAGCGCCATCTTGGACAGGTCCACCTGACGCCATCTTGGACAGGGATCCCATTGCCTAGGAGGAATGACACAGCTACCACCCATTGCCTATTATAGAGCTGAATCCACCATGATGCTTTTCGTGTAAAGGACAGAGTTACTGTTGTTGTATGCTTTATTTCTTGACTCAGGCTTTTAACCTTCCATAAACATTTGTAAGATTATAACTCTGCTAAGAAGACATGGTCAACACGCATGTACACACACACACACACACACACACACACACACACACGTGATTTCCGGTGCGAGTGAGAAGAAGAAACGGGCTTGAGTGATATCACAAAGGAATATGGCCAAACCTGTCTACCATCGGTACGATATTGAAGCAGAAGGAGGTATTAAAAGGTACGCTTTTATAATTTTTAAAGGGTTTAGGGGGTAGTATTGGGAGCCTTGGAACGAATCATATATTTTACATGTAAAATGCGGTTCAACTTACGAAAAATGCAGGTTATGAAAAAGGCTCTGGAACGGATTAATTTCGTAAGCTGAGGTACCACCGTACATGGAAACACAAGTGAACTGATTCCTGAACCATCAGGTAAAATGTGTGGCGGTGGGAGAACGAGCTGTGCCTTCCCTTCCGTCACCATCATTGCTGAAGTGCCCTTGAGCAGGACACCTAACCCCACTCTGCACTCCAGGCACTGCAATGTGTGTGGCAGCCACTGCTCCAAGTGTTTACATTCACTGTTTATGAATGTGTGTGTGTGTGGTCTGTTATGGTTTGTGTTTTGTGGGCTTTTATTTTAGTTGTTCTATGGTTCCTTGGTTTTGTTCTAATCCTGTTCCCCCCCCAAGCAGTGCAGGCTATGGCTGAGGAGCGTGGCTGACCTACTTCTGGCTGAGTGCAGCAGCACACACCTGATCCCACTCCTCAATCAACTCACTATAAAGACCAGCTGCACCTCCACCTTGCTGCCAGAAGGTTGTTTTGTCTCACTAGGTTGCTATCTTGTGTTCTCTCCAGGCTCCTGGTGTTTGCTCTGTGGTCAGCTATCCTCTCCAGCCACAGTTTCCAGTGTTTGTTACCATTTATTTTTTCGGTGTCCCCTGTGTTTGTCATTGTTATTTTCTTTGGCATCACCAGTGTTTGTTTCTGTTTATTTTCTGCGGCGCCTCCAGTGTTTGTTGCTGTTATTTTCTTCAGTGTCTCCAGCGAGTTAATAAACCTTTTTCTCTGTACACAAACGATATGACATCCCATCACAGTTCAGTTTCCATTTTTAAGTATGCAGACGACACTACTATCATTGGACTCATAACTATGGATAATGAACACCAGTACCGCCAACAAGTAGCCCAAGCTGTCTCCTGGTGCCAAGAAAACAATCTCCAGCTCAACCCATCCAAAACACAAGAACTAATAATTGACTTCAGGCACACAGCCTCACTCAAAACTCCCATTCACATCTCTAATGAACCCATAGCTATAACTGACTCGTTCAAATTTCTCGGCACTCACATTAACAATACACTAAAATGGAACACTAACACAGATTACATTCACAAAAAAGTCCACCAAAGACTGTTTTTCCTGAGACAGCTCAAGAAATTCAGAGTGAGAACAAATCTCCTCCTCCGTTTCTACTCCGCCATCATTGAGAGCACTCTCACTTCATCCATAACGGTTTGGTATGGCAGCCTAGACAGCAACTCACAGAAAAAACTACAGCGCATTGTCAATAAATCATCCAGGATCATTGGCTCCCCCCTTCCATCAGTCCAATCAATTTATCATAAACGCTCAATCTTAAGAGCACAAAAAAATCACCTCTGATCCCTCTCACCCTGCCCATCATTTGTTTCAACCGCTGCCCTCTAGGAGGCGATATCGATCTCTACCCACCAGAACATCCCGTTTCAAGAACAGTTTTTTCCCTACAGTCATAAGGACTCTGAACTCTTTGCACTGAATGTACATTACAGCCTTGTCTGTCTTTTTGTTGTCTGTTATTACTGTAGTTGTTATGGATATGTTTGTAATCATTTGTTTTCATGTGTGCTGTCTTTGTTGTATGATGTGTGTTGTTAATGTCCTTTGTAACTTTTGTCATAGCTGAGTGCTGTACCGACAGCAAATTCCACCAACTTGGTTGTGTGGTCATTAATAAATAAATGAATGAATGAATGAATGAAATGAACCTTACCAGTTGTACCGTTCATTGTTTCCAGCAATTCCTGGGTCCAACTAAAAGTTCCACCCCTTAACACGGTCACTTTAGATGGGTTAAATGCAGTGGCAATAGTTTTCCTTGCGAAATTAATACAGCCAATGTAACGCAATATTTTACAGTTAATCTTTACATTTTTATATCACGTTTGTAATGATGCTACTTGGAGTAAGTAACCGTGACAGATTCATGAGCATCTGTCATTTTGATGCAGGCATTATCCACTTGGGATAATGTCTTTTACTTCCCAGATAGTGTACCATTTAAGATTGTGTTGTTCCAGCACAGCACAGTAATTCTCATTGGATTTAAAATTATGATGATTGTTGTGTATATATACGGACAGTCCCCTCTATAGTAAGATAGAAAATTTCCTCTGAACCTTGCGATTTATGGTCTGTTAGCTAACTTGCTTCAAGTTCAACATTGCATCATTTAGTTTGGACAGGTGTATTTGTACATGCTGATTATTTGTATTGATTTTACTAAGCAAGAGCACTTGGAAATAAAACAAATTACAACTGCTCATATACACTGATAAACCACAACAATAAAAACACTGATCACTGAAAATAAATATACGACTCGGAAGGTACCTGACCAGACTGTATGGTGAAATCTAATTGGTGTTCAATCTATAAGGTAAGAAAATTATCCTGAGTGGAGTAATTCAATTAAATAAAAAAAAATGGAAATAAAATAAAATACAGCAACATCCACATCAACCTCTGCAAATAATTATTGATTATGTCATTACAATGGCATCCGTCATGAGGTGGATGCATTCAGCTGAAAGTGACCAGTCAGTTGATGTGATAGAAGCAGGAAAAATGAGTAAGCCTACAAATCTGAGCAACTTGGACAAGAACCTTGGCTTAACAACTTGGTCGATTCATCTCCAAAATGCCATGTCTTGTGGGGTATCTGCAGCAAGAAGGTCCTAGGTTCAAGTCTCCGGGTTGGAGAAAGCATTTCAGTGTGAAGTTTGCATGTTCTTGTGCTTGTGTGGGTTTCCTCTGGTACTTCACTTTCCTCCTACAGTCCAAAAACATGCACATGAGGCTAATTGGCTGTTCCATTGGCTTGAACCCAGGTTACGTTACATTTACAGCATTTTGCATACGCTCTTATTCAGAGCGAATTACAATTATCCTGTTTTTTTTCTTTTCTATACAACTGAGCAAGTGAGGGGTAAGGACCATGCTCAAGAGCCTAACAGTGGTGACAGTGGGGATTGAACCACTGACCTTCAGATCAGTAGCCCATCACCTTGACCACTAAGCCACCACTGCTCTCGGTGTGAGTGTAAGTGTGAATGGCTATGTGTGCTGGCCCTGAGATGGACCAATAAGTCGTTCTGGATGTACTCTTCATTCTCCCAGAGTCGGTCAAGATAGGATCCAGCTTCTGGCGACCTTGTATTATTAAATGGTTCACAAATGAATTAATGCATAAATTAATGATCATATATTATGTGGCAGAGATTAGCTGCCTTACAATAGGGGTCTGGGTTCAAGTCCAGTGACTGGTGAGGCTGTTTCATTTGGGAGGTTTGCTTGTGCTTGCGAGAATTTACTCTGAGTGCTCTGGTTTCCTCACACAGTCCATTTACTTTACATAAGATATGCAATGTTAGGAAATGTGACTTCTCTATGCATCCCCTTCGTATGAATAGGACTGTGTGAATAGATTTCCGAGAGAGCAGGTACATCAGAGGTCTTGCACCTCAAAGTGGCCCAGTGCATTGTGGATTTTATTGGATATTATTATAATTATTTTGGGTTAATGCTGTAGTATTTTGCCTTAATATTCATGGCGTAATGTGTAACAACACCAGCAGATGACAGTACAAAACCAATTTTAAATACATTATCCAATTGCTGCATAATTCACTGTGGCATACTTTTATTATCCGATTGTGTTGCTAATTAATTAGTGCCGACTAGACAATCAGGACCCTATGATGGCCTGGCGAGCTGTCCAGATTGCACCTCGCCCTCACACAGAGTTGGCTGAGATGGGCGCCAGCCTCCACATGACCCGAATTAGGATTAAGCGGATTGGAAAAGGAATTAATGAATAGATCAGGTAGTAGTTCTATACATACTAGCGTGCGTAGGCCTCCGTCAGTCCCAAAGGACTATGGCTGCGCTCTGGCCAGTATCCCGACTGGTGATACTCCCCAGTGCACAGAGCCTGGGTAGGGAGTAATGAGGGACAGGCTGTTACCCAAGCAGCAAGTCCCCCCCTGTCTCGGCGCCACCGGAAGGATCCAATGGAAAGGCAAGTGCCGATACGACTGGGTTCCAGTGCCGCTGCAGGAGAGAAACTACGATCAATTTAGAACGGCCAATTAACCTACAGTGCACGTCTTTGGATTGCGGGGGAAACCGGAGCACCCGGAGGAAACCCGCACAAGCACGGGGAGAACATGCAAACTCCACACAGAAACGCCCAGGCCAGGAATCGAACCCGGGCCTTCTTGCTGTGAGGCGGACGTGCTAACCACTACGCCACCGTGCCGTGGTTACATACATTATATACATACATTAGTTATTATATCAATCAATCAATCTGGGTGCCGTGCCAGAATTCTGGCGTAAGTGGCAGCCATAACTGCCTTTTCAGGAATGTATATGAAGGGCAAAAAAATCCGCAGTAGATGCCCAAAGTTCTTTCTGCAGGGTATTTTTATTGAGACACCATCTCTAGCTAGCTGACCGTTGACTCTAAAGAGTTCATCCGCCATTTGAAAGGTCTTGTTTTTATTCCTACTGCGTTGCTAGCCACCCTCCTCACCAAATTTGGAACTTGGTGGGGGAGAAGGTTTAGTCACCGACCACTCAACCATGCAACAGGTTGTACTGGCTTACATGTTACCAGTAGCAGGGCAAAACCTGACCTGACCCCTTGTTATTGTATAGATATTCCAAGATAAATTATTCATTCATTTTCGAATCCACTTAATTCTAATTAGGGTCGTGTGATGCTGGAACCCATCTCAACCTACACTGGGCGATGATTGGGTACATCCTTAACAACTCTCCAGACCATCACAGGACCAACACACACACATATATAGCGATTTGGAACAGCCAATTAGCTTACTGTGCATGTCTTCGGACTGTAAGAGTAAACCAGAATACCTGGGGGACGTCCACACAAAGCACAGGGAAAACATGCGAATCTCTCTCCATACAGGACCATCTGAGCGCGAGAATCGAACCTATGCCGTCTTTCTGATAGGCGGGTGTGCTAACCACTATGCCATCATGCTGCCTATTAGAGCTTTTATATTTTTTGAATTCATTTAGGACGAAAATTCTATTTAGTCATACAACAAATTTTCATAATTGAAATTAAAATACTACAGTAAAACACCATACTATATATATATAGTGCTGTGCCAAAGTTTTTGCCCCCTTACTGATTTTTTACTTTGTCACACTTAACATTTTCAGATCTTCTTCTTTTCCTGTCGGCTGTTCCCTTCAGGGGTCACCACAGCGAATCGTCCGCCTCCATCTCACCCTATCCTCTGCATCTTCTTCTCTTACATCAATTGCCTTCATGTCCTCCTTCACCATGTCCATGAATCGTCTCTTTGGTCTTCCTCTATACCTTCTGCCTGGTAGTTCCAACCTCAGCATCCTACTACCAATATTTTCACTATCCCTCCTCTGTACATGTCCAAACTATCTCAATCTAGCCTCTCTGACTTTGTCTCCAAAACGTCTGACATGTGCTGTCCCTCTGATGTGCTCATTCCTGATCCTATCCATCCTCGTTACTCCCAAAGAGAACCTCAACATTTTCATCTCTGCTACCTCCAGCTCTGCCTCCTGTCTTTTCCCCAGGGCCACTGTTTCAAAAAAATACAATATCGCTGACCTCAACGCCGTCTTGTACACTTTTCCTTTCATTCTTGCCGATACCTTCCTACCACACATCACACCGGACAATTTTGTCCAACTATTCCAACCAGCCTGCACAGGCTTCTTCACCTCTTTTCCATGCTCTCCTTTGCTCTGGACTGTTGATCCTAAGTACCTAAATTCCTCCACCTTCTTTATCTCTGCTCCCTGTAACCTCACCGTTCCTCTTGGGTCCTTGTCATTCATACACATGTATTGTGTCTTACTGAGGCTAACCTTCATTCCCCTCCTTTCCAGGGCATACCTCCACCTCTCTAGATTTTCCTGCACTTGATCTCTGCTCTCACTGCAGAACACAATGTCATCTGCAAACATCATAGTCCATGGGGGATCTTGTCTAACCTCGTCTGTCACCCTGTCCATCACCATAGCAAACAAGAAGGGGCTCAGAGCTGACCCTTGATGCAGTCCTACCTCCACCTTGAACTCTTCAGTCACACCGACAGCACACCTCACCACTGTCTTACATGTCTCATACATGTCCTGAACCACTCTAACATACTTCTCTGCGACTCCAGACTTCCTCATGCAATCCCACAGTTCCTCTCTCGGCACCCTGTCATATGCTTTCTCCAGATCCACAAACGCACAATGCAGTTCCTTCTGACCTTCTGTGTACTTCTCTATTAACATCCTCAAAGCAAATATTGCATCTGTGGTGCTCTTTCTTGTCATGAAACCAAACTGTTGTTCACAAATGCTGACCTCTGCCCTTAGTCTAGCTTCCAATATTTTTTCCCATACTTCATTGTATGGCTCATCAACTTCATCCCTCTGTAGTTGCTACAACTCGGCACGTTCTCCCTTGTCATCAGGACCAACTGCCTTTCCATTCGTCATCCTCTTCAATGCCCTCCTCACTTCACCCTTACTAATCTTTGCTACTTCCTGGTCCTCAACAGTCACCCCTTCTACTCTTTTTCTCTCTCTCATTTTCCTCATTCATCAGCTCTTCAAAGTTCTCTTTCCATCTTCCCAGCACACTTCTGTCATCAGTCAATACATTTCCCTCTCTGTCCTTAATCACTCTAACTTGCTGCACGTCCTTCCCATCTCTATTTCTCTGCTGTGCCAACCTGTATAAATCATTTTCTCCTTCTTTACTTTCCAACCGAGCATATAAGTCATCATATGCCCTCTGTTTGGCCTTTGACACCACTACCTCATGCCTTTCCTCTTCTCTCGCTGCCTATGGACACGCCTCCCGCCTCTCCTTCTTCGACATCTTTGACAAACAGTAGTCCAATTTCCACCAGCACCCTGTTGGTTAACAGCACTGAAGGCGGACGTTGTTAAACCGGGCCTCGACCGATCTGTTATGAAATTTTTTGTTGTGACTCGCATATTTTATTTGGCATTTGTTTTATGCCAGATACCCTTCCTGACGCAACCCTCTGAATTTATCCGGGTTTGGGACCGGTGTGAGGGAGAGACACTGGCTTGTGCCCCTTCCTCACAGCTGCATTTAACATTTTCTGATCATCAAACAAATTTAAACATCACACAAATATAACCCAAGTATTCAAAAAAAAAAAATGCAGGTTTTTTGTTGTGATTTTATTCGTTAAGAGAAAAATTCTATCCAAACCAACATGAACCTCTGTAAAAAAGTAATTGCCCCCCTGTTAAAAGGTGAGGTAATTGCAATTAATCCTATTATTGGGGAAAACTGAGTTCAATTTCACACCCAGACCTGACTGCTGCCAGACATTTCCAATCAGGAAATCCCCAACATGAAACCTGTCTGACAAGGTGAGGTAGGCCATACCA
Source organism: Plotosus lineatus (assembly GCA_024760905.1). NCBI lineage: Eukaryota > Metazoa > Chordata > Actinopteri > Siluriformes > Plotosidae > Plotosus > Plotosus lineatus. The sequence goes on along the minus strand of CM045738.1, from coordinate 38,864,989 downwards.
CACATCATCATGCCACGATCCAGTGAGCTTCAAGAGCAAACAATAAAGAAGATTATAGAGATGTCTCAGTCGGGGAAAGGATACAAAGTCATTGGTAAATCTTTGTGACTCCACCAGACCACTGTCAGAGCCATTATCCATAAATGGAGAAGGCATGGCACAGTGGTGACCATTCAAAATTACTCCAAGAGCATGGCATGGACTAACCGAAGACGTCACAAAAGATCCAAAAACCACTTTTAAGCAACTACAAGCCTCACTTGCCTCAGTTAATGTCAATGTTCATGACTCCTCCATCAGAAAGGCACGAGGCAAAACTGGCCTCAATGGAAGAGTTCCAATGTGAAAGCCACTGTTGACAACAAAGAATATCAAGGCACAGCTCACTTTTGCCAAGAATCATCTTGATCATCCCCAAAGCTTTTGAGAAAATGTCCTCCGGACTGATGAAACTAAAGTTGAACTTTTTGGGAAAAATGAATCTCGTTACATCTGGCGCAAAAAGGAACACTGCATTTGATAAAAAGAACATTGTGCTGACAGTGACACATGGTGATGGAAGTGTGATGATCTGGGCCTGCTTTGCTGCTTCAGGACCTGGGAGAATTGTCATGATTCATGGAACAATGAGTTATGCTTGCTACCAAGAAATCCTGACGAAGAATGTTTATCCATCAGTTCCAGACCTCAAGCTAAAGCGCACCTGGGTTCCGCAGCAAGAAATTGATCCGAAGCACACAAGCAAGTCCACCTCGAAATAGCTAAAAGTGAACAAAATGAGGGTTTTGGAGTGGCCTAGTCAAAGTCCCAACCTGACCCCGACTGAGATGCTGTGGCATGACCTTTAAAAGGCTGTTCATGCCCGAAAACCGTCCAGTCTGGTTGATCTTAAACAATTCAGCAGAGAAGAGTGGGCAAAAATCCCAAAATCCTGACTGCTTGACTGCAGTTATTGTTGCAAAAGGTGGTTCAAACATCTATTGGATTTACAGGGCAATTACTTATTCACATGAGCCCTTGTATGTTCAGATTTTTTTTTTCCCCTTAATAAATGCAATTGGCACTGAAAAATGACCAAACATGCAACAAATGTCAGAACTTGGTCAGGAGCAAAAACATTTGCACAGCACTGAATAATTATATATATATATAATTTTATTTTGGACCCATTAGACAGAAATGAATGTTACACACACTCCATCTGTAATACTGTATATATCACATTTAAGTGCTACAGGACTGCAGGAAACTGGTTTTCTCACTCATGATGACTGGGCGTATTTATTTCTGTACAATTTGCTCATTAAGTCAAAAAGAGTAAGTGAAGCCTACTTTTGAAATAGCACCCTGTGCCCTATGTCTTTCTTTACAAATATCAGATTGGTCCATCTTTTACAAGACATTTAATGAATGTTCTGGATATTTCCAAATAGAAAATTCGAAATGCCCCATATAACCTACCAATACATTTTAACGAGGGCCGAGTGCTATTTTGGGCTCAAATGTTCTCTGTTTATTTTTCACATCTTACAAAATTTACTCTCTTGCAGTAATTGGCTTCATGGATGAATAAAACACATCCTTAGTGGATTTATGATACAGACGCTCATGGCCACACAGTCAAATCCTTCATATGAACTCAAAAAACACATCACATTTTAGAGTATCTTTCTCCCAGATGTTCTTTTAAATGAGAATCTTTTTGAAATCATTGCTCAACTGTCACTCTTTCTATCCCATCTGCCACCATGGGCTCCATTTTCATGTTCCAGTCTCATTTCCCGTCTTCCACTGCAGCACGGGGGCAGTGGTGGTCTAGTGGTATAAGGCACCCGCTCGCTGATCCAAAGGTTGGGGGTTCGAGTCCCACTCTCCACAAGGTTGTCACTGTCCCCCCCCAAGTGTAGCTAACTGGGTTATCAAAGGCCAGCCATGTCTCTCACTGTCTATGGTGTGAGGCATGTAAAAGAACCATTGCTGACTTTCGACAAGAGTAGGCTGCAAAGCTCTCAGCGTGTTTCCGCCCTGTGATGGCCTGGCGAGCTGTCCAGGGTGTACTCTGCCCTCGCCCAGAGTTGGCTGGGATGGGCACCAGCCTCCCCGTGACCCTAATTAGGTTGAAGCGGTTACAGAAAATGAACTGAACACTGCAGCACGTTGACTCATTTTTTTTCTGCCTATGACCCAAGAGCTTGCTGCTTTACAGTGGCTACAGGAAATGATTGATTACCTTACATCTTACTTGGTGTGTTCCTTATTGGGTCACAAAACTTATACAATTATATGCTCTCCAAGCTACAGGACATCGGATGGGTGTGTGCTCCTTTATAAATACCCAATTGCTTGTGCTGGATAGAACAGCTATAAATATTCCCAGCCTGTTCCTTTTCCCTGTCTCTCTATTTTATTTATTGCTTAGCAGCAACCAGAGGGTGACTGAAGACATTTTAGGATAGATGACACATGTAACGGTAACACCCATTTTCCTCATTCATCTTATCTCTGATTTGCTAAAATGCCTAATCCTACTATCGGGGTTGTGGGGGGCTGGAGCCTATCTCGGACAACCGTTGGCGAATGTGGTGTACATCCTGAACAGCCTGACAGACCATCTCAAGACAACACAGAGACAACTATTCACACTCACATCTACACCTAGGGCAGTGCTTCTCAATTATTTTCTGTGGCGCCCCCTCTAGGAAGAAAAAAAACATTTCACGCCCCCACTGCCCCGCGAGCGACTATAGATAGTATTATTTATCTATAAAATTATCAGTACACCTCTGCATAACATTGTATCTTTATTAACATTAAAAACAAAAAAAGAAATAAATACGTATAGTTCAACTTACAATAAAAAACAGATGTGCCGAAAATTAAAAAAAAATATTTGTTCCTGTTAGAATTTTTCCATGTTGTTTCCTGAGGGGTTGTTTCCTGCATTTCATATATGCCCTCTTGAAGAACCACTACACCATAGCACGGCAATGAAAGCAGCACTGCCACCTACTAGAGTGGAGGTGCAATTATGTTCCCCAGGGTCATACTCGCTCCCCCGGCATCACACCACGCTCCCCCGGCATCACACCACGCTCCCCCGGCATCATACCGCGCCCCCCCTTGAGGGGGGCGCACCCCACTATTTGAGAAGCACTGACCTAGGGGCAATTTGTGACATCCAGTGGCCTAATGTGCATGTCGTTGAACTGAAGGAAACTGAAGTTCCCAGAGGAAGCCCACACAAGCATGGGGAGAACATGCAATCTCCACACAGGAATGTGCAAGCTTGGAATACATCCTTTTTTTGTTTTGTTTTGTTTTGATTTTTTCCAATTTATCCCTAATTTAGTCATACGTATCCAATTCCAACCCATCAGGTATTTCCTTATCTATCACACGACTACTACCAACCAGGGAGGGGCGAAAGCTTTCACACAATCCCTTTGTGTCATGCAATGTCAGCCACCTGCCTCTTTTAGAACTGCTATCCACCCTGCATGAGCTCACAGGCCCATAATTGACTGGTGATCGTTGTGAGCGACAGGGAAGTGAGCATGAGTGCTCGGCCAATTAGCTCCCATGGGCTGTAGCGTTGAACAAAGTTGCGATTTCTGGTTTAATAGTCTTGCACCATGTCGATATGCCACTCGAGAGCCCACACATTTTTCCTCTAAAGACAAAATACAGCCTCCCTTTGGATTTAATATCTTTCCAGTAACAAAGAAGTTAGTGAGAGTAAAAGGTGTACTTGGACGATGAACGTTTTGCTTTTTTCAGAGGTCACTTTTTATTTTACAGTATATTGTTGGCATAATAGTGAGGCTGGTGGCGTAGTGGTTAGGGGGCTGGGCTCACGATCCGGAGGTTGTATGTTCAAATCCCAGTTACATCCCCACTGTGCGAAGACCCCTGGGCAAGGTCTTAACCACAAGTGTGCCTTTGTTCACCCAGCAGTATAAATGGGTACCAGTAAAAATATACTGGGAAGGGAACCTGCGATGGACTAGTGTCCCATCCAGAAGGAATTGAACTCCTGGTCGCTTCACGCTACCGAAACCGGGGATAAGCACCGGCCTGATGAGCCACTAAGCTCGGATGTAAAAAGCCCAACAGACATTACCTTGTTGGCATAATTGTGTTTCTTTTCAGAATGCACCATTGTATGATCTCAAAGTAAAAGTGGTCATATGTACATAATATATTTACCATTACATCACACCCATTAAATCATTGTTTACCTCAAGTGCTTTGTTCTGTTTGCTCCTCATTAATCAGAATACCACAGCCTCTGTTAAAACTATTTGTAAATCATTTATTTATTCTTTCATTCATTTTCTGAACTGCTTAATCCTAATTAGGGTTGCGGGGAGACTGGTGCTCATCTAATCTGACTCTGGGTGAGCTTGCCAGGCCATCGCAGATCATTTATTTATTTATTTAAAATTATTGTTATTTTTTTAACTTATGAGAGCAGAATAGACTACTGTTCAACAACTAGTAGCTCGACATCTAAATTATCATCTTTTATCTCACTTCAGGTACAAGTAATTCTTGCAAGTATTTACTGTCTCCTTTGCTTCCTACTTCAGCAGAAAAACAACTCGGGGACTATATTTTATTCTGGTACCCACGGGCAAGACACAGATTAAAGTAATAAACAATGCAAACCATGTTTGACACGTCTTATACTAATAAACCTGAAACAATTTGAAACACCTTAAGGGTGAGCAGGCATTAAGATAAATTTACACTAAGGGTTACTTCTAAAAATTTCAAATGAAAGTTGAGGTTTTTTCATTGTAATGAAGGTGAGTGAATATTGATGCTGTCGAAATTTTAACATGCAACACAATTGTAGCATATAACATTAAAAACAGCAGCATGGTGGCATAGTGGCTGGCACAATCGACTCACAGGAAGAAGGTCCTGGGTTTGATTTCCCAGCTCAGGTGTCTCAGTGCGGAGGTTGTGTGTTCTCCCTGTGCTTGAGTAGGTTTCCTCCGGGTACTCCGGTTTCTTCCAACAGTCCAAAAACATGCACAGTAGGTTAATTGGCTGTTCCAAATGATCGCAAGGTGTGAGTATGAATGCTTGTGTGAGTGTTGGCCCTGCGATGGCCTGGTGAGCTGTTCAGGGTGTACCCCACCCTCACCCAGGGTTGGCTGAATTGGGCTCCGGTCTCCTTGCAACCCTAATTAGGATTAAGCGATTCTGAAAATTATTGGATGAATGAATATTAAAAACAACATGGCAGATAGGTTTAACATTTTTGTTTATTAAAAATCAAACAGCAAGTTTCATCTTCATCATTTATAAACAAGCACCCAACACACACACACACACACACACACACACACACACACACACACACACACACATATATATGCACAAGCGCACACACACACACACACACACACACACACACACACACACACACACACACACACACACACACAGAGAGAAAGAGAGTAGACAGACATACATATTCACATATTAAAATTTTGAACTCATCATCATTCACCTTCATTTGCAGAAATGTTTAACCCTATTAGAGTCAAGGGAAGGCTGAGCCCATCTCAATCGACACTGGGAACTTTGGACTATGACTGGTAACCAGGCTACCCAGAAAAAACCCTCCCAAGCAAGAGGAGAACATGTAAATTACACACAGTAATGCTCTCGCCTTTCATGTAGCTTCACAGAAAATTTATTCTAAATTATTCAGGTTAAGGAGGTTTGATCTGCTGAGGCCAAAGACCATATGATGCAAAAGCTGAATTCTATAATTAAATATACATATATACGTGACCCTGCAATGGCCTGGCAAGCTGTCCGTGATGTACCCTGCCCTCAGTCAGCTGAGATGGGCGTCAGCCTCCCTGTGCTACTAGTTAGGAATAAGCAGCTTAGAAAATTAATTAATAAATTATATACACATGTACAAAAATACATCACCAATCATCACAGAATGAGTCGTATTGCACCAAACTGACTTATGAACGATTATCTTCAAAAATTTGACAATACAAGTAATATATTGTTGAATAAACTTGTCATGTCTTTCGTTCATTCATTAATTTTTTGAACCGCTTAATCCTAATTGGGAAGGCTGGTGCCCATCTCAGCCGACTCTGGGTGAGGGTTGGGTAAACCCTGGACAGCTCGACAGGTCATCGCAGAGCCGACACTCACAAAACCATTCAGATTCACTCACACCTAGGGGTGATTTGGAACAGCCAATTAGCCAACTGTGCATGTTTTTGGGCTGTGAGAGGAAACAGGAGTACCTGAAGGAAACCCACGCAAGAATGGGGAAAACATGCAAACGCCACACAGCAGCGCCCATGCTGGTTCTTTCTGTGAGGCAGATATGCTCACTGCTTTGCCACCGTGCCACCCATATCAGCTTTATTGATTCATATTTACATATATTTGCATTCCATTCCAACAGAAAAAATTATTAATTCATCCATCTTCTGAACTGTTTATTCCGAATTAGGGTGGTTGAGAGTTTGGCACCCATCTCAACCAACTCTGGGTGAGGGCAGGATACACCTAGACAGCTTGCTAGCCATCGGAAGACACATATCGTCTTTATATTTTATCCAATTTTAAAACTTTTTGGGTCATTTTAGACCTGAGATTTCCCTATATATGTGCATTACTCAAAGGAGTAATAGTATACAGAGGTCGCCAACTTTCAACAGAGTCAATCCTTACAGACCTCCAAACTTCATGCGGCTTTCAGATTAGCTCAAGAACAGTGCATAGAGCATCATGGAATTAGTTTCCATGTCTGAGCAGCTGCATCCATGCCATGCATTACCAAGTTGCAACATGTACGCTGCACTCTAGAGTAGTGGAAACATTCTCTGGAGTGACGAATCATGCTTCTCCATCTAATGGATGAGTCTGAGTTTGGTGGTTGCCAGGAGAACGGTACTTGTCTGAGTGCATTGGACCAAGTGTAAACTTTATTGTTTGGGGGACGGGGGACGGGGGATGGGGGCTGGGGGGGGGGGGTTATGGTGTGGTGTTTTTCAGGAGCTGGGCTTGGCTCCTTAGTTCCAGTAAAAGCAACTTTGAAAGCTTCAGCACACCAAGAGATTTTGGACAATTTCATGCTGCCATGTTTGTGGGAACAGCTTGGGAACCGTCCCTTCCTTTTCCAACATGACTACGCATGACTACACAAAGCAAAAAGTCCATGGAAACTCACCCATCCATGCTTAAAAACATGGATGAGCGAGTCTGGTCTGGAAGAACTGCACAGACTCCTGACCTCAACCTGCTAGAACACCTTTGATATGAAGTAGGGTGGAGCCCATGAGCCAGGCTTTCTCTTCCAACATCACAACCTCATAAATGCGCTTCTGGAAAAATGGTCAAAAATTCCCATAGACACAATCTAAACCTTGTGGAAAATTTGCTCAAAAGAGCTGAAACTGCAATAACTGCAAAGGGTGGGCTAATATCATATTAAACCCTCAGGAATAAAAATGGGATGTTCATATGCCTGTGAAGGCAGATAGAGCAAATATTTTGGCAGTGTACTGTACTGTACTATATTTACTCCACTGGCTGCAGCTTCCTGTGTGACCTTGATGGATAAGCAGTACAGATAATGAAATGGGTGGATGGAGAAATGGATGGAAGGATGCATCAATAATGCTCCAGAGAAACAAGTGAAAAATTTGCTACTTGCAGCAATATAAAAATTGCACTTCCTGTGGGATCTGACCTTAGCACATTTGACCCTTCATTGCAGGTGTTCATGATTTCCGACACAACAATCAGCTGAATATTGGGAAAATCAACGCAACACTGTCTAATAATTTCTATAGCACCTTTAAGACATTGCAATAAAATTTATTGTGTTCCCATATACAAGACACATGTTAAGCAGTGTCTATACAGTGTGTAGGTCTCCGTCAGTCCCGAAGGACTATGACTGTGCTCTGGCTGGTATCATGGCTGGTGACACTCTCCAGTGCGCAGAGCCAGGATAGGGAGTAATGGAGAACAGGCTGTTAAACAAGCAGCAAGTTCTCCCTCTCGGCGCCACCGGAATGATCCAATGGAAGGGCAAGTGCCGATACGACTGGGTTCCAGTGCCGCTGTAGGAGTTGCCAGAACATTACTGTGAACAAACTATCTCAGGAGATTCCGACGCCCAATTTGAAACACGCTGACGGCTTTGCAGCCTACTCTTGTTGAAAGTCAATAATGGACATCGACAGTGAGAGACATGGCCGGACTTTGATAACTCGAACCCCCAACCTTAGGATCAGCGATCCTACGCCCTATACCACTAGACCACCACTGACTGTATATATATATATATATATATATATATATATATATATATATATATATATATATATATATATATATATATATATATATATATATATATATATATATATATATATATTTATAGTGACACAAAAATGGGAACTTTTTAACAATCCAATAAAACAAAGAGTGATGGAAGAAAAATATTAAAATATTTTATTCATGGTAATTGAAACCTTAAAACATGCCATTCAAGAAACAATGATGGAATTTTCCTTTTTAAAAAATTACTTCCTGTAGATGGCGTCCTCCTGTATGAATACATTCTTGAAATCTGCTGTTGAGATTCCTCATTTACGTCTCAGTTGGGATACTGTGAATTTCATCCTGAATTTTCTGTTTTAACTCATCCAGAGTTCTTGGTCGAGTTGTGTACACGTTACTCTTGAGATAGCCCCAGAAGAAAAAAAAAAACACAATGACATGCCAAGTTGTAAAAACATCAGAACTCCCTCTGAGCAGCTGTCAAACTATCACCATATATCACCATATACAACATTTTTATGGCTAATGCACGCTGTTGCCCGTTTCACTGATCCATGGCTACTAAAATGGCGGCGTGTTTACTTGCTCAAGGTCACTGTCTTGCAGTGCTGCCACTTGCTCATGTCTGCCAATAATTAAAAAAAAATTCCAAAAATTCCAGATTTATTTGGGTTTTCCTGCATATGACGAGGCATCTATAGTAAAAATTGAAAGTTTAAAGAACTTCAGGCAGACATTGTTGAAAGTACAAGAAAGTATGACAATTGTATGTAATACTGACTGTAATGGTGCAGATTTGCAGTCTAGCATAGTCTGGTTTAAATATTCAGGTGCAGATGAAGGTGCCTGGTGTGCTGTGAGAGGTGATGGTGCAGTGCAGAATCTTTTGTTTACCTGGTAATTGGCTAGTCCAGAGCAAACGATTTAAAAATTCCAGTGTAAAAAAAAAAAAAAACAATGACCTGTTACCATAGCAAGCGTTCATCACTCTCAGAAGTTTAATACAATGGAGAATAAATTTGTTTTCATAAAATGGTTTTACTGAGCTAGAAATTAATATTCGAGTGTTACAGCAATAGTTGGTAATAGGGAACCTGATAATTAAAAAATGGAGGAAACACAAAACAAAAACCAGGAACATGATGCCAGACAGATTTTCATTTTATATAGAATCTACCCATAAGAACTTAGGCAGACATATTTTGTTGTTGGAGTTAATTTTATTTAATGATTTACTAAGTAGGGTTTCGCCTAGGTTGTCATATGATATGAAATTCATCTCGTAAATCTCCCATTCAATTTGAAGTCACATCTACCAAATATTCACAAATCACTTATGATAATAATGCAGTAGAAATTTCATTGGATTTGACAACACTTCATGATGGTTTCAAAAGGAAGGCAGCAGCTTTGTGTAATAACCAGCAGCTTTGCATTAGCAGATCCTTAATTGGAATTTATAGATGAACTGAAAGTATTTTATTGTTATTTTTGTTGTTGTTGTTAATTTAGTATCATTTTGTAGAAGCTAAATCTCTTTACCATGCGTATCACACTTGATTATCCAATGTTGAAATCCAACTTGGGAAACCAGACAGAACCAATTTCCTTCACCATGGGCTGTGACTAGTTCAATAGTTCATGTGTGATTGTAATTCAATTGGGTAAGTTTTATTTTTAATGAATTTAATTAAAAATTTAAAGTTAATTCAAACTTAAATTTGAAACCAGAGAAAAAATACAAGCCATGTGACAGAAACTTCTATATAGTTTAACATGAAGTCTATAATTGGTTATCATAACTGCTATGGTAACTGTGATGTTGATTCGTTTTACTAAAATACTTTATATCA
>CM045738.1:38772296-38849796 GCA_024760905.1 Plotosus lineatus | reverse complement strand
TATACAGAAGGATCTATTCAGAAAATTATATATATATATATATATATATATATATATATATATATATATATATATAATTAAAAGTGGTACCAAATACAAGCCAATAACATTTTCTTGCATATTATAGTAAACACATGAACACCTGTGTAAATTTTAACTAATAAATACCTATTTTTTGTGCTTCAAAAGGATGACATACAATACGTAACTTTGTGTCAAAAATGTTACTCTTAATGCAGGTATATAACAATCACATATTATCACTAATTATGTTTTTTCTCTTCATTTTAGATTGTCAGTTAACATTGATTTGTTAAGATTTGTGAACTGCTGACATCATGGCATCTAGAAGACAACCACGTAGTGGTAAACTGGTCAAGAAAATGTTATTGGCTTGTATTTGGTACCACTTTTAATGCTATAGCATCAACCTCTGGGAAGCTACAATGAAAACAAAGACATAATATCCCCAATTTTTCAGCGTTTTTGAAAAACGTTAACAATAAAACTACATGTCTCTTGGGGCAGGCATAGCCAACGTCCAAGATCAAAGTAACTGGAATATTTAGTTAATTTAGACCTTGGAGAATGGGAAAAAATATCAGTTTGCATATGTTTGATGAAAAAAGTCAAATTTGAACAGGTCTAATATAAACACACTCAGAAATAGTGGTGGACTGGCTATTGATGGGCCGCCCGGACCAGAAAAGCCTTTTCTGTGGACCTACATTTACTACTTAAATTGTAGTATTTGTATCATTAAATAGTACTAATTTATTCCCAATAGTTTATTATCTTCATTTTATAGTGTGTATCTTCGCTGCACTGCCTTCAGTACATGTATGTTGATGTTAAATTTTTTTTGTCCAATCAGATTTCAGCTTCTATGTGCTGCCATGTCAATCTAATCTGGACTTCAGAATCAGCAGTGTTGGCAGATGTCACTTAAACCCTATTAGCAACGGTGCTGTTCCTTTAACTGCTCTCATTTTAGATTCGCCTCACAGGGCCAGCGAGCTAACCAATAGCAATACGTATCAGCTTTTTTTTTTTTTGTCCTCCGATTAGTTGCTCAGAGAAAATCTAGCTGAATAGCTTCCACTTGTAAACCATGAAAGTTATGTAATGCTTAAAGTTAATGTCAGAAATGCGTGAAATGCCTCTTTCCCTGTAATGCCACGCCTTGTTATATTGTGTTATGGTGATGGCATTAAAAGGTGGATTAAGTGTGTTAAGTCCCACTGAAGGACCAGGTACCAAATGTATGGCCAGCCGCTGGGAATGTCAATCCACTTTTGTCCCCCAGAGTACATTCTACACTTATGAACCACCAAGGGTTAAGGAATAGACATCCCAGCAACAGTGTTTGTAACTTTTTAGTGCTAAAAAAAAAAATTGGACAAATTTGTTGCCATGGCTACAAAGAGTATTACCCTAGTGACATGCCGTGTGCCCCAAAAGCACAGTCTGTCTTCCTTTCGGCTTTTTCCCTTTCACTTAGGAGTCACCACAGCGAATCATCTGATTCGCACGTTTGATTTGGCAGATTTGGCAGAGCACAGTAATGTACTTTATTTCCTATTAAAATTATAATATTTGAAAAAAATTGTATTGATCTACCTTTATGTAGTGTACTGTTTAAATAGAATTTTATCATACTCATGGGTAAATGGTAGCTGTTTTGAAAATGCTTATACCTATCTTTAAACTGTACACCCAGGCATACAAAGATGAAGACAGCCACCAACATCTATATCTTTAACCTGGCGCTGGCTGATGCCCTGGTTCTCGCCACTCTACCTTTCCAAAGCACAGATGTTCTACTAGGCTTCTGGCCCTTTGGTTTGGCTCTTTGCAAGATTGTGGTGGCTATTGACTATTACAACATGTTTACCAGCATCTTCACTCTGACTGTTATGAGCATTAACCGTTACATCGCCGTGTGTCACCCAGTGCGTTCACTGGCAGTTCGAACACCTCAAAGAGCCAAGCTGATCAATGTGGCAGTGTGGGTACTGGCATCCTCCGTAGGAATACCAGTTATGATCATGGGACAAGTGGAAGTGGAGTCTAACGGTAGTTTTCACCAGAAATTAACTCCCACTGTAATTTAGCCTCATTTCTTTGTTCAATGTTATAATTCCATTCATTAATTTCATATTAATATTTCATCTTTACTTGTAACTTATGCTATGTGCTTTGTTGCTTGTCTAAAAACATTTATGAAGATTTATTTACAGCCAGTTTTCAGAACAATTTACATTTTTTTTTTTTTCCAGGTATTGAGTGCATGGTGGTGCTTCCTGACCCTCAGAGCTACTCTGAGCCTGTATTCGGCATATGTGTGTTCCTTTTCTCTTTTTTAATTCCAGTGCTAATCATTAGCATCTGTTACACCCTGATGGTGCGGCGCCTTCGTAAAGTGCGCCTCCTCTCTGGTTCCCGTAGAAAGGACAGGAACTTACGAAGGATTTCACAAATGGTGCTTGCTGTGGTGGCTGCATTTGTACTTTGCTGGATGCCTGTTCAGGTCCTTGCTCTGATTCAGGCATTGGGGAAGGTGGATCTGGGAGGCAGCCAGACCGCTGTAGCAGCAATGCATTTCTGCATTGCACTGGGTTATGCCAATAGTAGTCTCAATCCTGTGCTTTATGCTTTCCTGGATGAAAATTTCAAACGATGCTTCCATGGTGTTTGTGTTCAAATGAACGTGGACCTTAAATTACAAGAGAGGAAATTAGTGCAGAAGGAGAAGCAAGACGAGCAACGGTTCATACAAGCTAATGGAGTGGATAAGGAAGCTGCTACCATTCCCAGGTGTGAAGCATAGAACGGTACCATAGACTTAAAAATAAAGGTTCTCTACACGAATGCTTATAGCTATGAACTATTTAATGAGTAGAGCTTGGGCTGTAAATTTAGCATTAAATTCTCTTGCAATTTGATTATACTTATGCTGTATAGTGGTATAGAACTAATTGACAGTAAACTGCCTCATGGTTCAGTTCATTTTCTGTAACAGCTTAATCCTAATTAGGGTCGTGGGGAGGCTGGCACCCATCCCAGCCAACTCCGGGCGAGGGCAGAGTACTCCCTGGACAGCTCGCCAGGCCATCGCAGGGTGGAACAAGTTGTCAACTTTGCAGCCTACTCTGGTCGAAAGTCAGCAATGGTTCTTTTACATGAACTTCACACCATAGACAGTGAGAGACATGGCTGGCCTTTGATAACCCAGTTAGCTGCACTGGGGGGACAGTGACAACCTGTGGTGAGTGGGGCTCAAACCTCCAACCTTTTGGATCAGCGATTCAGCGCCCTATATCACTGGGCCACTACTGCCTACTGCCTCATGGTTTGGCTACTAAAGGGCTTATTCTGTACAGTTGCATAATTAATAATAAATGTCCCAAACTTGTACCTAGATCCGTTGACTTTTTTTGTTTGTTTGTTTGTTTTTATTGTATCTTCTGCTTTTCTTTTCGGCTTTTTCCCCCGTTCTTGAGAGTCGCCACAGCGAATCATCTGATTCGCACATTTGATTTGGCATGGGTTTTTACGTTGGATGCCCTTCCTGTCACAACCCTTTTAGCAAGAGACAAAAACACGCTGACGGCTTTGCAGCTACTCTTTACGAAAGTCAGCAATGGTTCTTTTACATGCCACTCACCATATACAGTGAGAGACATGGCCCGCCTTTGATAACCCAGTTAGCTGCACTGGGGGGTTTGTTGTTATTGTATAAAAAGGCAAAATTGAACATGCAGTTGCATACTGAACTATTTCTTTAATTTAGCAAATCTAATCCAGCAAGAAAAGCACTCCACTCAGATGAAATGCTGTTGAGGAAGATTAACTTTGACTTCACACATCATTATACAGTATTGTATTTCTTTATCTTTGTATTATCGTTATGGTTGGTGTCATGGTCTTGTACTGGTTAGCATGATAACCTCATAGCAAGAATGCTCTGGCTTACATGTACAGTAGTTTGCATGTTGTCCCTGTGATTGTATGGGTTTCCGAAAGAAATCCTGGTTTTCTCACACAGTGTAAAGACATGCACATTAGGCTAAGTGTGAGTAGTTGTGTGTGTGTGTGTGTGTGCAGGCCCTGGGTTGGGTGTGCCCTGTCTTATGTATAAATATGTAGGGTTTGTAAAAAAATAAAAATAAAAAAAAAATTGTTTAAATTCCTTTAAAAATGACCTTTTATTCTGTAAACCTGCTTTGTAATGATTTCATGCCACAGACACTGAGAGACATGGCCAGCCTTTGATAACCTAGTTAGCTGCAGTGGGGGGAACAGGAACATCCCGGTGATAATGGGACTTGAACCCTGACTTTGGGATCAATAATCCAACACCCTACCATCGGGCCACCACTGCCACTTGAATTGCATCACAAGGAAAAATTTTAATAATTTATTTGATGCAAATATCTCAATAGATGTACAGTAATAGTCTTCTGTGGAGGAAGTCAGTACACTATTAGCCACAAAAGCGATTATTTCCTCCTTTAGGGGGAAAACATATTCTCATCATTATGGATAATTTGCACAATAAACCCTTTTTGTTCAGCAACACCAGACTTGCTAAAATGTTCGAGTCTTCTTTAAGTTGCAAAATATTTGAGAATTTTCTTGCATGTTTGCCCTTTTAAAATTCCCTCACAACAAAGAGTTCAGTTCTGGGAAATGTGGAGTACACCATTCTATTCTCAATGTCTTCTTTTTTGTCCATTCCCTGGAAGCTTTTCTACTGTGATTAGCATAAATTTACTATAAGGTCCACTTCAACATCTAGCAGTTATTCTCATATTATATTCAGACGATTTTGATCGGAGGCAAAATTTTTGTTGAATCAGTGACTATCAGCTGCCCAGTCCGTAAGGCAGTGTAGCATCAACAAACCATAATATTTCTAAACCCATGCTTCACAGCTGGCATGAGGTTCTTCTCCTGTTCGCATGTATCCTGTGATTATGACCAAATATCTATCTCTAGTATGTGTGGATATTATGAAGTATATTATTCCAAAAGACCTGGTCCTGACCTGTATGGCCATTGACAACCTGTGGTCTTGTCAAGGACTGAAAGAAGACCAAAAAGTTTGATGATCAGGATTAATCAAGAAACTATCAAAGAACAGGCCTCTGCCATGAACTGTGAGCTGCTGGAACACCAGTGTCAATGTCTTTACTCATAAAAGTTAAACATCTCTATGGACTGGGAAGCTGCCCTCCAAAAAAATTAAACTCCAAGGCCAGCACTTGATTGATTTAATGGCGCTTGACTAAAGTTTGCAGATGACCACAAGAACAAAGAAAATGGCTTCTGGATGAAAGATTAGAAACAAGAACCAGAGATCCAGAGGAACCAACTGTAAAAACCTGGTGATGATAACCCTGTTTTCCTGCCAGTTTAGCTGCCGGGAGAAATGTGGGTAAACAAATGGAAAAAATAAAACTGTTTCAGAATTTCTCACCTTGACATAATACCATCTTAAAAATTATCTTAAGGACACACCAGAGCTGGTTGTGGGATGGGAAAATCTGGTGAACAGCAAGCCTTTGGAATAGCATAGTCATAGCAAAATTGTTTGAGCTGTGTTTAAAAATCAACCAAAACCAAAAGCTTTATCCTTACAATTCACTCATTGGAGCGATTCGCAGCCGAGTGCGAAGCAGCCGGGATGAAGATCAGTACCTCCAAGTCCGAGGCCATGGTTCTCAGTCGGACAATGGTGGAATGCACCCTCCGGGTCGGGAATGAGGTCCTGCCCCAAGTGGAGGAGTTTAAGTATCTTGGGGTCTTGTTTACGAGTGAGGGAAGGATGGAGCGAGAGATCGACAGACGGATCGCTGCAGCCTCTGCTGTTAAGCGGTGCCTGTACCGGTCCGTTGTGGTGAAAAAGGAGCTGAGCCGCAAGGCGAAGCTCTCAATTTACCAGTCGATCTACGTTCCAACCCTCACCTATGGTCACGAGCTTTGGGTAATGACCGAAAGAACAAGATCACGGATACAAGCGGCTGAAATGAGCTTTCTTCGCCGGGTGGCGGGGTTCTCCCTTAGAGATAGGGTGAGAAGCTCCGCCATCCAGGGAGAGCTCGGAGTAGATCCGCTGCTCCTCCACATTGAGAGGGGCCAGTTGAGGTGGCTCGGGCATCTGGTCAGAATGCCCCCCGGACGCCTCCCTGGTGTGGTGTTTCGGGCATGTCCAACCGGGAAGAGACCCCGGGGTCGACCTAGAACACGCTGGAGGGACTATGTCTCTCGGCTTCTCTGGGACCGCCTCGGTGTCCCCCCGGGAGAGTTGGAGGAAGTAGCTCGGGAGAGGGATGTCTGGACCTTTTTGCTAAGGTTGCTGCCCCCGCAACCCGACCCTGGACTAAGCGGAAGAAGATGATGATGATGATGATGATTCACCCATTAAAGTTACAAGTCAGCTAGAGTTCTGACTTCAGGCAAGAGGTGCAGAACATCTGGGGCAAGTGATCAGACAGTAATGTTTTAAGATAGTGTCATTATTTTTGGATCGACTTAATTTACTAATAATAACAAATCAATAACACATACGGTACAGTACTGATAAAAAGACGGACATTTATTCCCATAATTCCATTGCTGTAACTATGTACACTGCCTTGGTTACAGCACATAGTTGGCAAGTTGCTCTCGATACTGGCAACATTAATGAGGCACAGATATAAAATTAGGCCTCTGGGTATTGAAAGAATGTTTCAGGGAATATGAGAAATCATTTTCACATGTCTTGGCATACCCCAGAGTCATGACCTCAATCTTATTGAAGGATTTCAAGATGTGCTGAAGAAGACTTTATGGAATGGTTCACTTTTCCCATCATAAATTAAAGCTATTGGCGAAAATATTAACACAACACTACATGTAAATAAATGTTGTCATGTTTTTTCAGTTAGTTTAAACAATCCTTTGGTGATTAATTAAGGCTGTCTGTCTTCCTTTTGGCTTTTTCCCTTTTACTCGGGAGTCGCCACAGCAAATCATCTGATTCGCACATTTGATTTGGCAGAGATTTTTACGTTGGATGCCCTTCCTGTCACAACCCTTTTAGCAAGGGACAGAAACACGCTGACGACTTTGCAGCTACTCTTTACGAAAGTCAGCAATGGTTCTTTTACATGCCTCACACCATAGACAGTGAGAGACATGGCCCGCCTTTGATAACCCAGTTAGCTGCACTGGGGGGGACAGTGACAACCTTGTGGAGAGTGGGACTTGAACCCCCAACCTTTGGATCAACGATCCAGTGCCCTATACCACTAGACCACCACTGCCCCGGTGATTAATTAAGGCTAAGACTACATAAACCACCCCATTTTCCTGAGGGTCCACAGATCGCACATTGAGAAGACCTCAATTTAATACTATTCAGCAAATGCTAGAGATCACCGATAGTGTTCACTGGTTATTGATGGTGAAAAAAAAGGTGTGAGGTGTATGTGTAAATTTACCTGCAACAAATACTAGTACACATGCCAGGGATATAAAGTGTAACGCAATGACTTAAGTGAGCTGTCCACTCTCACTTGGGAATGTTTTAAAAACCAACCAAACAATATTAATAGAATGTCGATGGGTTCCACTTGTTTTTTGTGAATCTCTTTTGTTTGTTTGTTTTTGTACAAACCTGCTGCTGAAAACCTTTGGTCTTTGAAGACATATGTATGTCCTCACCCTTTCCTGTGTGTATGTACTGATTTGTAATATATTTTTTGCAGTACCCCATTAGTCTGTTAAAGTTTAATCCACCTTTTCAAGCCTATTTCCCATGAATGAAATATGATTTATTCCTGTTTGCCACCAGCAGATGTCAGCTCTACTTCACTGATTATGAATTACAGCCTTGCTAAGAAAGACCATACTGTACAGTACTGTATTCTGAAACTCGATTCATCAAATGCTTTGATATTTGTGCACTAATGGTGCATATAGAAATTTGTAAAAGACCAGTTTATTGGTACTGCTTGTTATAAATGATTTTTAAATGGAATAAATTCAGGTGAATTGATGTTCCATTCTGTCTTTCTGTTTCATTAATTTTCTGAGCCACTTAATCCTAATTAGGGTTGTGGGAAGGCTGGAACCCATCTCAGCCAACTCTGACCCATCTCACCATGGACGCTGAGAGACATGGCCGGACTTTGACAACCCAGTGAGCTGCACTGGAAAAAAAGGAATGGCAACCGTTGATAGTGGGGACTTGAACCCTTGGCTTTGGCATCACTAACCAACACCCTACCACTGGACTGCAACTGCCCTCATTGTTTCTTTATTTGCATTTATACACAATAATTTGCCAACATTGTTTTTAATTAAAGAATGGCCTGTGCTTTTATCTCTCACATATAGTTTTAAGAAAATTGTTTTTAAAAAAATGCAAGAAAAAAATGGTGTCTGTTATCACATTGAATCTTGAATACAAAAAAAGTTCTACAGCATGTTTGTGTTATCAAAAACACACAGTGCAATATCTTACTGAATGATACAATGAACTGATGCTACAGAGTCCCTGTGAATGATGTTCAATAACATTCTCAAGGCTGTCCCATATCAGAAAGCTTTCCAAAAATCTTCTGCAAATATACAGTCCTTACAGTGGATACTCCTTGAAAGGACGATAACTGTCTCCACACTTAAAGCTTCACCATATCACCCTTTTAATAATCTTGATTATTTGGAATGGCTGCTATGAAAGTACAGTGATACCTCTGCTCACGAACATAATTGGTTCCCAGAAAGTGTGTGTAAGGCGAAAAGTTCGTCTTCCGAACATTTATTTCCCATAAGAAACCATTAAAATGAGAATAATCCGTTCCCAGGTCCCCATAAAACATAATTTTCTACTAAATAAGCCTTAAAACTACACAAAAATATACCTTATTTTGTGTATAATAAATTTGCTCTTGTATTGTAATTAAAGAAATAAACTGTACTGTATAATAAAGCCGTTTTATTTACCTTTGTGATGGTAGTTGATGGCTTGATGGAATGGAGTGGGAGGAGGAGGGAGGGAGGGACTTACTGTTTGGAAGGAGTGTTTGGAAACGCCTACTGTTTGGAAACACCCTTAGCCACACACGCACCCTTAATAGCTTCCTTGTTCTTAAGGATGGTAGCAATGGTAGACTTAGCGTACTGGTACTGGGACGCTAAGTCACACAAACGCACACCTCGTTCGTGTTTTTCAATGATCTCCGCCTGTGGTGGGGTCTTTTTCGGTCCCATAATAGCAAAAGTACACTCAATATGGTCCAAAATGTCTATCAAACACAAACCACATCCGCACTCAAAGAAAGGGGTGATTTAACTGGGACGCCGTGAGCGTGCGTCAGCTTCTCGTGGCCGCCACCGTGGCGCTGTTCGACCGCGTGGTTTGGTTCGTCCGACGAAAACTAGTTCGTCAGCAGAGACTATATGCTCGCAAATTTAATGTTCTTGAGGCGAAAAGTTCGTGAGCTTAAGCGTTCGTCAGCGGAGGTTTTACTGTACCTGTGTAACTCACCTGAGAACCTTAACAGAAGTAAGCACATTAACTTAAAGAAATAAAAAGGGTATTGCAGAGTTAAATGAGACATTTTCATGATTTTTAATTCCAGTGGTGTTTGAAGGTTTGTTTACTCTTTAGGACCCAATATTTCTGCATAAATAGTACAACGATTTTCCCAAAAGAATTTAATAAAGTTGAACCCAGTGAAACAAAAGAAACTCAAGTATTATACTTTGTCAGTTATTTGTCAAGGAAAATCATTATCATCATCATCTCATTGCATATGTGAAGAGTAAAACAATGTGAATCCCTAGGTGTAGCAGTTATCCTGAAGTTAAAACCAGGAAATGGAGGTTTTCAATCAATGGAATGACCATCAGGTGTGAGTGAGTGTTCTGTGTTATTTAAAGAACAGTGATCTATCAAATTTTGATTTTTCAGGGAAGGTGTATCATGGCAGGGAAAAAGGAGCTTTCATAAGATTCATGAGCCCAGAAAAAAAAGTATAAAGCCATCTGTAAACATCTGGACTCTGTAATCCTCATTCAGACACACTCAAGACGAACACAATGAAGAAAAATCTAGACCATTGTAACCCTCTTCAGGAGTTGTCAAGCAACAAAGATCACCCCATTAATAAAGTGTGCAGAGGTCTGAGAAATCACAGTGTAAGTTTTCCATCTCTAGTTTATTAGTAAGAGGACAAAGTGCATTTTTTTTTTTTGGTTCATTACTTTTCAAAGAAAGAGAAAAATGTGAATGATTGAAACCATAGTCGGTAAAAAAAAAAATGATGAAAGCAATTCATCACAATGCAATTTCTTGTTCTTTTTATATTTGGTTTAAGCATTAAAAAGGAGAAGGTTATTTTTTAATGCCTGTATTGCTGCCACTGGGCCAGGACAAGTTTCCCTCATTGAGGGAACAAAGAATTATAATTGAAATTAAAAACACAAAGCACACAAGTCATTCTACCAAAAAAATGCTGAAAGAAGAGAAGAGTTAATGTTCTCAAATATCCAACTTCGTATGTAATTTTGTTACAAGTAATGTTTTGATGCTGTAATTTCTGCATGAGGGGGACACGCCAGTAACTGAAAGAAAAGACACCGCTCACATAATTTTTCTCTTCACAGAGAGAATTTTGGGTCAATAAATAAATGTACAAGGATAACATATCCAGAGCAGTGGTGGCCTGGTGGTAAAAGTGCTGGATCACTGATCCCAAAGTTGGGGGTTCAAGCCCCAATCTCAACAGGTTGTCACTGTATCCCCAGTACAGCTAACTGGGTTATCAAATGCAGGCCATTGTCTCTCACTGTCTATGGTGTGAGGTTGTAAAAGAACCATTGCTGATATTCATAAGAGTAGGCTGTATAGCTGTCAGTATGTTTCTGCCCTGTGATAGCCTGGCGAGCTGTCCAGGGTGTACTCTGCCCTGACCCAGAGTCAGTTGAGATGGGCGCCAGCCTCTGTGTGACCCTAGGAAGATTAAGTGGTTCAGAAAATGAGTGAATAGTTAACATGTTTGTCTCGTTTGTTTCACTCGGTTTACATTACTGTATATACTTTCCGGACCTGTGAGAATCCTATTGCTTTATACCATATCATCAAATTGTTACAGTACCACCGTACATGGCAATAAACAGCACGAATTGTTCATGATTCGCATGAGAATTTAGAATTTAGAATTTCTCTTTTGAATGGTTCATGTGCCTACCAAACGTTGGCTGGTGTGGGTGGATGAATTATCTTTCTTCAGTTTGTGAGTAGGCCTTTGCTATTGTGCGATAAGACAACCATGGTACTCACACACTACCTCAACACATTAAAACGTCAACCCTGTGGAGAACTCCTTTCCTTCACCAGGGGTTTATGTACTCATTAGTCTTATGCATGCCTTGATCTTGCAGAGGTTCTTACGGCATTTACTTTCAACTGTAATGTGCAACATTATGAATAGCTCCCAGTTCCTGAGAATGTCTCCCGCACCCGGATCATTTTTAGTCCAACCTTGCTTACTGATCAACCTGTGTACCTTTCACTTGATGGGCAAATACCAGGCATAGTGGTCTGTAAAGGCAAGAGTTGTCAGTGTTTAGTGTTTTAGCATGGAGATATGTGTTGTAGTTAGCATATCTACCTCACTGCTAGACAGTCCCAGGTTCGGTTCCTTGGCTTGTGTGTTTCTGTGTAGAGAATGCATGTTCTCCCCATTTTTATACGAGTTTCCTTTGGCCACTTCAGTTTCCTCCAACAGTCCAAAGACATACGCATTGGTTCAATTGGGTGTTCCAAATTGAACCTAAATGGCCCTGCAATGGTCTGGTGAGCTGGTTCACGGTGCACTTTGCCAATGTTGGCTGAGGTAGGCACCAGCATTGTGTGACTCTAGTAGGATTCAGCAATTTGGCAAATGAATAAGTTTACCACTGCTGAACTTTGGAGTTCACCATCCAGAAATTACCACCAGGAAGAAAAGAGTAAATTATCATAAACAGCCTTATAACCAGGGGCAGTGGTGGTCTGGTGGTATAGGGTGCTGGATCGCTGATCCAAAGGTCGGAGGTTCAAGTCCCAGTCTCCACAAGGTTGTTACTGTCCCCCCAGTGCAGCTAACTGGGTTATCAAAGGCCGGCCATGTCTCTCACTGTCTATGGTGTGAGGCATGTGAAAGAACCATTGCGGACTTTCGCCAAGAGTAGGCTATAAAGCCGTCAGCGTGTTTCCGTTCCGCGATGGCCTGGCGAGCTGTCCAGGGTGTACTCTGCCCTCGCCTGAAGTTGGCTGGGATGGGCACCAGCCTCCCCGTGACCCTAATTAGAATTAAGCGGTTACAGAAAATGAACTGAGCCTTTTAACCATCTTAGCCCAAAAATGTCCAGAGAGGAAAGTTAGTTCTGGATCATTCTCCTTTTGCACAATGACAAAATATAATTTGATCAGGGAGAGAAACCCCTTTCAGTGTAAATTAATATGTGACAAGGAGGAATAAAACCCTCTCTCTGTGTGTATGCACTCAGAACTAACAGACATATCTCATAGTCAGCTTGCTAGCATGCATTACATTTTCCACTTTACTAAGCAGGAGTGTGACACATTTGGCAAATTCCTCTGTGTGTGCATAGTTAGTGCAAGACCGAAGACTTCTCAACATCTGTTAAGGCTTTTGTGCATCATTCCAATGTCTGGCTTAGTGATGCTCTCGGGATCTGCAAAACACAATGTGTTCGTCATTAATTAGAAACTGCTCAGCTACACTGCACTGGCTCCCAGTTAAATTTCGAATTGGGTATAAAATACTACTTTTAACATATCTAACACTTAATAGTCTCGCGCCACATTATCTTGGTGAATTTTTGTTGTTTATTGCCCAGGATGCCCCCTTAGATCACAAAGTACAGAATACTTAGTGATACCTCGAATAATGAAGACTACTGCAGGGGGCAGAGTTTTCTCTTTCAACGGCCCACAGTTAAGGAATTGCCTTTCAGGTAACGTTTGGGACTCAGACACAGTCTCTGTTTTTAAGATAAGGCTGAAAACTTACATGTTTACTCAAGCATTTTGTTAATAGCCTTTTATTAGGTAAAGGAGCAGTTCTGGTGAACTGATGTTGGGGTGCTGTCACAACCTCACTCTACATGCTCACCCAGGTCCGTTTGACAGGGGGATTACTGTGTATATATACATATGTGTGTGTGTGTGTGTGTGTGTGTGTGTGTGTGTGTTTATGGTTTCACCCAAATGAGGATGGGTTTCCCTTTTGGGCCTGGTTTCTGTCAAGGTTTCTTCCTCGCAACTACTGAGGGAGTTTTTCCTTGACACCATCTTGCTTTTTATGAATGTATAGGGGAAATAGGAAATGTTTACATTCCTTTATACTTTGTAAACCCATACTTTCACTTTTTTACTGTAAAGCTGCTTTGCGACAATGTTAATTGTAAAAAGTGCGAAACAAATAAAACTGAATTGAATGGAATCAGCACAAGACATTGCTGTCTTTAACAGTCAAACTTTAGCTGATGTTTGAATATCTCAGTTATATATTTTGGATATACTGTATATAGCTTGTACTTTTGGGTATAGAATATTAATTCTGAAAAATGGAGAGAGAGAGAGAGAGAGAGAGAGAGAGAGAGAGAGAGAGAGAGAGAGAGAGAGAGAGAGAGAGAGAGAGCTTCTGCCCTACATGCTGGCACACTACCACACTTAATGCCTTGAAAGATGACACAGAATTAATTATGACTCATCATTCTCCTTAAAAAAATCCATGCTATCCCATTTAAAAAAAAACCCTTCTTGCTTCTAATGGGAAGATAGAACTCCGTTAACAGAGCCAGATGTGCCACTGCCAAGATTTGATGACTGGCTAAAGTCTTGTTTATAGGAACACCTATCACTTTACAAATCAGCTAGAGCTTTTGTGGTGCACAAACCTCTGTCAAGCCAAACTTTCAAGTTGTCATGATCATCCCAGTCTCCAAAAAGAAAACAAAACAAGCTCATGGCTTAAATCAAAACAGGCCACCTATTTTGACCTCAGGACTAATGAAAAAGGCTAAATGCCTGGTAACTCATTCATTCATTCATTTTCTGAACTGTTTAATTAGGGTCCTAATTTGGGTTGTGGGGAGGATGGTGCCCATCTCAGCCGACTCTAGGCGAGGGCAGAATATACCCTGTACAGCTAGCTTGCCAGGAGAGGAATATGCTGAAGGCTTCTCTTGATGAAATTCAGCAATGGTTCTTTTTCAGTCCTCATCACAGACAGACATGGCGGGCCTTTGATAACCCAATTATCTGTACTGGGGGATGACTAGTAATGGCAAACCTATTCCTTGACCCAGCAGTTTGTTTTCAGATGAAATCCCTCCTCTGATCAGTGGATTTACAACTTATTGTCAAATAACAATATGTGAGGATGTTCTGTTTGACCCTCTGCTCATTAGTACAGGATCCCCACAAAGCTGTGTTCCAATGGAGTCCATTTAAACAGAGACAGCTGCATGTTTGGATATTTTTTCTTTTCTACTTGCACTTCAGTGGTAATTTTGCATCACAGTCAATTAATATTATCTCACATTGCTTCTGGTTATTTTTCTGTTCTTCCACACATGCAATTGTGAAATCTGCATTTCCCTCCGAGATATTGATTCACATTGGCCCCCATTTGCTCATGTCTAATAAATTGAGTGAACTTAATTTTGTGCATCTCTTAATTTTCAGCATTTTCTGTGACCACTTAGGGTCACGGGGAGGCTAACGTCCATCCCAGCCAACTTCGGATGAGGGCAGAGTGCACCCTGGACAGCTCACCAGACCATCGCAGGGCAGAAACACGCTGACAGCTATGCAGCTACTCTAGTCGAAAGTCAACAATGGTTCTTTTACATGAACCTAACACCATAGACAGTGAGAAACATGGCTGGCCTTTGATAACCCAGTTAGCTGCACTGGGGGGGGGGGGTCTCTTAATTTTTTATATTTTTATTGTATTAAGTTATTCGGTTCATCATCATCAGTTCATTTTCTGTAACTGCTTAATCCTAATTAGGGTCGCGGGGAGGCTGGCGCCCATCCCAGCCAACTTCGGGCGACGTCAGAGTACACCCTGGACAGCTCGCCAGGCCATCGCAGGACGGAAACACGCTGACGGCTTTGCAGCTACTCTTGTCGAAAGTCAGCAATGGTTCTTTTACATGCCTCACACCATAGACAGTGAGAGACATGGCCGGCCTTTGATAACCCAGTTAGCTGCACTGGGGAGGACAGTGACAACCTTGTGGAGAGTGAGACTCGAGCCCCCAACCTTTGGATCAGTGATCCCGCACCCTATACCACTAGACCACCACTTGCCATGTATTAAGTTATTATAGTCATGTAAAAAAATAATTATCGGAACTGTTGTTTTTTCCCCAACTTATTTGAACAAGAAAACAATTCACCCACTCTGATACAGTGGCTCTATATATAATGCTTATTTACTACATTTTTCCATGTGAAGCTCACATAGATAATATTACTTAGATAGCATTCCTTCATCTGTGAAATATTACCTAAAAATAAATATAATGTCAACACATGACACTATTTGTGTGCTTGTTACCTCTGGATTAAATTAAGGTTTTTCTGTAAATATGCTACACAGTAGATACATGAAAAAAGTTTTATTTAGTCCTGAGAGAACCAGCAGAAGTTTTAGATTCTTTGAGAACCAGAATATGTGAGCACATCTTATTCATAATGCACTGGCTATCAGTAACATTTTGCATTGTTCAAATACTACTTTGAACTAACAAAGCACTGGATGGTCTCATGCTGTGGTACCTGAGTAAAACTGGACCTGAGTCTTTTATGACCCATCATGCCTGCTTTAATGAAGTTGTACAGGATTTTTGTTGTCATCGTGAACAAAGAAAACTGCAGCAAGGTGTAGAACACTTCATACAAAGCCTCAGTTATAGAACTGCTTTCCAATTTGTGTTTAGTTTAGTGTTCACATAGTACGTATTTAAGCCATGAAGCCGTGAGGGGGGCACAAGCCAGTGTTCATCCTCACGCTGGTCCCAAGCTCGGATAAATGCAGAGGGTTGCGTCAGGAAGGGCATCCGGCGTAAAACCAATGCCACGTATAACATATGAGTCAAAAATAAGAATTCCATACCGAATCGGCCGGATCAGAGAGAGAAGGGGAAAAGCATGAGTCTAGGACTGAGAGAAGCGACTTTGAATGCTGGAACTATGACAGGAAAAGATAGAGAGCTGGCTGACAAGATGCAGAGGAGGAAGGTGGTCATACTGTGTGTTCAAGAGACCAGGTGGAAAGGTAGCAAGGCTAGAAGCTTAGGAGCGGGGTTTAAGCTGTTTTTTCATGGTGTGGATGGGAAGAGATATGGAGTAGGAGTCATGTTGAAGTAGGGGTTTGTCAGGAATGTTCTAGAAGTGAAAAGAGTGTCAGACAGAGTGATGAGTCTCAAGTTAGAAATTGAAGGTGTGATCTTCAATGTTGTTAGTGCTTATGCCCCACAGGCAGGATGTGAGCGAGAAGAGAAGGAGAGATTCTGGAGTGAGTTAGATGAAGTGATGCAGAGTACCCCCAGAGGTTAAAGAGTTGTCATTGGTGCAGACTTCAATGGACATGTTGGTGCAGGCAACAGAGGGGACGAGGAAGTGATGGGCAGGTTTGGTATCCAGGACAGGAACGCAGAAGGACAGATGTTGATAGATTGTGCAAAAAGGATGGAAATGGCTGTGGTAAATACTTTCTTCCACAAGAGACAGGTGCATAGGGTGACTTATAAAAGTGGAGGTAGGAGCACACAGGTAGACCACATCTTGTGTAACGATGTAATTTGAAGGAAGTCAGTGACTGCAAAGTAGTAGCGGGTGAGAGTGTTGTCAAACAGCATAGGATGGTGCATAGGCAGGATGACGCTGATGGTGAGGAAGGTGAAGAAGGCAAAGACAGAGCAGAAGACAAAGTGGTGGAAGTCAAAAAAGGAAGAGTGTCATGTTGTCTTCAAGGAAGAGCTGAAACAGGCTTTGGGTGGTCAGGAAGTGCTTCCAGATGACTGGAAAACTACAGCTATGTGATCAGGGAGACAGGCAGGAGAGTACTTGGTGTGCCCTCTGGAAGGAAAGTAGATAAGGAGACTTGGTGGTGGAATGAGGAAGTGCAGGAGTGTGTACAAAGGAAGAGGTTAGTCAAGAGGAAGTGGGACACTGAGAGGACCGAAGAGAGTAAAGAGGAGTACAGGGAGATACAGCGTAAGGTGAATGTAGCAGTGTCAAAGGCCAAACAAAGCGTGAATGATGACTTGCATGATAGATTGGACAGTAAGGAGGGAGAAAATTATTTATACAGGTTGGCACGGCAGAGAAATAGAGATGGGAAGGACATGCCGCAAGTTAGCGTAATTAAGGACAAGTGGGAAATGTATTGACTGATGACAGAAGTGTGCTGGGAAGATGGAAAGAGTACTTTTAAGAGCTGATGAATGAGGAAAATGAGAGAGAAAAAAAGAGTAAAAGAGGTGACTGTTGAGGACCAGGAAGTAGCAAAGATTAGTAAGGGTGAAGTAAGGAGGGCATTGAAGAGGATAAAGAGTGGAAAGGTAGTTGGTCCTGATGACATCCCGGTGGAGTTATGGAAGTGTCTAGGAGAGGTAGCAGTAGATTTTCTGACAAGAACATTCAACAAGGTCTTAGAGAGTGAGAGGATGCCGGAGGAATGGAGGAGATGTGTGCTT
The DNA here is from genome assembly GCA_024760905.1 of Plotosus lineatus. Classification (NCBI taxonomy): domain Eukaryota; kingdom Metazoa; phylum Chordata; class Actinopteri; order Siluriformes; family Plotosidae; genus Plotosus; species Plotosus lineatus. The sequence goes on along the minus strand of CM045738.1, from coordinate 38,832,018 downwards.
GTGCCCATTTTTAAGAACAAGGGAGACGTGCAGAGTTGTGACAACTACAGAGGGATGAAGTTGCCATACGATGAAGTTATGGGAAAGAATAGTGGAAGCTAGACTAAGGGCAGAGGTCAGCATTTGTGAACAACAGTTTGGTTTCATGCCAAGAAAGAGCACCACAGATGCAGTGTTTGCCTTGAGGAGGTTAATAGAGAAGTACAGAGAAGGTCAGAAGGAGCTGCATTTGTGGATCTGGAGAACGCATATGACAGGGTGCCGAGAGAGGAACTGTGGTATTGCATGAGGAAGTCTGGAGCGGCAGAGAAGTATGTTAAAGTGGTGCAGGACATGTATGAGAGATGTAAGACAGTGGTGAGGTGTGCTGTAGGTGTGACAGACGAGTTCAAGGTGGAGGTGGGACTGCTTCAAGGGTCAGCTCTGAGCCCCTTCTTGTTTGCTATGGTGATGGACAGACTGACAGACAAGGTTAGACAAGAATCTCCATGGACTATGATGTTTGCAGATGACATTGTGATCTGTAGTGAGAGCAGAGAACAAGTGCAGGAAAATCTAGAGAGGTGGAGGTATGCCCTGGAAAGGAGGGGAATGAAGGTTAGCCTCAGTAAGACAGAGTATATGTGTGTGAACAACAAGGACCCAAGAGGAACGGTGAGATTACAGGGAGCAGAGAGAAGGAAGGTGGAGGATTTTAAGTGCTTAGGCTCAACAATCCAGAGCAATGGAGAGTGTGGAAAAGAGGTGAAGAAGCGTGTGCAGGCAGGTTGGAATGGTTGGAGAAAAGTGTCCGGTGTGATGTGTGATAGGAAGGTATCGGCAAGAATGAAAGGAAAAGTGTACAAGACGGTGATGAGGCCAGCAATGGTTTTATGGTTTATAAACAGTGGCCCTGGGGAAAAGAGCGGAGGCAGAGCTGGGGGTAGCAGAGATGAAAATGCTGAGGTTCTCTTTGGGAGGAACGAGGATGGATAGGATCAGGAATGAGTACATTAGAGGGACAGCACATGTAAGACGTTTTGGAGACAATGTCAGAGAGGCTAGATTGAGATGGTTTGGACATGTACAGAGGAGGGATCGTGAGTATATTGGTAGTAGGATGCTGAGGTTGGAACTACCAGGCAGAAGGCCGAGAGGAAGACCAAAGAGAATGGATGTGGTGAAGGAGGACATGAAGGTAGTTGGTGTCAGAGAAGAAGATGCAGATAATTGGGTGAGATGGAGGCAGATGATTCGCTGTGGCGACCTCTGAAGGGAAAAGCGGAAAGGAAAAGAAGATAGTACATATTTAAGCCCAGACTAAAAAACAAACAAAAAAACAAACAAACAAAAACTTACAGCCCTTTATGCCTATAAGTCTTTTGATAATATCATTCTAATGGAAACATGCTGATTTGGAGTGATTATTGATGTTAAGTGTTTGTGTAAACAGATGTCTGGATGCTGTTACCCCCACTTTCGTAGATTTACGAGTTTTTTTTGGATGCAGGAATGAATGTCTGCTTTATGTCCTAGAGCACCATCATGCCTGTGTTAACTTCTGGCCCACGTTTCTATTCTGACATAAAGCATATTTCCATTAAACTTCTCATTAAACAATTTGAAATTGTGAACTCAAAATGATTGATGGAAATGAATGAATAAAAAAAATACATATTTTCACTGTTTTTACAGACACATGAATACATGTGAATGGATATAAGTCACGTGTATGTTGAGAAATTGGAAACACTGACTTGTCGAAAAAAGATTGTTCTGTAGGAGCTATTTTATGAGGAGAAGCTATCACAAGAGTAGAAAGCCCAGCTTTAATTGTGTAATATTACTTAACGTTAACACAGAATATACACAATTTATTTTGTAGATTTTTTCTTTCTAAAATACAGTATAGCTTCTATTGTACACAAAGCTATAATGGAAACCCATCTTCTTGCTGAAGTCACTGCGCCCCACTTTTTGATCTGAAGGAAAAGGCTGACATCTAGTGGCAGTGAAGGGAGTAACTTATAATAATACGAGTTTGTCAGTTCAAGAATCCATATTAAGGACAGATAATATTTAAAAACCCTGAGGGTTTCCTTAAAAGATAAAAGAAAATAAAAAACAAGCAAAAGTACCATGCATGCTCCCTTTCTTGGTTGGACGAGAATGAAACACTGACAGCCTAGTCATAAGCATTTCTCTCCCGAAGTCGACTGAGATGGGCACCACCCTCTCCGCGACCCTAATTAGGATTAAACGGTTATGATGAAGGTATTATTGCTATGATATTAATGAATGTAAGAATTTACCCATTACATGATGAATAAATAATGTAAATGTGAAATTGCAGACGACCTCTATTGAAACACTCCATTAATTCATACATTCATTCATTCCCTGGACCACTTAATCCTATTTAGGGTCGTGGGGAGCCTGGAGCCCATCTCAGCCGACTCTGGGGGAGGGCAGAGTACACCTTGCACAACTCGCCAGGCTGTCGCAGGGCATTGCTGAACCAGGTCCAAGTTATTAACAGAAGTAATGTAAACTGCGGAGGTATAAAGAGGGTTAGGGTTTGAAATATGGTGGCAACTCATAATACAGCAAGGCACTCTTCAAGTCCAAGATACATTCATCCAACACTTTATTAGGAACTCTTATGAAAACAAAATAGAGAATAACAGTGGGAGTTATTTTCTCTTAGATCCATTATCTCTTAAAACAGGCTTAATTCTTTGCATCAGATATTCTCCACAGTAATTAGTTTAATGTGATTCAGATCCATAGAATTATTATATCATGCAGCCTCTGTACATTTTTCAGGAGAATAGAACACATTTGAAGTGTAGTAAAATGTCTGTCACCCATTTTACCACCTCGAAGGTGTTCTATTGGATTTAAATAAGATCACTGTGAATGCTATTGAAGAACATTGAAGTCACTGTCATGTTTATGAAAACAGTATGAATTTCCTTTGTGAGATGACTATCATGCTGGATGTGGAGATAAAAACAGGGGTGTTACAATAACAATAACAATAATAACTATTATTATTATTATTATTGTTATTATTATTATTAGTATTATTATTGTTATTATAAAACTATGTTTTCAACAATATTTTTGTTTTCTCTTGATTTTACAGGGTACATTTTTGATGACAGGGTACCGAGAAAGGAACTGTGGAGCAGTTCAGAGCAGAGCAGAGAACAAGTGCAGGACAAGTCTAGAGAGGTGGAGGTATGCCCTGGAAAGGAGAGGCATGAAGGTTAGCTTCAGTAAAACAGAATGCAAGTGTGTGAATGACAAGGACCCAAGAGGAACGGTGAGGTTACAGGGAGCAGAGATAAGGAAGGTGGAGGATTTTAAGTACTTGGGCTCAACAATCCAGAGAAGTGGAGAGTGTGGAAAAGAGGTGAAGAAGGATGTGCAGGCTGGTTGGAATGTTTGGAGAAAAGTGTCCGGTGTGATGTGTGATAGGAAGGTATCGGCAAGAATGAAAGGAAAAGTGTACAAGACGGTGTTGAGGCCAGCGATGTTGTATGGGTTAGAAACAGTGGCGCTGGGGAAAAGACAGGAGGCGGAGCTGGAGGTAGCAGAGATGAAAATGTTGAGGTTCTCTCTGGGAGTAACGAGGATGGATAGGACTAGGAATGAGCACATCAGATGGACAGCACATGTAAGATGTTTTGGAGACAAAGTCAGAGAAGCTCGATTGAGATGGTTTGGACATGTGCAGAGGAGGGATAGTGAGTATATTGGTAGTAGGATGCTGAGGTTGGAACTACCAGGCAGAAGGCCTAGAGGAAGACCAAAGAGACGATTCATGGATGTGGTGAAGCAGGACATGAAGGCAGTTGGTGTAAGAGAAGAAGATGCAGTGGATAGGATGAATTGGAGGCAGATGATTCGCTGTGGCGACCCCTGAAGGGAACAGCCGAAAGGAAAAGAAGAAGATTTGTGATTGGAGCAGCACGTTGGTGTAGCCCAGCAAGGGCTAGTCTGTCTATCTGCCTAACTGCCTATGTGTGTGTGTGTGTGTGTGTGTGTGTGTGTTGACCCTGTGACACTCAAGCTGTTCAGAGTGTACCCCGCCTTCTCCCAGAGTTAGTCAGGATGGGCTTCAGCCTCCCCATGACACATTTGTTTTTCACATATTGAAGCTGGCTGGTTTTATTTCCTATGTCTAATCTTTACACATGAATACTTTATATTGCAGAGTTCACACGATTTCACATTTGTTTGAAATTGAGATCGTATGTGCAGTTATAGAGCAGAACAGGGTGAAACTGACTTTAGTTATTGGTTGTTTATACCGTCAGGCTGCACCGCTTATGGATGAAGTGAAATGTATAAACGTAAATGAAGAGAAAGTTGAAACGTAAATGGGTGCCTTGTTGATGGTTGGTTGACCAGTACAGAAGGAACATTATAGGTTATACAGCCTGTCAATTTTAATGACTAGGGGGTGCCTTCAAACAATGGAACAGAAAATTGAATATAGTACAGTAGTATCCGCAACACTGCCAAATACCAACAGCATGTTTAGAAATTTATTTATGGGCTGAATTCTTACTAAAGTCTGAAGAATTTTTTTTTTTTTTTTTTTTTTAAAGGGACATAATACATTTCAGCTTATAGCCCATCATGTATCAGAAAAAAACCACAGTAGCCTATAAGTTTCAGTCTAATCTTGTGTTCCACCTGTGAACAACTGGTGATTTAATTACACTGAGTCGCCTACAGAACTGCACTACAGATTCAGTCTATTTTCAAATTATAGTATCCAGACTATAGGCTACTTTTTCCTAGGTTGGTCCTATACTTGGAGACAGATTGATCCTGTGGGAAAAGTGAAGAATGAATATCAGATGCTCGGAAATTAATAAAAAGATCCCTACAGTATTTCTACCCTCTTTTTTTTCTCTGTCTCTTACACGTCCCTCCCACGCATGCACACACTGACATGCGACCCCCTCACCATCTCCCCATCCCTTCCTCCTCCTCCCCCCCCCCCCTTTCTCCATCCCCCCCTCCTTCCCTCCCTCCATCGCATCCACCACACTCCTTTCTATTCTCGTTTCTACAACAAACATGGCCGCCAAGTCGGATGGCACAGCCGTGCAGTTGGAAAGCGATGGACCACCTTTGTGCGCGCGCAGTCCCGAGGTGAGCTCGCCCCGTGGCCGCTACTCTCTGCTGGACTGCTGCTGGACGCTCGGCGCTCTCCTCGTGTTTTTCTCGGACGGGGCCTCCGACCTGTGGCTGGCTGCTGACTACTACCTGCGGCGGGACTACCGCTGGTTCGCGCTCACGCTCGTCTTCGTGGTCGTGCCGTCGGTGGTTGTGCAGGTGCTGAGCTTCCGCTGGTTCGCGTATGACTACTCCAAGTCGAGCAGCGCCGGCTCCGCTGCGGCAGCCGTGGTGGCGGCTTCAGGAGCGCAGAGACGCTTCAGCACCACGGAGAGCGGCGCCAGGACGCGCTGCTGCAGAGCCTGTGCCTGGCTCTTCCACAGCATCGTGCATATCCTCCAGCTCGCCCAAGTCTGGAGGTAAGAACCTGATAAGTACACAATCAATATTTTAAGATATATATATATATATATATATATATATATATATATATATATATATATATATATATATATATATATATATATATATATATATATATATAATTATATATGACCATATGATTTTAAACACTAGCAGAGGAGCGCTTCATGCCCTGATAGTATGTTGAGTGGAAACTAGTTCATCATGTGTAGTAGTCTAAGTGTGAGCCCACTCTGTTAGATAATCCATCAAATGTACAAGCAATTGAATCTTCAGTGTGTTGCATTTCCATTCTTTCTTCTTTTTCTCTTCACACAGCTTTTGCCCTCATCAAAAGCCACACACACACACACACACACACACCCACTTGAAAGCACGGACTGCTACACATTACTCACGTTAATGGCTTTGAGGAATGACTGGTGGTGCTGACACTGGGCTGTTTCAAATTAAATCTAGCATACTTTGTTTAACATTTAGCTCACACAGCAGACTCCCTAATCTTTAAGCAAACACTTTCTGGGTTCATTGCATTTAGCCTTACGAAACAATTTAAGTATTTATTTATCAATAAAAATCTATTGTGTGCCATAAACATTTGGACACATCCCTGGAGAAGACAATAATCAGGGGGTTATCCCAAGATGAGATTGAATAATGGAGATTGTTGTGAAGAAACATTCTCTCCATTAATGCTGTCCAGCATTTCCTGTTGTCTCCTGCCAGTTCATCATCATGGAGATTCCGGGCCCCTCCTCCTCCCCTTTTCCTCTCCTGAGCTTCTGGGTCAATAATCTCCCAGAGAATCGTCTACTCATCTGCTTATTCAGGCTGTCAGGCAGAAATCGCTTTAAGCACACTCTAATATCCCTTTGTCTTTTGAACATTTCATGATACAGGCTCAGAATGAGAGAAAAGTTTTTTCCCCCTCCTTATTTATTTAAATTATTTTTTTCCCCAACCTGCTATAATGTAATTTGAAAACTTTCAAGCAGGTATTTTAAAATATTACATGGATTTTATTTCTTATATACATGTATAAAAGTAATGAAAAAAAATGTAAATAATCAAACTAATTTTGTAGTGGTGAACATGTCTGCCTCACAGCAGGAAAGTCCTGGGTTCGATTTCCAGCTTGGGCATTTCTGGGTGGAGTTTGCATGTTCTCGCCATGTTTGTGTGGGTTTCCCCTGCTTACTCAGGTTTTCTCCCACAGTCCCGAAAACATGCACAGTAGGCTCATTGACTGTTCCAAATCGCCCCTAGTTGTGAGTGTGAATGGTTGTATTAGTGTAGGTCCTGTGATGGCCTGGCGAGGTGTCCAGGGTGTACCCTGCCCTCACCCAGAGTCGGCTGAGAAGGGCGCTATCCTCTCTGTGACCCCAATTAGGATGAAGTGGTTCAGAAAATGAATGGATGAATAGTTTCATGAACACACTTGTTCTATATTTATGGACTAATGGGATTATAATACTTGTCATGGTCTATATGTGTTAGTTAAACATGGGTTATTAACTGAATCAAAATTAATCAAATGGTATTGAATGAGACTGGTATGAGTGGATTGAGCAGAATTCTTGGGGTTTTAAACATTGTACATGGCACCTGCCTGCCTGCATTACAAACAATGGTAAGAATAATCCATCAAATACTATGAATCTCTTAGTGGTAGCAGTGGTCCTCAGGTGGTACCTTTCTATTCAGTAATGTGATAGAATTGTGGCATAACATTACCTTTTAACATTATTATACATGTACAAATAAAGTTTTTTTTTTTTAAATCTTACAATTTTTTTTTTAAAGGACAGCTTTAAAATATGGGGGAGTGGTAGCCTCGGGTAAGGCACTGGATCATTGATCCAAGGTTGGGGGTTCAAGCCCCACTCTCAACAAGTTGTCACTGTCCCCCAGTGAAGCTAACTGGGTTATCAAAGGCCGGCCATGTCTCTCACTGTCTATGGTGCGAGGTGTAAAAGAACCATTGCTGACTTTCAACAAGAGTAGCTGCAAAGCCGTCAGCGTGTTTCTGTCCTGCAATCGCCAGTCGAGCTGTCCAAGGTGTACTCTACCCTTGCCCAGCGGCGACTAAGATGGGCACCAGCTTAGCTCCCCATGACCCTAATTAAGATTAAACAGTTCAGAAAATGAATGAATGAAGGAGTTTTAAAATACGGTACCCTTTTAAAACCAATATTCCACTGTCTGTCTGTCTTCCTTTCGGCTTTTTCCCTTTTACTCAGGAGTCGCCACAGCGAATCATCTGATTCGCACGTTTGATTTGCCAGAGGTTTTTACGTCGGATGCCCTTCCTGTCACAACCCTTTTAGCAAGGGACAGAAACACGCTGACGACTTTGCAGCTACTCTTTACGAAAGTCAGCAATGGTTCTTTTAGATGCCTCTCACCATAGACAGTGAGAGACATGGCCTGCCTTTGATAACCCAGTTAGCCGCACTGGGGGGGACAGTGACAACCCTGTGGAGAGTGGGACTCGAACCCCCACCCTTTGGATCAGCGATCCAGCGCCCTATACCACTAGACCACCACTGCCCAATATTCCACTATTAAACTGAAAATTAAAGTTTTACATCAGGGTGTTTTGTGAACAAACCCGATAAGTAATAATTGGGGGCAGCCATGGCTACACGGTTAGAGGAGTAGGTTTGGGACCAAGATGGTTGCTGGTCCTGGACCAGCAGAAAAAAAAAAGGGTTGAAAGGGACCCCTCCCCTTCCTCTACCGTCATGGCTGAAGTGATCTTAAACAAGGTACATTACTCCCCGGCTGCTCTCTGGGTGCCGCAATTTGGCTGCCCACTGCTCCTCTGTGTGTCACTGTTTCCTTGTGTTGATGTGCTCACAATGCAGAGCTAAAGCAGAGCGGGATAATAATAATAATAATAATAATAATAATAATAATAATAATAATAATAATAATAAGTAAAATAAAACAAATATCAATTAAAATGTATAACTTTTGGCTGTGATGGAGCCAAGTTTCCAACTGACAAGACGCTGTAATTGGTTGACTTATTGTGTGGAGAAAGGTTAATGATGCTTACTATACGCAATACTGTGGGACTGCCAGCCATGTCAGCCAAATTCAGTGCTCTTTTAACACTCCTGCCATTTTGTAAACTGCTGTCTCTGTATTACAGTTTGTCTTTCATTCACAATGCCATTCAGCAAATCCCTCCTTTTTCGTTTCATTTTACAGATACTCAATACAAAATGTTTTGAAGGAATGAAAAGAAAAGCTTGTTAAAGGGGAAACTTTAACTTTATGTTCTGTTTTGGTTTGAAGTCTTTCTAAGATCCCCAGTGCAGCTAACTGGGTTACCCAAGGCCGGCCATGTCTCTCACTGTCTATGGTGTGAGGTTCATGTAAAAGAACCACTGCTGACTTTCGACAGGAGTAGCTGCATAGCCGTCAGTGTGTTTCTGCCCTGCGATGGCCTGGCAAGCTGTCCAGGGTATACTCTGCCCTCGCTCAGACTCGGCTGGGATGGCCGCCTTAATTAGGATTAAACAGTTCCAGAAAATGTATGATGAATGGTTATGTGTTTGTAAGATGAGAACAATAGATACATTATCGAGATATGTGTGCAAGAACAGAAATCCTGCAGAACTTTCTCCCATTTTCTCCCTAATTTAGGGTATCCAGCTCCCATCCATCAGGTATTGCCTTCCTTATCACACGACCACCACCGGTCAGAGAGGGGCGAAAGCATGCACACACCCCATGCAATGCTCACCACCTCTTTTTGAACTGCTGCACATGCACATTTGCGGACGTTCTGACACACTTGGAGGTAAAGCGCAATACGAAATCATACAAATGAGCTCACAGACACCCATGATTGGCTGGCGATCGCTGTAAGTGTATGCCGCCTCTCCATCGCTCGACCAATTAGCTCCCACGGACTCCAGGCTACAGACAACTGTGGCATTAACCCGGATTCGAATTTCGATTTCTGGGTTAATAGGCCACTCGAGAGCCTCCTCCATAAAGTCTGTGGGTAGTTGTTGATCCTTGTAAACATTTAAAACATGTGACAATATTATTTAAACTCCAAGAGTTTATACTCTAAATGCTATGATATTATGATCAGGTAGAAATGAGGAGAATTACCAAAGCTGTTGTACCATAGTTTTATGGCTAAAAGTGTGTGGATACCATCCAAACTTCTGAGATATTTTTATTCTAGTGTTTATTGTATTCACACACTTTTAGCCATAAAACTATGGTAGAAGCACAGAGTTTTGTCCTTTTAAAAACCAACCCGACAGCTGAAAGGATGATTTATACAGTTTTAGGAATTTAGGCCACTTTTACAAACAACCTGTTTACTGGAGATAAAACTGAGGGAACTGATGTAGGCTTGGTTGTGGTACATTTCAAAGATATGTAGCTGCATTCCCATATAAAATGTGTTGTACATCTCTTGTGGGGAAAATAGGTTAGAGCTGTAAGTCAAATCAGACATTTATATGAAACTAATATGTTTGTTTCTGGACAAAATATCCAAATGATATCCCAGTGATATCGAGTTAATGTACAATCATTCATTTATGATGTATGTTAGCTCAACATAACAGTGTTGTATAAATGTTTTATGAAATGATGTGGGTATTGAAGGAAGTCCAATGGGTTTAGCACTGGGAAATCATATAACGGTTGTAAGAACAAATACAATTCTGAGCACATCTGATGACCCAAAAATGTATGGAATTTGAATGTATGTATTGTTATACAGCAGTGGCATGTTGAAGGGCGTGACATAACAAATCTAGGAAATGGATCTGATGTTGAGAATCACCTATGAGATGGAAACCTGTTTGACATTCAAAACTCCATGACAACGATCCACAACTGCATTTTCCATTGTTCTACAGGCCCCGTTTCATACAACACACTCACAACTGCTCCAGTAATTTGCCTCTTAGACACTTGAATTTTATGTGATGGACACTCTTGCATAAGTGGGTTGCAACATATGTGTGAGGCACAAATTTTTGACAGACAGACAGACAGACAGACAGTAGCTAGGCGGGGTTGGTCTTTTCTTTGGCCTTGGTATCTGGTTCTGTGATTACCTTAATTCTACATCTGTTTTCACTATGACTTTGCCTCAAGCCAATGGTTTGCTTGTCTGAACTATTTAAAAGAAACTGCTTAATTACAGGTTGGCATGGTGACATATTGGCTAGCACTTCTTTCTTCTTCCCAGTGAGAAGGTCTTGAGTTTGAGACCCAGCCATGGTATGGTTATTTCCTTGTTGAGTTTACATGGTCTGTCCATGCTTTCATGGGTTTTGCTCAATGTACAAAGACATGCACATTGGGCTAACTGCTTGTTTCAGATTATTTCACCATGGTGTGATTGTTGTGTGTGCTGGCCCTGCGACGGACTGGTGAGCTGTCCAAGGTGTTTGCCACATTTTCAGTGTTGGTTGAAGTAAGCTTTTATGCAGAAATGCTTATAAATGAGGAACAAAGGCACTTCAGGTTCAGTAGTACATGGAACATGGAGAAAATGTTCTTTTTTTCCCTCATACACATATACAGATGGCTTAAAGCTTACACCTCAGTTGTGTGGTGAGAAACTTAATTCACACTTTCTTTTGTGCCATGTGATGAACCTGAATGATCCGATTCCTAATGCTACTGCTGCTCTCTTCAGTGGTTCTAAACATGAGACTTTGCTATAAAACTAGAACTGTCTCTCAGTATTTTTTGTCTTTGTTTTACTGGAATTATTGCTAGTGCCCATTAAAGCTGACACCAGGACTGGCGCTTTACAGACCTGCATGAGAGGGATTAGTGATGTAGGTTTTAATTTCCAAAGTAGGAACACTAAGTTTGCTACAGATTTAAAAAAAAAAAAAAAAAAAAAAAAGTGTGTTGGGTTTCAATGAGAAATAAGAGCGGCAATGAAAATGTGTGGAGCTTAATTATTAGAACTTTTCTTGGGGGTTTCATGGTGAATGCTCTACATAAACTATAGAGAACAGTATATTTGGGTCTAGTTTCTGTAACAAGTTATTTTGGAAATTCTTCGGTGACAGTACCTGTCATAGTCAGTAAGGTTTTCAGAACATGACACTTTGTATGTGTCACTTTTCCCAGAACCATTAAGATCTGCATTTCTGAGTTTTGTTTACTACTTTAGAACTTTAAGAAAGAGACAGTGTGTGTGAGTGTTTATGTGTGTGTGTCTGTGTCAGAGAGAAAGAGCGAGAGTACTCTTTACAGCCACACAAGTAATAACCGGAACTAATGAATATTCCACATCATTAAATATAACTATAAAAGGTTAAAAAGCACAATATGTCATTTAACCATAAATTAGGAACTGGAATTGTTTACAAATTACTGTAAGACAAATAACGTTTAAGGAAGTAATGGTTTCTCTGCTGTGTGTGTGTGTGTGTGTGTGTGTGTGTGTGTGTGTGTGTGTGTGTGTGTGTGTGTGTGTGTGTGTGTGTGTGTGTGTGTGTGTGTGAATTATCAGTGCATTTTCCTTATTCTTTTATATCACAAAAACATGATAAAATCTGGAAACAATACAACAGTAGTTTGGCCCAAGGTGTTTTGTCTTTAGTCAAAGCATAGCTTCTCAGCAAATTTGATTTTATAAAGTTATGTTCACATTGCACCAGGACTTTATTACATCAGTATCATATGATTCAAAGAACTGCATTAGTCAACTTAGAGAGGGGGACGAGAGGAATTGCATTTCACCTGGCATTCAAGGTTACATCAAGATAAATTATTTTTGCCAAGTCGTTTCAAATGAAGCAATTCTTACACAAATCTTATGGTTTACCACACAGCAGTGAGATTTATAGACAAATTTCTCTTGCAAATAGAACTATTAATAGATACATCTCTCAGAGCATGTTCCTTTTCAACTGGGCTGTGATTCAAAAGGACACTGTGTGTGTGTGTGTGTGTGTGTGTGTGTGTGTGTGTGTGTGTGTGTGTGTGTGTGTGTGTGTGTGTGTGTGTGTGTGTGAGTAAGAGAGAGCAAGAGAGAGCGAGAGAGAGTGGAAGTATGAGCTCAAAGAAAACACACAAGACACCTCTCATCTGTTATGGTGCAATAATTTCAAAATAAGTAAAAAGTTCAAAGTTGAACTCTTAGTTAGAAAGTATAGAAGTGATGTCTGTCCGTCATATCTGAAGCTGTCTGAAACTTAAATTGTTGCTCAAAATTCATTAAAGAATTTCGAAATAAATCATTAATTTACAAATATAAACGTGAGAGGGGCAGTGGTGGGCTGCTGGTAAAAGGCACTGGATTGTTGATCCTAAGGTTAGGGGTTCGAGTCCCACTCTCCACAAGGTTGTCACTGTCCCCCCAGGGGCAGCTAACTGGATTATCAATGGTTGGCCTGGTCGCTCACTGTCTATGGTGTGAGGTTCATGTAAAAGAACCATTGCTGCCTTTCGACAAGAGTAGCTGCAAAGCCGTCAGCGTGTTTCTGCCTCTTGCTAAAGGGTTGTGTCAGGAAGGGCAGCCAACGTAAAAACCTATGCCAAATCAAATGTGCGAATCACAGACTCGCTGTGGCGACCCCTGAGAAAAAGGGAACAGCCAAAAGGAAAAGAAGACGACAAATAAAAATGAGCTCTGACAGATAAAAGAAATTCCTAAGGTGGTTAATGTGTGTGAGCTGGGCAGGGGTTTGTGGGTACCCTACAGGCTGTGTGTAAAGTGTCGAGCTTTTTTGATTTAGTCTGTGTGCGTTCGTGTGTGTTTTGTGCTTAAAATTGTCATTAATAACGACTAAACCAATATGAGTTCACATGCAGGCTGTTACTGAACTACAAAGCATTCTCAAGTCATATCATCTCCTCAATATCGTTTAAGAAACATATGCAGACTTTCAGTTAATTAGAAGCTTAAAGATTGAGCAGAAAACATTATGATTTGGCTATTTTTAAAGTAGAGTAAAACTCACTGATATTTTTAGTTTGATTTAAGGGTTTAAAAGAAAGATAACTTGTTTCTAAGACGTTTATTTATTAATTTGAGATTATTTCATGCCATACCACAGCTGAATTTAAATACAGTAGGCATCTTGTATTTAAGTTGGGAGGGTGAATTGAAGAAGAGAAGTTAAGCAGTGTCAGGGCTTTCAAACAAACAGGAAGCCCCCTGAAATGGAGTACAGTCGGCCCCCTACTTACGAAGACCCTGTGTACGAAATCCCCGGGTTACGAAGACCATTTTCCTAAGTTTACGTCCCCGGGATATGAAAACAGCCACCTCTTACGAAAAGAAATTCAAAATTCAAATGCGCCAATCAAAATGTCACACGACGCGCGAGTTGCTCTCTCATTGGCTGTCTCTCAACATCCCGCCCCGCTGGCCTCCCAGACAGAAGAAAGCTTAACTCTTTAGTTTTTAGTTTTTAGTCTAGTTTTTTAAGTTGTTTAATTCAGTAAATGTTTAACAAATATGGGCGCATTTGAGCTCATCTGGAATTCCGATCCCTCAAGGAATCAAATTAAAGTTGAGTTTGTCAAGCAGGGAATGCGCTTTGAATTCCACATCTTGTGGGCGTGGCCTGCAGCACGCGTGCGCAAGAGAGAGAGAGAGAGAGAGAGAGAGAGAAAGAGAGAGACAGAGAGAGACAGAGAGGTGTGCGTGTGTGTGTGTGTTAATAAAAATGTTTAATAATGTTTAATTAATAAATATGTTAATAAAATGGTTTAATATGTTAATAGAATGTTTAAATTGTTTAATAAATAATTTTCTTTTACTTTTAACACATTTCTTACAAAATTGGTGTACTTTTATCATTTTTAAAGGGTTTATGGGGTTTATCCAGTCCAAAGACTGGAGCCTTGGAATGAATTAGGTGTTTAACATGCAAGATACGACCCCTACTTACGAAATCCCCGCTATACGAAAAAGGCTCTGGAACGGATTAATTTCATAGGTAGGGGATCAACTGTATCTTTAAAAGGGAGGCATGTGATCTTTCTGCTTTCTCTTAGAAAATATTTCTCTCTCTCTCTCTCTCTCTCTCTCTCTCTCTCTCGCATGGCTTGTCGCTGCAATAAATGATAACCGAAATTAACATAGCCTCATTCATTTATTCATTCATCTCTCCATTCATGTGTTAAATCACTTACTCCTACTAGGGTGTCGGGGAGGCTGGGTCCTATCTCAGTCCACTATGAGTGAAGGCAGGGTGCATCCTGAACAGCTTTGGCTACAATTTAAACTTACCCTGAGAAATCCCATTTTTGGAGGTGTAGTAGTGCAGTAGGCCCAACAGAGGGTGTCGGGTTGTTTATTTTTATGGCTTGGTGGAGGTTTGCACCCTCTAAAGGCAGTCTTACTATTTATGTCCTCGATTAGTCATAATTTATTACTATTTTTCATACACTGTGTTAATCTTGCAAGGAAAATTTAGCTTCGGCATTTAACCCATCCAAAGTGAGCACACACTCAGAGCAGTGGGATGACACACATTCCGGCACCTGGAGAGCAGTTGGGTGTTTAATTCAGTAACTGAACCAGCAACCTTTTTGTCCCTAAACCTACTTCTCTAATCATGAGGCCATGGATTACTATAGTCAAGTACAGAAGACACGGTTCAGTGAGTGTGCTTATATAGGTTGTAAATATAACTGCGTACAGGTGCCTGCAAGCAGTAAAAAGTGATTGACTTGAAAGTGAGTGTAGTTGCTTGAAGATGTAGTCCATGGAGCCATGTTTGTAGGTCACGGGAATGAATGTAATGTATGGGTTGTTACAAGTTTTAGCAACATTTCTAGTCTGTACAAATAAAAACCAAAAATCAATCTAATGAAATATAAGAAATGTTGTTGCAATAGGTGCAAGTTTGTATAGGAAAACAGTTGATCATTGCATTTCTATAATATGCCTCTTCCATCAGCCTTGTAAGGACATCATCCACTTCATATATCCACTTTCCTGTATTAATCTTTGCAATCTATTTACAGAAGGAAGGCTGTGTTCATTATTTGGATATTGGCTGGATTTCTTTTTCTATAAGTATAATTATATAACACTATGTCAAAATTGTGCTGTTCCTTTCTATATTATTTCCTCTTTTCCATTAAATCAGCTTTCCATTAGACTTTGCTCATTTAATCAACTGATCTGGAGTAATAGACAGTCTCGCACATAGCTGACCAATCAACTGCCTGAAAACTCAGCTTAGTGGATTAAATGAGCCAAGTCAGGTGTGCTGCTGCTTGATTGAAACAAAAACCTGCAGCTACATGGCCTTGTGACACAGTTTTGACACCCGTGCATTAAATTATTGTAGACCGTACTGTACAAAGTGGTGGTCTAGTGGTATAAGGCGCCGGATCGCTGATCCAAAGGTTGCGGGTTCGAGTCCCACTCTCCACAAGGTTGTCACTGCCCCCCGTGCAGCTAACTGGGTTATCAAGGGCCGGCCATGTCTCTCACTGTCTATGGTGTGAGGCATGTAAAAGAACCATTGCTGACTTTCGACAAGAGTAGGCTGCAAAGCCGTCAGCGTGTTTCCGCCCTGCGATGGCCTGGCGAGCTGTCCAGAGTGTACTCTGCCCTCGCCCTGAGTTGGCTGGGATGGGCACCAGCCTCCCCGTGACCCTAATTAGGAATGAAGCGGTTACAGAAAATGATGAACTGTACAAAGTGCTTATGTGCTGGCCATTTTAAAAAATCTTATTTTTTCAATTCTTCTTCTTCTTCTTCTTCTTATTATTATTATTATTATTGTTATTATTATTATTATTATTATTATTATTATTATTATTATTAATTGTGGGTGCCAGTTCATGAGAACAAAGATGCAGAACAGTCTACATTTATAATGGTTACTGGCCACAGAGCCATTTTTGCAGCTAGTTGATTACTATGCGAAATGTAGTAATTCTCCCAGTGCAGATGTAATACCAAGCAATTCAAAAGAAATAAGGGAGATAACAGTGAAAGAAAATTACCAGCTCCTATTTCATTAGCATTTCTGATTAATGAGTGTTGCATTTCATCCTTGGCTGGGTTTGTTCAAGAAAGAAACTGCCAACTGTTTTCAAAGACACATTGCATGCACAGTGTAATGACTTGACACAAACAGGCATGCTAATGAGTAAAGAAAACTAGTGTATGCCCTCAGAAACTACATTAAGATACACTTGCCAACCGTTTTTATTCATTTAGTAGTACCGTATAATAAAACCAACATGGGAGAAAATATGATAAAGAATAAAACAGAAAGAAAGTAGATGCTCTTTAAAATTTTAGTCAAAAATAAATTGACTGATGAACAGCACTGCGTTACTTTTTTATTGAGCAAACAAAAATGCTCTCACAATATTATGTTGAGTGTATGGCTGTCCCATGTATTTATTCACACCTTATTTTTATTTAATCAGAAGATGTTCACAGAGTCCAGCTAGCTGGGTGTCGGTTGTCATCTCTTGACTGTGTGCTAAGTCTTTCAGCAGACTATTGGACCATTGACTATTTAATTGGTGACATATTGGTGTTACTGTACTTATTCCTCCCAATCAGAAGTCTACACAGAGCCAAGAGAATTAACGTACAAGTTAACCACTGCTGGACAATAATGACTAGAAATGATTAGTGGTCATTGGTGTGTTTCTGATGGTCGGTAATGGTAATTTAATGGAAATACATTGTTTCTAATGGCTCCTCATGGCTTGTCTAATTTGATTCTGATGGTACATAGTCATGTACCCATAGAAGGCCCTATTGGGCTATGCTATTTAATATTATTAATAAATTCATTTATTTTCTAATGCGATTATCTTACTCAGGAATGCAGGGAGGCTGGCACCCATCCCAGTCGACTCTGGGGGAAGACAGGGTACACCCCGAACGGCTCACCAGAACATTGCAGGGCAAACACACATACAATAATTTGCACTCACATTTACACCTATGGGTGTTTTGGAACAGCCAATTAGCATACTTTGCATGTTATTGGACTGTGGGAGGACACTGGAGTACCCAGAGGAAACCCACACAAGCACACCAAGAACATGAAAATCACACAGAAACACCCGAGCCCGAGAAACAAACCCAGGCCTTCTTGTTATGAGGTGGACGAGCTACCCACTGTGCCACTGTGTTGCTGTATACTGACACTCCCCGCTTTACGTTCATTCATTTTATGTATTTTTCAATTTTACATTTTGTTTTATTTTAAATTATGTCAAATTTTGAGTTTAGCATGCTCTCTATAGTACAAGATGTACCTACTTAGTACGCTGACGTAATACGCTACTTCTGCATGATGCTGCGTCCATTGTTTGCAAACGACAGACTGAATGTGCCCCTCCTTCTTCCCAGTTCCCTGCGTGTTACCCTTGTGTTAAGACATTGTCTCTGTGATCTTTGTGTTTACACTGTTTTGCGGACTTTTGTAACCCTAAGCACATATGGTTGGTCAGAAGCGGAAGCCTACTAGTGATGGTGGTAATCAGAAAAAGCGGCAAACCATCTCGCTAGAAACAAAGATGGTTATTATCAAGAAAATTGATGCTGGTGAAAAACATGTGAATATTGCACGTTTCTTCCAAATGGCTCCGTCGAGCATTGGAACCATTTACAAGCAGAAAGATCGCACCATAGAGAATGTTAATGGTTATATTTGACACTGTATTTGATATTTGATGAGTGAATTTGATTAAAATTTATCTATTTGAAATTATTTTGCTTGAAATTAATGTTGATATTATTTGATATATTTGATATTATTTTACAATGTTATGTTTATAATAATTGATTTAGGGGTGTTTTATGAGATACGGTAAAGGTATTTATGGATGTATAGTACAGTATGAACGTCATACGTCACTGGAACGAACATACAATAACAACTTACGTTTTTTTTTCACCTTACGTTCGGCCGTCCGGAACCGAACTAAAATGTAAGTCGGGGAGCGTCTGTATACTGAAATATTAATCAGGAAAATTCTTAAAAGCTGTAACAGGGCAGAGTAAGATGAAGGACACAAGTGCATGAACTCAACACTCAATAATCATTGTTAATATGACAGACTGGGGGACAGACAGTAGCAAACAAAGGAATCCAGGGTCAGAAATGAAAACACAATGTAGAATTTAAAAAAGAAAACATGATCTGGACCACAATTAATGTAAATGGATTCAAAGGCTTTGTAACAAGGAGAAGTCCACACAATAGGGAACAGAGTAATGGCTGTTCAGGGCAGAAAGAGGGTAAAGGAACATGTCTAAGCAAAATGCATGAAATCAAAACAGCACAAACTAAACATGATCTGGACTTGTCCTTCTGGGAACTGGGCTTTACACTTGCAATGAGGAACTGAATAAGAAACCTATGAACTTAATGAGAACCAGTTACCCAATTTCCATTAAAGGCACAAAAAACAGTTAATTCAGTGTAATGTACAGTTTAATAAAGGGGCAGTGGTGGTCTAGTAGTAAAGGGTGCTGGATCGCTGATCCTAAGGTTGGGGGTTCAAGTCCCACTCTCCACAAGGTTGTCACTGTCCCCACCAGTGCAGCTAACTGGGTTATCAAAGGTGGGCCATGTCTCTCACTGTCTATGGTGAGAGGTTTAAGTAAAAGAACCATTGCTGACTTTCATAAAGAGTAGCTGCAAAGCCATCTCTCGTACAGTTGAATAAAATGTTTTCTTTACCATGTGGCCCAGTGAACTGGTTGAAAAGTAATTCACAAGCAAAAGTTTAATTGGGTGCAGTGGTGGTCTAGTGGTATAAGGTGCCGGATCACTGATCCAAAGGTTGGGGGTTCGAGTCCCACTCTGCACAAGGTTGTCATTGTCTCCCCCAGTGGAGCTAACTGGGTTATCAAAGGCCGGCCATGTCTCTCACTGTCTATGGTGTGAGGCATGTAAAAGAACCATTGCTGACTTTCGACAAGAGTAAGCTGCAAAGCCGTTGACGTGTTTCCGCCCTGCGGTGGCCTGGCGAGCTGTCCAGGGTGTACTCTGCCCTCACCCTGAGTTGGCTGGGATGAGCGCCAGCCTCCTCGCGACCCAAGTTAGGATTAAGCGGGCACAGAAAATGATGATGAAGTTTAATTGGCGGCTGTGATGATTGTCAAAAGGTGATCATGTCCAGTGCCTCCTAGAAACCAAAGCTGAACTGCAGAACAATTGGGTTAGTGAACCTGCTTCAACTGGCCAACAACCCAGTGACAGATGTCAATAATGTCTGTAAAACAGTAGAGCTGTTGTTTATAGAGAATGAGCAGAAAACAAATCTCAGCAGAAGCCATGTGCGATCTCTGTGTGAAATTGAATGCAGCGACAAGATTTTCTCAGAAACTTTTCTTTGTTATGTAAAATAATAGCACACTCAGCATGTCAGACAGAATGCTTGCCACTTGTCACAGCTGAAACAAGAACAACTATCTTTAACTGCAACTTATTGTTTATTGTGGCCTTGACTGAAACAGGGTTTCAGATCTTCGTGGCAGCTTATTAGATCCACGAAGGCGGTTATGTCTTCATCAGAGTGGGTTTATTTGTTTGATTGTTTGTTTGTCTACCTGTTATCAAATTCCTATGATTGGTAAGTGGTCGTTTAAGAAATGACGAGGGTGTACTGGGAAGCAGACCTGCCTCAGAGTAAGAAGGTTCTGGATCTGAGTCCTGGTATACCATGGTATACCACATTGTTTTAGGGACGATGATAATATAGTTGTTTGGGTGCTGGACTCATAATCATGAGGTCATAATCATGAGTCCATGTAATAGACCCCACTGTGCTGAGACCCTTGGGCAAGGTCTTAACCACAACGGTAGCCTGCGATGGACTAGCGTCCCATCCAGGAGCAGGTGAACTCCTAGTCACTCTACACTACAACAACCAGGAAAGGCTTCAGCTCTGATGAGCCACTTTACCTTTTATATTAATAATAGAAATATTTGTTCAAATAAAAAAAGCTGTCTTTCTCCTGATAGCTTTTCATATTCGGGCAAGATATTTTTAATGAATTAGGGTACGAGGGAATGAGTGGTACGTATAATTTTTGATTTTATCCGATTATACCCTCACTCCCAGGGAGACTGAAAGAAAAAGCCCTTAAAGGCAGGAGGTTTTAAGAGATCTATTGATTCACCAAGCACATTCTTCAGCTTCAAACAAAAAGGGAAATTAGCGTCACTTGTCAAATGTGAGCCATTCATGCTGTCAGATTTGGCACTGTGGATGTGTGCTGCTTGATTGTCTTTTGAAGATCTGTCTTTTCACTCACGTTCATCATGAAAGAAGCCAAGAGGAGGCTGTAAAGCAATTTTATGTAAATTATCATCCGGATTTGAATCATCACGCCAATCTCCTGGCTCCCAGCCAGCACTCTTATTACATTCATTTTCTTTGTGAGAAAATTACACATTTAGTCCCTTTTCTGTCAAGAGATGCAAATGTAACATGAATGAAGGTAGAAAATGTTTATAAGAGTTAACTGTTTATCCTAGCTTGTAGACAGTGTGATAACGTTTCTAAAACTGTAATCACACCTTTTCTTTAGAAGGAAGCATATTTAACAGATTTTTTTTTTTTTTTAATTTAACAGATGCATAAAGAAATAAGGGAGTTCGTCATTGGAAGTGATTAATCTGGGGGTGTTTATGACTTAACTAAGACAAGAAATATAAATGTATCTGCCTGATGTTTTGGAGAGCAGAACAAAATGTTTTTGTATGCAAACCCACCTATAGAATGAATTCCATGGAATTTCAATAGAACCATTTAATAGAAATCCTGTTGAACTTTAGGTTATGAAGTCCTGGAGGATTTTGTTGGTAGAAACAGTGGAAATTTCTACAGAATTTTTATTGTGGTGTTTACAGGATTTGTAGGGAATGGGAATAGGGGAGGTTTTACAAGAAATTTGTTGTACTCTTCGGGCATTAACGATTCCAGGACATTTGCTCACAGGACAAATGCTCACATCCTTAATGAAAAAGCAGACATTTGCTCACAACATAAAAAATGTTGTTCAATTTTAACCCTAACCCCTAACCCTAAACCCTAAACCCTAAACCCAACCCTAACCCTAACCCCTAACCCTAATGTATAATGAGTTAATTTAGCATTATGTATTTATTTATAACAATAAATAATTTTTATAAGACATTGTGATCTTTTTGTATTATGCAATTATTAGAACAAAGAAAAAAATGTTGTGAGCAAATGTCTGTTTTTTCATTAAGATTGTGAGCCTTTGTCCTGTGAGCACTTGTCCTGTGAATGTCCGCGCACAAGCATTAACATCCACATGGGCAAATTTGTTAAAAGTTTGTCTTACTTAAAGGAAATCGGGAGGCGATTGCCTTGAACTGGTTAAATGAATACAACCAATAACTTCAAATGATGTTTATGTTTGATTAATAAAACTGATTAAAGTTCAGTGACATTCAGCAAAGATAAGATATCGTAATGTTTCCTGGTGATTGCAATTACAGTATTCAAAGTTCTTTACAGATGACCTGATGAAAAATTATAGAGTATCTGTATGAAAATACTTAGAAATTAAACATCAGTGTTGATTTGGTGCGTCCTGTCTCCCTGTGTCCCTGATCTCACCTCATTTTCACTCTTTTAGTTCCTGCTAATCTCCTGTCAAACCCCCAACCTCTGCTAATATTATGCTATTAGCGAGTCAGCAAACTAGATGCTAAGGGATGCTAAGCTAAGGGCTATACCATTAAGTGTAGCTTAACCACATGACTCATTCGTTTATTTTCTAAGCCTTATCATCCTAATTAGGGTCAAAGGGAGGCTGGCAAGAATTCTGGATGATGAGCCAGGCCATTCCAAAGCCAAAACACACAGCTCACAGCTAGGGGCGGTTACTCCACGCAGTAACGCCCAAGCCTGGGAATCAAACTCTTGCTGTGAGGTGGACATGCTAACCACAGCACAACTGTGCTGCCTAATGACATGCAAATATTTATTAAATTATCTTTTTTAATAATTATTTTTTGTTCACAATGGATCTTGTTGATGTTGCTGAAAAACAAACAAACATTTATTCATTCAATTTCTGAACTGCTTAATACTACTTAGGGTCGCAGGGCGGCTGGCGCCCATCTCAGCTGATTCTGGGTGAGGGCTGAAAGTACACCCCGGACAGCTCGCCAGGCTATTGCAGAGCAGAAACACACTGACGGCTATGCAGCCTAGTCTTGACGAGAGTCAGCAATGGTTTTTTACATGTCTCACACCATACACAGTGAGAGACATTGCTGGCCTTTGATAACCCAGTTAGCTGCACTGGGGGGCAAACAAACAAACAAAATGTAAAGGATTGCTTAACTTTTCAATACAAGAAGCAATCCAGAAATGCAACTAGGGAGTGGGAGAGGCTGCTACCACATATCTATATAAAGATATGTAATTCTTGTACTTGTTAGAGAAAAGGTTGCCCTTCCCTTTACTGTGATTAAATAAATTTGCTTAAATAAAGCTGGAGTTTTGCCAAGTTGTATCAGCCTTTATTAACACCAGGAACGGTACGAGGTGATGTTTTCTTATTAGAGTGCCCAGTTCCACCCCGCAAACATGTTTGAGAAGTGTTTTGTTTTTATTAGAATAAGTGATGATGAATTTGTTAGTGTATTCCCTCGAATATGCATACACATTTTATTTATTTGTTTGTTTATTTATTTATTGGCCTTCCCTCTAAAAGGTTTTTGGAATGCTTCAATAAGCAACATTAAAGTACTGTAACTATTATTTAAATATTTCTATTCATTCTACAAATTAGCCTACTTTAGTGTGCTATGAATGTTTATTCTGAAGAGACATAATGTATTGTTACCCAGCCCCTACAACTTTTCTACATAATGTCAGCACTCATGGAAGCAGTACCGGCTCGTGGCTTGCAAATCCACAGATTTTAAATACTCTGCTGTGTGGATGTCAGCAAAATATTTGTCCTCATTTGTTTTTCACCCCTGATTTTTCCAAAGGGGGTGGCAAGGTGGCACCATGGTTAGCATGTCTGCCTTATAGCAAGACGGCCTAGTTCAGTTTCCTCCCACACGCCAAAAACATGCACAGTAGGCTAACTGGTTGTTCCAAAATCACCCTTAGGTGTGAGTGAGTATGAATGATTGCGTGTGTTGGCTCTGCGATGGCCTGGTAAACTGTCCAGGGTGTACTCTGCCCTCGCCCGGAGTTGGCTGAGATGGGCACCAGCCTCCCCATGACCCTAATTAGGATTAAATGGTTCAGTAAATTAATGAATGGATGCATTTCTAATGATAAAAGGGATTTGTTTGAGTATCATCTCTTTCCAGTCACTTATTCAAATTATATCTGACTCTTTCTTTCCTTTCTACTCGTATCTCTGCGTTTTCTTATCATGCATCTTGGCATGCTCCTTAGGTACATCCATGCCCTGTATTTGGGAGTGCAGAGTCGATGGAGGGGGGACATTGGGCACAGACACTTTTACTGGCGTATGATGTTTGAGAGTGCGGACATCAGCATGCTACGGCTGCTGGAGACCTTTCTGAAGAGCGCTCCTCAACTGGTCCTCCAGCTCAGTATTATGATCCAGGCCATGCATGTTCTCCCTTTGCAAGGTGAGTTACATCACACAGACCTGTTTTCAAAGGGTGAAATTCTATACATAAGTAAATACTATGATATTTTGTAAGCTCAGGTTTGCACTGTGGTAAAACAAATGGCATATTTAAAGTGATGCAAATGATTAATGTATCTATATTTTCAAACATGTGTCTTTTTATTACCATTGTATCTGTGCAGCATTAATCCACAGTGATTACCCCAATCTCTGCCTGCTCATCAGCAGGCTGTAGGCAGACAGATTTATTTTTTAATATTACATTGCATCTGGTTGGTATTCATTTCCTCAGTGGGACTCATTTAGAAACTTAAACTCAACTTAGCATTCATTAATTAATATATCCACAAGATTTGCTTTACACTTCATGGCACGGCACTGTGGTTCGTTTTTCGTCAAGTTGCTAATTAACTGGAGAGAGAGTTCTGCTGTTTCTGGAGCACAACTTATGTTAATAGGTGGTTTAAGCGTGAGTAGCATGCATAATGCTAACCCTGTTGATGCCAGACAGATGTCTGGAAGAATTCTTGTCTGGAACCTTTATCAAAAGTTTAATTATATAAAAGCAACATAATTTTAATCACTGTAATTAATTAGTCACCAAGGGTGAGGTGGATGTCACTGAATCATCACTAAGGACAGCTCATGTTAACAATGGTACAGTAGCGTTCTTTGCACACTCGACACACACAAGAAAGTCCTGGTGGTTTTAACGACCGCCATCAGTGCTGTTAATCAACAGGGTGCTGGTGGAAATTGGACTACTGTTGGTCGAAGACGTCAAAGAAGGAGAAGTGGGAGGCATGTTCGTAGGCAGAGAGAGAAGAGGAAAGGCATGAGTCTAGGACTGAAAGTAGGGACTTTGAATGTTGGAACTAGGACAGGAAAAGGTAGAGAGCTGGCTGACATGATGCAGAGGAGGAAGGTGGACATACTGTGTGTTCAGGAGACAAGGTGGAAATGTAGCAAGACTAGAAGCTTAGGAGCAGGGTTTACGCTGTTTTTCATGGTGTGGATGGGAAGAGAAATGGAGTCGGAGTCATCTTGAAGGAGGAGTTTGTCAGGAATGTTCTAGAAGTGAAAAGAGTGTCAGATAGAGTGATGAGTCTCAATTTAGAAATTGATGGCGTGATGTTCAATATTGTTAGTGCTTATGCCCCACAGGCAGGATGTGAGCTAAAAGAGAAGGAAAGATTCTGGGGTGAGTTAGATGAAGTGATGCAGAATACCCCCAGAGGTGAAAGAGTGGTCATTGGGGCAGACTTCAATTGACATATTGGTGCAGGAAACAGAAGGGACGAGGAAGTGATGGGCAGGTTTGGTATCCAGGACAGGAACGCAGAAGGACAGATTTTGGTAGATTTTGCAAAAAGGATGGAAATGGCTGTGGTGAATACTTTCTTCCAGAAGAGACAGGAGCATAGGGTGACTTATAAAAGCGGAGGTAGGAGGCAATGTAATTTGAAGGAAGTCAGTGACTGCAAAATAGTAGTGAGTGAGAGTGTTGCCAAACAGCATAGGATGGTGGCGTGCAGGATGACACTGATGGTGAGGAAGGTGAAGAAGGCAAAGGCAGAGCAGAAGACAAAGTGGTGGAGGCTGAAAAAGGAAGAGGGGTGGGTTGTCTTCAAGGAGGAGTTGAAACAGGCTTTAGGTGGTCAGGATGACAGATGACTGGACAACTACAGCTAATGTGATCAGGGAGACAGGTAGGAGAATACTTGGTGTGTCATTTGGAAGGAGAAGAGATAAGGAGACTTGGTGGTGGAATGAGGAAGTGCAGGAGTGTGTACAAAGGAAGAGGTTAGCTAAGAAGAAGTGGGACATTGAGAGGACCGAAGAGAGTAAACAGGAGTACAGGGAGACACAGCATAAGGCAAAGGTAGTGGTGTCAAAGGCCAAACAGAGGGCGTATAATGACTTGTATGCTCGGTTGGAAAGTAAAGAAGGAGAAAATGATTTATACAGGTTGGCACAGCAGAGAAATAGAGATGGGAAAGACGTGCAGCAAGTTAGAGTGATAAAGGACAGCGTGGGAAACGTGTTGACTGTTGACAGAAGTGTGCTGGGAAGATGGCAAGAGTACTTTGAAGAGCTGATGAATGAGGGAAATGAGAGAGAAAAAAGAGTAGAAGAGGTGACTGTTGAGGACCAGGAAGTAGCAAAGATTATTAAGGGTGAAGTGAGGAGAGCATTGAAGAGGATGAAGAATGGAAAGGCAGTTGGTCCTGATGACATACCTGTGGAGGTATGGAAGTGTCTAGAAGAGGTAGCAGTATACTTTTTGACAAGAACATTCAACAAGGTCTTAGAGAGTGAGAGGATGCCAGAGGAATGGAGGAGAAGTGTGCTGGTGCCCATTTTTAAGAACAGGAGAAACATGCAGCGTTGTGGCAACTACAGAGGGATAAAGTTGTTTAGCCATATGATAAAGTTATGGAAAAGAATAGTGGAAGCTAGACTAAGGGCAGAGGTCAGCATTTGTGAACAACAGTTTGTTTTTATGCCAAGAAGGAGCACCACAGATGCAGTGTTTGCCTTGAGGATGTTAATAGAGAAGTACACAGAAGGTCAGAAAGAACTGCATTGTGCTTTTGTGGATCTGGAGAAAGCATATGACAGGGTGCCGAGAGAGGAACTGTGGTATTGCATGAGGAAGTCTGGAGTGGCAGAGAAGTATGTTAGAGTGGTGCAGGACATGTATATTACATGTAAGACAATGGTGAGTTGTGCTGTCGGTGTGACAGAAGAGTTCAACGTGGAGGTAGGACTGCATCAAGGGTCAGCTCTGAGCCCCTTCTTGTTTGCTATGGTGATGGACAGGCTGACAGATGAGGTTAGACAAGATTCCCCATGGACTATGATGTTTGCAGATGACATTGTGATCTACAGTGAGAGCAGAGAACACGTGCAGGAAAATCTAGAGAGGTGGAGGCATGCCCTGGAAAGGAGGGGAATGAAGGTTAGCCTCAGTAAGGCAGAATATATGTGTATGAATGACAAGGACCCAACAGGAACGGTGAGGTTACAGGGAGCAGAGAGAAGGAAGGTGGAGGATTTTAAGTACTTAGGCTCAACAATCCAGAGCAATGGAGAGTGTGGAAAAGAGGTGAAGAAACGTGTGCAGGCAGGTTGGAATGGTTGGAGAAACGTGTCCGGTGTGATGTGTGATAGGAAGGTATCGGCAAGAATAAAAGGAAAAGTGTACAAAACGGTGATGAGGCCAGCGATGTTGTATGGTTTAGAAACAGTGGTCCTGGGGAAAAGACAGGAGGCAGAGCTGGAGGTAGCAGAGATGAAAATGTTGAGGTTCTCTTTGGGAGGAACGAGGATGGATAGGATCAGGAATGAGCACATCAGAGGGACAACACATGTAAAACGTTTTGGAGACAAAGTCAGAGAGGCTAGATTGAGATGGTTTGTACAGAGGAGGGATAGTGAGTATATTGGTAGTAGGATGCTGAGGTTGGAACTACCAGGCAGAAGGCCGAGAGGAAGACCAAAGAGACAATTCATGGACGTGGTGAAGCAGGACATGAAGGCAGTTGGTGTAAGAAAAGAGGATGCAGAGGATAGGGTGAGATGGAGGCAGATGATTCACTGTGGCGACCCCTGAAGGGAACAGCCAAAAGGAAAAGAAGAAGAAGAAGTATGCTTCTCTAGGTTTTCTCTGGGTGTGCCAGTGTCCTCCTACAGTTTCTAAGATGTATACATGAGGTTAATTTGCTATATTGGATTGCCTCTAGGTGTGAGTCTGAGTGTGAGCATGAATAGTTTTTGTGTGTTGATTCTGCAAAGGGATAGCAAGCTGTTTACATTGCACTCTGACTTTTAAACAGCATCAGCTGGGATCGTCTCCTGTTTCCTCATGACCCTAAACAGGATAAATGGTATAGATAATAAATACATTTTTGATCAGTATCCATTCTAACATATGACCCTAATGCTAACTTCAGCTTAACGCTAACTTGATTGCAAGTACTAATATAAGGAGTTTGCTGCATTTGTATTGTTCAAAGAAAAGAGGTTTTAAGTTTCTGTTTAAAATCAACACACTTACAGACATTTCAAGCATATGTTTGGAAGAGGAACTCTGACAAAAGAAAATACCTCGAGGCGCAATCTCTGTCAACAGGCAATTATTTTATCCGAGGACTTTCTGTGTATATCTGCAAAAGAGCTGTGTGTTTACGTGACATGACTCAGCACACATTCAGTTCATCTGAGTAATATAAGATTAATATGGGCAATAGTGTCTGTATCCATCGATAGACATTGGACTAAATAATTCCAGCTTTAGTCATTAAAGCTTTAGTCAATGGTACACTTCTGGCATTTCTTATTCTGTGATAAATAATTTGTGTCATGTGTTCCTACATTTAAATCACACAAGAACAAGCATCACCGTGAGCTATTGGCTAATTCAGAAAAGTCAAAGAGCTGTGGAATTGCCTGGGATTGTGTCTGTGGTGCTTATTAGCAAAAAAAAAAAAAAAAAAAAACCTCTCTCAGTTCTGTTTACTTTTTGCTAAGTGAAGAAGTGCCAGATAATAATTAAATATTTATAAAATTACTCTGCAGCACTCAAATACGGCCATTTTTCTAGGGAGTATGTTTTATGGCTGATATTGATTTCTTCCTCTCATTCAATTAAGTGCACGTCATTATTGACACTAAGCCATAGTGACAAAAGCGAATCCATTGTCCAATGTCCATATACATTCATTTCCATTCCTGACTTTTAGTAGCTTGTACCCCTGTGTTCCAATACAAAAAAAAATTACTAAATAAAAATGATCACTACCAATGCTGCATCATATTACTTTATTATAAAGATAAGGTCATAAAGAGGTTGCTTACTTTCCACCTTCTTTCTGTAGGCCTGTCGGCTTCTGCCTCATTGGTGTCTCTTGCCTGGATGATGGCGTCTTACCAAAAGGCTCTGCGTGACTCTCGTGATGACAAGCTGCCGATGTCTTACAAAGCAGCAGTTGTGCAGATGCTTTGGCACTTGTTCATGGTTGGGGCACGTGCTGTGGCATTTGCGCTTTTCGCCTCAATTTTCCAGCTCTACTTTGGGATCTTTATTGTGGCTCACTGGTGTGTCATGACTTTTTGGATCATCCAAGGTGAGACTGATTTCTGCATGTCCAAGTGGGAGGAGATCATTTACAACATGATGGTGGGCATCGTGTATGTGTTCTGCTGGTTCAGCGTGCGAGAGGGACCCACACGCTGCCGCCTGCTTCTCTACAGCC
This sequence comes from Plotosus lineatus, assembly GCA_024760905.1. Classification (NCBI taxonomy): domain Eukaryota; kingdom Metazoa; phylum Chordata; class Actinopteri; order Siluriformes; family Plotosidae; genus Plotosus; species Plotosus lineatus. Next base: position 38,802,615 of record CM045738.1, on the reverse strand, counting down.
TAATAGTACTGGTTGAGAATGTGGCCCTCACTGCAGCATGGTACTTATACCGTGGCCCACTCATCTCTGACTTCTCTGCTGTGGTGGTCATGTGTGTGGTGGCTTGTAGCTATGCCCTGGGTACCTTCTTCATGTTTGTATACTACTGCCTGCTGCACCCAGATGGCCCTGTGACAGTTGCCCATCTAGGATGTGGCACAGTAGAGGGGGGTGCTGTGTCAGAGGCTTGTCTCTCAACTGCAACCTCTGCTCCTCCTCCAGATGTGGTGAGCAGTCCACCTAGGACGTTGCAGAGGACTAAAGGAGGAGCAGAGCAGGAAGAAGCAGGGGAGGGGACAGATGTCTTTCAGGTGCGGCCTCCTGCTGGATTAAGGACTCCTGCGCCCCGCCCCGCCCCAAAGACAGAAGGGCCGGTTATTCGAATTGACCTGCCTAGGAAGCAGTACCCTGCCTGGGATGCTCACTTCATTGACCGCAGGCTGCGCAAAACCATCTTGGTCCTCGAGGGTGCAGCACCAGGTACACCCAGAATTCAGTATCGCTGTTTGGGCACACCAAAGGAGGTGATGGAATATGAAACAACAGTGTGAATACAACACATTCTCTCAAGAGACGACATCTGCTCTGTTTTTACAAAATGCAGGAAGCTATAATTGCATCAGCCTGCAGTCAAATCACTCTGATGCAAAATGGGGTAGTAACAGGCAGAGAAGAGAGAAATAGGGACAAAAAGGGATATAGATAGTGCTGGTCAGGTTTCCATATCATTTGACCTCTTGCTCTCTCTCTCTTTTTTTTTTTTTTTTTTTTTTTTTTTAGTACTTGACATCTGTAGAAATATGCATTATGAGCAGTGGTGTCTTTAATGGTTTGGAATTCTTACTAGTGTCAAAAAAGGTGGTGGGTTCAGATCCCGGGGCAAAGACTTTAGGTAACAGGCATGAGCCAGTGTTTTGAATAGCATACGTTGATTGGCAAGCTAAACCACAAGTTGTTTTCTGCCTACTTTAGTAACCCACTTTGGATAAAAGCAACTAAAAAATCCATAAAACTCCAGCTTTTTTCATCCTACTCTTTATCTGACCTCTTCGTAACCAGGGCAACTCTCCTTGCATTAGTTTCCACATTGTGTGAAACACCACAATTGTGGTATTCAGAAAGAGTGTTCTTGGTTCGTATGCAAAATCTGTTATTTCCTTCTGCCCCAGGAAAAAAAAAGAAAAAAAAAAACAGCTCACACCTCACACATATGATAATAGATTTAATACAGAACCAGCAGGAGGATTATTGCATTGCAATGACATATTTATATTTCTGACATAGTGGATTACATATAGTGCATGGAGTTTGATAATCAGCCTTGGGGGAAAAAAAATACTTTCTTGAGTACAATGAGAATAATTTGCTATGAAAAGGAAGGCCATGGTTGCTTGACAGGATTCAGGTAAGTCACGTGGGATTGAAATAACCATCATGTTTGAACTTGTAGTGCCAAAGAATAGATGGCTCTTCAGTTTGCTGTTTACAATAAACATTAAGCCTAAAATGCACTCATCTATTTTAGTCTAATGGTTAATAATCCCCATCCCCAGTTATGTTTTTCATGATGTCACCTAGCACTTCAGAACTGTATACATTTACGTTCTGACTGTAGCCCATCTGTCACCAAGCCCATCGTGTCAACCTTCTAATCTTCTTCTGTGAACACTAATGGACACCTACTGAGCCCCAAGCATAAGGAATTATTTAGCTTGCGGACTGTTCTAGCACATGGTAGTGTGCATAACACTGGCGTGAATGTACTGTACTATTTTACTAACTATATCATAAGACATCCTGAATTTCTTACACCAGTTCATAGGGACACAGTCTGAGACTATAGATTATATCATTATTATCTCTATGCAAAATTTATGTGAAGCCTCCTGCAGCCCTTCATCAGGAGGTTTTATGATCTCAGTATTACATTTGGTTAGATAGTATTGGTTGAGGGACCTTTCCAAACCCACAATTAAAACTGAGGTTACTACATAAAATAAAATAAAATAAAATAAAGTAGCAATAGTGCCACACTTGATACACATAGAACTTTGGGAAAAGTTTGAACACCTGAGGCTACAGTGTGCATGATGCAGAGAATTGTATACCTACATAGTAAGCATTTATCATTTGTCTCATAGCATTGCTTTTAGTGTAATGTAGGTCCATGATGAGTATAGTTGCATATTTTAAATATTATGTATGCTATGGATACAGTGGATACAGAATAGGCTGAAAATCCTGGAGTTTTCGTTTAATAAACAGAAATGTGTTGTGGTATGCTGTTTTTGATGGTCCCATTTTGTGCTCCATGGAATCTTACAGGCTTCTGGATCAAAAAATCATATCGCATGTCAAATACAGAGACCCACAGCATGAAGCTAAGCGGTTAATATGCAAAGATATCGGAGACTGTGAAGAATACATCCTGTCGCAGTCAAGTAGAGTGATGATGCTCTACAATATGTTCATAAAATGGTTCTGCTCAAAACGGCAACTAAGCATTTGCCTGATTCTTAACTTTTAATTTATCTATCTATCTATCTATCTATCTATCTATCTATCTATCTATCTATCTATCTCTCTCTCTGTCGGTCTATCTATCTATCTATCTATCTATCTATCTATCTATCTATCTATCTATCCATCTGTCTGTCTATCTCTCTGTCTGTCTATCTATCTCTCTGTCTGTCTATCTATCTATCTATCTATCTATCTATCTATCTGTCTGTCTGTCTGTCTGTCTGTCTGTCTGTCTGTCTATCTCTCTATCTATCTATCTATCTATCTATCTATCTATCCATCTGTCTGTCTATCTCTCTGTCTGTCTGTCTATCTGTCTATCTCTCTGTCTGTCTATCTATCTCTCTGTCTGTCTGTCTGTCTATCTATCTATCTATCCATATGTCTGTCTATCTCTCTGTCTGTCTGTTTGGCTGTCTGTCTATCTTGCTGTCTGTCTGTCTGTCTATCTGTCTCTGTCTATCTCTCTATCTCTCTATCTATCTATCTATCTATCTATCTATCTATCTATCTATCTATCTATCCATCTGTCTGTCTATCTCTCTGTCTGTCTGTCTGTCTATCTGTATATCTCGCTCGCTGTCTGTCAGTCTGTCTGTCAGTCTGTCTACCTATCTATCTATCTAATCTGTCTATCTATCTATCTATCTATCTATCTATCTATCTATCTATCTATCTATCTGTCTGTCTGTCTGTCTATCTGTCTATCTCTCTGTCAGTCTGTCTATCTATCTATCTATCTATCTATCTATCTATCTATCTGTCTGTCTGTCTGTCTATCTGTCTATCTCTCTGTCTGTCTGTCTGTCTATCTGTCTATCTATCTATCTATCTATCTATCTATCTATCTATCTATCTATCTATCTATCTATCTATCTCTACCTAGTGAGACTGAAGTTTCGGAGCTTTTAAGTTAGGAAACATTGATGAATGACCAGACAAACAAATAATATACAGCAGATTTCAAAACAAAAATTATCTTGAAAAATCCAAATATGAAATTTAAGGATTGAAACATTCAGAAAGACACAAGACATTCCTCTTTAAAAAATTATTCCAATACACTTCTTGAGTATTTGACTGATGATGTCTAAAAGCTAACAGGGCTCAAATGTTTCAGGTTGCACCTGAACTATCATGAGTTTGCGATGAATCAAACTTTAGTGTATGTTTACATGTTTAAAGTCGTTCTCTTTTTTATAATTCATAATGGTTAGCATTATGGTTACATAGCCATGACAATTGGATCGATTTGAGCAATAAAAATCAGACATTGTACAACTGTAATTAGAAGAATATTTCACCAACATGTATTGCCTAGCCAAAACAATGTCCCACATGCTAAGATTTTGTTGGACTGCTTGTAGCTTTGATTAGCACATAATCACCATGGCATTGTTTCCAAACATTTAAGAAACATTACAACATTTATTTCTATCCAAAGTTGGGTTCACTATTACTGATGTCTTGAAATGATGGCATGAAAATCAAACCACTCCATAAAGTCTTCTCCAGCATATCCCAGAGACTTTTAATAGGATTAAGATCAGGACTCTGTAGTGCAACTCATGTGTGAAAATGATTCTAAAGACTCCTTGAAAAGCTCTTTCATTCTTTTAGCCCAAATTTAATCTATACCATCAGGGAGTCCATTGATATGATACCCTGGTCATTCTGTACATTCGGCTTGTCATCTGACTTTATTTTATTATCACATAATGTTGCTGAGCCTCAGCCTGACCAACTGAAGCAACAATGCCATGGTGATGACACACTGGAAACAAAGCTAAAGGTGGTTCAATAAAATATCAGTATGCATAAGGTTGTTTTTTTTTTTAACCCAGATGGTGTATTGGTATATTGTTAGTGCATCGTTTCATCCCCTACATTTTTCAATCAAAGCATATGATCATCATATGTGATACATAGCATGATGTTTACATACAGTTAATAAACTAATTTTCTCTCATCAAATCTCTGTGTATGCCAGAAACATGTAAGCTAACATTTGGACCATAATGTAACTCTGTCTCAGTTAGCCTATTTATATTTTCAGAATGTACTGATGTGGTGTTTAAGGTTTTTTAATCATAAAGATAAAACAGACTCAATGACAGTATTCCACCAAAAATAAAAAGAAGTGCATAATTCAAGAGACAAAATGTATTTTATTCTCAATATGGATGAAAAGCTATCAGGTAGAAAGCCTTAATATTGGGAAATTGTTGTACCAGTGCAGTATATTGTAATAGCATGGATTTGTGGTGCTGGTAAGCAAAATGGTGCATTCGTAAATACTGAAGCATAACGTTTCAAACAGCATTATCTTTACCTGCACTGTCTCAGTACTGTGTTTTCTTGTTGGTGCTAGCTGTAACACCTCAGCACAACCTTGTGTATGCCATATTAAATCTATAAAAATCATACTAGGTATATTGATTTTGCTGGATTGAACTTGAGATACATTAGCTAGATGTAAAGCCTTACACTGCTCATGTCAATCTGTGATTGCTGTATAAGAAAAAAAAAAAGATCATGGATTTAAGCCATGTGTGTGTGTGTGTGTGTGTGTGTGTGTGTGTGTGTGTGTGTGTGTGTGTGTGTTATTCGGAAGATAATTAAAAACAATGTGTTTACTGGCTTGACCAAAGCTTAGTCTGGTGAGTGTTTTCTGTTTGACATTAATGAAAATGCATTCCTCAGTAATGAAGTGAAAATGCAAATGCACCATAGCTGTAGAAATGGAAAACAATGATTTCAGTCTCAGTTTAAGTCCATTTGTGACTTTAGTAAAATGGTAATACTGCACTCATGTGGAAATATACTGAATAGCAGACCATCAGTAACCAAACCATTCTAGATAGACAGACAGCCAGACAGCCAGACAGACACACAGACACACAGAAAGATAGATAGATAGATAGATAGATAGATAGATAGATAGATAGATAGATAGATAGATAGATAGATAGATCTTTTTGTCCAATATATTTGAGCAAGCAAACATTTCACTCTGGTATTCTGAAGATGACATGCTGACAAATGACATTAGCATTCTGTAGTCATTTTCATGATTAAAATAAAACAAAAGTAATTATTGTAATAATAGAACACAGATAATAATATAGAATAGTCACAGGTGGCATGGTGAATATGTTCATTTTAGCATACAAACTCAATTTTAAAAATTGTCATGATGTGTTATATGTAAATAAAACAAAAATGCTATTTTCTTTTTGCAAATCTCATAATTGTATTCATAATCAATCATATCAAATATGTCATATCAACATAAAATAAAACATTTTCTACATATCAAATAAAAGATTCTTGAAAAAATATTACCTTACTTTAAATTTAAAGGAAGCAACATGTCTCAAAAAAGTTGGGGAAGAGCTATTATGCACGGCTAGTTCACAAACTTTACCTAAGAAATAAACATTCATTCATTATTCATTTTCTGAACTGCTTGATTCTGATTAGGGTCGCCACGAGGCTGGCACCCATCTCAGCTGACTCTGGGCGAGGGTAAAATATATCCTGCACAGCTCACCTGGCTATCGCAGAGCAGAAACATTCTGACGGCCGACTATTTACGATCAACAGCACTGGCTCTTTGACATTGCTTCTCAACACAGACAGCAAGAGACATGGCGGGCTTTTGATAACCCAGTGAGCTACACTGGGGGACGAACATTACTAAACTAAAAAAGGAACACTCTTAATGGAACTATATTTATGTAGAAATGAAACTAATAAGCAACATCATTAGCATAAACAGATTAGAAGCAGCTAAAGTTCAACTAAATTTGAAAAAAATTCAGTAGTGATGTCAATCAGAAAGAAGTCCCATCACTTTCCCAGTTCCTTCCAGTTAGCATGCAGCAGTGGCCTGACACCCCCCCCCCCACACACACACACACTTAAAGCCAAAAAAGCTCAGCTACTAGGGCGAAGATCTTTTTTTAAGCATTTATCCAATGACCATCTCACTTTGCTACACTAAATGCCCAGCATAACCCAAATGCCATAAGACTTCAGAGAAGCTGTGCATCAATGGGTTTTCATGGATTATGCTAAATTGAACACACTGTAACACTCTGTTATCTGAATATAAGTCCATTTGTACATGTTAGACGAAGTGTTTCCTGATATTTAAACATAAGTAAATTCTGTCTGTCTTCCTTTCGGCTTTTTTCCCTTTTACTCGGGAGTCGCCACAGCGAATCATCTGATTCGCATGTTTGATTTGGCAGAGGTTTTTACGTCGGATGCCCTTCCTGTCACAACCCTTTTTAGCAAGGGACAGAAACACACTGACGACTTTGCAGCCTACTCTTTACGAAAGTCAGCAATGGTTCTTTTACATGAACCTCTCACCATAGACAGTGAGGGACATGGCCCACCTTTGATAACCCAGTTATCTGCACTGGGGGGGACAATGACAACCTTGTGGAGAGTGGGACTCGAACCCCCAACCTTTGGATCAGCAATCCAGCGCCCTATACCACTAGACCACCACTGCCCCATTTAAACATAAGTTAATAATAGACAAAAATCAATGTCTAAGTAATCAATGCTCATGTTTTCCGTGGCATCTTTCTTGTCCTTCCCTTTTTGATCAGTTTGAGCTTCACCTTTCAATATTTAAGTTCCACATCTGTAATACATATGTTAAATCAATTTAAAAGTTTACATATTAAAATAAAAATTAACCTTAACATTAATTAGCACTGCCTGACTGGTTTGTCAGGAGGCAGACCCACACACAGCAAGCTGCAATGTACTATGTGTTATGATACTTTTCTATAGCCAGCATTAACAGTTTGGGCAACAGTTGCTTGTCTGAGGGATCAGTCCAGATGTCCTGACCTAGACCCTGCTTGTTCTTCATTGAATCACCTATGAAAGGTACTTACCACTGCATACCAGAAACACCATACAAGACAGATCCTTACACTGACTCAATTATTCTTTTATGAATAGCCTAAAGTGCCTTGTTGTTTATTTGTTCTAGTTCTACACCAAAAAAAAAGCACACTAGAAAGATTTTTATGGTTTTTTCCTCTTATTATTTTTAGTCATTCATTCATTTCCTGAACCACTAAATCCTCACGGGGAGGCTGGCGCACATCTCAGCCGACTCTGGGCAAGGGCAGCGTACACCATGGAAAGCTTGCCGGGCCCCCTGGGAAGCAAAGCGGAGGCCACACTTTTTCAGGCATTGGTGCTATTATATTGTTATTATTGTCTTATTATTATTATTATTATTATTATTATTATTATTATTATTATTATTATTATTATCATCATCATTTTCTGTTCACTTCATTTCCGTAACTGATTAATCCTAATTAGGGTCGCGGGGAGGCTGGCGCCCATCCCAGCCAACTCCGGGTGAGGGCAGAGTACACCCTGGACAGCTCGCCAGGCTATCGCAGGGCGGAAACATACTGATGGCTTTGCAGCTACTCTTGTCGAAAGAGTTTACATGCCTCACACCATAGACATTATTATTATTATTAATATTATTATTATTATTATTATTATGACTATTATTGTGAGCAATTCATGTATTTATATTTTTAAATCAGTGCAAACGTAGATGAATGCCTAATGCATGCAGGTGTTGAGTGTAAAACTCTAATGGCATCTCTTTACAAAGTCATGGAGATACTATGCTGAAACATAATAACCAGCAAAGTAAACCAAAATTTTTATAGTTTTTATTCACATATTTAGCCATCATACGAAAGGTCAGGTGAGCTCGCCATGCTATCGCAAGGCCAAGACTCACACAACCATTCACAATGACACCAAGGGGTGATTTGGAACAGCCAAGTAGCCCATTGTGCATGTTTTGTACTGAGGGAAGAAATGAGGTGCACAGAGGAAAACCACACAACCACAGGGAGAACATGCAAACTCCACAAAGAAACACCCGAGCTGGGAATCAAACTGTCCTTCTTGCTGTGATGTGGACGCGCTAACCACTGGGCCGCTGTCCCACCAGATCAAAATTGTTGGCTGCTATATCAACAGGCTGGTACTTGAAAATCAAAAGAAAAGTAAAGGTACACCACCAAATTCATTCATGTTTTAAATTGTTTAATCCTAATTCTGGTTGAGGGAGAGGCTGGTGCCCATCTCGGGCCGATTCTGGGGGAGGGTATGGTCAAAAAAGGCCAGCAATAGATATGAGATTTTTAAAATGTATTAGTTTTTACAAACCTGTCAAGAACTGGTCACTGCATATCAGATCATGCTCGGAATGTTCACATAATTTTGAGGATCATTAAAGGTTGCCTGTCCAGTTTAGAGCCATGCATAATTTTTTTGTCGCTATACTTTCAATCAATCTGGGTGTCGTGCCAATTCTGGCGTAGGTGGCAGCCATAACAGTCTTTGTCATGGCTGTATATGAAGGGCAAAAATCCACAGTAGAGGCCCAAAGTTCTTTCTGCGGGGTGTTTTTATTGAGACACCATCTCTAGCTAGCTTGCCGTTGTTGATAGGTCTTGTTTTAATTCCTACTGGGTTGCTAGTTACCCTACTCACCAAATTTGGAACCTGATGGGGGAGCCGGTTTAGTCGCCGACCACTCGACCCTATAACAGGTTGTACTGGCTTACATGTTACCAGTAGCAGGCCAAAACCTGACCTGACAAGATGCTATACTTTGGGATTTGGTAAAGAATAGAAAAGCATTGTGTGCCATCTGGGGCGCACCAACTAACCAATATTTAATTAATCATATTAAAATTAATATATATATATCATTCACGGCAAGAAGGACATGGGTTCTGGTCCCCACGTTTTGTCAGTTTGCGTGTTATCCCTATGGGTACTCTGGTTTCCTCCACCTGTCCAACGACATGCACATTGGACAAACTAAATGTTTCTGAACGAATCTACTTCATTAGATACTTTTCATCATAATCATCATCCCCTTAATCCGGAGTTGCAGCCAACTCTTCACAAAAGTCAGCAATGGTTCTTTTACAGGTCTCTCACCAAAGACAGAGACATGGCCCGCCTTTGATAACACAGTTAACTGCACGGGAGGTGGTGGGGGCCGGGGGCAGATAGTGACAACCCTGTGGAGAGTGGGACATGAACCCCCAACCGTAGGATCAGCGATTCAGCACCCTAGACCACTAGACCACCACTGCCCAGACATTATTGTTTTTGTTGTTGTTGTTGTTATTATTAATGTATTTGTTTTATTTATGTATTTATTTGCTAAGTATATCATATGAGTGAATAAAATTAATTCACGTATGACTGAGTTCTTGATCAAAATGGTGATTTATTTCGTTTTGCTCGCTGAACCAGACGCCTGTGACGTCCCCAAGCAATAAACCTATATAATCCCACCGCCGTCTCAAATTCAAGAAGACAAGGCGTTTTCGAAGCCAATTGGTTAGTGGACAATAAACCACATGACTGTAGCGAGGTCGTCCACTTACATTTCAGTGGGCGGAGCTTGAGGGTCTTCCTGATTCAATCGGCCCGTGCATGCTAGTGCGCGTGCGCCGCAGTCAGCGTTCAGTAGAATGGCGGAGGCTGCTTGTGGTCCTCACAGCGGCACCTCAACGAAGCCACACAAAGAACATACACGGAAAAGTAAAGATTCACGCCGGAGACAAGCAGCCTTACTGTTTTTGAATAACATCTCTCTAGATGGACGGCCTGCGTACGCTCTCGATAATGGCCTGAGAGGAAACTGGAACCAAAGCGTTGAAGTCGGACCACCGGTGGTTTCGCTCCCGGTGTCGACGGTGAGCAGCTGCGGGAATTTCAGTCAGCTGTCACCGTTCAGTGGAACTTCTTTACCGAGGACTTCTAACACGAGCTGTCCCCCGGTTCCGCTCCCCTTGACCGCGATAGCGGGGTTTAGTTCAGGGGGAAACGGCAGTGAGGACTCCCCGGAGTGCGGAAGAATAGACGCCTTGTCATATGGAGGTTTCCCTCTTTCTCCGACATCTGGAGCTCAAACCCCGCACGCGATCGTCGCGAAATCTCCGGCCGTGGTGTCAGGTGCTAACCCCGGAGCTCTGGATCTCCGTCAGCGGTGAGTGTCTTTTTCTTAACCACGATAGGCAAGTCTGTAAATAACATCACACTAACACAATGTATTATTGTCATCACTATTATAGGATTTATTATTGTCATCACTGTTATAGAATCTGAATGAGAATTATAATCATCCAGCCCAGAGTCATCAGTCACTGCCTATTATGTGCTTTTTGTTTGGGGGGAAAATCAAGGCTGTATACAGTACTTTCTTCGAGATTTCCTTAAATAAGTAGGATGACATCACCATCATCATCAAATAGTAACATCCATTTAAAAACCAACAAAACTCCCCCAGAAAATTCTTCTTCCGGGTTTCACGAGAGTTTCCTTTTCAATTCGGAGTCCAAGCGTTTCCATCAGTCGGAATAAATAATAAACAAATATACATCTCACAGCAAGAAGGTTGTGGGTTAAATTCCGTGTAGAGTTTATATGTTCTCCCCAAGAAGCATTGGTGAGACTACAATACTAACAACAGACCACTTATTCCTACTCTTAATTTTATTTGATTGATTTGTTTGATTTTCATTGAACTCTTGGTCCAATATCTCGTTTAATCTATTAATGGTGATTTGCAGATACTGTAATATCAATACAATACAACTTTAAACATTTTCATCTAAAAAAACTTTTGTCACCATTGTTGATTTTTGATAAGAGTAGTTGCATAGCCGCCTGCAATGGCCTGGTGAGCTGTCCAGGGTGTTCTCTGCCTTCCCTTGGAGTTGGCTGGGATGGGTGCCAGCCTCCCCCTGACCCTAATTAGGGTTAAAAGGTTACAGAAAGTGAATGAATAACGTTTTTTGTTAAACAGTAACTCCCCAGCCTGGCAGCATGCTCTGCCTCTGACTTAATTATACTAACAATGAAGTAATTTTTCTAATGGAGGTTACAAACCAACTTCTGTTATGGGGTTTGGCTCTGGATATCTGTCAAATATCATGAATGTCAATGTTAATGTGTCGGAGTCAGGAATACAAAGTGAGATAACAACACCAGTAAGGAGAACATATGATAGTACTGTATGTACTAGACTGAAAGCACACCTTGTCATGCCACTTGTGTTTTGCATAATTTAGCAGGAAAATACTGAGTCAACTCTGAGTCTCCATGTGGCTCTGGGGCATTGATTCAGTATTGGAGATTGGTCCTGTTGTATATTGGTACATTGGGGGTGGATGGCCTTGGATGATGTATAATGACATTTCATTGTGTCCATGAATTTTCTTGGTTTGGGGGATTCATCTTAGGTTTATGGTGATGTTTGTAAATAAAGCCTTGTACTTTAACCTGTAAAGAAGTCACATGACCTGTGCATGAATTGTGTTTGTGCTGCCTTTTAGGTTTTCATAAGTATATCTTCTATATTTGTGACAAAACATGACTGGTATACAGTAGTTTCTCAATTCCAGGTAGATTTAAAAGTAAATTAGAAAGATGCGAGTTTGCTTAAGAGTAGTAGTTAAGAATAAACTATTACTCAGGACAGGAGAAATTTACTTTTTTCAGGTTTAACCTCCTTGCCATTAATTTTTGATAATGACTTCAGTATATAAACTAATTACATTATCGTTACTGTTTGGTTGCAGAACAAATAATCACTCAGTGTCTCCTGGATCTGTGGTTTGTAAGAAGGTGCACTTCATCAAGAACATGAGGCAGTATGACACTCGAGGCAGCAGGTGAGTGTGAGTGTGTGAGACAGCACTGAAGACTGGGCTATATTAGGAGGGTGCATACTGAACACTATACATCACTTCTGGCCCTGTATTGATCTTTCTCATTCCACAATCACCAGCTCCACATTTTCCAAAACTGGAGTGTGGTGTCTCTGTCTCCCTGTCTGTGTGTCTGTCTGTCTGTCATCAGACTCTGTAGTTTATTTTTTTGCAAAAGTGTTATTGCACAAGATGGAGTCTCATCCCTCTGTTTATTTATCTCTTGATATAGTCTGTGTCCTTCAGTGTCACCCAACTCTCTCTTCACAAACTGCTGATCTGCTGCTTTGCTATTGACAGACCTCTTAGTAACCTGATCGTGAAAACACTTTTGCCAGCGACTTGATCTGTTTTTTACTCTTATATATGAAAAAATGTCATCAATAGGCCGATGTGAGGCAGGCTATTGAATTTTTTGTGAAACTTTTTTCCTGTCATCGTACTTGAATAACAGGGAAAATTTTGAATCGAATAAGTGATGTCAGATTTTTACCCATTTACAATAGTTACATTTAATGTTATGAAACAGCCACAAAACTGCTTTGTTCATATCTTTGTTTTTATTATCTTTATCACTTTATGGTGGGTTTAATCATCCTTTTTTTTTTTTAAAGCAGCCTCCCTGTTTTTCTCTATTGAAGTTAATAAATAACTATTTGCTTCAGGTACAAATACAACCGTGAGGGGAGGCACAAGCCAATGTTCATCCTCATGCCAGTCCCAAGCCTGAATAAATGCAGAGGGTTGTGTCAGGAAGGGCATCCAACATAAAACATTTGCCAACTCTGTTATGCGACTCATCAATAAGAATTTCATAGCAGATCGGTCGAGGCCCGGGTTAACAACGACTGCCATCAGTGCTGTTAACCAACAGGGTGCTGGTGGAAATTGGGCTACTGTTGGTCAAAGAAGGACAGGCAGGAGGCATGCCCGTAGGCAGAGAGAGAAGAGGAAAGGCATGAGTCCAGGACTGAGAGAAGAGACTTTGAATGTTGGAACTTTGACAGGAAAAGATAGAGAGCTGGCTGACATGATGCAGAAGAGGAACGTGGACATACTGTGTTCAGGAGACCAAGTGGAAATGTAGCAAGGCTAGAAGCTTAGGAGCAGGGTTTAAGCTGTTTCATCATGGTGTGGATGGGAAGAGAAATGGTGTAGGAGTCATGTTGAAGGAAGGGTTTGTCAGGAATGTTCTAGGAGTTAAAAGAGTGTCAGACAGAGTGATGAGTCTCAAGTTAGAAATTGAAGGCGTGATGTTCAATGTTAGTGCTTATGCCCCACAGGCAGGTTGTGAGCTAGAACAGGAGAGATTCTGGAGTGAGTTAGAGGAAGTGATGCAGAGTACCCCCAGAGGTGAAAGAGTGGTCATTGGGGCAGACAACAGAGGGGACGAGGAAGTGATGGGCAGGTTTGCTATCCAGGACAGGAACGCAGAAGGACAGATGTTGATCGATTTTGCAAAAAGGATGGAAATGGCTGTGGTGAATACTTTCTTCCAGAAGAGACAGGAGCATAGGGCAACTTATAAAAATGGAGGTAGGAGCACACAGGTAGACTACATCTTGTGTAGGCGATGTAATTTGAAGGAAGTCAGGGACTGCAAAGTAGTAGTTCGTGAGGGTGTTGCCAAACAGCATAGGATGGTGGTGTCCAGGATGACGCTGATGGTGAGGAAGGTGAAGAAGGCAAAGGCAGAGCAGAAGACAAAGTGGTGGAAGCTGAAAATGGAAGAGTGTCGTATTGTCTACAAGGAGGTGTTGAAACAGGCTTTGGGTGGTCAATAAGTGCTTCCAGATAGCTGGACAACAAATGTGATCAGGGAGACAGGTAGGGCAGTACTTGGTGTGTCCTCTGGAAGGAAAGTAGATAAGGAGACTTGGTGGTAGAATGAGGAAGTGCAGGAGTGTGTACAAAGGAAGAGGTTAGCTAAGAAGAAGTGGGGCATTGAGAGGACTAAAGAGAGTAAACAGGAGTCTAGGGATAGACAGCGTAAGGTGAAGGTAGCAGTGTCAAAGGCCAAAAAAGCGCGTATGTTGACTTGCATGATAAGTTGGACAGTAAGGAGGGAGAAAATGGTTTATACAGGTTGGCACAGCAGAGAAATAGAGATGGGAAAAATGTGCAGCAAGTTAGTGATTAAGGACAGAGAGGTAAATGTATTGACTGATGACAGAAGTGTGCTGGTAAGATGGAAAGAGTACTTTGAAGAGCTGATGAATGAGGAAAATGAGAGAAAAACGAGTAGAAGAGATGATTGTTGAGGACCAGGAAGTAGCAAAGATTAGTAAAGGTGAAGTGAGGAGGGCATTGAAGAGGATGAAGAGTGGAAAGGCAGTTGGTCCTGATGACATACCTGTGGAAGTATGGAAGTGTCTAGGAGAGGTAGCAGTATACTTTTTGACAAGAACATTCAACAAGGTCTTAGAGAGTGAGAGGATGCTGGAGGAATGGTGAATTGTGCTGGTGCTCATTTTTAAGAACAAGGGAGACATGCAGAGTTGTGGCATCTACAGAGGGATAAAGTTGATGAGCCAGACCATGAAGTTATGGGAAAGAATAGTGGAAGCGAGACTGAGGGCAGAGGTCAGCATTTGTGAGCAACAGTTTGGTTTCATGCCAAGAAAGAGCACCACAGATGCAGTGTTTGCTTTGAGGATGTTAATGGAGAAGTACAGAGACAGTGGTGAGGTGTGCTGTTGGTGTGGCAGAAGAGTTCAAGGTGGAGGTGGGACTGCGATCAAGGATCAGCTCTGAGCCCCTTCTTGTTTGCTATAATGATGGACAGGTTGACAGATGAGGTTAGACAAGATCCCCCATGGACTATGATGTTTGCGGATTGCATTGTGATCTGCAGTGAGAGCAGAGAACAAGTGCAGGAAAATCTAGAGAGGTGGAGGTATGCCCTGGAAATGAGAGGCATGAAGGTTCGTCTCAGTAAGATAGAACACGTGTGTGACTGAGAAAGACCCAAGAGGAAAGGTGAGGTTACAGGGAGCAGAGATGAAGAAGGTGGAGGATTTTAAGTAATTAGGCTCAACAATCCAGAGCAATGGAGAGTGTGGTAAAGAGGTAAAAATGCATGTGCAAGCAGGCTGGAATGGTTGGTGAAAAGTGTCTGTGTGATATGTGATAGGAAGGTGTCAGCAAGAATGAAAGGAAAAGTGTACAAGACAGTGTTGAGGCCAGCAATGTTGTATGGTTTAGAAACAGTGGCGCTGAGGAAAAGACAGGAGGCAGAGCTGGAGGTATGTGAGATGAAAATGTTGAGGTTCTCTTTGGGAGTAACGAGGATGGATAGGATCAGGAATGAGTACATCAGAGGGAGAGCACATGTAAGAGGTTTTGGAGACAAAGTCAGAGAGGCTAGATTTAGATGGTTTGGACATGTACAGAGGAAGGATAATGAATTATATTGGTAGTAGGATGCTGAGGTTGGAACTGCCAGGCAGACGTCCGAGAGTAAGACCAAAGAGAAGATTTATGGACGTGGTGAAGGAGGACATGAAGGTAGTTGGTATAAAAGAAGATGCAGAGGATAAGGTGAAATGGAGGCAGATGATTCACTGTGGCAACCCCTGAAGTTTTAGTATATACTGCACAGAAGCACAATAAAAGCAAACTAAAACAACAAGTATGCTTTTCTTTTATTGTTCTAATTGACTCGGGTTGACACAGCATAGTGTGTAGGTTGAAAACAATTATCCATAGAAGGTAGAATGGATCTTGCTGAATAGTCAGAATATTAAGGGCACTATTAAGCGACCTACACTTCCTGAGATGCATAATTGTTTTATTATACTACATGGGAACAGAAGCAGACAGACACACTGCGTGCTTAATCATACTAGGGTAGCAGGTGGCCTGAAACATATCTCAGCCAAATTTGGGTGAAGGAAGTATACACCTACAACACTTGCCAGTCCATCACAGAGCTGACACACATGCACATATGTACACGCCGAGCTAGCCACAATCTGAAACAGTCAAATTTGCATGTATTTGGATTGTGGGTGAAAACTGGAGTACCAGGTGGAAACCCATGCAAGCACGGGGTGAGCATGCAAGCTCCACATAGGAACACCCTTACCAAGCCTGGGACTCAAACCCAGGATCTTCTCACAGTGAGGCAGATGTGCTGATCACTACTCCATTGTGCCACTCTTGATTCAATTTTACTTTATCTGGTGGAACAAAAACTTTACAGAAATGCAGATGTATATTTACATTTGTACCTAATTAGTATGCAATCACCGATTGCAGCCAGAAAAAGCTCTTTCTGAGATGAAGTGTTGGGAGAAACTAGACCCAAAAAAGGAAGCCATTTGGGGGACACAGAATAGTGTGATTATCCGTTATACACAACTGTACACTATCAAGTCATACAGTGATACAACATTGTGTCTACTGACACTTTTTTTGTTTTTCTCCCTACTCCTTTTTTTTTTTTTTTCTTAAAAGCAAACCTCCCATACACTTTCACCTACAAATGTGTTTGAATATTTCGGATGTGAGCTTGATCCTGCAGGTTATACCAGATTTTTTATACTGGCATTGCTCCATGAACTTATTGCTCCATGAACTTATTGATGAGCAAAGATTAGTTTCAAACGTAAAGCAGCAGGTGTTCCAGAGGAGGAAGTTGAGTGGAACTGACCAAAAGTGTGACTTGCTGCTGTTATTCAGGTTTCTATACTTTAACAAGGAATAAGCAGAAGGCGGGCCATGTCTCTCACTGTCTATGATGAGAGGCATGTAAAAGAACCATTGCTGACTTTTGTAAAAGATTAGGCTGCAAAGCCGTCAGCATGTTTCTGTCCCTTGCTAAAAGGGTTGTGACAGGAAGGGCATCCAACGTAAAAAACCCATGCCAAATCAAATGTGCGAATCAGATGATTCACCCTGGCGACTCCCGAGAAAAGGGGAAAAGCCGAAAGAAAGAAAGGCAGATGCATATAATTAGTAACGTACACTTCTGGATGAATCATAAATTTATTAGCAAGCCTTACAGGAAGGCAACCACTCCAGGTTCATATTCTTGTTGCCTGGAAATTGAATTGGTCAAGCTTAAATTGGATTCTAATGTAATTCCGCTCAAATATGTGCGCTACTTACCCATGAAGTCCATTAATAATGTCTGGGCTGTTGTTTAAAACAATTTATTTAACTTGCTAATAAAAAGTTCTTGCACAACAATGTGCACTGCAGGAAACAGCTGAAACACATTATTTTTAAAGATGCATATTCGATCAACAACTGTGTTAATCAGGAGCTAAAATCAATTGCTCTTATACCACAGTCCCAATGAATTCTTGACTGTGATTGGTTGAATCAGCAAACTTTTGACAGTAGTGCCAGAGGCAAGGCAGTTCAAAAGTATGAACTTGCTCAGTAAGGTGTTTATTTTCCTTTCTAACCTTGCGCCTGCCTCAATTGTAGCCCATAACCCTGGCCAGAATGGCAGAAAAATTAAACTCATGACCTACCGTAATATGCCATACAAACACTCCCCAACTTAAGTTTTAATTAGGTTCTGGACGGCCAAACGTAAGGTGAAAAAAAAAAAAAAAAAAAGGTAAGTTGTTCCAGTGACGTATGACATTCATACTGTACTATACATCCATAAATACCATTACTGTATCTCATAAAACACCCCTAAATCAATTAGTATAAACATCATCATCATCATCTTCCGCTTAGTCCAGGGTCGGGTCGCGGGGGCAGCAACCTTAGCAAAGAGGTCCAGACGTCCCTCTCCCGAGCCACTTCCTCCAACTCTCCCGGGGGGACACCGAGGCGGTCCCAGACAAGCCGAGAGACATAGTCCCTCCAGCGTGTTCTAGGTCGACCCCGGGGTCTCTTCCCGGTTGGACATGCCCGAAACACCACACCAGGGAGGCGTCCGGGGGCATTCTGACCAGATGCCCGAGCCACCTCAACTGGCCCCTCTCAATGCGGAGGAGCAGCGGATCTACTCCGAGCTCTCCCCGGATGGCGGAGCTTCTCACCTTATCTCTAAGGGAGAACCCCGCCACCCGGCGAAGGAAGCTCATTTCAGCCGCTTGTATCCGTGATCTTGTTCTTTCGGTCATTACCCAAAGCTCGTGACCATAGGTGAGGGTTGGAACGTAGATCGACTGGTAAATTGAGAGCTTTGCCTTGCGGCTCAGCTCCTTATTCACCACGACGGACCGGTACAGGCACCGCTTAACAGCAGAGGCTGCAGCGATCCGTCTGTCGATCTCTCGCTCCATCCTTCCCTCACTCGTAAACAAGACCCCAAGATACTTAAACTCCTCCACTTGGGGCAGGACCTCATTCCCGACCCGGAGGGTGCATTCCACCATTTTCCGACTAAGAACCATGGCCTTGGACTTGGAGGTACTGATCTTCATCCCGGCTGCTTCGCACTCAGCTGCGAATCGCTGCAATGAGAGCTGGAGGGCCCGACTTGATGAAGCCAAAAGGACAACATCATCCGCAAAAAGCAGAGACGATATCCGATGGCCACATATAGTATAAACATAATATTGTAAAATAATATCCACATTAATTTTAAATAAATTAAATTCAAGCAAAATAATTTCAAATAGATACATTTTAATCAAATTCACTCATCAAATATCAAATACAGCATCAAATATAACCTTTAATCTTTATGATGCCACCTTTCTGCTTGTAAATGGTTCCGATGGTTGACGGACATTCACAAGTTTTTCACCAACATCAATTTTCTTGATAAGAGCCATTTTCGTTTCTAACGAGACGGCTTGTCGCTTTTTCTGATTACCACTATCACGAGTAGGCTTACGCTTCTGACCAACCATATTTGCTTAGGGTTACAAAAGTCCGCAAAACAGTGTAAACACAAAGATCACAGAGACGACGTCTTAACACAAGGGTAACTCACGGTGAACTGGGACGAAGGAGGGGCACGTTCAGTCTGTCGTTTGTAAACAATGGACGCAGCGTCATGCGGAAATAGCCTGCGGAAGTAGCGTATTACGTCAGCGTACTACGTAGGTACGTCTTGTACTACAGAGAGCACGCTAAACTCAAAATTTGACAATTTTTTTTTTAACGTAAAATCGAAAAATACGTAAAACGAATGAACGTAAAGCAGAGACTCTGTATTTAAATTATACAGACTTGTGTGGCATTGTAAGCATATAGCACTGTGAAATTGATGTGGTATTTGGGGGTGGGTAGAACACGCTGTTGGGCAACACACATTTCTATCACAAATGATTTTCTAATGAAAGCACAAACTATTGTTTTATTTCTAAAGCCTTTATCTCACACATCTGCAATTCCTTTTCTCTTTTTTTTTTGCCCTCTCAGGGGTCAACTGGAATAATCCCAAGAGTGTTCTGGGATCTTTTGTTGGAGTTTTGGTTGGTTCAGTTTAAATAACTACATTTAAATGATATTTTGGATCATCTCTGTTTCACCTGGGCCTGTCATAAGGAGACACAGAAACATGACACTAAATAGACAAACATTATTAGCTCAGCTAGAGAAGCAGAAGTCGTAATAGAAGTAGAGACTTAGACATCAACCTAAATGAATCTCTGTTCGCTGATTGCTATGTTAGTGGCTTGTACTGAACTGTGTGTGTGTGTGTGTGTGTGTGTGTGTGTGTGTGTGTGTGTGTGTGTGTGTGTGTGTGTGTGTGTGTGTGTGTGTGTGTGTGTGTGTGTGGGTGTGTGTGTGTTACAGGATTGTTGTCATCTCTGCCAAGCGGTCTCTGTGTGCTGCTTTCTCTGTGCTACCCTATGGAGAGAGTTTACACATCAGGTACTGAACTACAACACAACTCAAACACTTTGCACTACAGGAATCCAAAAGTCAGTCTTCCCTCTAGCACATGAACTTTTTTTTTTTTTTTTTTTTTTTTTAATAGTAACAAATTTCAGTGGAGCCGACTATTATAACAAGATATTTCTTAAAGCTGTGTCTCCAACTGGGTAAATGGCAAGTAGACTCTAACATCTTGGGGTTTTATGGTTTCTATAATAAACTCAGCGTGATTATCAGTGCAGGTGTAAACTGATTCCTGGAAGCATTTTAATTGTAATCAGAACTGATATTTCTGTGTGTAGTTCCTCCTTTTTATTTATGTATTTATTTATATATTTCATTTAGATTATTTTCATGTACAGTATTTGTGACCACTTACATTCATCGTTTATGTAAGGCACCCTTCTGTATCTGTAAAGAGAGTATGCATTTCTAAATATGTGCAAGGACTTTAGATTCTCTGGTACTATATTTGTGTGTGTATGTATGTGTGTATGTATGTGTGTGTGTATGTATGTGTGTTTATTTATATATAAAATATCCGGCGGCCGCCGAATTCTTTGAAGTATGATCAAACCCCCCCCCCCCCATAATCCTATAAATGCTTATAATAACAATTAAACATTCAAAAAAATAACGCATAAGATGTAAATAAAATATAAATATACAGACTCGTGTCTGCACATAGATGCGAGTGCACACACTTAGATGCGCACCTCACATAAAAATGTAAGTAGTTTTGATAGGGAGTTAGGGTTTTTTTTTTTGTTCTTGTTTGTTTGGATTTTATTGCATAATTGGCTATGTTTTGCAGGATTTTCCTGAACTCCCCCCCCCCCCCCCCCCCTTCTTTTCCTTTTGGCTGTTCCCTTCAGGGGTCACCACAGCGACTCGTCTGCATCCATCTCACCCTATCGTCTGCATCTTCTTCTCTTACACCAACTGCCTTCATGTCCTGCTTCACCACATCCATGAATCGTCTCTTTGGTACTTACAACCTCAGCATCCGACTGCCAATATATTCACTATCCCTCCTCTGTACATGTCCAAACCATCTCAATCTAGCCTTTCTGACTTTGTCGTCAAAAACATCTTTTATGTGCTGTCCCTCTGATGTGCTCATTCCTGATCCTATCCATCCTCGTTACTCCCAAAGAGAACCTCAACATTTTCATCTCTGTTACCTCCAGCTCTGCCTCCTGTGTTTTCCCCAGGGCCACTGTTTCTAAACCATACAACATCGCTGGCCTCAACACAGTCTTGTACACTTTTCCTTTCATTCTTGCCGATACCTTCCTATCACACCGGACACTTTTCTCCAACCATTCCAGCCTGCCTGCACATACTTCTTCACCTCTTTTCCACACTCTCCATTGCTCTGGATTGTTGAGCCTAAGTACGTAAAATCCTCCACCTTCTTTATCTCTGCTTCCTGTAACCTCACCGTTCCCCTTGTTCCTTGTCATTTACGCACATGTATTCTGTCTTACTGAGGCTAACCTTCATTCCCCTCCTTTCCAGGGCATACCTCCACCTCTCTAGATTTTCCTGCACTTGTTCTCTGCTCTCACTGCAGATCACAATGTCATCTGCAAACATCATAGTCCACGGATATTCTTGTCTAACCTCGTCTGTCAGCCTGTCCATCACCATAGCAAACAAGAAGGGGCTCAGAGCTGACCCTTGATGCAGTCCTACCTGCACCTTGAACTGTTCGGTCACACCGACAGCACACCTCACCACTGTCTTACATCTAATATACATGTCCTGCACTACTCTAACATACTTCTCTGCCACTCCAGACTTCCTCATGCAATACCACAGTTACTCTCTCGGTACCCTGTCATATGCTTTATCCAGATCCACAAAGGCACAATGCAGCTCCCTCTGACCTTCTCTGTACTTCTCTATTAACATCCTCAAAGCAAACATTGCATCTGTGGTACTCTTTCTTGGCATGAAATCAAACTGTTGTTCACAAATGCTGACCTCTGCCCTCAGTCTAGCTTCCACTATTCTTTCCCATAACTTCATCGTATGGCTCATCAACTTTATCCCGCTGTAGTTGCCACAACTCTGCACATCTCCTTTGTTCTTAAAAATGGGCACCATCACACTCCTCCTCCATTCCTCCAGCATCCTCTCACTCTCTAAGACCTTTTTGAATGTTCTTGTCAGAAAATCTACTGCTACCTCTCCTAGACACTTCCATACCTCCACTGGTATGTCATCAGGACCAACCGTCTTTCCATTCTTCATCCTCTTCAATGCCCTCCTCACTTCACCCTTACTAATCTTTGCTACTTCCTGGTCCTCAACGGTCAGCTCTTCTTCTCTTTCTCATTTTCCTCATTCATCTGCTCTTCAAAGTACTTTCCATTTTCCCAGCACACTTCTGTCATCAGTCAATACATTTCTCTTTCTGTCCTCAATCACTCTTAACTTGCTGCACATCTTTCCCATATTGCACATATTTCTTAACCCGGGCCTTGACTGGTCTGGTATGAAATTCTTTGTTTTGACTCGCATATTTTATTTGGCATTGGTTTTACACCGGATGTCCTTCCTGATGCAATCCTCTGCATTTATCCGGGCTTGGGACTGGTTGTAAGGGTGGACCCTAACCCTAACCCTTACTCCCTCCTCTATTCTTGCTTAACTGCCTTATTTTTGAATTCAATGAATATTAAAAAAAAACAAAAAAACGCAATGCACTGAAGCCGCATGAATTAAAGCGCAAAGCAGCGAGGGATCCCTGTGTGTGTGTGTGTGTGTGTGTGTGTGTGTGTGTGTGTGTGTGTATAAATACAATTTTAACAATGCTTGTTTATTTATTTTTAATAATGGAGCCTTCTGTATGAGTTGCCAGCATGAGCAGAGCCTCGAGCATGAATCTGATTTCAGACGAAGAGAGCAGTGCCTTATTTAGTAACTCTGTGTCAGCTCTGGACTGCACACTATGCAATGTAATGGTTATGTTGACCAATAATGACTACATTCCTCTAATCCAGCGTGGACGCCCAGAGAGTGAGGAACCCATCAGGAGGAGTGGCTGATGCAGTCCCCATTTTGGAGGGTGTGGAATTGGGGGCTTTGGGGAAGGTAAGAAAAATGTTATTTCGCAGCCCTGGATTTTAGAAAGTCAACCCACTGGAAGAATGTTATGCATCTTTTGAGTGTGTGTGTGTGTGATTCTTAGCATTTGCTTCATGTAGTTTGTACAATAATGAAATCCTAACTGTAGTCTAAATTCAAATAAAATAAAATTTTGAAGGCTTATGCTCGAGTTCCAATCCATTTAGAACATTGCTGTACTTGTACCTGGGTTTTTTATTCTTTTTATTTATTTATTTATTTATTTATTTATTTTATAAATATCTTCATTCATTCATTCATTTTACATGCAGCTTAATCCTTATGAGGGTCACCGGGAGGCTGGCATTCATCTCCGCCAATTCTGGGCAAGGCCATTGCAGGGCCAACACTCACGCCACCATTCACACTCAAACCTAAGGTTGACTTGGAACAGCCAACTAGCCTACTGTGCATGTTTTTGGCTGTCGGAGGAAACTGCAATAGTCAGAAGAAACCCACACAAGCACGGGGAGAAGATGCAAACTCCCTACAGAAACACCCAAGCTGGGAATTGAATTCAGGTGTTCTTGATGTGAGGGAGCCAATCCAACCATTGCACCACCATGCTGCTATTATTATTATTGCTATTGATAGAATTTTTATCTAATTGATTTTGGTATGTAAAGAAAGTGGTTGGTAGAAAGTTTGTTTGTTTTATTTATTTAATTGGACAAAGGCAAGATGAATGTTACTCAGTCTTGGGGGATTATTCGATTCTGCAACATACGGAACCAAAGGTGCACAATTGATTTAGCATGTACAACGCTCAAAAAAATTTTTTTTTTCTTCCCAACATATTTTAATCATAACTGACCCAGTCAGGTCAGCGTTGTGTGCTCCAAGATAAAACCAACCTAAAACCTTTTAAATTTGTTGAATCAGAACCCTTAAACAGCAAATTGAACCATCACCGAGAACGAGATGAGTACTTTGCACTCTACAGTGTGTATAGAAGTGCTCGTTCAATCAGAATTTGATCCATTCAAAAACATTTTTGCAAGTTATAATAAACGTCCAAGGGCTGAGGCACAACACTTCTGAAGTGTTTACACATGGTTTCTTATGTGTTTGTTTTTGTGCTGCAGACAGTATCTTATGCACGCTTTCTACTTCCTACTAATGCCCTGGTCCGGCAGAAAAATAATGCTTCTCTGGATACCAACACTATTCAGACACCAGTGTCCCGAAACTGGATAAACAGCCAGAAGACTTTCTGTCACCAGCGTTTCTGTAGCACCGTCGGTCAGGAAACTGGTGAGTTCCTGCAATACAGAAACAATACGACAACCACTTTTACAGTACTGATGGATTAATCTGACACATCTGTATGTGAGCAGGTGCAGACGAGTTGTCCGATTACAACCCCAACCTTTTAAGTGACCCACAGTGGCCATGTGGGAAGCACAAGAGGGTCTTAATCTTTGGCTCTTATGTGGTGAGCACCAGCATATCAATGATGTCTTAAAAGCACATTACCTTATGACGAGAATGTATAATTAATGAGTACAGAGGATGCAATAATATCTTGTTCTTGTAGTAATATATTAGGGTCTCATGTGACTTCATCAGTCAGTCATATGATGTGGAAAATGGCCGAAAGGCTCAGCTACGCTTGCGCATGTTATAAGCCTGATTGCAGCAGCTGATCTATGTAAACATTGTAAATCAATCTATCCACTAACAGTCACTGAGTATATTTTTCTAGCTCATTGTTAGTTTTACATCCCTTATAATCAAACATTGTAATCTCCCTTAGACAACCGTTATTGAATACGTCAAACCATCTGACCTGAAGAAGGACATGAATGAGACGTTCAAGGAGAAGTTTCCCCACATTAAACTGACACTGAGCAAGATTAGAAGGTATGCTTGAGAGAGTGTATTGTATAGCTGTGACTTCAACGTGCCCCACTGTAATAAAGAAAATTTAATAAGCACCAGAATTATGGGCACTCATGTTCAGACATGATCATATACAACCGGTAGGTTTTCTTCAGTCATCCGCAGTAAGCCCTGTTTACAAGTTAGTCTTGTCGTGAATATGAAGCTTATCCAGAAAACACTGGGTGTGAGGCAAGAATACATCCTGAATGGGATTCCAGTAAATTTTAGGCCACCTACACACATTTGCAAAGTCAGTTAGACTTGGGTGCAATTAAAATGGTTAGTCCACCAGCTGGTAAGTTTTTCGGGAAGTGGGAGGAAGCTGAAGAGCCACTGATAAACCCAAACTTTGCAGACTGGAGCATTGGTGGCCCAGTAGTTAAGGCTCTGGATTACAGATGCTCCCCAACTTCCGTTTTTATTTGGTTCCGGACGGCCGAACGCAAGTTGAAAAAAAACGTAAGTTGTTATTGTATGTTCCAGTGACTTATGATGTTCATACTGTACTATACATTCATAAATACTATTATCGCATAAAACACCCCTAAATCAATTATTATAAACATAACATTGTAAAATAATATCAAATATATCAAATAATATTTCAAATTAATTCAAATTAATTTCAAATAAATTAAATTCAAGCAAAATAATTTCAAGTAGATACATTTTAATCAAATTCACTCATCAACTAGCAAATACAGTATCAAATATAACCTTTAACATTCTCTATGATGCAATCATTCTGCTTGTAAATGGTTCCGATGGTCGACGGATGGTCACTTTACATGAAGCTGAGCCGAGTCACTTTACATGAAGCATAAAACAGCCAATCAATGCTTACGATATGTGAGGCACTCCACCTAGCAGTTCACTTGCTTGTGCTCGAGACAAAGTGTGGGTTATCCGGACTTCTGGTCTTTCAAGTGAGCAAGGGTACCATTGAATACTCATTTAGTACTCCGCTCTGCTGGTGATTCACATCAGTATAGGCTGAGAGTTCTCTTTCTTTTCTGGATTCGGGTTTCATTCATTTTACAACTCTCTTTGCTTAACTGAGCTGAGTATGCATGGTAGATTGCGCCAATCCAAGCAGATGGTTAATTCAGTCTGGGGAAAACCGGAAACCCATGTACCTATGCAAGTAGGCTTACGCTTCTGACCAACCATATTTGCTTAGGGTTACAAAAGTCCGCAAAACAGTGTTAGCACAAAGATCACAGAGACGACGTCTTAACACAAGGGTTACACGCTATATAACTTGTATATATGATGGCTCTGTTCTTCGAATTCAAAGATAGTGAAGAGTTATTTCTCCTCGCCTGTGCTGAGTATTTTTTGTATAGTGAGAGACAGTTTGCACTGGCTGATCCCCACTGTCTAGGCCTAGGTCCCTTCCACGGTGGCTCAGCTGGCTGAGATGGCTGTGGTGGTTCCTAGACCAACAGACACGCTGATGGCTTTGCAGCCTACTCTTTTTACGAAAGTCAGCAATGGTTCTTTTACATGCCTCTCACCATAAACCGTGAGAGACATGGCCCGCCTTTGATAACCCAGTTAGCTGCATTGGGAAATATATACAGTGTGTGTATATATATATATATATATACACTAGTCCTTCCCAAAAAATTAGCATATTGTGATAAAGTTCATTATTTTCTGTAATGTACTGATAAAAATTAAACTTTCATATATTTTAGATTCATTGCACACCAACTGAAATATTTCTGGTCTTTTATTGTTTTAATGCTGATGATTGTGGCATACAGCTCATGAAAACCCAAATTTCTATCTCAAAAAATTAGCATATCAACAAAAGGTACTCTAAACGAGCTATTAACGTAATCATCTGAATCAATGAATTACTTTAAAAACCTGCAAAAGATTCCTGAGGCTTTTAAAAACTCCCAGCCTGGTTCATTACTCAAAACCGCAATCATGGGTAAGACTGCCGACCTGACTGCTGTCCAGAATGTCATCATTGACACCCTCAAGTAAGAGGGTAAGACACAGAAAGAAATCTCTGAGCGAATAGGCTGTTCCCAGAGTGCTGTTACAAGGCACCTCAGTGGGATGTCTGTGGGAAGGAAAACGTGAAAGAAGGGCCGATTCCAGACCTTGGGGCACCTGTGGAAGCAGTGGACTGAGTCTGGAGGAGAAACATCCAGGGCCACCGTGCACAGGTGTGTGCAGGAAATTGGCTACAGGTGCCGCTATCCCCAGGTCTAGCCACTTTTGAGCCAGAAACAGTGGCAGAAGCATCTGATCTGGGCTACAGAGAAGCAGCATTGGACTGTTGCTCAGTGGTCCAAAGTACTTCTTTCGGATGAAAGCAAATTTTGCATGACATTCGGCAATCAAGGTGCTAGAGTCTGGAGGAAGACTGGGGAGAAGGAAATGCCAAAATGCCTGAAATCCAGTGTCAAGTACCCACAGTCAGTGATGGTCTGGGCTGCCATGTCAGGTGCTGGTGTTGGTCCACTGTGTTTTATCAAGGGCAGGGTCAATGCAGATAGCTATCAGGAGATTTTGGAGCACTTCATGGTTCCATCTGCTGAAAAGCTTTATGGAGATGAAGATTTCATTTTTCAGCACGACCTGGCACCTGCTCACAATGCCAAAACCACTGGTAAATGGTTTACTGACCATGGTATTACTGTGCTCAATTGGCCTGCCAACTCTCCTGACCTGAAGTCCATAGAGAATCTGTGGGATATTGTGAAGAGAAAGTTGAGAGACACCAGACCCAACACTGTGGATGAGCTTAAGGCCGCTATCGAAGCATCCTGGGCCTCCGTAACACCTCAGCAGTGCCACAGGCTGATTGCCTCCATGCCACACCACATTGATGCAGTCATTTCTGCAAAAGGATTCCCGACCAAATATTGAGTGCATAACTTAACATAATTATTTGAAGGTTGACTTTTTTGTATTAAAAGCACTTTTTTATTGATCGGATGAAATATGCTTATTTTTTGAGCTAGGGATTTTTGGATTTTCTTTAATTTTTTTTGCCAAAATTATTAATATTAAAACAATAAAAGGCTTGAACTACTTCAGTTGTGTGTAATGAATCTAAAATATATGATAGTCTAATGTTTATTAGTGCATTACAGAAAATAATGAACTTTATCACAATATGCTAATTTTTTGAGAAGGACTAGTGTGTGTGTGTGTATATATATATATATATATAATATATATTCTTCTTCTTCTTTTACTTTCGGCTGCTCCCTTCAGGGGTCGCCACAGCAAATCATCCGCCTCCACCTCACCCTGTCCTCCGCATCTTCTTTTCTGACTCCAACGACCTTCATGTCTTCCTTCACCACATCCATAAATCTCTTCTTCGGTCTTCCTCGAGGCCTTCTGCCTGGTAGTTCCAACCTCAGCATCCTACTGCCAATATACTCACTATCCCTCCTCTGTACATGTCCAAACCATCTCAATCTAGCCTCTCTGACTTTGTCTCCAAAACATCTTACGTGGGCTGTCCCTCTGATATACTCATTTCTGATCCTATCCATCCTCGTTACTCCCAGGAGAACCTCAACATTTTCATCTCCGCTACCTCCAGCTCTGCCTCCTGCCTTTTCCTCAGCGCCACTGTTTCTAAGCCATACAACATCGCTGGCCTCACCACCATCTTGTACACTTTTCCCTTCATTCTTGCTGACACTCTCCTATCGCACATCACACCGGATACTTTTCTCCAACCATTCCAGCCTGCCTGCACACGCTTCTTCACCTCTTTTCCACACTCTCCATTGCTCTGGATTGTTGAGCCTAAGTACTTAAAATCCTCCACCTTCGTTATCTCTGCTCCCTGTAACATCACCGTTCCTCCTGGGTCCTTCTCATTCACACACATGTATTCTGATTTTCTGAGGCTAACCTTCATTCCTCTCCTTTCCAGGGCATACCTCCACCTCTCTAGATTTTCCTGCACTTGTTCTCTGCTCTCACTACAGATCACGATGTCATCTGCAAACATCATAGTCCATGGAGATTCTTGTCTCACCTCGTCTGTCAGCCTGTCCATCACCATAGCAAACAAGAAGGGGCTCAGAGCTGACCCTTGATGCAGTCCCACCTCCACCTTGAATTCGTCGGTCACACCGACAGCACACCTCACCACTGTCTTACATCTCTCATACATGTCCTGCACCACTCTAACATACTTCTCTGCCACTCCAGACTTCCTCATGCCATACCACAGTTCTTCTCTTGGCACCCTGTCATATGCTTTTTCCAGATCCACAAAGGCACAATGTAGCTCCCTCTGACCTTCTCTGTACTTCTCTATTAACATCCTCAAGGCAAACATTGCATCTGTGGTGCTCTTTCTTGGCATGAAACCAAACTGTTGTTCACAAATGCTGACCTCTGCCCTTAGTCTAGCTTCCACTATTCTTTCCCATAACTTCATCGTATGGCTCATCAACTTTATCCCTCTGTAGTTGCTGCAACTCTGCAAGTCTCCCTTGTTCTTAAAAATGGGCACCAGCACACTTCTCCTCCACTCCTCCGGCATCTGCTCACTCTCTAGTACCTTGTTGAATGTTCTTGTCAGAAAATCTACTGCTTCCTCTCCTAGACACTTCCATACCTCCACAGGTATATCATCAGGACCAACTGCCTTTCCATTCTTCATCCTCTTCAATGCCCTTCTCACTTCACCCTTGCTGATCTTTGCTACATCCTGCTCCTCAATGGTTACCTCTTCTACTTTTTTTCTCTCTCATTTTCCTCATTCATCAGCTCTTCAAAGTACTCTTTCCATCTTCCCAGCACACTTCTGTCATTAGTCAATACAGTTCCCTCTCTGTCCTTTATCAATCTAACTTGCTGCACATCCTTCCCATCTCTATTTCTCTGCTGTGCCAACCTGTATAGATCATTTTCTCCCTCTTTACTATCCAACCTATCATACAAGTCATCATACGCCCTCTGTTTGGCCTTAGCCACTGCTACTTTCGCCTTACGCTGTGTCTCCCTGTACTCCTGTTTACTCTCTTCGGTCCTCTCAATGTCCCACTTCTTCTTGGCTAACCTTTTCCTTTGTACACACTCCTGCACTTCCTCATTCCACCACCAAGTCTCCTGATCTACTTTCCTTCCAGAGGACACACCAAGTACTCTCC
>CM045738.1:38744796-38767296 GCA_024760905.1 Plotosus lineatus | reverse complement strand
AAGAGAAGAAGATGCAAAGGATAGGATGAGATGGAGGCAGATGATTCGCTGTGGCGACCCCTGAAGGGAAAAGCTGAAAGGAAAAGAAGAAGATCCCCATGGAAAAAAACAAACAAAAAACCACGTTTATCATTTAGAAGTCACCGTTCAAAAGTGATTTGGAGAAAAACACTTAACACCAAGTCGTATTTATTACATGATTTGAGATTTTATGTTTCAGTACATGGTTATGGAACTGAACCCTTCATATTCCGGTGCTTACACATTCCTCTAGGAAGAAATTCAATGACCGTATGCGATATAATAAGCGCCCTGCTCCAATAAGCGCTAATCCCCCCCAATGTTTTTGATCTTGTGTCTAATAACTAACCATGTGTACTGGGAGCAAAATGGTAGATCAAACTTACCAAATTTATTTGATCAGTCTCTGTAATGGTAAAATGAGGCGTTCACTGCCTATAAAAGTGAGTTTATACGGTTCCCTTGCCACTGGGGAATGTCTGTAATGTTCATCAATAACAACATATTTGATTTGTTCTGCCGTGCTTTAAAAAACAGGAAAATATTTTGCTGTGTTCTCTTGGTAAATGTCCAACAAGATGAACCATTAGAAACTGCTACAGCAACACTATGGGATGCTCTGAGTGAATGGAGCGATGAGCCAGATATGGACCTATCAGAAGGTGATGACGAGTATTTTTCACCCGATTCTCCTGCTCACTGACTTCATAAATTTAAAGATGTTCCTGGCCATGTGCTTTTGTTTATGTTCGTGTTAATTGGTTCAACGTGCCATGTGCTAAAGTTGACATTCGTGTTGATTGGCTCATTTTACTTGGAAAAATGTTTAAAGGAAAAGCAGTGGTTTTTTTTGTTTTGTTTTTTTTTTTAAATTATGCTGTTTTCTGTTTATTTTCAGCTTTCATGTAAGTAGTTTGGTTGATACCACGAAATGAGTAACACAAATACTAGTAAAATTCTTTTATTGTTCTGGTATTATTCATGTTTTCCACGTCGATGGTAATAAGCACTTGCTGTTCCAGTCCGCTGGTAATGTTTTAATAAGCGCCCACCCACTCCAATTTTTTTGAGGCGCCCCTGGCACTTATCACGTCGATTACGCTAATTTTTGTTGATGCTCAAATTATTATTTACCTTGCCACGATATGTCTGTATATACATCAGGTATGTTTAGTGTATACAGTGAAGTCTAAAGGTTATAGTAATTTGAGTATTTTGTTTGTTCCTTTTTTGCAGAAGCTGGAGGAACGTTTTCGAATAAGTTGTCGGGAGTTCATTCCCCTGGAGTTCTCTGTTCTGGTTGCACTGGAAATGGCGCTCTACCTCCCAGATAGTAAGGTCATGCCACACTACCGCAGGTTGGTGCAGCAGGTGTAGAATTTGAGATCCTGCAGCAGCAGAACAAGTCAACAAACCGCGTAAACTCGGTAATCTGCAGACTTGGTGTGTTCAGTTGTGCGCTTGTCCAGAAGCAATTTTCAGTCTTCCGTGTAGTACAACAGTCATGGTTATTATGCTGTTTAATTATGAAACTGGACATTTATCACCTTTTTCTTTCTTTATGAAGTGGTTTTTACAGAAAAGGTTTTAACACTTTTTTTTTCCCTTCAATATTTTATTTATGAGTACAACTGTATAGTTATTGATTCTCTCACTGTGTTTAGAGACACTGTGTTTTTCTTAACTTTAAAGTACTGTGGAGTGTATTTTGTCTGTAATGTTCTCAAGCATATCCTGAAAACAACTCTATGTTAGAGGTGACATTTTTTTCCAGGCACGTTATTTGTGCCATCCTTATCAGATATTCCATACACTCCCAAGTTATATGGTTTCGTATTTTTTTTTCTTTTTTTTCCTTGTGTCAGTCAAGTGTGCAGTGAAAACATGTGAACCGTGTACGTGTTTTTAATGTTAAAATGTTTTGTTTCTTTAGATACGAGTGCCAATTTAATCAGACCAGCCAGTAATTATTTGGTTGAAATGAGATTAGAAGTTATTTATATTAATGCATTGCACAAAGGAGTCTGAAACGTGAAGTGTGGGTCGTTTTGGAAACAAGTTCAAAGTGAATGCTGAAAAGCTTTGTGTGTTCATGATGAACGCAAACTGTATCTTTTGAGGGGGGCCAAAGATAAGTATTGTTTGGCGTCTTGGTTGAGGAACAGGTAATACAATCAGATTTGTTGCACTGTCTTCTGATGTGATGTGTATTGTATGCTATAGTCTCAGACTTTATCTGGAACGAAGGTGAAAGTTCAACGGTCCACAGTAGATGGCTTCAACCACTGTGACGGCTAAAATATCTTTTCCTGTATAGTACACTGCTTGGCCAGATAACTTTGCACACTTTATTTCTTTGGATCACCTTTTAGCTTAGATTACGGTACACATTTTGTCTCTTCTCAGTATTGGGTTTCTGTGCAGGCAGTATGGTAGCATAATGGTTAGCATGTCTGCCTGACAGCAGCTTTTATTTGTGGCGCTTGCATGGGTTTCCTTCCAATGTTGGCTGCTCGCAAAGGTTATCCTGCGACAGCCTGGTTGATCAGCGAGATATATACAAGTGATATCAGCTGAAACAGTAAATGCAGTAATTACCCATTCAATATTTATGGAGAACTTGAAACCAACCCCTCCCCCATTAGAATCATCTGACTTAAATAAGAAGCTACTCACTGCAGCACTTGGGAATGAAAAAATTGCTTCTAACCAAAACAAGTTATTCATTGCAGTAATTAACCAATCGGAGGTCCTTAAGTATTTGCTTCGTTAAATCCAAATAGTGACTTGCCTTTGGCCAGACAATGCATTTTATCTCTTAATATAGAATTCAGTTGTATTTTGTATACAGCTGGCAAGAATTTACTTGGATGAATGTCTTTTTAAATGTTTTTTTTTTCTCTCTCAGGGAATGCTTCCAATATCATGCACACTTTTTGTGAACTCTGCATCGTTTGTGAGATTAGTGTTTAAAAACTCGTCATTTAGAAATAGTTATTTATTTTTTAGAGTTACCTTTTTTATTGCAGCATGAAGTGCCTTGTTTATTACACTGATCACTTTGCTGCTGTGCCATTGGACATTTATCCTGTGTGTGTATTTGACTCCACAATCTGTCATCACCAGCTTTGTAAACAGTAGAACACCTTAGACAGTCCAACATTCTAGGAGTGGTGGGTGTCCTCTGGTCTGACACTGTATAGTACACTGTGAGATGTTGCACGAACAGAACTCCTGAGCACATGTCTGTATTTTGTGTATTAAATCTTTTTGCCACCTTTTGGAGTGACATGTAACTGGTAGTTTGACTTCTACATAATTACAAACTGTGTGTGGGTGACATGTTTTAACTGCTTTGATTGTGGCCACATTTATCAATTTGACCGTCAGGAAGAAACAAGACAAGAACCGAGTGGTTTCTAACCCACTGTTTTATTTCATGCTAGAACTGACTAAAGCATTTCTAATTCAATTAGAAGAGACAGTTGTCATGATTTTGCAGATGAAGCTAGATGACAAGTTAAAGTAAATTGTACACAAAAATCAAGGTTGAACTAATCAAGGCTCATATCTTCCTCATCATCTTTCTTGTCCTTAGGCTTTCCTTCTTGATCAGTTTTAGCTTCACCTTCCATGGCCTTAGCAAATGCTTCAACATCTGTAACAAACATCCAGTCAAAGCAAAAGTTTAGACAGTATATTTTGAGGATTTCAGGTCTGTGAAGAATACAAGTAATGCATTCTTACCTCCTTTATTGGCTGCATCAACAGCTTCTGACGGCAACCCAAATTGATTCATCAGGGGTCCCAACTGGCCTGATGCTAGAGCACTGCTAAATAAACTCATGGCCTATATGGAAGCAAAAAAAAACAAAACGGGAGGGGGGTTAAATTATTTATCCAAAACCTTTTTATAAGCACTGTAATAACAAATGGTGGTAGTGGTGGCATGAACAAGTGTCAGCTGTGGTCGAAGGAGTACAACCAGCAGGTCAACATGATCATTCAGAAAAGCAGGTACCTAATAGCACTCTCTACTGCTTCAACATGTATTATAGACTGCTAGTGAGACTCATATGTGCTGGATCTACCTTAATCCTCTCTACTCAACAGTCTGCTCTTGATCAATCACAGCACTGCTACTACACATTACATTTATGCAAATGATATAAAAATATGAATCATAACAGTTGCAGCCACAAAAATGACTTGCTTACCAAATGGGGATTGATCACATTACAAGGAGGGGAGAAAAAAAAAAAAAAAACCAAAACTTTTATATAGGCTAAATATCACTAGATGGCTTGTTTCAATAATAAAATGCAAATTGTTATAAAAGACAATAGTGCATCATAAATCTGAAGTGCACACACTTAACCGACTTTGCGTCAATCCAAAGAGAGCAAGATCAAACCTTAATCACTTTCATCTATATTCATAAATGAAAATACAGTGGTATCTCACCTTACGATAGTCCCACAAACAAAAAAATCCAGGTTACGAAAAACATTTTCCAAAATCTTTTGGCTGTATACGAAACAAGTTCTCCTTGCAAAACACACCATTCAAACAATGCATGAGCTGCTCTTCTATTGACCATCTCCCAACATCCCACCCAGCTGGCCTCCCATTGGCTAGGAGTGATGACGCAACTCCCTTTCATGTTTCATGAGTTTTTCGAGTGGGCTCATTGCAACTTTATTTTTATGCAAGGTTAAAAGCCTGAGCCAAAACATTTGTAAGATTATAACTCTGCTAAGAAAACATGGTCAATTAAAAAAAAAAAAAAAAACAAACAATGCACTAGTTGCTCTCCCACTGACTATCGCCCAACATTCAATGTGCCATGTGCTAAAGTTGATCGGCTCAATTTCACTTCCGGGAAAATGTGTAAAGGAACAGCACTGAGAGGGAAAGTAAAGGGACTTAGTTTTAATTTATGCCATTTTGTGTTTATTTTCAGCTTTCATGTAAGTAATTTGGTTGACACCACAAAATGAATAGCACAAATACCAGAAAAAAACTTATTGTTCTGTTATTATTCATGTTTTCCACCTCGATGGTAATAAGCACGTACTGTTTCACTCCACTGGCACCATTTTAATAAGCACCCACTCACTCCAATTTTTTAAGCGTCCTGGGCACTCAAAAAAAAAACCCTATGACACATGAGAGGGCACAGGAAGCAGTCTCCCTTGCCCGAACGCGGGTCACCGGGGTTTCCTCCTGTACCCAGGCCCAGGGGAGGGGCTCGAAGGCGAGCGCCTGGTGGTCAGGCTTATGCCCATGGAGCCTGGCCGGGCCTAGCCCGAAAAGGAGACATGGGTCCGCCCTCCCATGGACCCACCACCCGTGGGAGGAGTTTTAGGGGTCGGGTGCAGTGAGAGTTGGGTGGCAGCCAAAGGCATGGGTTCCGTCAGACCGATCCTCGGCTACTTACTCTGACCCTCGGGACATGGAACGTCACCTCTCTGGCGGGAAAGGAGCCTGATTTGGTGCGTGAGGTGGAGAGATACCAACTAGATATAGTCGGGCTCACCTCAACGCATAGCTTGGGCTCTGGAACCATCCATCCATCTCGAAAGAGGCTGGACCTTCTTCTATTCTGGAGTTGCTCATGGGGAGAGGCGGCGAGCCAGTGTGGGTATTCTTGTTGCCCCCCATCTCAGTGCCCAAATGTTGGGGTTCTCCCCGGTTGAAGAAAGGGTAGCTTCCCTCCGTCTTCGGGTGGGGGGGACGGGTCCTGACTGTTATTTGTGCTTATGCACCAAATGACAGTTCAGAGTACCCACCCTTTTTGGAGTCTTTGGGGGGGTGGGGGGGTGTTGGAGAACGCTCCCTCGGGAGACTCGCTTTGTCTTGGGAGACTTCAATGCCCATGTGGGCAACGATAGTGTGACCTGGAAGGGTGTGATCGGTAGGTACCGCCTCTCCAGTCTGAATCCGAATGGTGTTTCGTTGTTGGACTTCTGTGCTCGTCATAGTTTGTCTATCACAAACACCATGTTCGAACATAAGGGTGTCCATAAGTGTACTTGGCACCAGGACACCCTAGGTCGCAGTTCGATGATTGACTTTGTAGTCGTGTCATCGGACTTGCGACCATATGTTCTGGACACTCGGGTGAAGAGAGGAGCTGAGCTGTCTACCGATCACTACCTGGTGGTGAGTTGACTTCGGTGGTGTGGGAGGTTGCCTTGCAGACCTGGCAGGCCCAAGCGTGTAATCAGGGTCTGCTGGGAACGTTTGGTGGAGTCCCCTGTCCGAGAGGCCTTTAACTCCCACCTCCGGCAGAGCTACAACCACGTTCCGGAGGAGGCGGGGGACATGGAATCCGAATGGGCCATGTTTCGTGCCTCCATTGCTGAGGCGGCAGCCCATAGCTGTGGCTGTAAGGTCGTCGGTGCTTGTCGTGGCGGTAATCCCCGAACCCGGTGGTGGACACCTGTGGTGAAGGAGGCCTATTGGGTTTTGTTAGCCTGTGGGACTCCTGAGGCAGCAAACAGGTACCGGCAGGCTAAACGTGCTGCAGCCGAGGCTGTCGCAGATGCAAAATCTCGGGCGTGGGAGGAGTTCGGTGAGGGCCTGAAGAGTGATTATTGGTTGGCCTCAAAAAGGTTCTGGATCACCATCTGATGCCTCAGGAGGGGGAAGCAGTTCTTCACAAACACCGTTTACAGTGGAGGTTGGGTGCTGCTTACCTTGACTGGGAAT
This sequence comes from Plotosus lineatus, assembly GCA_024760905.1. Classification (NCBI taxonomy): domain Eukaryota; kingdom Metazoa; phylum Chordata; class Actinopteri; order Siluriformes; family Plotosidae; genus Plotosus; species Plotosus lineatus. The sequence continues at coordinate 38,760,561 of CM045738.1, read as the reverse complement.
GTTGTCAAGAGGTGGATGGAATACTTTGAGGACCTCCTCAATCCCACCAACGCGCCCTCCGTGGAGGAGGAAGACCCTGGGGGTTCGGGTGAGGGTCCGCCCATCACTGGAGTGGAGGTCACTGAGGTCGTCAAAAAGCTCCTCGGTGGTCGAGCTCCGGGGTTGGACGAGATGAGATCCGCCCGGAATATCTCAGGGCTCTGAATGTTGTAGGACTGTCTTGGTTGACATGTCTGCAACATCGCGTGGTCATCAGGGGCTGTACCTCTGGATTGGCGGTCCCAATTTTTAAGAAGGGGGACCGGAGGGTGTGTTCCAATTATTGGGGAATTACACTCCTCAGCCTTCCTGGGAAAGTCTATGCAGGGGTACTAGAGAGGAGGATCCGAACGATAGTCGAACAACGTGGTTTTTGTCCTGGCCGCAGCACTCTTGACCAACTCTATATGCTCCACAGGATTCTGGAGGGGGCATGGGAGTTTGCCCAATCTGTCCACATGTGCTTTGTGGATTTGGAGAAGGCTTTCGCCCGTGTCCCTCGAACGATCTTGTGGGGCGTGCTCGGAGAGTACGGCGTTCCGGATCCGTTGCTACGAGCTATTCGGTCGCTGTATCACCGGAGCCAGAGTTTGGTCCGTATTGGTAACAGCAGGTCGGATTCGTTTCCAGTGGGAGTTGGCGTCCGCCAAGGCTGTCCTTTGTCACCGATTCTGTTCATAATTTTTATATTACATAAAATATATACATATTGTGATAAAGTTCATTATTTTCTGTAATGTACTGATAAAAATTAAACTTTCATATATTTTAGATTCATTGCACACAAACAAATATTTCAGGTCTTTTATTGATTTAATACTGATGATTTTGGCATACAGCTCATGAAAACCAAAAATCCATATCTCAAAAAATTAGCATATTTCATACGACCAATAAAAAAAGTTTTTAATACAAAAAAAAAAGTCAACCTTCAAATAATTATGTTCAGTTATGCACTCAATACTTGGTCGGGAATCCTTTTGCAGAAATGGCTGCTTCAATGCGGCGTGGCATGGAGGCAATCAGCCTGTGGCACTGCTGAGGTGTTATGGAGGCCCAGGATGCTTCGGTAGCGGCCTTAAGCTCATCCAGTGTTGCGTCTGGTGTCTCAACTTTCTCTTCACAATATCCCACAGATTCTCTATGAGGTTCAGGTCAGGAGAGTTGGCAGGCCAATTGAGCACAGTAATACCATGGTCAGTAAACCATTTAGCAGTGGTTTTGGCACTGCGAGCAGGTGCCAGGTCGTGCTAAAAAATGAAATCTTCCTCTCCATAAAGCTTTTCAGCAGATGGAAGCATGGAGTGCTCCAAAATCTCCTGATAGCTAGCTGCATTGACCCTGCCCTTGATAAAATACGGTGGACCAACACCAGCAGCTGACATGGCAGCCCAGACCATCACTGACTGGGTACTTGACACTGGACTTCAGGCATTTCCTTCTCCCCAGTCTTCCTCCAGACTCTGGCACCTTGATTTCCGAATGACATGCAAAATTTGCTTTCATCCGGAAGAAGTACTTTGGACCACTGAGCAACAGTCCAGTGCTGCTTCTCTGTAGCCCAGGTCAGGCGCTTCTGCCGCTGTTTCTGGTTCAAAAGTGGCTTGACCTGGGGAATGCGGCACCTGTAGCCCAGTCCACTGCTTCCACAGGTCCCCCAAGGTCTGGAATCAGCACCTCTCCACAATCTTCCTCAGGGTCCAGTCACCTCTTCTGGTTGTGCACTGTTTTCTGCCACACTTTTTCCTTCCCACAGACGTCGTCCCACTGAGGTGCCTTGATAGAGCACTCTGGGAACAGCCTATTCGCTCAGACAGCCTATTCGCTCAGAGATTTCTTTCTGTGTCTTACCGTCTTGCTTGAGGGTGTCAATGATGGCCTTCTGGACAGCAGTCAGGTCGGCAGTCTTACCCATGATTGCGGCTTTGAGTAATGAACCAGGCTGGGAGTTTTTAAAAGCCTCAGGAAACTTTTGCAGATGATTAGGTTAATAGCTCGTTTAGAGTAACTTTTAATTTATAATAATAATATACTAATTTTTTGAGATAGGAATTTTGGGTTTTCATGAGCTGTATGCCAAAATCATCAGTATTAAAACAATAAAAGACTTGAAATATCTCAGTTGGTGTGCAATGAATTTAAAATATATGAAAGTTTATTTTTTATCAGTCCATGACAGAAAATAATGAACTTTATCACAATATGCTAATTTTTTGAGGACTAGTGTGTGTGTGTATATATATATATATATATATATATATATATATATATATATATATATATATACACACACACACACACACACTAGTCCTCAAAAAATAAATAAATAAATAAAATAAATAAAATAAATAAATGTGCAGCTAACTGGGTTATCAAAGGCGGGCCATATGGTGAGAGGCATGTAAAAAGAACCATTGCTGACTTTCGTAAAGAGTAGGCTGTAAAGCCGTCAGCGTGTTTCTGTCCCTTGCTAAAGGGTTGTGACAGGAAGGGCATCCGACATAAAAACCTATACCAAATCAAATGTGTGAATCAGCCGATTCGCTGTGGTGACTCCTGAGAAAGGGAAAAAGCTGAAAGAAATTATATATATATATATATATATATATATATATATATATGTATGCTTAAAAAGTTGGCCTGTACCATTCCTGAAAACATTCTTGCAATGGAAGCACGAGTCATGTAATAGTCTCACCTGCTGAAACTGTGGCGAGGTGAGTGTGTTGTGGAGCTCGTCTGTACTCTGAGGAAGAGACTCTCCAGATGGGAGGAAGGGAATTAGCCGCTGCTGTACCTCTGCATTCGCCAGGATTGGTGCCATGACCTCTGGTGTTAAAACGCTGGCAAGATCAACTGTTTAAAGATGAGGGGAGGTACAATAAGACCAGCGATGACTTCGGCTTTCATTTGCTTTTTTTCCTAGCCTGGAAATCTTAGACCCAGCAGAGAGCATCTCAACTCTGGTTTTTCATTTAAAAAGTTGCTCAGTCATCAAATAAAGTTAGTATGCCCTTTCTGGGGGCTCAAACACAAACTACCAATTTCTTTACATTCAGAAGAAATGAAGCTGCTTATCCAACACTTACCTCCTTGTCCACCTGTGGGAACATTCATAGTTGCCAGGATATTTTGCAGGTCACTAAGCTGAATAGGCTGGGTGGGGCTGGCAGCCGCAGCAGTGGGTGCAGGTGCTGCAGGAGTGGTGGGTGTAGTCACAGGTGATGCTCCCGTGGCTGCGGACGGCGTAGTGGGGGTGGTTGGAACTTGAGTAGAGCTGATGCGGGTAGCTGCTGACGTGGAGGAAGGAGTTACAGCCGTGGACTGACTGCGAGAGCTTGGACAAAAGAGGAAATTTCACTTTACTTTATTTACCTGTATATGAAATACCACAATACTTGGGTTGCAGGGTTTTCATGAAAACAATGAGACTTTCAAGCCCTCAGGCAACACTGCCTGAGAAACCATCATGCTGCTGTAACAAACAGCCATGTGGGCTAGAAAGCACTTCGCAAGTCATTGTCAACATAGTTTGCTGCAACATCCATAAATACAACCTGAAACTGTTATGGCAAGGAGGAGGCCATCGAGCAGTTATCTGCAGACAAGCCACACTTCTCCATGTTGCAGCTCATCTCAAATGGACCAAAAAGGGGGGTGTGCTAAAATCAGATCAAACCATATTTCAGTTTGCTTTCAGGAAAGCAAATGCAGGGTTTCAGTGCCCTAAATAAACAACCATTAATCATTGCTATCAGCCAAAAGGTGTAAGAGCCAGCATCTGTGATGCAATTGCTCACTTGAAAGATCGGAAGTCGGGATAAATCGCACTTCGTCTCACAAGCTCCGTGTGTCACTTGCGACAAACGCCTCACATTCAAAGGGGAAGGACTTAAGCAGTGCGCTTTAATTGAGGTGAGCATGCGGTTTGTGTTTTTAGGGAGTAGATGAGAGGAATTAATTCAGGTATGAACTGCATTTAGCCCAAGCAACTCAGCCACGCCCCTCAGCCCGGAGCGGGGAGAAAACAGACACACAAACATTCTAAACATTAACATAGGTACTGTACTGGAATAATAATTGAAAAAGACTAATACTACAGCTTTACAACATTTCAGATGATTATTCCTCTTCAGGCACATCAGAGGAAACTGTTGTTTCTTCAGGAGAAAAATCTGATTTCTTCAGGAGACACATCCAACGTCATTGAGGGGCAGTGGTGGTCTAGTGGTATAGGGTGCTGGATCGCTGATCCAAAGGTTGGGGGTTCGAGTCCCACTCTGCACAAGGTTGTCACTGCCCCCCCCCCAGTGCGGCTAACTGGGTTATCAAAGGCGGGCCATGTCTCTCACTGTCTATGGTGTGAGGCATGTAAAAGAATCATTGCTGACTTTCGTAAAGAGTGGGCTGCAAAGTCGTCAGCGTGTTTCTGTCCCTTGCTAAAAGGGTTGTGACAGGAAGGGCATCCGACGTAAAAACCTCTGCCAAATCAAACGTGCGAATCAGATGATTTGCTTTCCTGAGTAAAAGGGAAAAAGCCGAAAGGAAGACAGACACATCCAACATCATTACCTTTTTCTGGCGCTTAGCTGGTGTGAGTGGCATCATGGAGCTTAAAACACTTTAAAAAAAAAAAAAAAGGCTCATTGACAACTTGTGCGCGAATGAGGAAAAAGGGGCGTATACATCATCTCAACCAATCAGCAGGAAGGATGACCGCCATTGGCTGAATTTGAATCATGTGACATTTGCTCACAATCAGAGAATAGTCAAGGGCCTACTGTATTGATCTTTAGTTTCATCATTTTATGTATTAATTATGGTTTAATAGTTATTGAATAATTCATAATAGCTAATAAACAATTTACTTTATGATAAACAACTGCATAAAATACACCAAGGAATTGATTACATTGTTTTACCTGGAGGATGAACTGCTAGTTGCTGGAACACTACCTCCCAGCAGGCTGGCAAGTCCTGGTCCAGCTAAAGCACCCAGACCACCTAGCAAAGAAAAAAAAAATTTATTTTTTTTTTGTCTCAGTCACAAAAGCAAGATTGTCTTTGATATATAAAAAGCCCAGCATATTATAATAGACACTTTGTATCTACATATAAATCCAAGTGTTGTTCACACCTGGCCTCTCTGAATATACAAGGGTCCCTCGCTACTTCACGCGTCAATTAATGCAGCTTCAGTGCATCGTGATTTTAAAAATAAATAACTAAACAAATAAATAGTCATCAAATTAAAAAAAAAAAAAAAAAAAAATCAGGAAATTAACGAAAAATAGGTGGAAAAGTTAAGGAAAATGCCACAAAAACAAGGCCAATTATGCAAAAAAAAAAAAAAAAAAAAAACCCTAAACCTACAAAAAACAAAACCTCCCATTAAAACTGGATACAGTGTTGCATCTGTGTGTGTGCCTGCACAGCCACGACCCCTCCTCTGCCGGAGCCTAGTATTAAGTGTACCTCAGGACAATGTTTAATCATATTTCATACTTATATTTATGATCTATCTTTCTGTAGATTTTATTCCATTTTTTATTTATGTTCTTCCATTTCACTTCACTTTTGACCTTGGACAGCTTGGTATCGCCGGATGTTTGAAAAACAAATGTTGGTAAGTTGGAGAGCGTCTGTATTTATATTTTATTTACCCCTTGTTTTTTTCAATGTTTAATTGTTATTATAAGCATTTATGGCATTGGATATGTATTTTTTGATATATACAAATGCATATGTCAGTCGGGGGGTGGGCTGTGGGATCCTACTTCGCGGATTTCAACGGTTGCGCAGGGATCTCAGTTCCAATTAACCGCGGAAAGTGAGGGATTCCTGTATTTAGGACAGATACAGTGACTTACCAAGTCCACCAAGTCCAGTTGGTCCAATCAGCTGCATCAACTGATTATGACTCATATTACCCAGAAGACTCTGCAAACCACCTTCACCTTTTAAAAAAGAGACAGTTAATTCAACACACACTTTAAACAAAAATGCAGGGGTGGAGTAGAGTACAAAGTCAGTCGCGCTACGAAAGCAATACGTGCAGAACCCTATTTAAACATCAGCATTCATCCCCACATACATGTCACTATTATACATTGACACCATGTTTGCCTCTCCATGCTGCATTTTTACTTGTTGGAATTAAATAAAAGCAGTTAAGTCAAATTATTAGACACTACATGCTAATTAATACATAATTCTTTTTATAGATTTTATCACCCACAATTGTTGAGGAAGCCAAGAATGTTCATGTAAAATCCTTTTTAAATTAGCTGGTAAAAATATATTTAAGTCATATGCACTCAAGGCCCAAATCACTAGCCTACACTCGTCATGCTCTAGGTCATAAGTTGTCAATCCTGGCGTGTCATAATAATAAAAAATAATTAATAACTAATCTTATTATAGGTCATTTCAAGCCAGGTAGCACAAAGTGCATATTAAAGGTAAACTGTTCCCAAGTTTTGCCATCAATGAGAAACATTTTGTGTGTGTGTGTACACAGTAGGCCCTTGACTATTCGCGGTTTTGCACCCACGGTTTGAGTATTCCCTGACTACAGAGCAACCAGCACGTGATTCAAATTCAGCCAATGGCTGTCCTTTCTCCTGAATGGTTGAGCTTATGTCACACCCCTTTTTCCTCATTCACGCACAAGTTGTCAATGAGCCTCTTTTTTTGTATTTTAATTACCTGTTAAGCTCTATGATACCACTCAAACGCGATGCGTCTTCTCTGGCTAAGTGATAGAAAACGCTGGATGTCTCTTCTGAAGAAATAAGACTTTCTCCTGAGAAACGACGGTTTTCTCTTAATTGTTGTATTAAAATCTTTTTAATTATTATTCAAGTACAGTACCTAAGTTCATGTTTATGTGTGAGATTTTATGTTCTGTAGCATGTTTAACAAATGATACCAAAAGGATAAACTTTATTACGCTTCATGTCCTTTTACATTGAACTTGGACTGACGTCTCCAAGATGGCACCGCCCAGAGGGCGACGTCGCAGAGTTCTCAGAGTCAAATTGTTTCTTTGTTCGTTTTATTTGTTGTTTTGTTTGTTCATGTTTTGCACTATGCTTGTCTATTACCGGTCGACTCTACTACAGCTATAAGATCGAAGTATCTTCGGGCGTGTCTAACTAAGCAGGTCTAATATGCTATTAGCATAGCTAATATGCTATGGTCGGCAGCTCAATGCGAGCCGCACCCCAGCTAGCAATAAGCCCAGGTGGGAAGGGACCGAATGACGACTCTGGCGCTTTGGATTGCAGGGGATGAAGGCCGTGTAGCCGGCTGGTGCAACCGCCTTGAGCCATGTTTCACAGAAATACAGTCCTGTAGATCCCTCTGCGCTGCAATCTGAGCATGAAGCAAGTCCATCTTGTTTCGCAGGGACTAAACATTTTCAAGCAGTCTGGCCGGAAGTGCTAACCAAGCCTCTGAGAACTCCGCCTGGGCTTATTGCTAGCAGAGGATGCGGTTAGCATTGAGCTCCCATAGCAGCTCACGATAGTAGTTGTTGCGTGCTTAGTTGCCGAAGCTGAAGCTGCTCATAGGCTGTAGTAGGGTCGACCGACCATAGTGCAAAACATGAACAAACAAATTAAAATGAACAAAAACAATTTGACTCCGAGAACTCCGCAATGCTGCCCTCTAGGCAGCACCACCTTGGAGACATCACTCCAAGTTCAATGTAAAAGGACATGAAGCGTAATAAAGTTTATCTTTTTGGTATCATTTGTGAAACATGCTACAGAACATAAAATCTCACGCACAAACATTAACTTAAATACTCTACTGGAATAATAACTGAAAAAGACTTTAAAATGAGTGCTTTACAACAGTATATGCTGTATAATGCTTATATTTTATCATCAATAAAAAGAGTAAAAATTGAAAAGTTTTTCTTAATCATTACTATATTTTACTACATTAGTACTGTATTAATGAGTAAGACTGTCTATAGAATGTGTTTAAGAAGCATATTTTAGGGCATATAATAGATACACAGTATTTTACTTCCGGCTGCTCATTCACGCATGTGACATGATACATGGAGTATTACTTCCGGGTACAGAACTCGCAGATTATCTCGATTCACGGGAGGGCTCGGAACCGAACCCCCGCGAATGTCGGGGGCCTACTGCATACAGTGTGTGTGTGTGTGTGTAGTGTAATGTAATATATATATATATATATATATATATATATATATATATATATATATATATATATATATAAAAATACCTCCCAGAGCAGACAGCTCATGACTGCTTCCTCCACCACCAAGGGCACCAGGTATGGGTGGATTGTTCAAGTACTCATTGACTTTCCTACAGAATTCATCATCTTTATCCGATTTGGGTTCCTAAAAACACAGAAGTATGTATTGGTGTATCTTCCTGATCACTTCACAAAAATGAGAAAGCCAAAAATCAGAAAAGCCATGCATCACATACACACCTGCATCCAAAAGAACAGCCGCTTGGATCCGGCTTTAAACTTCAGCACATAGACACGACCAGTTGTGCACTGACTGACTCTCTTGAACTCGCAGTCATCCGGGAATATAATCAAGTCCTTTGAAGTATAAATTTAAATAAAGCTAATACAACACTATACAATGAACCAATACATATACTCTGATGACTGTTTAAAATAAATAATAAAAAAAGTTCATAAAATCACATTTTTTAAAAAAACTAAAGCTCAGTACTAACATCTTCCACGGTCCCAGTGGTCCTGTCCTTCCAGCAAAAGTGAATAAGCGAGTCATCAGTCTGCTGAATGTAAACTTGACCTTTGCGTTTGTCAGGAGTCACAACACTTCCTTTCAGGCTCATTTTGCCAGCACGGAATTCAACCAGGTATTTGCTGGAGGAACCACGTGACCCAGACACCAAACTTGGAAATAAGGCCCCAGAAGACATCTGCAGTGAAATAAAGACGAGTAGTCAAGGTTATACAAAAACAGGCTGAAAAGAGAATGACCAAATATGCAACACCAAATAAAGGTGTAATGATGTCAGAAGAGTAAAGATGTCTAAGAGATAGGCTGAATGTCACAGAATGAGGTCACAAAGAAAAAGTAATGTTACAAAGGGGTTTTGAATATTTTTGAGCTTTCAGACACTAAATTACATAAGCTTACACATGAAAGGGAGACCGGAGCCTATCTCAGCCAACCCAGGACAAAGGTGGGGGGTATATTCTGCACCACTCAAGATCATCGTTGCAGGGCCAACATACAACCATTCACACTCACACAGTGAAATTGCCCTTAAGTGTGAGCACAAATGGTTTTGAATGGTTCCATCTTTATGGGAGTCAGTGTTATACAGAATCTTTCCAGAAGGTTGCAGAGCCAGAAGCCAATTTAGAAGCCAATCAAGCATTTACAGGGTAATACTTACCTACCAATGGAATAATCAAAACATCACCTCTTTCAACCCGATTACATTCTCCTTTGAAACAGGGAATATTTCATCCCATCTGTGCAAATATTAAGTAATTTTATTACAATCAACCAAAATTAAAATTATTAGGCTCCTCATGAACATAGTTGGACTTTAAAACATCTAGTCCGCTCTTATTTTATTAGACTGCTTTTATCTTTGCTTACAACACACACACACACACCATGGCAGTGTTTCTATAACCTGCAACAGCACAACGTTTATTTCTATCCAGAAGTTCTTTCATTTTTCTCCAAAGGACAAGTCAAACAAACCTAAAGTCTGACAAGGGTTAATTCATATGTTAAAATAATGCCTCAATCTTAATGAGCCCCTTTTTAAATCGGAGTGGAAGGATTTTATACCCGAATCCAGGTCATTCAGGAAGTCGGCCAATTTAAATTTATTGATACAAATGTTACTAAGCTAACATGACCCCTTAATCTCTCTGATGGAACAGCATTTATACTGACATGACTATATAAAGGCCAATACTATCTAATCAGGAGGCACAGTGGTTAGCACGTCCCCTTACAGCAAGAAGGCCTGGGTTCGTGTCCCTGTCGTTTCTGTGAGGAGTTCGCATGTTCTCCCTGTGCTTGCTTGTTTCCACTTGGTACTCCGGTTTTCTCCCACAGTCCAAAAAACATGCACAGAAGAATAACTGGCTGTTTGTGTTGATATTCACGCTTCTGTGTATGTGAATAGATGTACAAGCCTGTAAATGTGTGAATGGATGGAGATTGGATTCAACTTTGTCATTACACATGTATAATACAGGGTAACGAATTACAGTACAGGGATCCCTTGCTATTTCACACTTCAATTCATATGCGGCTTCGGTGCATCGCGGTTTGTTTTTTGTTTTTTTAAAACATAAGAAAAAAATAAGGAAATTAAGGCAGAATAGGGGAAAAAGTTAAGGAAAATGCCACAAAACAAGGCCAATTATGCAAAAGTGCCCTAAATAAACAAAAAAACACTCAAAACCTCCCATCAAAATTACAGTGGTACCTCACCTTAGAAAAGTACCAACAAACGAAAAATCCAGGATACGAAATGCATTCACATAAAATTTTCATCTCTGGATATGAAACAAATTCATGTTATGAAAGCACCATCTCAAAAATTCAAACAATGTGCAAGTTGCTCTCCCATTGGCTATCTCCGAACATCCCGCCCCCCGCTGGCCTCCCATTGGCTAGGAAGGATGACGCAGCTCCCTCCCATTGGCTATTATGGAGCAGCACCTCCATAATACCCATGATGCTTTTCGTGTAAAGTACAGATTTACTGTTTCGTGAGTTTTTCGAATGTGCTGATTGAAATTTTATTTTTTGGCTCAGGCTTTTAACCTTGCATAAACATTTGTATACTCTGCTAAGAAGACATGGTCAACACATGCGCACACATGCACTCAAACGCTGTGCGTCTTCTCTGGCTAAGCGATAGAATACGCTGGATGTCTCTTCTGAAGAAATAAGACTTTCTCCTGAAGAAATTACAGTTTTCTCTGAACAGTTGTATTAAAGTCTTTTTCCATTATTATACCAGTACAATATCCAAGTTAATGTCTATAATATTTGAGCTTGAGATTTTATATTCTGTAGCATGCCATAAGGCGGGAGGGGGGGGCACTAACCAGTGTCTCTCCCCCTTATGCCGATCCCAAGCCCGGAGAAATGCAGAGGGCAGTGTCAGGAAGGGCATCCGACATAAAACCAATGCCAAACTTTTATGATGCAAATCAGAAGTATTACCCCCATACCGGATCGGTCGAGGCCCGGGTTAACAACGACCACCATCAGTGCGGTCAACCAACAGGGTACTGATGGAAATTGGACTACTGTTGGTCGAAGACGAAGAAGGAGAGGCGGGAGGCGTATCCATAGGCAGAGAGAGAAAAGGAAAGGCATGAGTCTACGACTGAGAGTAGGGACTTTGAATGTTGGAACTTTGACAGGAAAAGGTAGAGAGCTGGCTGACATGATGCAGAGGAGGAAGGTGGACATATTGTGTGTTCAGGAGACCAGGTGGAAAGGCAGCAAGGCTAGAAGCTTAGGAGCAGGGTTTAAAGCCGTTTCATCATGGTGTGGATGGGAAGCGAAATGGAGTAGGAGTCATCTTGACGGAGGGGTGTGTCAGAAATGTTCTAGAAGTGAAGAGTGTCAGACAGAGTTCTGAGTCTCAAGTTTTTGCAAAAAGGATGGAAATGGCTGTGGTGAATACTTTCTTCAAGAAGACAGGAGCATAGGGTGACTTATAAAAGCGGAGGTAGGAGCACACAGGTAGACTACATTTTGTATAGGCGATGTAATTTGATGGAAGTCAGTGACTGCAAACTAGTAGTGGGTGAGAGTAGGGGTGTCATTGAAAACCTATTATTGGTATCGCTATATTGATTAAAAAAAATTTCCGATGCATCGATATATTGGAATATTGCTGTACTGTTCCATAAATGCATTAAATAGAACAGACTAATATTACAGTAGTTTGTATAATGCATTGAGTACAGCGAGTCGTCGACTTGCGATGTATGCAAGTTTCGTCTGATCGACTTGACGACCGCAAAAGTGGTGAAGCATGATTCATGGCAGTGCAGTGCGAGTGTTGCGTACGACAGTTGTTTGCGCTGTCAGCAGCACCAGTATTTTAAAAAGGCCAAGCAGGAGCTGGTGCAGCTTCACTTTCTAACTGCTCAGAGCAAATCTATTCACCTTTCAATGCCACGTCACTGTGGCGCGAAGCTGAGAGCCAATCCTTTCTGTAAGGGCGAGTCCAATACCTTAAAGCTCTCATTTTATTGGACTCGCATGCTGCAGTGTATGTGACAGGAAGCACGTCCCAAGTTTTGGCAGTCAGGTGATCTGCGGGTTGAAGTTTTTCCATGTCTGTCCATTTGTGTTTGCTTGCCAGCTGTGCTTGGCTTCGTGGAAATGAGCCAATCAAAACGAAGGAAATTTATCTCTTTACTAAAACAACACGCGCAGTCTGTGGCTGTTGTTATAATCCAATAAAATTGGAGTGTGAAGCTATCGGACCCGCCCACACAGTGGAGTACAGAAAGGATTGGCTCTCCGCTGTGCGTCACAGTGACATGGAATCGAAAATAGATGTATAAATTCAGAAGATGCACATATCTGCATTATCCGGTGATAAGTGTCTCTTGTTCAAAATGTTCCGTGCCGTTGAGAACACGCGCTCTGAAGGCACACTAGAAGCAGGGATATACCATTTACCATACAGAGAGGGGAGACGTACCATTTACTCGGGGTGTCATTGAAAATGGCATTGACTAGAGATGCTGTCATGAACACAGGAAAGCTATAATGTTAGAAGTATCGATATCCCATTTATAGGTATCGATTATTGATCGGCAATATAACGATATTCCAATTGTTAATGACATCCCTAGGTGAGAGTGTTGCCAAACAGCATAGGATGGTGGTATGCAGGATGACACTGATGGTGAGGAAGGTGAAGAAGGCAAAGGCAGAGAAGAAGACAAAGTGGTGGAAGCTGAAAAAGGAAGAGTGTCGTATTGTCTTCAAGGAGGAGTTGAAACAGGCTTTGGGTGGCCAGGAAGTGCTTCCAGATGACTGGACAACCACAGCAAATGTGATCAGGGAGACAGGTTGGAGAGTACTTGGTGTGTCCTCTGGAAGGAAAGTAGATAAGGAGACTTGGTGGTGGAATGAGGAAGTGCAAGAGTGTGTACAAAGGAAGAGGTTAGCTAAGAAGAAGTGGGGCATTGAGAGGACCGAAGAGAGTAAACAGGAGTACAGGGAGACACAGCGTAAGGCGAAAGTAGCAGTGGCTAAGGCCAAACAGAGGGCGTATGATGACTTGTATGATAGGATGGACAGTAAGGAGGGAGAAAATGATCAATTCAGATTGGCACAGCGGAGAGATAGAGATGGGAAGGACTTGCAGTAAGTTAGATTGATAAAAGAATGAGGGAAATGTATTGACTGATGACAGAAGTGTGCTGGGAAGATGGAAAGAGTACTTTGAAGAGCTGATGAATGAGGAAAATGAGAGAGAAAAAAAAAAAAGAGTAGAAGAGGTGACCATTGAGGACCAGGAAGTAGCAAAGATTAGTAAGGGTGAGGCGAGGAGGGCATTGAAGAGGATGAAAAGTGGAAAGGCAGTTGTTCCTGATGACATACCGGTGGAGATATGGAAGTGTCTAGGAGAGGTAGCAGTAGATTTTCTGACAACAGTATTCAACAAGGTCTTAGAGAGTGAGCAGATGCCAGAGGAATGGAGAAATGTGCTGGTGCCCATTTTTAAGAACAAGGGAGACATGCAGAGTTGTGGCAACTACAGAGGGATAAAGTTGATGAGCCATACGATGAAGTTATGGGAAAGAATAGTGGAAGCTAGACTAAGGGCAGAGGTCAGCATTTGTGAACAACAGTTTGGTTTCATGCCATGAAAGCGCACCACAGATGCAATGTTTGCCTTGAGGATGTTAATAGAGAAGTACAGAGAAGGTCAGAAGAAGCTGCATTGTGCCTTTGTGGATATGGAAAAAGCATATGACAGGGTGCCAAGAGAAGAACTGTGGTATTGCATAAGGAAGTCTGGAGTGGCAGAGAAGTATGTTAGAGTGGTACAGTACATGTATGAGCGATGTAATACAGCGGTGAGGTGTGCTGTCGGCATGACCAACGAATTCAAGGTGGAGGTGGGACTGCATCAAGGATAAGCTCTGAGCCCCTTGTTTGCGGGAGGGGCCGGAACCGAACCTCCACGAATATCAAGGAACTACTGTACTCTCAACAGTGGCCTAATGGTTAAGAGAAATAGGTTTGGGACCTAAAGCTTGCTAGTTGAGCGTCACCTTTAAATCCTCCACCTTCATGATTGAAGTGCCCTTAAGCAAGGCACCCAACCCCCAATAAGTTTAGTGATTATTACTGGACTAGTGTGTGCCACTAGCAGCTGAGAATGACTCTTCATACCTTACTTCATTATGCAATAGTTGCTTATTACTACAGTGGGGGGGGACACTGTGGGATTTCAGACTTTGCCAATGCAAAATGAACGCCAATTATAAATTATTAACAAAATACAGAAATGCAACTGGATTTTCTGGGCCAAGGTATTCTGAGCATGATGTAAAGAAGGAATGCACACTATGGTCCACTTTTTAAAATTAGATTTTAAAAATTATGGACATGGTCTCTTTGCTGAAGACAACAGTTTTTACAAACATAACATTTAAAAGCCTGCATACCCGATAGTAAGGGTGTGTTAATGTCCATGGAATAGATAACTTGCACATCTGTGAAGGCACAATGAAAACTACAAAAAGGTATATACAAGTTTTAGAACACCATGTGTTGCCAATAAGATGAGGTCGGTTTCTTTCATGACAATGCCAAACCACATTCTTTCTGTGTCCAACAACATGGTTTTGCACCAGAGCATTGGTATAAGACTGGCCAACTTGCAGACTAACCCCATTTGCCAGAGAAAATGTAAAACACAACAGAAGGTGCCCTGGACTGTTGAGTGACAAATCACAGATCAAGCAATGATAGGAAAGTCCAAAATTAAGTCAATTCCCCTGATCCCAAAGAATTAACCAAGATTTGTTGAAAGAAAAAAGTAACTATGCACACAAAATGTAAACATGCCTCTGTCCCAACTTTTTACTCAGACATACTGTAAGAACCAAGTTCATAATGGGTGACATGAGTCCCAAGTTTTTTGGGATATATGTACCCAAGTAAGATGTTCACAAGCATGTTTGTCAAATAATTGAACATGTCTTGCTTATCCTCATGATGTGTAACCTAATTTTGCAATTTGTAAGCAACTGACTAAACAATACAATTTCACAGCTTTATAAACCCCCTAGAAAAGAGCATTTTAAATGTCACTGGCATTTGGTTTGTCAGTCACCTCAAGCATGTGATTCTGGCCCTGCAGGAAACTACCTTGTCAGTCCTGCTGATAATCTAGTTTTTGTTTCATCAGCCTGACAAACCAAACAATCCAGAATTAAATGAACACCTAGGGCATTGTCATCAATTAACTGCATGCACCCTTTAAACCATCTTCAAACAGTGCTATAAAAGGTTGCTTCTTGGATTGCACACATGTACAAGTACATGGGTGACTTCAAATGGGACAAGTCATCCTATTTACTGAACTTTATATATTGACATCCATTGATATTTTTCAAGAATGGTGTTTTCTGGTAAACTGGACTATATTACTTAAAGCACATGATAGGCCTTTT
>CM045738.1:38729796-38739796 GCA_024760905.1 Plotosus lineatus | reverse complement strand
AGTTCATCATCCTTCAACTAGATGACAGCAACTTGTTTAAAATAAACAGCTAGTTAATGACTCAAGAAAGATTGCAAGCTGGTTAATTGCTGTCAAATGTTGTCAGGAAAGGGGGACCCCTCAGTGAAACCCCTGAGGTTTGCAAATGACATCACTGTCACATACACATACGGTGTAGCCTCTGCACATCCATCATTTGCTGGTCTGGATCAACCAAAAAATTGAATAGCATCTTTTCTCTCTCTCTCTCTCTCTCTTTCTTTCTTTGTATATAGATATGTGTGTGTGTGTGTGTGTATTTATGTATGTAAAGGTAGGTAAAGTCAGTGGGCTTTTTACACCCGAGCCATAGCGGCTCACCAGGCCGGTGCTTATCCCCGGTTTCTGTAGAGTGAAGCAACTAGGAGCTCAACTCCTCCTAGATGGGACGCTAGTCCATCGCAGGTTACCTTCCCAGTATATTTTTACTGGTACCCATTTATACTGCTGGGTGAACAGAGGCACACTTGTGGTTAAGACCTTGCCCAGGGGTCTTAGCACCGTGAGGATCTCAGTGGGATTTGAATTCACGACCTCCTGATCGTGAGCGCAGCACCCTAACCACGACACCACCAAGCCGGTATTTATGTATACATGTACGGTATACATGTATTTATGTATGTATTACTATATTAATCTCACAAGAGAAATCTCCTCTGCGTTTCAATCAATCTGGGTGCCGTGCCAGAATTCTGACGTAGGCGGCAGCCATAACAGCTCTTGTCATGGCTGTATATGAATCCGCAGTATAAACCCAAAGTTCTTTCTGCAGGGTGTTTTTATTGAGACACCATCTCTAGCTAGCTGGCTGTTGACTGTAAAGAGTTCATCTGCCCTTTGATAGGTCTTGTTTTTATTCCTACTGAGATGCTAGCCACCCTCCTCACCAAATCTGGAACGTGGTGGGGTAGCCGGTTGAGTTGCCGACCACTCGACCATGCAACAGGTTGTACTGGCTTACAAGTTACCAGTAGCAGGCCAAAACCTGACCTGACAAGAACTGTGCATTTAACTCATCCAAAATGAGCACACACACACACACACACACACACACACACACACACACACACACTTGGTGCAGTGGGCTGCCACACACATTGGGGGCACCCAAAGAGCAGTTGTGGCTTAGGTGTCATGCGTCATGCTCAAGGATATTTCAGCCATTTTATATGGAGAAAAGGAAGGTGCTGCTCACTCCCTCACTTCACCATCACACATTTTTCTTGCTATTTTGAGAATCAATCCAGGAACCTTTCAATCCCAAAGCCTCTTCTCTATTAGGCTATGGCTGCCCCATCATGTTGCAACAATCAGGTCTGCAGAGAATAAACAGGGCCAACCTGCCCTGCATCCAGCACCTGTACTGACTGGTCCAGGGTCAGAAAAAAGGCAGGTAGCATGTCTACAGTCCCCTCACAGCCCACTCAAAAACCATTCAAACTTCTCCAATATGGACAGCATGACAGAGCACATTATATACAAGACTACCTGGTACAGAGATAGTTTCTTCCCCCAGTCTATTTCTCTATTAAACTGTAAAAAGTCACAGTGTGAGGAAACCACTGTGAAAGTAATCCACCATACACATGTTTTTATCCACTACTCTACCTCAGGAACAAATACTAGTTTACACTCCATGTCAATGATAATTCTGCAGTGGTACGTCACTTTACAAAAGTCTCACCAAACAAAAAATTCAGGTTACGAAACGTATTTTCCTAAAATTTTTGTCTCTGGATACGAAACAAGTTCACGTTACGAAAGCACCATCTTAAACATTCAAACGCACCATTCAAACATTCAAACAATGCGCGAGTTGCTTTCCCATTGGTTGTCTCCCAACACCCCACCCCGCTGACCTCAATGGCTAGAAGGGAGCTGAATCGCCATAATACAGTACTGTACCCATAATGCTTTTCGTGTCCCTTCAACCCATTTTTCGATACACACGCGTGAAGGAGAGTTGTACTGTTGGTTTGTGAGTTTCGTGAGTTTTTTGAGTGTGCTTATTGTAGTGTTATTTTTCGTTATTAATCATGAGCCCAAAGAAAGTGATTCCCGGTGAGACTGAAAAGAAGCAGGCTCCGTTATCAACAAAAGTAAAATCGGAGATGATAAAAAAAAAATACGAAAGTGGGATGCGGTTGAGTGAAATCGCAAAGGTGTATGGCCAAAAACACTCTACAATCGGGACGATATTTAACCAGGAGGCCTTAAAAGCGGTGATACAGTGACAGAGGCGGTTATTTCGGAAAAAGCAGCCGCCATATTTAAGGATCTCGTGAAGGAGGGTGGGGGTGGGGGTGGGGGTTCTTTGGACCAGCAACCCCTGGACTTTAAAGCGTCGCATGGGTGGTTTGAGAGATTTTAAAAAAGTTAAATAAATTTCTTTTACTTTTAACACATATTTCATACAAAATTGATGTACTTTTATAATTTTTAGAGAGTTTATGGGGTAATATTGGGAGCCTTGGAACGTATCATGTGTTTTACATGTAAAATGCGGCTCAACTTACGAAAAATGCAGGTTACGAAAAAAGCGCTGGAACGGATTAATTTCGTAAAGTGAGGTACCATTGTACATTATTCTGCACTTTTCTGCACATTACTTTTTATACTATGCTGTCACTTTGCATTTTGCTCTTTTGCACGTACTAGTATTTCCTAACAGTCAGTTTTTTCACTTATATTCATCTGTGTTTTCCTGTCTTTTTGTAAAAACCCTGCATTAATTCTTGTCTGTATAGTGAGTGATTTAAATGAGGTCAAACTCCTTGACTGGGTTTAGAAACTTTGCAAATAAAGCTGATTCTGAAAAGGAAAGTGGAAAAAAAAGAAAACAGAATACCGAATCGAATCATTTTGCCATGCAGATTTCATTTAATTCCCTTTTTGAAATGGATTCTCAGCGATGATTCGCCCCCTGGTGACCTAGAAGTTTTGTGACATGGCCCTCAGTGAAAATGAGTTTGACACCCCTAGTTTAAAGCAAAGTCTGCAATAAATGTTTTACTGTTAATTAAGTGTCAACTGTTTGATTTTTATATTTCCGTGTGCAATTAAACAGAAAAAAATTACCTGATTTCCAGAAAAACAAGAAAGGATTAAGTGTTCTTGTTTGTTTGGAAGAGGAGCATTAATTCTTCTGCCAAGTGCATAGTCCCTCACTGCCGGCCACACATCAGTGTATGTGGCTTGAAGCAGTTCTAATGCTTTGGAGAGCATAAACTGGAGAGCATTTTCTTTGGTGTTTTCTTCTTTAGTATCTTTTGATGGAGTACTGGACTTGGGCCTTGCTCCAGTCATGTTTGTCATTTGCTTGGAATTCGGAAGAGGGGCACTATCTGCACAGTCAGGCGAACCGGTCGAACCTGTATGAAGTTGAGGTCTTTTCTTGGATCGTGAGATTCTTTGTTCAGTACGAGTCAAAGTTCGACATGAAGGGTTGTCACTTGTGTTCCATGACATTGGATTTTTATCCTCCTGTTTTGAGCATTCACGGTTAGAGGCCTGTATTCCTACAACATAAATGGGATGTTTGGGAGGTGCTGACAACTTGCATTTACTGTATAATTTTTTGTATAAAATAGCTTAGAGAACTAGCAGCCAACCTATTTCTGAAACCTAGGACAACCCATTAGACGCACATATACACATCATGTACATTAACAGGTTTGTGAACTCTGGAAAATCTTTTTAATTCCTATACAAAAAACAACAGCATTAGCTTTGGCATTCCAATACTTTTGGATGGGGTTTATATAATTATAATCAAATTATTACATTTACACATGAAATTCAGTTGAATTATGACCTAAAATATTGAATTAAGTCTTTAAGAGTTCGTTTGAGTCAAATTAATCCAATTATATGATGTAAATACCCTAAATAATAATAACAGTGGTTTTAGTCTTGCCTTTTTTAGAATTGTTTTCTGTGTTTCTGGGTTTTCCCACTGGATAATTCCCAGATATTAGTTCCGTTTTAGTCGTCACGAATGGCATGGATGTTTTAAGGTGCGCACTCTTTAGCGGATCAGATGACCTGGCATCCTGTACAGGTCTTTTCTTGAGTGGTAAGACATGTTTGGAAGATGCTGCTCCAACCTCCACAGTGGAAATGCTGCAGTCTGCTTTTCATGGGAGAAGAAACAAAATTGCTTCAATCATAAAGTTCGTTTGTGTCGAAGTATTTAATGTACCTGCCTTAAACATATAAATGAGATATTGTGAAATGACCTTTGTAAAAATAAAACACATTGCATTTACAGTGTATAGTTTATTATTATTATTTATTTTTTATTTTATTTTTTTAATTTTTTATTATTTTTTTTATTGGGCAGTAGTGGCCTGGTAAAGGGCACTGGATCACTGATCCTGAGATTGGGGGTTCAAGCCTCACGCTTCGCAGGTTGTCACTGTCCCTCCAATGCAGCTAACTGGGTGATCAAAGGCCGGCCGTGTCTCTCACTGTCTATGGTGTGAGGTTCATGTAAAAGAACCATTGCCGACTTTCGACAAGAATAGCTGTATAGCCGTCTGCATGTTTCCGCCCTGCGATGGCCTGGCAAGCTGTCCAAGGTGTACTCTGCCCTCGCACAGTGTTGGCTAGGATGGGCGCCAGCCTCTCTGTGACCCTAATCGTTTACGTACATAAAATGAATGAATTATTTTTATTCATATTATTATTATTATATTATATTCAAAACTAGCAGAAAGCCCGGATAACCCTTTGACCAGATTTTAAAAAACCTCCCTTGTCTCTCCCTCACTGATGCATTGCTGATCCACTTAATCCAAGTAGTCTGGCGGCTGGTGCCTATCTCAGCCAACACTTGGCAAAGGCAGGGTACACCCATGAAAAGCTTACCAGTCCATGGTCCGACAACACACACAACCATTTGGAACAGCCAATTAGTCCAATGTGCATGTCTTTGGACTATGAGAGGAACCTGGAGAAAACCTACGCAAACACTGGAAGAACATGCAAACTCCACACAGAAACACCCTTTTGAAGCCCCCAAGGTGGATGCTCTATTACACCACCCATAAGAAAACCCTTTCCCCCTCAACTATACAAAGAATAATATGCAGTGATTATATTTCATTACAAAATATAAAAAAACAGGGCATTAATTACGTTCTATAATCAACAACATTAAAGTACTGCTTGTACCAAACGAGGAAATTGGTGTATATCTCGCTTTGCATCAAAATTCCTTACACACACACACACACACTCATGCAGTGAAAGGTTTTTAACCCCTGAAAAAATCTTTAATTCTTTCAATATGAAGGCAAAAAATAGCTTTCCCAGTCCAATACTTTTGGATATGTGTGTATTATTAACCAGTTTATAACAATCATTCATTTTCTGAACTGCTTAAAAGGGAGGCTGGCGCCCATCTAAGCGGACCCCGGGAGAGGATGTGATACACCCTGGACAGCTTGTCAGGCCATTGCAGGGCCAACACACACAATCATTCCAGCTTTTAACATTTGCAGAAAAGTTTTTAATGTGAATTGTCACCCAGGTTGAGACAGGCTTCAGCCTTCCCACCGGTGCTTCAGCAAATTAATTAATTATCTGCTCGAATGTTGAATTAAGTTCTCTCATTTAAGTCCAATTGGCCCAATTTGTTCAATTACTTTATTCAAAAACCTTAAAAATCTTACCTCTGTTAGAATTGTCCTCCATGATCCTGAATTTGTTGACTGGATGATCCTCAGCCATTACTTCCATTGTAGCCATGAGTGTGGCTGTTGTCAGAGGGGTTCTCTTGACAGGATCACATAAGCCGGCCTCTCGTCTAGGTCTTTTCTTGAGTGGTAAGGTGTTTGATGCACTTGTGTTTCTTGTTTGGACAATGCTGCCGAAAGCTGTGCATGAAGGGTTACTTATGTTCCATAAGATTGGCTTTTTGTCCACCTGTTTGGACCGTCCCAGGAAGGAAGCTTGTATTCCTGGAACATAAATGGGATGTTTGGGAGGTGCTGCATAGGACTTGCATTTGCAGTGTCTTTTTCTATTAAAAAATAAAACTAGAGAACTATGAGCCAACCTATGTCTGAAACCTAGGCTATCCTGTTAGAGAGGCGTGTGCGCACACACACACACACACACACACACACACACACACACACACACACACACACACTTTTATGAACTTGACCACCATCAGTGCTGTTAACCAACAGGGTGCTGGTGGAAATTGGACTACTGTTGGTCAAAGGAGAGGTGGGAGGCATGTTCGTAGGCAGAGAGAGAAGAGAAAAGGCATGAGTCTACGAGCGAGAGTAGGGACTTTGAATGTTGGAACTATGAAAGGAAAACATAGAGAGCTGGCTGACATGATGCGGAGGAGGAACGTGGACATACTTTGTGTCCAGGAGACCAGGTGGAAAGGTAGCAAGGATAGAAGCTTAGGAGCAGGGTTTAAGCTGTTTTTTCACGGTATGGATGGGAAGAGAAATGGAGTAGGAGTTCATCTTGAAGGAGGGGTGTGTCAGGAATGTTCTAGAAGTGAAAAGAGTGTCAGACAGAGTGATGAGTCTCAAGTTAGAAATTGAAGGTGTGATGTTCAATGTTGTTAGTGCTTATGCCCCACAGGCAGGATGTGAGCTAGAAGAGAAGGAGAGATTGTTGATAGTTTGCAAAAAGGATGGAAATGGCTGTGGTGAATACTTTCTTCCAGAAGAGACAGAAGTACAGGGTGACTTATAAAAGCGGAGGTAGGAGCACACAGGTAGACCACATCTTGTGTAACGATGTAATTTGAAGGAAGTCACTGGCTGCAAAGTAGTAGTGGGTGAGAGTGTTGCCAAACAGCATAGGATGGTGGTGTGCAGGATGACGCTGATGGTGAGGAAGGTGAAGACGGGAAAGGCAGAGAAGAAGACAAAGTGGTGGAAGCTGAAAAAGGAAGAGTGTCGTATTGTCTTCAAGGAGGAGTTGAAACAGGCTTTGGGTGGTCAGGAAGTGCTTCCAGTTGACTGGACAACTACAGCAAATGTGATCAGGGAGACAGGTAGAAGAGTACTTGGTGTGTCCTCTGGAAGGAGAGTAGATAAGGAGACTTGGTGGTGGAATGAGGAAGTGCAGGAGTGTGTACAAAGGAAGAGGTTAACTAAGAAGAAGTGGGACATAGAGAGGCCTGAAGAGAGTAAACAGGAGTACAGGGAGACACAGCGTAAGGTGAAGGTAGCGGTGTCAAAGGCCAAACAGAGGGTGTATGATGACTTGTATGCTCGGTTGGATAGTAAGGAGGGAGAAAATGATTTATACAGGTTGGCACAGCAGAGAAATAGAGATGGGAAAGACATGCAGCAAGTTAGAGTGATTAAGGACAGAGAGGGAAATGTATTGACTGATGACAGAAGTGTGCTGGGAAGATGGAAAGAGTACTTTGAAGAGCTGATGAATGAGGAAAATGAGAGAGAGAGAAAAGAATAGAAGAGGTGGCCGTTGAGGACCAGGAAGTAGCAAAGATTAGTAAGAGTGAAGTGAGGAAGGCATTGAAGAGGATGACGAGTGGAAAGGTAGTTGGTCCTAATGACATACTGGTGGAGGTATGGAATTGTCTAGGAGAGGTAGCAGTAGATTTTCTGACAAGAACATTCAACAAGGTCTTAGAGAGTGAGCAGATGCCAGAGGAATGGAGAAGTGTGATAGTGCCCATTTTTAAGAACAAGGGAGAAGTGCAGAGTTGTGGCAACTACAAAGGAATAAAGTTGATGAGCCATACGATGAAGTTATGGGAAAGAATAGTGGAAGCAAGACTCAGAGCAGAGGTCAGCATTTGTGAACAACAGTTTGGTTTCATGCCAAGAAAGAGCACCACAGATAAGATAAGATAAGATACAGCTTTATTAATCTCACAATGGAGAAATTTACTGTTACAGGTTCTTAAAGTACCGTCAGAAGGGGGAGCAAAATTGCTCAGAAAGGTGTAACATCATTGAATCATAATCAGAACAGAACAATAAAATATATAAAAAAATGTATGTACATTATATGTATACATAATGTATATACACAATAAAAAACTTTGTCTGTTGTCTGTCTTCCTTTCGGCTTTTTCCCTTTTACTCGGGAGTCGCCACAGCGAATCATCTGATTCGCACGTTTGATTTGGCAGAGGTTTTTACGTCGGATGCCCTTCCTGTCACAACCCTTTTTAGCAAGGGACAGAAACACGCTGACGACTTTGCAGCTACTCTTTACGAAGGTCAGCAATGGTTCTTTTACATGCCTCTCACCATAGACAGTGAGAGACATGGCCAGCCTTTGATAACCCAGTTAGCTGCACTGGGGACAATAAAAAACTTTGTAGACTGGCTAATATACAAATTTACATGTATCTTGAGGGCAGAGTAGATGGATCGATATGGTTCACAGTCACAGGGGGGTAGATGTGGTTGATTAAAGTGGTTTATTGCATGGGTTTTTTATTGCACAGAACCGGTTTCTTCACAGACAATTACAAAGTGTCGTTGTACATTCTGACAGCGGTGGGGATGAAAGACCTGCAGTAAAGCTCTTTCCTGCACTGAGGATGTCTCAGTAGTCCACTGAAGGAGCTGCTCATTCCTCTACATTCTGGTGCAGTGGGTGAGAGCTGTTGCCCATGATGGATGTGAGCTTGGCTACCATCCTGCTCTCACCCACCTCCTCCACAGAATCCAGTGGTCAGCCCAGGACAGAGCTGGCCCTCCTGACCAGCTTGTTCAGTTTCTTTCTGTCCCGCACTGTGCTGTCCGGGGCCCAGCAGACAGCAGCGTAGAGCATTGCAGAGGCTACCACAGAGTCATAAAATGTCCTGAGCAGAGGTCTGCATACTCCGAAGGACTTAAATCTCCTCAGGAGGTGGAGGCGACTCTGGCCCTTCTTGTACAGGGCGTTAGTGTTGTGGAACCAGTCGTTTATTGTTGAGGTGAACGCCCAGGTACTTGAAACTGTCCACTGTCTCAATGTCCTGTCCCTGGATGTTCACCAGTGATGCAATGTTTGCTTTGAGGATGTTAAAAGAGAAGTACAGAGAAGGTCAGAGGGAGCTGCATTGTGCCTTTGTGGATCTGGAGAAAGCATATGACAGGGTGCCAAGAGAGGAACTGTGGTATTGTATGAGGAAATCTGGAGTGGCAGAGAAGTATGTTAGAGTGGTGCAGGACATGTATGAGAGATGTAAGACAGTGGTGTGGTGTGCTGTCAGTGTGACAGAAGAGTTCAAGGTGGAGGTGGGACTGCATCAAGGGTCACCCCTGAGCCCCTTCCTGTTTGCTATGGTGATGGACAGGCTGACAGACTAGGTTAGACAAGATTCTCCATGGACTATGTTTTCAGATGACATTGTGATCTGTAGTGAGAGCAGAGTACAAGTGCAGGAAAATCTAGAGAGGTGGAGGTATGCCCTGGAAAGGAGAAGAATGAAGCTTAGCTTAAGTAAGACAGAATACATGTGTGTGAATGAGACGGACCCAAGAGGAACGGTGAGGTTACAGGGAGCAGAGATAAAGAAGGTGGAGGATTTTAAGTACTTAGGCTCAACAGTCGAGAACAATGGAGAGCGTGGAAGAGGTGAAGGCGTGTACAGGCAGGTCGGAATGGTTGGAGAAAAGTGTCCGGTGTGATGTGTGATAGGAAGGTATTGGCAAGAATGAAAGGAAAAGTGTACAAGACGGTGTTGAGGCCAGCGATGTTCTATGGTTTAGAAACAGTGGCACTGGGGAAAAGACAGGAGGCACAGCTGAAAGTAGCAGAGATGAAAATGTTGAGGTTCTCTTTGGGAATAACAAGGATCAGGGGGACAGCACATGTTAGAGGTTTTGGAGACAAAGTCAGAGAGGCTAGATTGAGATGGTTTGGACATGTACAGAGGAGGGATAGTGAATATATTGGTAGGAGGATGCTGAGGTTGGAACTACCAGGCAGAAGGCCGAGAGGAAGACCAAAGAGATTTATG
>CM045738.1:38687296-38724796 GCA_024760905.1 Plotosus lineatus | reverse complement strand
GATGTGCCTTTGATTGTTTTTTTAATTTGCTTTTCATTATAATTTTCATTACATTTAATAAAACAATAGTAAAGAGACCTTGCATGTGATCCATAAAGCAAAATGTACACAGGTGTATTGCCTGAAGTTTATTTAATGATGTTTACTATTTTACATTTAATAATGCAAAGTCTTGAAGGATCAAATAATGTTAGACAACCAATGTGTCACAATGAATAATTAATATGATAAATACAAAATATCAGAAAAAAGTTTTTTTAATTTTTATTTATTTTTTAGTGTGCAACCTCAAAGCCATCACTGGTGATTTGGTGTGTCCTGTTTATGATGCAATGAAAAGCACTTATATTAATAATCTAATGTAAAAATGACTGCATTTTTACATACAGACTTGGCTTTAGTGGCAAATATGCTTCCATCTGCTTCACTTCTAATACAGACGATGTCTGCTTGATGTAGCTGCACGCTGTGGGCCCTGGCAAAAAATTCACCATAACATTAACCTTCTAAATTTCACATTACGACACTTTCTGAATTTCATAGATCATCAGTGGCATTCATGACCGTTACTTTCAGGCTGATGAAAAATAATCGTATAGAATTATTGTTCTATACTGTATATAATGCAATCGAACCCCTTCACGTCCCCTTAAATTACAGTAAAATACAATAATATATAAAGTTTACAAATTATTTCTTTTGAAACCTGTCATCATATACTGATGAACCTCTTCTCCCATGTAGGTTTGGGTAATGATATTGGAATTACTGTTTATGGAACATAGAGAAGTTGCTACATATGCACGCTTTGATAATCAGATGCAGTTGGATCCAAGTTTCACTAAAAATGAAAAAACGGTTCACAAATCGAAGCAAACACTCAGTGAAGTTCAATCTTTACAAAGGGCCAGTGTGAAACATACACACACACACACACACACACACACACACACACACACACACACACACAAAACCTAATTCTCATACTTTACGTACGCACGCGCGCGCGCACACACACACACACACACACACACACACACACACACACCCTAATTCTCACACTTTACACACACACACACACACACACACACACACACACACAAAACCTAATTCTCATACTTTACACACACACACACACACACACACAAACAAAAACCTAATTCTCATACTTTACGACGCCAAGACGCACACACACCCTAATTCTCATACTTTACACACACACACACACACACACACACACACACACACACACAAAAACCTAATTCTCATACTTTCCAGACACACATGCATGCACACACACACAAACAAAACCTAATTCTCATACTTCACACACACACACAAAACCTAATTCTCATACTTCACACACACACACACACACACACACACAAAACTTACTTCTCATACTTTACACACACACACAAAACCTAATTCTCATACTTTACGTGACGACGCATACACACACACACACACACACACACACACACACACACACACCTAATTCTCATACTTTACACACACACACACACACACACACACACACAAACAAAACCTAATTCTCATACTTTACGACGCAGACGCACACACACCCTAATTCTCATACTTTACACACACACACACACAAACAAAACCTAATTCTCATACTTCACACACACAAAACCTAATTCTCATACTTCACACACACGCACGCACACACAAAACCGACTTCTCATACTTTACACACACACACACACACACACACAAAACCTAATTCTCATACTTTACACACACACACACACACACAAAACCTAATTCTCATACTTTACACACACACATACACACACACACACACACACACACACAATAATTATCATACTTTACACACACACACAAAACCTAATTCTCATGCTTAAAAAGTAACGGTCTCTGACAAACTGGGTGGAACCAAAACTGTACTTGTAAGGTTCTTGATATTGGGTGGAACGGGAAAAATAGAAAAAAAGAAGAACAAACACGCGCCCTTTGTTTTAAACTCCAGTAGAATATACCAAACATTCTTAATACAATTGCGGAAGGATGACACATCACATCTTCTCAAGATACGATTTGACAGTCTGACGAATGTTTGCATAGATTATTTCATCTGTGGGTACATGAGGAGAGATGCACAGTATAAGATGAAAACTGCGTCATGGATAAGATCGCTTGGTAGTGTACCATTCCAGTTGACCTCTCGAGTCTTTCAGGATTACGCTATATATACTGTACATATTTGTAATAAAAATGTTTTGTTCAGGTGCTACGAAGCAGCAGTTAAGTATTTTATACATTTCGAATGAACGTTAAAACATTCTTTAATAACTAGTGCTGAAAACATATATAGCACCCACTTCCTTTAAATGAAGCCTGTTCACAAGTGTGTGAGATCATCGAAACACACACACATGCAGTCCTGATGAGTTTTATGGCTTTAGTTTCCACAAAAGGAGTGTTACTTTGGCAACCATCATCAACTTAAAACCTCAGTATAAGGATACAACAGACTTGTCTGCTGTTGGATGGCGTGGTTTCTATACCATGTCAACTGCAAATAAAGTTAACGTGGTCAATATAAGCAGCTTTTATATCTAACTACGCATAAATCATGCAGGTGAGGAATGGGCATGCAACCTTTAGTGAAGAAGTCCTGTGTATTAGTGGACACAAATAGACACTCTGCCTGAATGATCCTTATAGAGCGTGTTCTTTACGGAGATCGACGTAACCTACTGAATTAATTCTATACACACTAATTGTTTTACAGAAAATCTTAAAGTGTTACTTACACTTACAGAAGTCACATTTCTAGACAAGACATTCGCTATCATAGTTATAATAAAATAACTGTATTAGTCTTATCATAAATAACTTTAAAAAAAAATTAGATCTCCACTGTTGTTAATGTAGTACTGCTGTCACTAATATTGTGTACCAATAAAACACCTGAGTATAACGAGCATCATATATGTGAGGCGCTCCACCGAAAGTAGGCGCTTGTCGCAAGTCACACACGGAGCTTGTGAGACGAAGCGCGGCTTATCCGGACTTCCGATCTTTCAAGTGAGCAAGTGATGGTTGAGTACTAAACAAGTATTCAAGGCGCACTTGCTCACTTGAAAGATCGGAAGTCCGGATAAGCCGCGCTTCGTCTCACAAGCTCCGTGTGTCACTTGCTACGAGCGCCTACTTTCGGTGGAGTGCCTCACATATGATAACATTTTGGGCAACAATTTGTGCATTGTTCACTAAACATGTACTCAACTTTAAAACCCCATTGTTTTCGCACATAATTACATGGAGGGAGTAAGGATGTGGGGGGGGGATCCTACATTTTTGAAAAAAGAAAAAAAAAATTAATTCAGTCATATTGAGTTTCAGGCTTCCAGTATAAAGAATTGGTTGTAATGCAGGAAGGAGAGGTTTTGTTACTCAGTTCAGTAAACCATTCATCTGTGCCTCACATTTTGATAGTGGGGGTGGGGGTGGGCAAAAAGGCTTTCTGTGAATAGATAACGATAACGACTGGGTGATGAAGAGACCAGAGGTACACCAAGCCTCCCGCTCTATTCCCAGCCAATCAGTAGATATCAGGAAAATCCGAGTACTTCCTGTCAAAGTATCCACCCTTGTAGATCCAGTCTGAGGTTCCTGTATAAGGATTTGTGCCCTGATTGAACCATCTGGAAAAGGTGACAGTGATATTGAGTATGCTCTGTTTCAGGTGCTCCAAGTGTGTATACTGTACTTGTAATAATAACAGGATTAGGCTTTACCTGGTGGACCAATCCTCCTCGTTTTTAGCACGTTCTCTTCGTGCAGCTCTCTGCTTCTCTTCCAGCCTCTCCTTCTCTTGACTCGCAGCATCTAAAATATAAGAATGGAGAAATAATCATCAAAATTTCCTTGCCAGTGTCAATGGAAGTCAGATTAATAGACGGATAAATGTACCGATGTCTCCATTTTCCATCGCTCTTATATCTGGTCGCAGGCGGCAGTCTGTAGGTGCCAGGACTCCTTCCATGCCAGGCACCAGTTCATTGAGCATCATCGCAAAGCTGGTGAAATTATACATCTGGGTAAAATTGCAAGAGAAAGAAACATCAGCAAATTGCAGAGATATAGTGACAACAAGTAAATCTATTTGTGGGAAACCGGATAAGACTTGTTCAGTAGAACATTCTGTACAAGGGTAAAGGGTACAGTATGAAAATGTGTGTTGAGAGCGAGAGTATGATCAAATTAAAGCCTCAATCTCTTAAAACTTTAGTGAAAGTACCTTATTTTCATATGCTGTAGCTCAATATTTAAAATTAATATACTCCTGATGTCACATTCAATGCACTTCAGACATGATGCATATTCAAAAAAAAAAAAAAAAAATTATATATATATATATATATATATATATATATATATATATATATATATATATATATATATATATATATATATATATATATATATATACACAGTAAAACCTCCGCTGATTTAACGCTTAAGCTCACGAACTTTTCGCCTCAAGGACATTAAATTTGCGAGCATATTGTCTCTGCTGACGAACTAGTTTTCGGCGGATCGAATCAAACCACGCGGTCGAACAGCGCCACGGTGGCGACCACGAGAAGCTGACGACGCTCACGGCGTCACAGTTAAATCACCCCCTTTCTTTGAATGCGGAAGTGGTTTGTGTTTGATAGACATTTTGGACCATATTGAGTGTACTTTTGCTATTATTGGACCGAAAAAGACCCCACCACAGGCGGAGATCATTGAAAAACACGAACGAGGTGTGCGCTTGTGTGACTCAGCGTCCCAGTACCAGTACGCTAAGTCTACCATTGCTCCCATCCTTAAGAACAAGGAAGCTATTAAGGGTGCGTGTGTGGCTAAGGGTGTTTCCAAACAGTAGGCGTTTCCAAACTCTCCTTCCAAACACTAAGTCCCTCCCTCCCTCCTCCTCCCACTCCATTCCATCAAGCCATTAACTACCATCACAAAGGTAAATAAAACGACTTTATTATACAGTACAGTTTATTTCTTTAATTACAATACAATAGCACATTTATTATACATAAAATAAGGTATATTTTTGTGTAGTTTTAAGGCTTATTTAGTAGAAAATTGTTTTATGGGGACCTGGGAACGGATTATTCTCATTTTAATGGTTTCTTATGGGAAATAAATGTTCGGAAGACGAACTTTTCGCCTTACACACACTTTCTGGGAACCAATTTTGTTCGTGAGCGGAGGTATCACTGTGTATATATATATATATATATATATATATATATATATATATATATATATATATATATATATATATATATATATATTTAGAAAGCCTTCCTGAATTCATGATTACTTGTGTACACAAAGAACATACTTCCAGAAAGAATAAAAAGCTTATCATCATGGCCAAGGCAAAGGAAAAGAACCTGATGAAGTTACCTGATTCGAGTGTGCAGGTCGTGGGGTTATCCTCCACAGTAATGTACTACCGGGAATCATAGTGACCGTCTCCTGGACATCTGGAATCTCATCAGCATCATCAGCACCACTACCAGCATTCGATTCCTTCAAGCAAAACAAACATGGCGGTTAATACTGTACCTATTTTAGAATATATACCCCTTGTCAGCTGAAAGTTATATTATGATGATATTATATAAATGGCGATATTATTATATAAATGTTCTTGCTGGATCATGGACTCTGGAAAAGGACTTCCTCACTAGGAAAGCTCAAGCTTGGAAGTAGTGTAATGACATGGACAGCATTTTATATTTCAACCTTCCAAACCCATTAAAGACTCCCAGAGAAGCATTGTGCTTGCCATCTGGGTCACTGACACAAAGATATTGAGCAGAAAAAAACATCCCTGAGAACATATAAATAAAAGAATAATCTAGTTTAAAACTGCCCCGCCCTTCCCGACTGTTCTCATCCAAGCCCAATGAAATCCATGGTTGACCATATTTATTGATAAATAATGCACCAGTGTTTGCCAAATAGAGACAGGAGGTTCGGAATTCCCCAGTCATGTGGGCGATCAAAACAGTGTATTTTTCTTCAACCCTAAATGGAGAGTTTGACACCCTGCACTGTGCCCACGACACCACCAGCCGTGTTAACAGTATGCTTTTGTCATGGAACTACAGTGATCCCTCGCTACTTCATGCTTCAGTTTCTGTGATTTCAGTATATCATGGGTTTTTCAAAAACATTCATCAAAAAATAAAACTAAATTAAGGAAATTACTGCAAAACAAGGCCAATTACGCCAAAAAACCCGAAACAAAAAACCAACCCAAAACCCCCCAACAAAACCACAGTGGTACCTCACCTTATGAAATTAATCCGTTCCAGAAGTGGTTTCGTAACCTAGATTTTTCGTAAATTGAACCGCATTTTACATGTAAAACGCGCGATTCGTTCCAAGGCCCGTAATACTACCCCTAAACCCTTTAAAATTATAAAAGTATACCTTTTAAAGCCTCCTTCTGCTTCAATATCGTACCGATGGTAGACGGGTTTGGCTATATTCCTTTGCGATATCATGCAACTGCATCAGACAGTAACTCTGTCCTTTACACGAAAAGCATCATGGGTATTACGGAGATGCAGCTCCATAATAGCCAATGGGAGGGAGCTGCATCATTCCTCCTAGCCAATGGGAGGCCAGCGAAACGGGATGTTGGGAGATAGCCAATGGAAGGCCAGTGAGGCAGGATGTTGGGAGATAGCCAATGGGAGAGTAACTCGTGCATTGTTTGAATTTTTGAGATGGTGCTTTCGTAATGTGAACGTGTTTCGTATCCAAAGACAAAAATTTTAGGAAACTGCATTTTGTAACCTGGATTTTTCATTTCTTGGGACTTTTGTAAGGTGAGGTACCACTGTACTTACATTTTTATGTGAGGTGCACATCTGAGTGTGCGCATGCGTCTGTATGCGTGCGTATTTATTTACATCTTATGCATTATTTTTGAATGTTTAATTGTCATTAGGATAGGCTAGTACTTTATTATTCCGGGAGAAATTTTGGTTTCCAAATGCGGGGGGTGGGGGTTCTCAGTCCCAAAAACTGTGGAAAGTGAGGGATCCCTGTATTTTATTTCAAGGCAATTTATTTATTTATCTTTTAATTTCAATTTATGTGGCCAAAAACATAGAAACTGAAAAGTCTATATATATATATATATATATATATATATATATATATATATATATATATATATATATATATGCATTACATTATCCAAATCATTTTGTACTTGAAGCCTGCCATTCCAAAAAAAAAATTTAATTTTGAATTGGGATAATTGTTTTTAATCATATGTATTATCATCCAACACACTATAATCATTTGCAAAGATGAGTAATATTTAATCATTCTCAACTAAATCGGATGACAGAATGGGTTCTGGTGGTAATCTGACTCACACAGGTGTTCACTACATGCGGTGAGCTGGATTCCTCATAGTGAAATACCCAACATGTCTGCAGCATTCCACACATTTTTTGCAATGTCCTGATGTTTTTGATAATCTCGTGAAACATGTTTTTTTTTTTTTAAATAATGTCTTTGCTAACATTTGGTTTCACCTTACAGGTCCCAACAAGTCATCAGTGCTGAAATGTTGAACTCTCAACTATTTATGATTTGTAATTAATTACTGTACATTCATTTTGATTATCCATGTTATTTATGCCTATGCATATTCAGTTATTTTTCACATCAAAATATTCCTTTCTGTAATTTTTTTTTTAATTTGCATAAAATACATCTTTTGCTAATTATTTATGTAAAAACATAGCTGCTTAAGATGACTTAAGATTAAGGAGGGTTTTTTCAAGGCCTGTTGAAGACATTAAAAAAAAAATAAAAAATACAATGTGCAGTAAAATAAGCTAAATAACAGAACCCAACCCTTATCTCAGTTTAAATAATTCCAGAGTCAAAAGTAAAGCCACTAGCTGGACACTGTGTGAAATGTTGCATTGTCGACAGTACCAAAACAAATACGTCTTGAGATTTTATCCTCGGTGTTAAAGCATGACACTGATGAAATCATCCGCACTCACAAACAATTGCTTGTTACATAATTAGCCCTACTTTATATTTCATACACATGTTCGCAGTATCTATGATAAACAACCCCTGTGAAAAGCTGCATATGATTATGCTACATTATAATTGTGACTAGTAAAAACTGTTCCGTTTACAAAGACATAAAATATATGGTTATGTATACAATATAAAGATAGTTAATATTCATACAATTGACAGTTTATTTCGCAGTCTCAGAACCATGCAAACAGTCTGCATTTAAAGGTTGGACTTCCCTGAGGGTTTGTAATATACATCAGCACTATAACTTCGAGAAATTCCATTTACATGTTTTAACATAGAGCGAGAGAGAGAGAGAGAGAGAGAGAGCTTTAAACTCTTTCTTTGGACCGCTGAATTTACAGGGAGGTCGGAGCCTATCTCAGTAATCACTGGCCAGGGTACACCCTGAAAAGCTCATCAGACCATCTCAGGGAAATACACAAAGAACCATTCACACCCACACGTAGGGGCAATTTGGAAAAGCCAGGTAGCTTAAGGTGGATGTCATTGGACCGTGGGAGGAAACTGGAATACCATTCGACACGCCACACAGCACCAGAACATAGAAACTACATGGAAACACCCGAGGTAAGACTCAAACTCGGGACTTCTTGCTGTTAGGACAACATGCAAACCACTACCCCACCGTGCCACCTCTACTGTTTATAACATTACTGAAAAATATTATTCTGGTTATAGATCACTTTTCAGCTAGACAAAAAACACTGTAATAATGGACATCCTTATGGAGTACAATAACTTTACCTGCTTGCATTTCTTGGAATCGCCACTCTTCTTTTCTGCCTTCTTGTTGGTTTCATAGACCTTTGGATCTATAGTGTACAGGCACTCTGTCCACTTCCCATAGATAATGCACCTCTTCTTTTTGCTGCATCATCATAATATATGAAAATGGAAATTTTACAAAAGACTCTTAACCAAGTACAATCAAACAGATAACATCTTGGGAAAGGGGGAAGTAAAAAAAAAAAAAAAAAAAAAAATACAGACGCTCCCCGACTTACGTTTTTAATTGGTTCCGGACGTCCGAACGTAAGTTGAAAGTGAACGTAAGTTGTTACAGTGATATATGACGTATGACGCTCATACCGTACTATACATCCATAAATACCATTACCGTGACTCATAAAACACCCCTAAATCAATTATTATAAACATAACATTGTAAAATAATATCAAATATATCAAATAATATCAACATTAATTTCAAATAAGTCACTTATTTGTACCGAGTCACTTTACATGAAGCTTAAAACAGCCAATGAACACTTACAATATGTGAGGCGCTCAATACCAAAAGTAGTGTACTTGCAAGAGTAGTGTACTTGCTGTGGGTTATACAGACTTCCGGTCTTTCAAGAGCACAAGGGTGCCATTGAACCCATTTAGAACACAGCCTGCATTTATGTGAATCCCAGCAAAGCGGAGAGTTCTTATTTTTGTGTAAGTAAACTTTATTCAAGAGATGCATACTAAGAACAAGTACAAATCCTAATGAATGTCTGTCTGTCTTCCTTTCGGATTTTTCCCTTTTACTCGGGAGTCGCCACAGCGAATCATCTGATTCGCACGTTTGATTTGGCAGAGGTTTTTACGTCGGATGCCCTTCCTGTCACAACCCTTTTTAGCAAGGGACAGAAACACGCTGACGGCTTTGCAGCTACTCTTTACGAAAGTCAGCAATGGTTCTTTTACATGCCTCACACCATAGACAGTGAGAGACATGGCCCGCCTTTGATAACCCAGTTAGCTGCACTGGGGGGGACAGTGACAACCTTGTGGAGAGTGGGACTCGAACCCCCAACCTTTGGATCAGTGATCCAGCGCCCTATACCACTAGACCACCACTGCCCCTTACAAATCCTAATGAATATTAATATAAAAATAAGTATACACTCTTAGGATTCTACTAAAAGATAATAAATATCTGTAATTGTTCTGTAATTTGTGCATTCGGGTTTTCATTCATTTTACAACTCTGCTTAACCGAGTATGCATGGTAGATTGTGCGATCTGAGCAGATAGTTAATTCATCTCTGTGTATGAGACTTGCACCCATGCTAGTAGGTTTACACTTCTGGCCAACCAGATTTGCTTAGGGTTACAAAAGTCCACAAAACAGTGTAAACACAAAGATCACAGAGACGACGTCTTAACACAAGGGTAACACGCTATATAACTGATATATATATATATATATATATATATATATACACATATACACACACACACACACACACACACACACACACACACTCAGTCTGTAGTTTGTAAACAATGAATGCAGCGTCATTACGTCAGCGTACTACGTAGGTACATCTAAACTCAAAATTTGACTTTTTTTTGGGGAAAAATTTTTTTTGTAAAATCGAAAAAACATAAAACGGATGAACGTAAGTCGGGGAGCATCTCTAACATACACATGATACTGGTAAACAGCTGAGACCATGCATGTCTGGCGTCAAGATTTCCCATCAGATCACACACCCTCCACCTATTTTCTTCTTTCTTAACGCCATCACTTTCCCAAGAAAATAGTGCACATGTGTGTGTATGTGATTGAATAAGAAAATGAAACTCATCAGACTTGTGAGCCCAGTGCAAATGATCTTTATAGTGGGCATGGACCAACAAGCACTGAAGCACTGTGTAATGACTGTAATGACTGTGTGGGGTGTCATCCCCCCCGGAGCCAGGCCTGGGGAGGGGCTCAAAGGCCGGGCTTCTGCCCATTGAACAGAAGGAAATGTGGGTCTGCCCTCTCATGGACCCACCACCTGTGGGAGGGGCCATGGGGGCCAGGTGCAATGTGAGTTGGGTGGCAGCCGAAAGTATGGGTTCTGTCGGACAGATCCCCGGTTCCTGACTCTGACTCTTGGGACATGGAATGTCACCACTGTGGCGGGGAAGGAACCTGAGCTGGTGTGTGAGGTGGAGAGATACTGATTAGATATAATCGGGCTCACCTCAATGCATAGCTTGGGCTCTGGAACCACCCATCTCGAGACAGGCTGGATCCTATTCTATTCTGGAGTTGCTCATGGGGAGAGGCGGCGAGCCAATGTGGGCATCCTTGTTGCCCCCCTGTCTCGGTACCCAAACACTGAGGTTCTTCCCAGTTGACGAAAGGGTAGCTTCCCTCCGCCTTTGGGTGGGGGGACGGGTCCCGATTGTTATTTGTGCTTATGCACCAAATAACAGTTTAGAGTACTCACCCCTTTTGGAGTCTTTAGTGGGTGTGTTGGAGAACGCTCCCTCTGGAGACTCACTCGTCTTGAGAGACTTCAACGGAAATGTGGGCAATGATAGTCATTTCATTTCATTTCATTTTCTGTAACCGCTTCATCCAAATTAGGGTCGCGGGGAGGCTGGTGCCCATCCCAGCCAACTCAGGGCGAGGGCAGAGTACACCCTGGACAGCTCGCCAGACCATCGCAGGGCGGAAACACGCTGACGGCTTTGCAGCCTACTCGTTACGAAAGTCAGCAATGGTTCGTTTACATGCCTCACACCATAGACAGTGAGAGACATGGCCGGCCTTTGATAACCCAGTTAGCTGCACTGGGGGGACAGTGACAACCTTGTGGAGAGTGGGACTCGAACCCCCAACCTTTGGATCAGCGATCCGGCGCCTTATACCACTAGACCACCACTGCCCGCGGCAATGATAGTGTGACCTGCAATGGTGTGATCGGCAAGTACGGCCTCTCCAGTCTGAACCAGAATGGTGTTTCGTTGTTGGACTTTTGTGCTCGTCAGTTCGTCTATCATGAACATGTTCGAACCATAAGGGTGCCCATAAGTGCACTTGGCACTAGGACACCCCAGATCGCAGTTCGATGATTGACCTTGTAGTCGTGTTACCGGACTTGCGGCTGCAGGTTCTGGACACTCGGGTGAAGAGGGGAGCTGAGCTGTCTACCAATCACCACCTGGTGGTGAGCTGGCTTCGATGGTAGGGGAGGCTGCCTTCAAGACCTGGCAGGCCCACGCATGTAATTAGGGTCTGCTGGGAACGTTTGGCGGAGTCTCTTGTCCAAGAGGCCTTTAACTCCCACCTCCGGCAGAGCTACAACCACGTCTTGGAGGAGGCGAGTGACATGGAATCCGAACGGGCCATGTTTCTTGCCTCCATTGCTGAGGCGGCAGCCCATAGCTGTAGCTGGAAGGTCGTCGGTGCTTGTCGTGGTGGTAACACCCGAACCTGGTGGTGGACACCTGTGGTGAAGGGGGCCGTCCAGCTGAAAAAGGAGGCCTATCGGATTTTATTAGCCTGTGGGACTCCTGAGGCAGCAGACAGGGACCGGCAGGCCAAACTTGCTGCAGCCGAGGCTGTCACAGATGCAAAATCTCAGGCGTGGGAGGAGTTCAGTGAGGGCCTGGAGAGTGATTATCAGTTGGCCTCAAAAAGGTTCTGTACCACCATCCGACGACACAAGGGCTCTCTACCTTAGAGATCGGAGTAGATCCACTGCTCCTCCGCATTGAGAGGGGCCAGTTGTGGTGGCTCGGGCATCTAGTCAGAATGCCTCCCGAACGCCTCCATAGTGTGGTATTTCGGGCATGTCCAGCCGAGAAGAGACCCCAGGGTCGACCTAGAACACGCTGGAGGGACTATATCTCTCGGCTTGTCTGGGAACGCCTCGGTGCCCCCCCGGAAGAGCTGGAGGAAGTGGCGGGGAAGAGGAATGTCTGGACCTCTTTGCTTAGGTTGCTGCCCCCGCAACCTGATTCTGGATCAAGCAGATGAAGATGATGAGGATGATGATGAAAATGAGGATGCTTTGTGTAGTAGAAGTGACCTCTAGGGGTGTCATGATTTTCTCAGAATAATATTTTTATAATTCCCTGATGGTGGATCAATCAGAGCTGCTCACATGTACTACATAAGGGCAGTGGTAGCTCAGTGGATAGAGTATGGATTACTGATCTGAAGGTCAGGAGTTCAAGCCCCAGTACCACTAGGGTTCCAGTGTTGGACCCTTGAGCAAGGAATTTAACCCTCAAGTGCTTAGTTGTAGAAAATAATAATAAAAGATAACTGTAATGCACTCTGGAAAAGGGTGCTTGCTAAATGCAGTAAATATAATAAATCAACATTATTTGTTTCATCAAACATTGTGAATGGACATGAGGTTTTGGCTCATCAGTGAAGGTAATAAACTTTCACAGGTGACACGTGCAGTACAACAACAACAAAAAACTGTTAGTAGACAGCATGACAGTTCACAGTAGTACAGTATTATCTTACCTCTTGTCATGGATATGACCTTCTACCCGGTGCAGTTCTTTGCCAAACATACTGCAAGCCTTAAAATGGAGTACACACTTGTCCCCAGTGCTTCAGTCAAAAAAAAAAAAAAAAAAAAAAAAAAAAGTAGATCTTTACCCACACACTCAATAGTCAAAAGGGACACATTCAAATCTGTTCAGTACTAAAGCAAAATATAATATAGGTATCTGTATATGTTGGCAATAATGATAATTCAAATAATTTACTGATGTTTAAATGGGCGTGGTTGCTCCTTGGCCAGTCTCTAAACGAATGACATTGCATTCATTACCTGTGGTTAATGATCTCTACTGTTCCATACTGTTCAATCCACAATTTGCCTATGATGACATTATGCACACAGCACATAGGATTTGTCCAAGTGTATGCCTCTTTGTGCCTATCAATAAGCAATGCATGTCAAAAAAAATCTATATAATATTATATACCTGTATAATGACTGCTCATTACATGTATACGCTACTCACTTGGATAACTCTAGTGTCATGGTTCCTTTGGGTTCTGCTTCTACA
Source organism: Plotosus lineatus (assembly GCA_024760905.1). Taxonomy (NCBI): domain Eukaryota; kingdom Metazoa; phylum Chordata; class Actinopteri; order Siluriformes; family Plotosidae; genus Plotosus; species Plotosus lineatus. The sequence continues at coordinate 38,710,843 of CM045738.1, read as the reverse complement.
CTTTTGCCCCAAAACTTCAATTTGGGATAGATCGAGCCATGGAACTGAAAGTCCTGGCTGAGCGATTCAGCATGAAAAGCACTAACTGGGGGGTGGTGGCTAACCTGCTCTGAGATCAACCGATAGCTCTCGTCTTCCCTAAAACCACAAAAAGAACCGACATCATATTCTATACACTTAAATAGATTGTAATCTACTGGAGAGCCATATGATCGGACTTGGCTTACCTTATCAGCTCATAGGTCTCCCCCAGTAAAGGGTTAAAAGGTTTTCCAGTTCTGTCCCACTGTGACGCCACAGCAGACACCGCAAATGCAGCAACAAGCTGACAAATAAAAACCCAAGAGCTCAGCATCAACATCATTAAGCATCTCAAAAATAATTTAAAAAAAAACAGCAAAGGAATTCTGAGGCTAATGCTACCTGCATACGTTCTATAGAATCAGATAGTGTGCAAGCTTTATGAATGAGGTATGTGTGTTCCATGTATTCTGTGAGTCTCTGAAGAAAGCTTAGTGGCTCGTTAAAAACCACAGGCATAGTTATCTTGGACAGCTCCTGTACAGAATAAAAATGATGACATCACTTCCATCACCTATTTCAGTTAGTATTCTTAAACATGTAAATGGAATGGTCAGGACAGGTTCATTCTCCTACCATGCCAATACATTTCTTCAGAAAACCCCAAATACTGAAGTCATGTCTGGAAAACATGGGAGCAGGGAGAGTGGTCCTGGACAGGACAGAGAAAGACATATATGTAATGCAAGTCTCTTTTTTTCCTTTATACACACAGTATTAACTTCATGACACTTCTACAACGTACCTTCTTTGCCACACTCCATTCTCTGATCGAACACATCCATTAGATGCCTGTTTACTCTCAAAACCAGGGGCATCTTTAAAGCTGACTTCACAAGAGTCATCTGATTCCAAACCTGCAATGGTTCAAAAAAAAAACCCCACACAAAACCCCTCAAAAATTCTAAAAGAAAAAAATGGCTAAATTTAGCAACGTTTTTTGTAAGATTCATTATTCATACCTGTCTCTGCATCATAAAACTCCTCTTCGCTGTTCATGATGGACAGTTAGTAATAGAGTCGTGAGCGAGAGAGCATCGTTCCTCCAAAGCAGCTGACTGAACGAGTCCTATAAAAGAAGAAGGATGAGTTGGTCTTGACCGAGTAGTTCTCGCATATTTAACAAGAGAAATACCACAAATGCCATCGCATGGAAATGTTCATGAGAATAGCTATTTAGTATGTAATGCTGCTAAATAAACAAATACAGAAGGCTAATTCCATGACACAGTGAGCAATTCAACTACTTAAATATAAATAAATAATAAAAGAACATTATAAAATAGACTTGTCAACACTCACAATGCTTACAGAAGTCCATATTAATAACATTCATTCATTCATTTTCTGAAACGCTTAATCCTAATTAGGTTCGCCGGAAGGTTGACACCCATCTCAGCCGACTCCGGGCGGGGTCGGGGTACACCCTGAACAGCTCGCCAAGCCATCACAGGGCCAAAACTCACAACCATTCATACTCAAACTCACACCTAGGGGTGATTTTGAACTGCCAATTAGCCTCCTGTGAATGTTTTTGGACTGTAGGAGGAAACCGGAGTACCCAGAGAAAGCCCTCGCCAGCACGGGGAGGACATGCAAACTCCACACAGACACGCCCAAGTTGGGAATCGAACCCAGGACCTTTTTATCAATAACATTTTATATTAAAACATCCCCTACTTAGTAGTACAGCCTATTTTTTTAAACTAACAAACTTAGAGAGAAAAACCAACCATGCCAAAAAGTGTAATAACATTATATTGTAACACAGTATTTGACAAATGACACTGAACCTCAGACAACTGAGACACTACGAGCCATTGCTGACCTTTGTGCGCCTACCTAAATAAATTGCGACATTGATTGACTCTGCTTCCCTTGCATTAGTCTAGCTCTCTACGTGCCAGTCTGTCACATAAATGATGGGCTTATCATTGAGGCTGAACCACTTGCCTGATGAGCCCCGACACCAACTAATTAACTTCTTGCTAGAGTTTAAAGCCTTTGGGGCCCTGATGTTCCCAACAAGATCCACATGACTCAACAGGACGTGGACATCAGAAATGCGAGACCAATCAAGCCGCACCCATGTCAGATCAACCCCCAATAGGCCGAATTGGTTCAAAAGGAAATGTCCTACATGTTGGAGCATGGCATCATCAAACCAAGGCGGAGTGACTGAGCCTCACCACAAGTCTCAGTCACCAAGTCAGACGGCTCGCTCAGATTCTGCACTGACTACCAGAAAGTGAATGTACGTGAAAGTGAAAACCAACTCATACCCAATGCTAAGGCTAGATGACTGCATGGAGATAGTCGGCATGACAAAACACCTCAAAGTGTGACCTGCTGAAAGGATACTGGGATGACCCACTCACGGAAAGGGCCAAGGCGATATCAACATTTGTCATTCCAAGCAACCTCTATCAGTACAAGGTCATCCCACGGCATCGTAGACTTCCCAATGACCGAAAATAAATGTGCTTTAATGAGATTCCTGGGCATGGCGGGGTATCACAGAAAGTTTTTTTTTTTTTAAACTTCAGACATCATGGCCCGACTAACCAATTTGCGAAAGAAGGACAGGACGTATGTTTGGTATGAATCTTGTCAAAAGGCCTTCGATGATGCCAAGTCCCTATTATGCGGGCAACCCATCCTTCATGTCCCAGATTTTGCTAAAAATTTCCACCTGGCTATAGACGCCAGCAATGTGGGAGCAGATGCCGTCCTGCCACAGTTAAACAAGGATGGCCTTGTGCATCTCGTCTGCTTCTCAAAGAAATTCAATACCCACTATAAGAACTATTCCACCATCGAAAAGGATGCACCACTTTAAGGTATACCTATCCTCGTCCAGCAAACCCATACTTGTGCATTGAGACCACAACCCACTGACGTTCCTACACAAGATGAAGGGCAAGAACAGAAGGTTTCTAGCATGGAATATCGTCCTCCAGGAGTATGATCTGGCTATAACATAAAGGGAGCTAATGACATGTGCAGATGCACTCTCCAGTTAGAATAGGCCCCATGATGACCTTCATCAATGAAGCATAGGAACACTTGATTTACTGTCTATATTTATTTGTAATAAAACAAAAGTTTATATTCACATATAAGGTATAATATATGTACAACAATGTTATAGGTTTGTGACAGTTGCCATTTAGTCTGCAGGCTTTCTGTATAATTATATCTTTAATTTCATATTATGTTCTCTTCCTAAAAGTTGTCAGGACTTCCAACTTTTCTTTTACAAAGGGAGGTGTGATGCAGTGGACAGATGCCACAGTGGTTATGTGTGCCGCCTGTGATGAAGTCACTATGACACATGCGACGTCTGTGATGGCCATCTGCTATGAAGTATATGCTAACTGTGAAGCGGACAACAGTATATAAGAGAGGACAGCACTGCGCTTCCTCAGCCCGTGACGGACCACATCGCGCCCTGAACAACCGAGACACTGTGAGCTGACCTTTGTGTGTCTTCTTCTATCTTAATAAATTGCTACATTGACTGACTCTGCCTCCCTTTGCATCAGTCTTGCTCTCTACCCGCCATTCCGTCATGATACCCTGTTAAACATGACTGGATAGACTATAAAAGAGAATATTAGTGGTATGTTGTTGATATACAGTATAAACTTAACTGTTGTGCACTGTGATATTCTATACTAGATTTGATCTCATTTCATAATATGCCAATTTTTCATCCAAATAAACTCGACTGAAAGGGCTGCACTGTGGCATCATGAAACTGAATACTGTACTTGCTATGAAAGGGAAGAAGCTGGCACACAGGGTTTGAATAACAGGACATCAATCATTTTACTGCAAAGGGAAAAAAAAACACTTCTTGAAAATGTGCCATAAATATAAATAACTGTTACAGTACCTGCTTTTCACAACTACAGTAATTACAACCAGTTCTGAAAACAAACAAATCACAACTGCCAAAAAACTTTGTCCTATCTGTATTTATTGACAACAATGGGAAATTGAAATTTGTGTGTGGGGAAAACAAGGCGAATAAGTTACAGAACTCAAGTCATGCAACACTTGGCATAAAAGTCCTTTCTATAATTTTACCAGAAGAAGCAATTTTACTCCTGGTAACATCTTAGTGGTAAATAACTGGTATTATAATGTGACCTGCATGACTGCCACGTTGTGTTTGTTCCCTATGAAAATGTATACAGACATGTGTATGAATATTTAACTTTGTTTTCTGTAGTCATAAAAATATTCACATCTGTAAGACCCAACAAAAATAACAATTTATAAAATAAACTGCAGGCAGAAAATGTTACACTAGTTTTCAAAACAGTAAAAAAAAAAACAGGTTTGCATAAGAACTAAAATCTGATAGCAACATGTCACAGAATCAGTCATAAAGAAGCACAGGTTACTTTAACCTCAAATTAGACTTGATGAGAGATCTACCAGTATGCCTTTAAATTCTTTCTGTTTCATAGTAAGTACAGTCACGTAGTCAGGTTTCTGTACCTGATATTTACTCATAAATAAGCTATCGTTTTGTTTTCTGAGAGATATCAAAACACTAAAGAAATAGTTCCAAAACACTAATAATGAATATACTACAGCTGCAAGCAGTATTGAAGAGGAAGAAGTCATATGACACATAAAAAGTCATCAAAAAAAAGTGCTGAGTATTGATGATGAACAGGAGTGTTAAGCAGGAAAAGGAACATTCTGAATGAAGAGTAGGAGTGGTGATGAAGAGGGAGACATGATGAATGGTGTCATACAGAAGAAGAGATGGGGTCAAAGTGGCTTTTTATAAAAATAGAAAAGTATTATCATAATGATGATGATGATGATGATGATGACCCCTAGAAATTGATTATAACGTGCATATAGCATACATAAGCTAATTCCTTAAATGTTCCTACCTTTCCACCAGCCTGTAAAAAAAGGTAAATTCTGTTGGGCTTTTACATTCAAACCTCCAGGCTCATCAGAACCGGAGCTGATCCCGATTTGTGGGAGTACTGTATGTAGTCACTAACGAGTCCATCTCCTCCCGAATGGGACGCTACAGTCCACCGCAGGCTACATTTCCAGTCTTTTTACTGCTACCCATTAATACTGCTGGGCACTGTTTGTCACTTCTGGTTCAGGACCTTAACACGGTGGTGGGGGGGGGGGGGGGGGGGTTGTCTGTCTGGGATTCGAACCCATGACCTTTCAGTAATGAGCCGAACCCAGTCCCAACCACAGGATCACATTGTCTAAACCTGACTGCTTCATACATCCTGGGATACAAGTGTTAGGTTCTAGACAGAGGAAATGTAAAAATGGTGGTTTACAATTATACTTTATATTCTTGACATTTTCCTATGAATCAGAGGCACACGTGTAATAACAACTTAGTATTTTAACTTGGCTAGCTATGGCTACATAAGTAATGCTAAATTAGAGATACAACAAGCTACCACACTGATATTTTAAACTCGAACACTACGTGTGGACATAGCAGGCCAGTGAGCCAGAACAGCACTAACCAGACATACACGTTTAAACCACAAGCTTCATAACAAACGTCAATAGCACTGCAGGCTAACCAGCTAACCGGTGGCACGTTTGCCATATACTTTAGAAATAAAGCTAACGACGTGCTTATTTTGAAATAAGTGACTGATTTATCTGGTTATATCTCAGTGTCAAGCCTCATAAACATTTTCTACCATCAAAAAGACAGGTAATCTTGCCAGCCATAACTAGCTATGTAATGTTGTTGACGTTGCCTGTTAGCTAATGTTAGCTAGCTAAGCTAACCAACAGCTACGTGGGATTCCTGACCTCCAGTTCTTAAAAAACACAATACTTCTTTACATTCTTGACAGAACAGTTAAACTATTAATTAAGAACTGAAACATATTAAAGCTTTCTTACATCACCTATTGCCTCGTTGTTGTTCCAGCAGTAAACAGAGAGCAACGGTATACTTTTGAAGACTGACATAAGAGGAGGGAATTATTGTGCAAGGGCGAGATGATTGACAGGAAAAGGAGCCTATATGCTTGGAGAAAACGGCGGTTGTGTTGCTGATTGACAGGCTCGTCATATTGGGCAGGATTTTGCCTCAACATAAACGGGAGGTACTACAAAGGTATGGATGTGTGTTATTTATATACACCGTAATAAATATCCATCTTGTCAGCTGTCCTCTTCCACTTGTGGGCGCCTACTGTCCAGATACTCTTACAATAGTCTATAGTCTAATTATAAATAAATGTTTGATGCAGCATCTCTGTGTGAAGAATTGAACAAAATCTTAGGAATGGGAAATACCATTAAATACAGAAGAACATATAAACACACCAGTAATTATGGGCAGATGTGCTGCTGTAATGGTAATTTAATTGTTTCATTCTGTATGATTACGGCGGTTGGTGGTTAGTAATTCCGCCTCACAGAAAGTTAGTTCAGGGTTCTAGTCTGTTTGGAGCTTGCATGTTCTCCCCATGATTTGGGTTTTCTCCGGACACTCAGGTTTCCTTCCACAGTCTAAAGACATGCACATTAGACCAAATTTCTATTACAAATCTCCCCTAGGTGGATGTGAGTGTGAATGGTATGTGTGTTTTGGCCCTGTAATTTGATTGTTTTGTTTTGTTTTTTCCCTATAATGTATTAATCCCACAAGATGAAAGTGAGCACACACACTGTGCGCAGTAGGCTGCCATACACATTATGGCCTCTAGAGAGCAGCCGAGGGTTGGGTGCCCTTGCTACCTATTCAATTCAAATACAGTATTGTATAGTACTGGAATTTTATTTGCGCTTTTTTCAATTGTCTTTGTTGCAAAGCGGTTTTAGGCAGTAAAAATAGGAGTACTGTATACAAAGTATAAAAAATATTTTAAAAAGTATAAAAAAAATAAGTATAAAATATTTCAAAAGTATAAAAGTTCATCAGTTCATTTTCTGTACCCGCTTAATCCTAACTTGGGTCGCGGGGAGACTGGCGCCCATCCCAGACAACTTCGGGCGAGGGCAGAGTACACCCTGGACAGCTCGCCAGGCCATCGCAGGGCGGAAACACGCTGACGACTTTGCAGCCTACTCTTGTCGAAAGACAGCAATGGTTCTTTTACATGCCATAGACAGTGAGAGACATGGCCGGCCTTTGATAACCCAGTTAGCTCCACTGGAGGGGGACAGTGACAACCTTGTGCAGAGTGGGACTTGAACCCCCAACCTTTGGATCAGCGATCCAGTGCCCGAAACCACTAGGCCACCACTGCCCCTATAAGTATAAAAGTATAAATTAAATTTTTTTTTTTTATTTAAATTTTTTTACATCTGATTTTTTAAAAATAAATAGTTAAAGTATAAAAGTATAAAAAATATTTTTCCCCACAAGCCCTACCCTAATGAGTGCGACAGTGGCAAGGAAAAACTCCCTCAGTAGCTGCAATGAAAAAACCTTGAGAGGAACCAGGCCCAAAAGAGAACCCCAGCCTCATTTGGGTGAAACCAGAAATATCTAAAATCAAAAATACCTACCCGAATAAGATTAAGTGGCTTGGAAAATGGGAGTGAGTGTATGTATATAGGATGAGATTTGTTGACACTTATATCTAACCTGTGGTATTTTGACACTTAAACATTTACACTTTTCTTCCTTTAATAAATATCATTCCTCACCACATACAGAAGATGAAAAATACCATAAATGAGGATGGTGTCAAGCTAAACTGATGTTTTCTATTAACAAAAAAAGTCTTAAGGAGTAAAGGTTTATGGTTACATAAGAGAAATTGTTTTTTTTTTTTTTTGGGTGACTTAACAGAGGGTATATTATGGGAAGGAAAGTTGAGGCATTCAGCAACAGTGGTGAAGCATGGTGCCTGTAGCATCATTCTCGAGGGTTTTTCAGCTTTGTCACATGTGTTTTGACCTTGTATATTTCAATTTAACAATGGGTCAATTTTTGAAATCCTCAAATAAAAAATAAATTGAAGTATGTGCGCCATATTTATTTTCTTTCGCCCATAAAGGATGCACAATCGTTCTGCAAAAAAAGAACAAGTCAAATAAATTTTTAAAATCTCAATACCATGATATTCATATCTATGAATGGTATATCTAAACTTATAGACTTATTTTTAGACTTTAGACATTCTAAATTTTATTTATTTTTTAAAATAAGACTAATCAGATATTCTCAATTGCCACTGGATGTGAATGTGAATTGTTGTGATTGTATGCTGAGAAGGGTCCAGCCTTCCTGCGACCTTAATTAAGAATAAAGTGTCTTGGGAAACTCATTCATTTTCTGTCTGTCTGTCTTCTTTTCGGCTTTTTCCCTTTTACTCGGGAGTCGCCACAGCGAATCATCTGATTCGCACGTTTGATTTGGCAGAAGTTTTTACGTCGGATGCCCTTCCTGACACAACCCTTAACAAGGGACAGAAACACGCTGACGACTTTGCAGCTACTCTTTACGAAAGTCAGCAATGGTTCTTTTACATGCCTATCACCATAGACAGTGAGAGACATGGCCCGCCTTTGATAACCCAGTTAGCCGCACTGGGGGGGACAGTGACAACCTTGTGGAGAGTGGGACTCGAACCCCCAACCTTTGGATCAGCGATCCAGCACCCTATACCACTAGACCACCACTGGCCTCATAAATTCATTAATTTTCTGTAATCGCTTAATCCTAATTAGGGGAGGGGGAAGAGACTGGCACCTATCCCAGCCGACTCCAGGCAAGGGCAGAGTACACCCTGGACAGCTCGCCAGGCCATCACAGGGCTGATGGCTATGCAGCTACTCTTGTCAAAATCACCAATGGTTCTTTTACATGAACCTTGCACCATGGACAGTGAGAGACATGGCCGGCCTCTGATAACCCAGTTAGATGCACTGGGATGGGGGGGGGGGGGGGGGGTAGTGACAACCTGGTGAGTGGGCTTGAACCCCCAACCTTAGGATCAGTGATCCAGCACTTTTACCACCAGGCCAGCATTGCCAGTTTTGGGAAATTGAATCAACAAAAAAGTTTTTATGTTTATCTTTAAATTCTGATAGCTAGTTTATCAAAATATTTTTCGGACTGGATCTTTTAAGTGTGGGGGATGTAAAGGCTTGTTGGGAATAGTGGTGAGCACTTTTGTATCCGACCGCCCTCAAGAGTTTTTTCTCCTTTCTCGCTGACACACACACACACACACACACACACACACACACACACACACACACACAAAAACACACAAACACACACACACCCACACACGTACCCCCACACACACACACAAACACACACGCCCCTCCACACCCACACCCACATGTACCCCCCACACACACACAAACACACACGTGCCCCCCACACACACAAACACACACGTACCCCCACACACACAAACACACACGTACCCCCCCACACACACACAAACACACACGCCCCCACACCCACACCCACATGTACCCCCCACACACACAAACACACACGTGCCCCCCACACACACAAACACACACGCCCCCCACACCCACATGTACCCCCCACACACACACACACACAAACACACACGTACTCCCCACACACACACACAAACACACACAAACACACACACGCCCCCACACCCACACACACACGTGCCCCCCACACACACAAACACACACAAACACACGCTCCCCACACCCACACTCACATGTACCCCCACACACAAACACACACGCCCCCAACCCCCACACACACACACACACACACATCAAAGGGCCTCCTTGGAGTTAAATTCGCTTGCCAAAGTTGGAGTGCTGAACTGCTGAACTTGTCACCAGCGGAGACGCGCAGACGCACAAACCAGTTCTAACCGCCTCTGTAAAAAATATTAAATCATTTTTTACAACTTTTGATTTTAGCCAATTTATTATATTATTATTATTTTCCTGCTATTTCAAGAGTGTGCCCTGTATGACAAAAGCAAAAGTCGACGCGGTTTGTGCGCTCCTTCCCGGCGCGGTTCAATCTGAAGCGCACAAGATGAACCAAATCAAACCGAAAGAAGCGCATTCAAAACCAAACCGGAACCGGGACCGGACCGGCAGCAGCAAAAAAGAGAGAAATCACTCTGAGAGAACCTGGCGATCGTCTCCGGGCTCAGTCAAGAGTCGGAACAAACCCTCAGGACGGCAGGCGGTGTCAGATGCGGGTGGTTCGAGGAAAGACTCGGGCGGGAAGACGGACAGTAGCTCCGAGACCTCAGACTGCACTTCGGACGAACCCAGAGCACAGAAGAAAGACGCACAAAGCGCGGATGCAGGGAGCACACATGATCGGGGACGAGAAGTCAACGAAATGAATCCGCGTGATTTTCCCAGCAGCACATTGGAACCAGCACTTGGTGGAGCAGAGAGAAAGAATTCTTCATTCACTCCGATGGATTACAGATGGAAGTTCGGCGCGGCTGGACTTCTCGAGATCAGTGGGGATGGTGCACATGATGACCTTCTGAGGGAGATCGACGATTTACGATCAGAAAATGAATATTTAAAGGTACGATCTCTCTCTCTCTCTCTCTCTCTCTCTCTCTCTCCCCAAATACAGGGATCCCTCACTCTCCGCGGTTAATGGGGACCGAGACCCCTCGACCGCCGATTTCCGAGAACTAGGATCGACTGATGTATACATACATGTATATGTGTATATAATATCAATACATACATATTCAACACTATAAATGCTTATAATAACAATTAAACATCAAAAATAATTCATAAGATGTAAATAAAATATAAGTCTGTACACTCAGACCCTCACTCAGATGCAAATGTTTGTAGTTTAGTTTTTTGTTGGGGGTTTTATAATTGGCCTTGTTTTGCGGTATTTTCCTTAACTTTTCCCCTATTTCCCCTTAATTTCCTTTTATTAAATAAATATTTTTGAAAGCACTGAAGCCACAGCAGAAACTGAAGCACCCAGTAGTGAGGGATCACTGTATGTATACACACATGTACTGTATGTGTATACACACATGTGTCTGTCTGTGTGTGTGTGTGTGTGTGTGTGTGTGTTGGGGTGGGGGGGTACATATGTTGTGTGTCTGTGTGTGTGTGTGTGTGTGTGTGTTGGGGTGTGTGTACATATGGTGTGTGTGTCTGTTTGTGTGTGTGTGTGTGTGTGTATTATGTTGTGAGTGTGTGTGTGTATGTGTGTGTACCTATGTTGTGTGTGTATTGGGGTGGGGGGGAACATATGTTGTGTGTGTGTGTGTGTGTGTGTTGGGGGTGTGTGTACATATGGTGTGTGTGTGTGTCTGTTTGTGTGTGTGTGTGTATTATGTTGTGAGTGTGTGTGTGTATGTGTGTGTACATATGTTGTGTGTGTATTGGGGTGTATGCACATATGGTGTGTGTGTGTGTGTGTGTGTGTGTATACTATGTTGTGAGACTGTGTGTGTGGTGTGTGTGTGTGTGTGTGTGTGTGTGTGTGTGTGTGTGTGTGTGTGTGTTGGGGTGTGTGTAAATATGGTGTGTGTGTGTGTGTTTGTGTGTATTATGTTGTGAGTGTGTGTGTGTGTGTGTGTGTATTATGTTGTGAGTTTGTGTGTGTGTGTGTGTTGGGGTGTGTGTACATATGGTGTGTGTGTGTGTGTGTGTGTGTGTGTACATATGTTGTGTGTGTGTTGGGGTGTGTGTACATATGGTGTGTGTGTGTATTATGTTGTGAGAGAGAGTGTGTGTATTATGTTGTGAGTTTGTGTGTGTGTGTATATGTGTGTGTGTATACATATGTTGAGTGTGTAGTCTATCACTACCAAATTTGCCTTAATACACCAAACTAAATAAACAGAGGTTACAGGTACTCTATCTTAAACTCATCCAAAATATTTTAAAACCAAAAGTCAAAAGATGTATCTCAAGTTTAATGGATTCAAGTCAATTCAGTTTAGTCCACTCAAAAAAAAAAAAAAGATTTTTAATGATTCTCATCTTGGAAGTTTCAAGATGTAAAATTTCCTGTCGTGTGAACGCCAGACCCCTTCTGATCTCAGAAGCTAAGAAGAAACAGGCCGAGTTAGTACCAGGCTGAAGGACCACCTGGGAGTGCTGTATAGGGGGACATGGTGGGAAGGCAAAGGCAGACCACCCTGATGTAATATGTCTTTTCAGCCACGAGCACCTGGTGCTCAACAGAAGCCAATCCTGGAACAGGCATGGTGAATGAAGAAGAACGTGAAATTTAATATTATTGCGTATTTTACTTCATTTGAATCGCATCATATCATTAAACATGATTCAACATTATTATGAATCAAATTTTTTTCAATGTGATGGTATCTGGGATATCAGTTATAAATCTCATGGTAGAAGTGAATGGACTGTGGTATTTAAGATTCTCTTGCATATCTTATGAAGACCAGTTTTCAGATGCACAACATAACGATGCATGCTCCATTTACACACAATCCGTTAGAATTCCATCACACGACAGCATTACGTCATACTATACAAACAATACAACAGAACAATGGGACAATAATAAATGGGACAATTTAAGGGACAATACCAGCCCTGAGCGACTGGCCTGTAAATTTAATTTCTGATATAACACAGGGCGGCATGGTGGCATAGTGGTTAGCACGTATACCTTTCAGGAATAAGATTCTGGATTCCAAAATCCGGGGCTCAAGCATCTCTGTGTAGATGTGTTGCATGTTCTCACCTTGTTTGCATATGTTTTCTCCATGCATTTGTTTCTAAAGACATGCACATAAGACTAATTTCTATTACAAATCGCCCCTGGTGTGAGAGTGAATGGCTGCACGTGTTAGCCCTACAATGGTTTAGCAAGCTGTTCAGGGTGTATCCTGCCCTTAGCCTCCAGTCTCCCATAACCCTAGTAGGATTAAACGATCTGAAGAGTGAGTGAGTTGAATGATATGACAGTAGACTGCCTAATCTCGTCAAGACTGTCGTACCTAAATCAATACCTCTACTCGAGGTAAATAAATGCAACTCCTAGATCAGAAATCGTGAGTAAATAATCAGATCTCACACCAAGGAAAAGAACTGCCTCCTTTGTACAGCTGTGATGCAGGCGCTTTATTCTAAGGGTATTAATCAATACCACCAAAGAACATCACAACAAAATGGCCGTTGTTTTCTTTTATAGTAATAACGAAGTACAAAAAGTCACTAATGCTCTAGTTACGGTACTGAAACCTCAGTATGTATAGTAATGAGATTGACTTTTCATTCAGGATGAGTTGGAAGAGCTGCGCTCAGAGATGCTGGAGATGAGGGATCTTTATATGGAGGAGGACATGTACCAGTTACAAGAGCTCAGACTGCAACTGGAACAGGCCAACAAGACATGTCGCATTTTGCAGTTTCGCCTTCGCAAAGCCGAGAGACGCAGTCTGCGTGTGGCTCAGACCGGCCAGGTCGACGGCGAGCTTATCCGCACTCTGGAGCACGATGTTCGGGTTAGTATCCTCAACACGGGCTGTTTGGAGTTTAAGTAACTGTGTGAGGCCTACAGCAGCTTGGTTCTTGTGCATGCTTCTGTAATTCTATGAATCACAAAGTTTCTGGGAAGGTCAAGCATTCGTTTTTATTGAATCCTTTCGTTTCAATGTGTAATTTAGTCGGTCAACTCATAGACTTTCCTCACATTAACTTGTGATTTAACGAGTGACTTCCTTTCACAGGAAAAACACAGTGAGGGATGCCAATCTGCACCACTCATCAGTTCAGGACATGTGCTAAGTTTATACAATGCCAGACCATCTAAGGGCTGCTCTGAATCAGTGCTCTATGATTCAGTGAGCTCTCACTTAAATTTGTGGAGTTTGGATTTTTTTTTTTTTTTTTTTTTTTTTTTTACAGGCCAAAACCACAGTACTAAAAACTTTTACTAAAGATTATGGCTGTGATAACATTTTATTGCGAGGATATACAAGATTATACAGGCATGCCTGGGATTTTATTATAGCGTGTATAGGGGGAGGATTTCTTTTTTGGATGTGGTTCAATTATGTTTTACGGTAAAACAGAGGGGAAAAATCCTGCGTGCTCTGCTTGCCAGCTGCTGCTTTGTGGCAGACCACTCACAGCACAAGCATTTTTTGGTTTAAACTCATCAGCCAATCAGGAGAGGAGAGAAGTGCAGGAACATTAAAACCTAATCAACACAACAGGAGTAGTCCACATCAGTATGCACTTTCCTTGAAGACTGCCCCATGCTATGCAATAATTTTGGTTTCAACCCTAAAGTTTATTCTTTGTAGGCATACTTGCTTTGAACTTTTGAAAACTCAACAAAAGTCAAAAAACTGTTTTGAACCGTGCAGAAGACCTCCTCCCTTTAACCGGTGTGTTTAAGAAACAGTGTGATTTTGTATATGAGACCTAAGAGGAAAAGAAGACACACACAGAAAGAGAGAAAGAGAGAAAGAGAGAGAGACTATATGTCAAGGCCAGAAGCATCAGTGGAGGAAGGCTCTTGGCAGCTGTCTATATTCACAGTGGGGCCTGCCTAGAAGTTTTCTATTTTAGAGACATGTAGGAGAAATAGATACCCCCAGCATGTTTTGTGCAATCTGGCACAGTTAAATGTATATGTGTTTCCGATTAGCTTTCACATTAGCGATGACTCAATGGATTGCACCTTAAAGAAACACATCAAATGCTCTTTATATGAACTACTATATACTCCAACCTTCATCTATAAACGGGTACAAACACTAGAGTGCTGGTGTTCAGACACGGTAACACTCCTTCAACTAACAATCACCACAACAGAGCAGAACCCTGAACTGAAGATCATGTTGTAGTCACATGAAACCTTTACCCTGAAAATCGCCATTGGAAAGGTTTCACGTGTTATTCTCATCATGTTAATATCTCGAATGTCGTACAACAGACAACAAACCTTGTATTGAATAGAGAACATTAATATTTTGGCTCAAGGGAGTTCTGTAATAAGCAACCCAAAAAGATGAGAGGAAACATTGTTTTGTTTTTTTTCCCGTGGATGAGGTTTGGATGATTAGTTTTGCCTATCGCACTAGATTGATTAATAATATAAAGGTGCTCATTCACTTTCCAGGCATATTACATAATCGTGAAATACAGTGTGATCTCTTAGTACCGAAATAAAATCAACTACAATGCCTTTCCGAAACCATTTGACGACCTCTGTACACAACTATCTATGGCCCCTGCATCGGTATCCATAAAATATAAGTAAACATCACCATCTTTTTTATTTCGTATCAAATCATATGCCTTCTTCTGCTTCTCAATGCTTCATCTTGGACACCAATATTGCGATGCCAAGTTTTCATGCATGCTCAGGTTAGGTGGTCTTGTTATTGTTACTGTAAATTGGCACAGAACCAAAACAATGACCAGTGAATAATAGATATTAAGCCAAACTGAGGTGGTTTTATTCTGGAAGCATTTTAATTGAACAAACTGGTAATGGAAGATACAACACATCGGCTATTTACTAGTGAATGGGCACCTTTAATCCGTCCTGTTTCAGGTAGCAAAAAACGTGTCCTTGCGCCTGCACACTGAACTCGAGGCCGTGCAAAAGAAGAGCTTGCATCTGGAGTGGGAAAATGTCGAGCTGCGGGAGCAGCTTCAAAATCTGGAGGTGGCAAACCAGGTCCTGCAGGCAGAAATGAACAAATGTAGAGAGGTACAGAAGGAAATATTACCATCGAACTGTTTTATTGTATGTATACATTTATATATAATAGATCTGTGAACTATACCAAGTCTTTTAAAGGTTCCACATAAAGTTTGTGCACCGACCCTCCTCCTCCTCTTCCTCATCCTCCTCCTCCTCCTCCTCCTCCTCTCTTAGAAGGTTAGGGTGTCAGCCCAGCCTTGACCCAGACTATGTGTATAAAGGGTGTGACTGGCAGCTGACTCTCTGGGCAAGGCAGTCTACCATGAGAACTGACGGATAGGATTCTAGGCACAGCTGTCATTCTTAGTTGTGGGTGCAGGGAAAGAAAAAGAGATAAAAACGAGGGGATAGAAGGGGCACTTTTTAAAAACATTAATCTGCTAAGGACGTCCTTGCCTGTCACCGTAGTTATATACTGGCATGAATATTAGACATGGAAATGTTATTAAAAGTCTTGTGGCGTCTGATATGATCACCCATGTGTCTCAAAAATGAAAATTAATGTAGAAATGCCCAAAATAATAATTATAATTGATCCAGCATCAGGTAATTGATTGTGATAACATGGCTATAAAGTATAATCCAGGATTAGGTGCTAAGAAGTGGACAGCAGCAGCTCATCTTAGGCCACTCATCTCAAACAGATGCTGCCCTACTCTTATCCTCATGAGCTGAGCAAATCAGTCACCACCAGATTATCCACTTCTACATTCAACTCAGCGGCACACAGACACTCAATAAACACACCAAATGAAGACGTCTGTGATCTGTTTGCTGTTTCTGACGTGTATTTACATTCACATGGAAAATAACTGAGTTATAGATGTGGTCACCAGTGGTGTAGTGGTTAGGGTGTTAGGTGCATGGTTGAGAGGTGGTGGGTTCATATCCCAGTTAGATCCTCACTTTTCTATGTCCCTTGGGCAAGGTCTCTGTGTGTGTGTGTCTATTTTATATATATATAAAATACATAAATGTGTAAATATATATATATATATATACACACACACACACAGGGATCCCTCACTTTCCGCAGTTGATTGGGACCGAGATCCCCATGTGACCACCAAATTCCGCGAAGTAGGATCTCCCACCTCCCCCCACTGACGTATCTTCTTTTCCTTACGGCTGTTCCCTTCAGGGGTCACCACAGCGAATGATCTGCCTCCATCTCACCCTATCTTCTGCATCTTCTACTCTTCCTCCAACTACCTTCATGTCCTCCTTCACCACATTCATAAATCTTCTCTTTGGTCTTCCTTATATATGTGTATATAATATCAGTAAATACATATTCAATACTATAAATGCTTATAATTACAATTAAACATTAAAAAATTATGCATCAGATGTAAATAAAATATAAATAGACACAGACGCATGCACATGCGCACGCAGGTGTGCTTGCACGCACTCAAATGCGCATCTCACAAAAATGTAACTAGTTTTCATGGGAGGTTTTGGGTTGTTTTTTTTTTTTTTTTTTTTTTGCATAATTGGCATTACTTTTGTGGCATTTTCCTTAATTTCCCCCTATTCTTTATTAATTTCCTTATTTTTTAATTCGATGAATATTTACTTTAAACACTTTAAATGAGGCCCCTGAGATTTCTTGGCAAGCTGTCCAGGGTGTACGGAGTACTCTGCCCTTGCCCAAGGTCAGAGCACCAGCCTCCCCATGACCCTAATTAGCATTAAGCAGTTCAGAAAACAAAAAAACTAATGAAATTACTTTAAATAGGTACCAGTAAAAAAAAATACTGGGAAGATAACCTATGATGGACTAACATCCCATCCAGGAGGAATTGTATATTGCTTCACATTGCAGAAACCGGGATAAGCTCTGGCGCTGATGAGCCATTAGACTCGGCTTTAAAAATGCTGTAAGGCTCTATATAGAGAGTAATGTAATGGTCCTACCGCCGCAATTATACTGAATATTTTTTTATTGAATATTTTTCAAACTTTCTTTATTTTTGTAAATAAATCTATATATTCGTGTGTACGTAGTACTGTATTATAATTTCTACAGGGAACATGGGTATACTGTAACTGAGGCTCTTTGCATGCATCAATTACCTAAACACTCATTAGATAGTTAGACAGAGGAGAAAACAAAGAAAGAATCAATAGCTAATTCCTCTCATTCATGAGAATGACTCGTTATTGCACAAACAGATATCACAGCTTTAAAACTGCCTGCCCCTTAAAACAGCCTATAGTGCCGAGCTTTCATTTTCAAGAAATAATATATCTATTACGGTATAATATTCCCAGGAAACTAAAGTGCATCCTTGTGGCGCAGTGGTTAGCACATCTGCCTCACAGCAAGAATAGGTTCGATTTCTGGGCTTGGGCGTTTTCTCTGGTTACTGAGTAAATAGTTGTCATTAGACACACACATGCACAAACTTCAGAGGTGTTTATCATGTTTATATAGAAGTGTCTGTTTTTCATTAAGTATGCAGTGATGTGTATGGAGCAGTGTGTCATAGTGGAACCATTTGAGATAGCAAAGGAGACTCTGTGAATCTATGATAAGATTTGTTTACTTCTCATTATCTCATCTTACTCTTAAGTTGCTTTTGTTTTCATTAGCTGTTCTCGCATAATTCCCTAAAAAGGAGAAGTTTGAGATCTGCAGGGAGTAAAAATGAAAAGAAGATTTCCTCACAGGTGAATACAATGCATTTCATTGCAATAAAAATATCTGCTTTCATACATAATCACTTCACTAGACATAATCTATAGAAATAAACTTTCCTGGGTTTTATAGGATGATAGTGCAGATCTGAAATGCCAGCTACATTTTGCCAAAGAGGAATCAGTCCTTATGTGCAAGAAGCTGACTAAGATGACTGAGGAATGTGAGACCATGCGAGAGGAATTATCCAAGTACAAACTGCTTTATGGTGATATTGATGCATCTCAGGCTATGGCAGGGACTGCTACTTCTGCCCATACACGTGAAGCCGAAGTCAAAGTTCATCTTCGCCTGGTGGAGGAAGAAGCTACACTGCTGAGTCGACGAATTGTGGAGTTAGAAGTGGAGAACCGAGGGCTGAGGGCAGAGATGAATGACATGCGTGAGAGAGCAGGATGGGGCCATGAGGAAGAAGACGTGGTTGTAGAAGACAGAGAGAAATGTCTGGCTACGTCCTTGACTGTAGAGGAAGAAAAAGAGAATGTTACTGGCACACATAACGAGCAACCAGTGTCTGAAGAGAAAACTGAAATAAAGGTACAGTCACTGAGTTTTGCAGGAGTAGAGGACAGCCCATTAGGTCATAACACAGGAGACGAACCAGTGGTTGTGGTGAAATACCATACGCAAGATCAAAGTGCATGTAATGAGGATACAGAAAAAGAACAGGGTTGTACTGCTCGACAAAAGGATCTAGAAGCCCTGCTTGCAATCCGTGACCAGGCTATGCTCGTAAGATCAATTATCCAGTTCCTAATCCCAACAATAAAAAATGATTTCTCACCAATATCCAACCATGACATCATCTCTAGCCAGCCATTCCTTGGTAAAATCAATGTTGATTATCAGTGTCTGAATAATCCATGGCTTTTGGATCCCATGATGAGTCCGTTGACCAGTGGACTGGAGGTGTTACAGGTCCAGATACGTACCCTTGTTGCAAAGTTAAATGTTTTGGTAAATTCAATGCCTAGTGGAAATGGTCAAGATTCAAATGGAGAAAAGGTGCAAGAGACTGTTGAACAAGTAGGGCAGCAATGTCCTGATGAGAAAAAGACCTGCCTTTCCAGCAGCAATGAGGAGCAGAATTGTAACCAAGCCAGTCTTGAGCTACTTACGGAACAACTTCGCTGGTTCCTCCAGCAGTGGCATCAAAGGGAGAGACCAGACGGAGAAGAGAACAATCTGTTTGAGGTAATGATATATTTTTTAAGAAGAATAATTGTGTGTTTCTGTGTCTAAGGATCCACAAACAGCATCACAAGATGATTATTCATTCATGATGTAATTATGCTAATTGTATAACTTTGCCATTTTAAGATGGACTTGAAGAAAGAATTTTATCCTCAAATGAAAGCTGAATTACTTTGCAACTCATTTAGGGAAGCAAAACCTCAGGAAAAGTGCAACAAGCAGGTATTTTGGAAGAAAAGATTTCTATAAAATTGTTGATGTTCATACATTCATTCATTTTCTGAACTGCTTGATCCTAATTAGGGTTGCAGGCATGTCGGCGACTCTAGGCGAGGGCAGAGTAAATTTGGACAGCTCGTCAGGCCAGCGCGTGGCAGAACCATGCTGACAGCTATGCAGCCGTCTCTTGACAAAAGTCAGCAATGGTTCTTTTACATGCCTCTCACCATAGACAGGGAGGGACATGGCTGGCCTTTGATATCCCAGTTAGCTGCACTGGGATTGGTGGTGGTGGTGGTGGTGGTGGTGGGGTGGGGGGGGGGGGGGCAGCAGTGACAACCGTTTCCAGTAAGGCTTGAACCCCAGCCTTGGGATTGGTGATCTAGCACCTTACCACCGGGCCACCATTCTCCGCACTTGTTGATGCGATGTGTTCAAAAAAATAGCCATGCTTTATACACCAGGCATCACATTCATATGTTCTCACTCGGTGAGCAGTGCTCTTCTCTCCAATCTGAAGCAGCAGTGCAGAATTCATGTTGTGAGCTGCAGGAGGAATATTGAGCTGGCCAGTACATTGCACAACAGCTGGCAAAAGCTAAAGCAGCATGGGGTGTGAGGTGTACAGAGCTCAGAAGCCTTATATGTAGGGTATGGTTAGGTTTTACCTTTTAGATTTTTTGTCTACATTGAATATTAAGAGAAAAGGACAATTGCAATGCAAAATAATTCTTCCATGTTTGGGTTTCGATTATTCTTACCTCCAAGCCTTGGGAGGAACACCAGTATAACACACAGGCACTGTTCTGCACATTTCACATATATTTTATGATTTTTGTAACTTGTACACATGGACAGTCATTGGGGTGAGGCAACACATACCATATTTGATGTAATAAGCGTCCTGCTCCAATAAGCGCCCCCTCCATATTTTTTTTTTTATCTTGCGTCTAATAACCACCCATGTGTACTGGGAGCAAAATAGTAGAACAAACTTACCAATTTTATTCGATCAGTCCCTGTAACGGTAAAATGAGGTGTTCACTGCCCGGAGGGTGAGTTTACATGGTATTTCAAGACCCCCTGCCACTGGGCAATGTCTATAATGTTCATCAGTAAAAACATATTTGACATTTTGTCTGCCGTGTTTTAAAAAACAGGAAAATATTCTGCTGTTTTCTTGGTAAATGTCAAGATGAGCCATTAAAAACTGCTACAGCAAAACTATGGGATGCTCTGAATGAATGGAGCAATGAGCCAGATATGGACTTATCAGAACGTGATGAGGAGTAGTTTTCACGATTCTCCTGCTCACTAACTTCATACATTTAAAGACGTTCCTGGTCATGTGCTTTTCAAAGTTGACCTTTGTGTTGATTGGTTCAACATGCCATTTGCTAAAATTGACATTCATGTTGATTGGCTCAATTGTACATAGGGGAAAATATTTAAAGGAACAGCACCGGGAGGGAAAATTAAAGGGTCTTTTTTTTAATTATGCTGTTTTCTGTTTATTTTCAGCTTTCATGTAAGTAATTTGGTTGATACTACAAAATGAATAATACAAATACCAGTAAAACTCTTTAATTGTTGTGTTATGATTCATGTATTCCACCTCAATGGTAATAAGCACTTACCGTTCCACTCCACTGGTAACATTTTAATAGGTGCCCACCCACTCCAATTTTTTAAGCGCTCTGGTCGCTTGGTCAATTCAAAGAAAGTGCAATGTGTAGTTCACAGGACAGGTTCATTAGAGAGTGATCATCTGTAAGGTGCTACTTAGAGTGATCACCTTTAAGGTGCTACTTAGAGTGCATCCATCTGCCGCACATGTGGTTTTTCTGATTTCTACACACGAGCCTTTTGCTTTCAGATTAGCAGAAAAGAAGAGAAAAAAAATGCAAATAGTATACTGTATACCCAATCATACCTAACAGGTAAGAAACCAGAATGCCAAACTTGCATATCTTGTGTATCTGCAAAGAAAATCCCTGAAAAACTTCAACAAGAAAATTGAGTGTGGGTTTTCAAGAATTACATTCTGGTGTTATCAAAAGTGGCATTCTGCTGAAGGGATAAAATGAATTATAATGAGTGTTTGAAGTGTATGATCAGTATTTTTGTGTTTAATTATGCACACAGATGGACAATACATCTGAGGTAAAAGATTCTTCAGGCTCGAACATGGCATTGCAGAAGGATTATTTTGAGAAGCTTCAGAATCTTTTAGATGAGTCCCATGCTGCAGTCATTGATGTGACCAGACAACTGAAAACGTGTGAGCACAGTCGGAACTGGGAGGAGTCTCAGGATCTCCTAACATACCTAAGAGATGTTCACCTGGATTTGGGCAAACAGAGCAAGGACTCTGAGGTAAAGATGCCGATCATGTTCATAATTAGTATATATTTATTTATATATATATATATATATATATATATATATATATATATATATATATATATATATATATATATATATATAGAGGATTTTCTGAGTAGATCCTTCCGTAGGAGAGTGCTCAATACTTTTTGGTAGAGCAAATAATCACCTGAGTGTGAGTTCTTCTATAATCACCTGAAGAGAGGATGGTTTCACCACCCCTCGAAACAGATCTGTAGTGATAAATGAAGTTTCAATAGAAAGTCTTTGTCCTGTCCTTTTATTTTTGTTATATGTTATATACATATATACACAGGGATTTCTCACTTTCCACGGTTCATTGGGACTGAAATCCCCACGCGACCATAAATCTGCGAAGCGAAGTAGGATCACACCCCCCCCCCCCGACTGACGTATATGTACGTGTATATATGTATATATAATATCAATAAATACATATTCAATGCTATAAATGCTTATAATAACAATTAAACATTAAAAAATAACATAAGATGTAAATAAAATATAAATACTGTACACACACATACAGATGATATTGCATGAGACGAAGACAACACACATACATACGCACTTGCGTGTGGACACACGCAGGTGCACATGCACACACAGATGCACACCTCAAAACAATGTAAGTAGTTTTGATGGGAGATTTTGGGTTGTTTTTTTGTTTGGTGTTTGTTTAGGGTTTTTTTTGCATAATTGGCCTTGTTTTTGTGGCATTTTCCTGAACTTTTTCCCTTTTCTCCTATTCTTCCTTAATTTCCTTAATTTTTAATTCAATGAACATTTATTTCTTTTCTTTTTTTTTTTAAAAACGCGATGCACCGAAGCCGCATGAATTGAGGCGCAAAGTAGCGAGGGATCCTTGTGTATATATATATATATATATATATATATATATATATTATATGAATATATGAATATGAAGATAAATTTATGTGAATTACTTGTTGGTTTTGAGCGGCATGGTCACATTGTGGGCAGCAGGTCCAGCTGATAGCAAGAAAGTGTTGGTTTCAAGCCCCTGAGATCATTTCTGTGTGGCATTTGAATGTTCTTGCTGTACCCACATGGGTTTACTCTGGGTACACTGGTTTCCCCACCACCGTTCAAAGATATACACATTCGGCTTATTGGATAATTTATTCTTGATTTTCCCTTGGTGTCAGCTTGTCTGTGTTTGCCCTGTGATGGTCTGGTGAGCTATTCAGGGTGTATCCCACCTAAGCTTATCCCACAGTTAGCTGGAATGGGCTCTAGCCTC
>CM045738.1:38637296-38684796 GCA_024760905.1 Plotosus lineatus | reverse complement strand
ATATCCATCCAGTTCAGTTTTCACCGACATCTTGAATTGATGACAGGAAACTTTAACCACTCCAAAAAATGTTCTCCCACACATCCCAAAGAATTTTATTAGGGCTAAGGTCAGGACTCTGTGGTACAGTTTGTGTGAAAATGAATCCTCATTCTCAATGAACCACCCTTTCATTATTTGAGCCTAAATTTATTACTTGTGCCATCACGGGGAAAAAAAAAAAATCAATGGGATGGTCTAGTATTTCAGTACATTCAGATCATTAATTTACTTCATTATACAGTATTGCCTCATAAAAATGCTGCTGAGCCTTGACCTGACCTACTGAAGCAACAACAGCATGTCAGTAGCACACTGTATTAAAGAATAAAGGTGGCGTAACAAAATCTTTCAATGTGATACATTTTTTGACTGGGAATCATATGTTATTTTATATTAATATTGTAGTTATTCTAATGTACTGCATCAAAGATAAAGAGAAGCTATTTATGTTTTGTTCTCTTCTGACTTTTTATACTATTTGATATATGATTGAATGAGTCTTGGCAGTAGCGTGTTAACTGTCAAAAGCTGTATAAAAACATAAAATACTTAACGTTAAATAGATATGTGTAAGACGCTACAGAAATATATTCAAATAAATACCTATCAAATAACAGTAGTCTTTTGTTCTAATGAAATGCTTCCGATTTGTAATTATGAGTATTGTCAGATGTTATGTACATGTCTAATATTAATTAACTAGAAGGAGTTTGGGCAGCACGGTGGAATAACGGTTCACACATCGACTTCACAACAAGAAGTTCCTGGTTCCAGTCCCAGGCTCAGGCTTTTTGGAATCAGCGTGCTCTTTTAAAAAACGTTTGTGCGATTCCTCTGGGTACTCCAGTTTGCATCCACCACCCAAAGACATGCACATTCTCATTGTGTGTTCCAAATTTGACCCACTGTTCATTCTGAATTATACCTAGTAGTCCCAGATTATACGAGAAACCTCTTAAGGGATATGTGAGGACATGCGTCTGTGAACTGAGTCTCAAACGGAAGTTGGTCATACAGTAAGAAAATGACCCGAAAGACATAAGTCGTTGTAGTCAGGTTGGTGAAAGAAAAATAAAGTGGATGTGTTGAATGGCCAAGTCAATGTACTGACCTGAATTTAACAGAAATGTTGAGTGAGCAGCTCATGACAGGAAACCCACTACTGTATTCTGTATGGAAGAATGGACTACAGTCCCTCCAAGTCAATGTGCACGATTGATCAACAGTCACACAAATGTTTATTCACAGTTTACCTTTTATTGTTAGTTGGGGGGAGTTTACCATAGGTAATGCTCTACAGCTTGTCTATAGACATATATACACACACATATAACCATACACATATACACACACACACACATATATATATATATATATATATATATATATATATATATATATATATATATAAATACACACACACAAACATATACATACATATTGTATATATATATATATATATATATATATATACATACATATATATATATATATATATATATATATATATATATATATATACACACATATATATAGGGCGCTGGATCGCTGATCCAAAGGTTGGGGGTTCGAGTCCCACTCTCCACAAGATTGTCATTGTCCCCCCCCCCCAGTGCAGCTAACTGGGTTATCAAAGGCGGGCCATTCTGTCACTGTCTATGGTGAGAGGCATGTAAAAGAATCATTGCTGATATTCGTAAAGAGTAGCTGCAAAGTCATCAGCGTGTTTCTGTCCCTTGCTAAAAAGGGTTGTGACAGGAAGGGCATCTGACGTAAAAACCTCTGCCAAATCAAACGTGCGAATCAGATGATTTGCTGTGGCGACTCCCGGGTAAAAGGGAAAAAGCCGAAAGGAAGACAGACAGAATATGTGTGTGTGTGTGTGTGTGTGTGTGTGTAAATAAAACATTTTGTCTGTAAAAACAAAAACAACAACCAAATACTTGTGAAACTGCTTACTGCCCTCTCTTGTGAGGCAGGTGTGCTAACCACCACCATGCCACGGCCAAATACTGCTGTTTGCCTGCTTAATCCAATTAGAGCCATGGGTAGGCTGCATCTTATCTCAGCTGACACTGATGAAGTGCTAACCATGCCACCACCCTGTCGCCCACAATCCAATGTGATTACATGGAAATCAAATTACTGCTAAATTTGCAACTTTCTCAACATTTCTTAACCAGATTATTTCAGCAAGTAAGCAGCTGGAAAAGAACAAACTGGGAACTGGATTTTTCAGACAAGTCAAAACATATTTGTTTGTTTGTTGTTAAATGCCTTGTTGAGTCTGTCTGTCTTCCTTTCAGCTTTTCCCCTTTTACTCAGGAGTCGCCACAGCGAATCATCTGATTCGCACGTTTGATTTGGCAGAGGTTTTTACGTCGGATGCCCTTCCTGTCATAACCCTTTTCAGCAAGTGACAGAAACACGCTGATGACTTTGCAGCTACTCTTTACGAATGTCAGCAATGGTCCTTTTACATGCCTCTCACCATAGACAGTGAGAGACATGGCCTGCCTTTGATAACCCAGTTAGCTGCACTGGGGGGACAGGGACAACCTTGTGGAGAGTGGGACTTGAACCCCCAACCTTTGGATCAGCGATCCAGCGCCCTATACCACTAGACCATCACTGCCCTAAATGCCTTGTTGAATAATTTTCTTAAAATAATTCCTGTACAGGGTACAGTTATTCGCTGCTCAACACCAGTATTTAGTTTGGCTTTGGACAGCTGGTTGCTCATAAAAACAAACAAACAAAACCTGCAGATTTTAAATCATACATATGCGGAATTATAGAAAATCAGTGCTGGAAATTAAAGACTTAGATTGATTAATCATAAAATTCCCTGAAATAAACATCTGGGACTTTTTTGTTGTTTATTTGCTTACACCGGAAACACAAACCCCCTAGTGACAAAACCCGGAAGTACGTCAGAAGAGCGCGTCGATGTTTGTCTTGAGAAAGGGAAGTATTTGATTAAAAGAGTTTACTTGTTTTATTTGGGTTGAGTAAATATTGGTACTCTTTTGAACATTTATATTTCGTTCTGAGGCGCACAGAAAGGCGACATGTAGCTCATGAAGCTATATCTCAAAAGCCATTCCATACTTGTTGACGTCTAGTTGTAGTCTACTTGTTGTTGCTAGTTTCAGCTAGCATAGTCGCTAAGTTTTTAACACAACAACCCCAGTTTACGGGAATACTTTCGCTTTAATTTATACAATACGTACCTCACATAAATATAAAAATGTCGTGCACCTTGGAAAAAGTCTTATCTGATGCTCGGACTTTGCTGGAGCGATTAAAAGAGCACGACACAGCAGCAGAGAGTCTTATCGAGCAGTCAAGTACTCTCAACCAGAGGATACACTGCATGAAGGAAGTCGGAAATGCTCTTCCTGACAAGGTAAGCTTGAATTTCAGACAACCATAAGGCTGATTTGATGCTAGTGTAAGAAATTAGTTACAGCCATGTACAGATTGGGGCTGGACCTGAATTTGTCCCGAATGAGATGAATCCATGGAGGTCTTTCTTCCCAAATCATTGTTGAGTGGTTTTGCACTAGTTATGTAACATCCTCCTCTGTAGCTAAGTTCTCATACTAGCTTGTATTCCTCCTTATCCAGGATTGTCGCGTTTTATCCGCAAATGAGTATTGTGGCTACCGGTTTTCATTCCAGTCAATTAAGAGCCACACCCTGTACCTGTTTAAGAGTAAAGATCACTTGATTTATACAGGTAGAAGATGTGGCTCTTGCATGTTTGGAATGAAAACCTGCAGCAAACAACAACCCCCACATCCCCATCCCCAGCATAAGATTGGATGCCCTTGCTGTATACAAAATGGACTGCTTATTAGAATATGCAGTTTTATCCTCCAGGAATGGAATCAACACCACCTGGCCAGAATAATAGTCAGTAAGATGTAATACATTACAGCCTCTTCTTCTTTTACTTTCGGCTGCTCCCTTCAGGGGTCGCCACAGCAAATCATCCGCCTCCACCTCACCCTGTCCTCCGGATCTTCTTTTCTGACTCCAACGACCTTCATGTCTTCCTTCACCACATCCATAAATGTAATACATTACAGCTAATATGCCCAATGTTTCCCTCCCTTTATTTAAACAGTACATGGAGACAATTCCAGGATATCAGGAGCTGTCCAAATCCAAACCGCACATTCTACTTACCCAGGAGAACACCCAAATCAAGGAACTTCAACAAGAGAACAAAGGCATGGCTTCTAATTCCCTTATATCGGATATTTTGATTCTCAGATGTCTAATACACACGGACATTGTCATTAATTCTGCTTAATTTTATTTATCCATGTCAACCACAGAGCTTTGGCTTTCTTTGGAAGAACACCAGTATGCTCTCGAATTGATAATGGGCCGATATCGGAAACAGATGCTGCAGCTGATGATGGAAAAGAAAGAGATGGATACCAAGCCTGTGCTCAACCTTCATGAGAATCATGCCAAGGTACATACTTTTTAATTGGTCCATTTATATGGTGTTCATTCAGTGGCATTTTGAAAGCCTAAAATAAATAAGATGCACTACACTGAAACATAAGCAAAAAAGCACACTAAAACGAGATTGTTTTATGATGCATTCCTTTAAATCTTACCAGACGCATGAGCTTCATGACTTTATAATAGTTTAGTTTTAATATATACTGTACTTAAAAAAAAAAACAATCTACCAGTAGATTTATTTTTACTTACATTGAACAATGGTTCAATACTCTGTGCCTCTGTGCACTATGAGCAAATTAGTGTAGCGAATGGTGCCTTTTAAGCTTAATCGCAGTATCCAGAGTACATACTACAGAGAAACAAATGTACGTAAACCACACTCTAACATTTAAAGGACTGTTGTATGCTCTTTCAAGGTTTTAGCTTACAGGACAATGCAGAAACACAAGTAAACAAACTAAAACTTGATTTTTGTGGCTTTCTATTATGTTAGGCAGTCATGACATCACTCACTCCCAAGTGATCATAACAAGCCATAATTGCTCGAAGTGTTGTTTCAAGCATTATACACCCCCAGCATAATGGGTTTAATACCGAGATTGCAGAACAATTAGGCTGCACTAGACTTGGGTAGCCTAAAATTCTTATGAGTAATTGTAAGGCGTTTGGAGCCTCAATGAACTCATTTTTGGGACTTGTTTAGGAGTTGCAGAGCCAACTGGAGAGGATTTGTGAAATGGGCCAGGTGATGCGCAAAGCGGTACAAATGGACGACCAGCACTACTGCTCTGTGAAAGAGAGACTGGCTCAGCTGGAGGTAATGTGTTGAATCATGTCTGAGTCATTAGTGAAACTTTGTAAAATTAAGTTATGGCACATTCCCACTGATATTCTGGAGATCCAGGGAAAGTGTTCTCAACAGGACTGGTACTGTTCCAAAACAAATGTTTGGTTTGGAGTTCCGTCAAACCGTAAAGTAGTGACTGTGTCTCTAAAAGCATGTACAAAAAAATGTAACAGCAAAAACAACTCTGATTTTCATAAATGTTACATTACACTAATCCCCCTTATTTCGTGGTTAATGGGGACACCCGCCCCCACGCGAAATGTGAAAAACCATGAAATGACTTCTGCCACTTCTTAAGGACACCCACCCACTTATATATTAGATAAAATTTATATTGAAGTTAATTTTAAAGTGTTCTATGCATGTTAATGTCATACAGGCAACGTGTACAGTATGCCCTTGACTATTCGCAGTTTTGCACCCACGGTTTGAGTATTTGCTGACTGCCGAGCAACCAGCACGTGATTCAAATTCAGCCAATGGCTGTCCTCCTTTCTCCTGATTGGTTGAGCTGATGTCCTGCCCCTTTTTCCTCATTCACACACAAGTTGTCAATGAGCTTCTTTTTTTTTGTGTGTTTTAATTACCAGTGAAGCTCTATACCACTCAAATGCTATGCATCTTCTCTGGCTAAGTGATAGAAAACGCTGGCTGTCTCTTCTGAAGAAATAAGACTTTCTCCTGAGAAACGACGGTTTTCTCTGAACTGTTGTATTAAAATCTTTTTCAATTATTATGCCAGTACAGTACCTAAGTTCATGTTTATGCGTGAGATTTTATGTTCTGTAGCATGTTTAACAAACGATACCGAAAGGATAAATTTTATTACAGTACTCTTCATGACTTTTTACATTGAAGTTGGAGTGACGTCTCCAAGATGGCGCTGCCCAGAGGGCGACGTCACGGAGTTCTCAGAGTAAAATTGTTTCTTTGTTCATTTTATTTGTTGTTTTGTTGTTCATGTTTTGCTCTATGCTCGTCTATGACCGGTCGCCTCTACTACAGTATTAGATCGGAGTATCTTCGTGCGTGTATAACTAAGCATGCTCAACTGGGCTTGTTAGCTGGGATGCGGCTAGCAAAGCTAATATGTTGTGCTAGGCAGCTCAATGCGAGCCGCACCCCAGCGGACAAGAAGTCCAGGCGGGAAGGGGCCGAACGACGATTCCGGCGCTTGGGATTGCAGGGGATGAAGGCCGTGTAGCCGGCTGGAGCAATCGCCTCATCGGGTATACTCTCCTCGAGCCATGTTTCACAGAAACACAGTCCTGTAGATCCCTCTGTGCTGCAATCTGAGCATGAAGCTCGTCCATCTTATTTCGCAGGGACTGAACATTTTCAAGTAGTATGGCTGGAAGTGCTAAGCAAGCCTCTGAGAACTCCGTCTGGGCTTAGCCGGTAACCGCTAGCTAACCGCTAGCATTGAGCTGCCATAGCATATAAGCTCAAGATAGAAGTTGTTGGGTGCTTAGTTGCCCGAAGCTGGAGTAGGGTCAACCGATCATAGACGAGCATAGTGCAAAACATGAACAAACAAATAATACAAATTAAAACTAACAAAGAAACAATTTGACTCTGAGAACTCCGCAACGTTGCCCTCTAGGCAGCGCCATCTTGGAGACATCACTCCAAGATGTCACTCCAAGTTCAATGTAAAAGGATATGAAGCGTAATAAAGTTTATCCTTTTGGTATCATTTGTTAAACATGCTACAGAACATAAAATCTCATGCACAAACATTCTAAGAATTAACTTAGGTACTGTACTGGAATAATTAAAAAAATGACTTTAAAATGAGTGCTTTACAACAGTATATGCTGTATAATATTTATAATTCAGCCATGAGGTGGGGGGGGGCACTAACCAGTGTCTCTCCCCCTCATGCCGGTCCCAAGCCTGGAGAAATGCAGAGGGTTGTGTCAGGAAGGGCATCCGACGTAAAACCAATGCCAAACATTTATGATGCAAATCAGAAGTATTACCCCCATACCGGATCGGTCGAGGCCCGGGTTAACAACAACCGCCATCAGTGCTGTCAATCAACAGGGTGCTGATGGAAATTGGACTACTGTTGGTCGAAGACGTCAAAGAAGGAGAGGTGGGAGGCGTGTCCGTAGGCAGAGAGAGAAGAGGAAAGGCATGAGTCCAGGACTGAGAGTGGGGACTTTGAATGTTGGAACTATGCAAAGAAAAGGTAGAGAGCTGGCTGACATGATGCGGAGGAGGAAGGTGGACATACTGTGTGTTCAGGAGACCAGGTGGAAAGGTAGCAAAGCTAAAAGCTTAGGAGCAGGGTTTCAGCTATTTTATCACGGTGTGGATGGGACGAGAAATGGAGTCGGAGTCATCTTGAAGGAGGAGTTTGTCAGGAATGTTCTAAAAGTGAAAAGAGTGTCAGACAGAATGATGAGTCTCAAGTTAGAAATTGAAGGTGTAATGCTCAATGTTGTTCGTGCTTATGCCCCACAGGCAGGATGTAAGCTAGAAGAGGAGAGATTCTGGAGTGACTTAGATGAAGTGATGCAGAGTACCGCCAGAGGTGAAAGAGTGGTAATTGGTGCAGACTTCAATGGACATGTTGGTACAGGCAACAGAGGGGACGAGGAAGTGATGGGCAGGTTTGGTATCCAGGACAGGAACGCAGAAGGACAGATGTTGATAGATTTTGCAAAAGGGATGGAAATGGCTGTGGTGAATACTTTCTTCCAGAAGAAACAGGAGCATAGGGTGACTTATAAAAGCGGAGGTAGGAGCACACAGGTAGACTACATCTTGTGTAGGCGATGTAATTTGAAGGAAGTCAGTGACTGCAAAGTCATAGTGGGTGAGAGTGTTGCCAAACAGCATAGGATGGTGGTGTGCAGGATGACTCTGATGGTGAGAAAGGTGAAAAAGGCAAAGGCAGAGCAGAAGACAAAGTGGTGGAAGCTGAAAAAGGAAGAGTGTTGTGTTGTCTTCAAGGAGGAGTTGAAACAGGCTTTGGGTGGCCAGGAAGTGCTTCCAAATGACTGGACAACCACAGAAAATGTGATCAGGGACACAGGTAGGAGAGTACTTGGTGTGTCCTCTGGAAGGAAAGTAGATAAGGAGACTTGGTGGTGTAA
This sequence comes from Plotosus lineatus, assembly GCA_024760905.1. NCBI lineage: Eukaryota > Metazoa > Chordata > Actinopteri > Siluriformes > Plotosidae > Plotosus > Plotosus lineatus. Next base: position 38,676,318 of record CM045738.1, on the reverse strand, counting down.
TGAGGAAGTGCAGGAGTGTGTACAAAGGAAGAGGTTAGCTAAGAAGAAGTGGGACATCGAGAGGACCGAAGAGAGTAAACAGGAGTACAGGGAGACACAGCGTAAAGCGAAAGTAGCAGTGGCTAAGGCCAAACAGAGGGCGTATGATGACTTGTATGATAAGTTGGATAGTAAAGAGGGAGAAAATTATCTATACAGGTTGGCACAGCAGAGAAATAGAGATGGGAAGGATGTGCAGCAAGTTAGATTGATAAAGGACAGAGAGGGAAATGTATTGACTGATGACAGAAGTGTGCTGGGAAGATGGAAAGAGTACTTTGAAGAGCTGATGAATGAGGAAAATGAGAGAGAAAAAAGAGTAGAAGAGGGGACCATTGAGGAGCAGGATGTAGCAAAGATCAGTAAGGGTGAAGTGAGAAGGGCATTGAAGAGGATGAAGAATGGAAAGGCAGTTGGTCCTGATGATATACCTGTGGAGGTATGGAAGTGTCTAGGAGAGGTAGCAGTAGATTTTCTGACAAGAACATTCAACAAGGTACTAGAGAGTGAGCAGATGCCGGAGGAGTGGAGGAGAAGTGTGCTGGTGCCCATTTTTAAGAACAAGGGAGATGTGCAGAGTTGCAGCAACTACAGAGGGATAAAGTTGATGAGCCATACGATGAAGTTATGGGAAAGAATAGTGGAAGCTAGACTAAGGGCAGAGGTCAGCATTTGTGAACAACAGTTTGGTTTCATGCCAAGAAAGAGCACCACAGATGCAATGTTTGCTTTGAGGATGTTAATAGAGAAGTACAGAGAAGGACAGAGGGAGCTACATTGTGCCTTTGTGGATCTGGAAAAAGCATATGACAGGGTGCCAAGAGAAGAACTGTGGTATTGCATGAGGAAGTCTGGAGTGGCAGAGAAGTATGTTAGAGTGGTGCAGGACATGTATGAGAGATGTAAGACAGCGGTGAGGTGTGTTGTCGGTGTGACCGACGAATTCAAGGTGGAGGTGGGACTGCATCAAGGGTCAGCTCTGAGCCCCTTCTTGTTTGCTATGGTGATGGACAGGCTGACAGACGAGGTGAGACAAGAATCTCCATGGACTATGATGTTTGCAGATGACATCGTGATCTGTAGTGAGAGCAGAGAACAAGTGCAGGAAAATCTAGAGAGGTGGAGGTATGCCCTGGAAAGGAGAGGAATGAAGGTTAGCCTCAGAAAATCAGAATACATGTGTGTGAATGAGAAGGACCCAGGAGGAACGGTGATGTTACAGGGAGCAGAGATAATGAAGGTGGACGATTTTAAGTACTTAGGCTGAACAATCCAGAGCAATGGAGAGTGTGGAAAAGAGGTGAAGAAGCGTGTGCAGGCAGGCTGGAATGGTTGGAGAAAAGTGTCCGGTGTGATGTGCGATAGGAGAATGTCAGCAAGAATGAAGGGAAAAGTGTACAAGACGGTGGTGAGGCCAGCGATGTTGTATGGATTAGAAACAGTGACGCTGAGGAAAAGGCAGGAGGCAGAGCTGGAGGTAGCGAAGATGAAAATGTTGAGGTTCTCTCTGGGAGTAACGAGGATGGATAGGATCAGAAATGAGTACATCAGAGGGACAGCCCACGTAAGATGTTTTGGAGACAAAGTCAGAGAGGCTAGATTGAGATGGTTTGGACATGTACAGAGGAGGGATAGTGTGTATATTGGCAGTAGGATGCTGAGGTTGGAACTACCAGGCAGAAGGCCTCGAGGAAGACCAAAGAAGAGATTTATGGATGTGGTGAAGGAAGACATGAAGGTCGTTGGAGTCAGAAAAGAAGATGCGGAGGACAGGGTGAGGTGGAGGCGGATGATTTGCTGTGGCGACCCCTGAAGGGATCAGCCGAAAGTAAAAGAAGAAGAAGAAGAATGCTGTATAATATTTATATTTTACCATCAATAAAAATAAGAGTAAAAATTGAAGTTTTTCTGAATCGTTACTATATTTTACAACATTAATACTGTATTAATGAGTAAGACTATCTATAAAATGTCCCCCAGTGTGGCTAACTGGGTTATCAAAGGCGGGCCATGTCTCTCACTGTCTATGGTGAGAGGCATGTAAAAGAACCATTGCTGACTTTCGTAAAGAGTAGCTGCAAAGTCGTCAGCATGTTTCTGTCCCTTGCTAAAAGGGTTGTGACAGGAAGGGCATCCAACGTAAAAACCTCTGCCAAATCAAAATGTGCGAATCAGATGATTCGCTGTGTTGACTCCTGAGTAAAAGGGAAAAAGCCAAAAGGAGGACAGACAGACTGTCTGTAGAATGTGTTTAAGAAGCATATTTTAACGCATGTAATAGATACATAGTATTTTACTTCCGGCTGCTCATTCGTGCATGTTATGTGTTACATGGACTTTTACTTCCGGGTGCAGAACTCACGGATTATCTCGATTCGCGGGGGGAGGGCTTGGAACCGAACCCCTGCGAATGTCGAGGGCCTACTGTATTTATATATATATATATAATATATAAATACAGTAGGTATATATATAATAAAATATATTATATAATATATATATATATATATATATATATATATATAATAATATATATATATATATATATATATATATATATATATATATATATATATATCTCTATCTCTCTTCTTCTTCTTCTTTTGCTTTCGGCTGCTCACTTCAGGGGTCGCCGCAGCAAATCATCCGCCTCCACCTCACCCTGTCCTCCGCATCTTCTTTTCTGACTCCAACGACCTTCATGTCTTCCTTCACCACGTCCATAAATCTCTTCTTCGGTCTTCCTCGAGGCCTTCTGCCTGGTAGTTCCAACCTCAGCATCCTACTGCCAATATACTCACTATCCCTCCTCTGTACATGTCCAAACCATCTCAATCTAGCCTCTCTGACTTTGTCTCCAAAACATCTTACGTGGGCTGTCCCTCTGATATACTCATTTCTGATCCTATCCATCCTCGTTACTCCCAGGCAGAGCCTCAACATTTTCATCTCCGCTACCTCCAGCTCTGCCTCCTGCCTTTTCCTCAGCGCCACTGTTTCTAAGCCATACAACATCGCTGGCCTCACCACCATCTTGTACACTTTTCCCTTCATTCTTGCTGACACTCTCCTATCGCACATCACACCGGATACTTTTCTCCAACCATTCCAGCCTGCCTGCACACGCTTCTTCACCTCTTTTCCACACTCTCCATTGCTCTGGATTGTTGAGCCTAAGTACTTAAAATCCTCCACCTTCGTTATCTCTGCTCCCTGTAACATCACCGTTCCTCCTGGGTCCTTCTCATTCACACACATGTATTCTGATTTTCTGAGGCTAACCTTCATTCCTCTCCTTTCCAGGGCATACCTCCACCTCTCTAGATTTTCCTGCACTTGTTCTCTGCTCTCACTACAGATCACGATGTCATCTGCAAACATCATAGTCCATGGAGATTCTTGTCTCACCTCGCCTGTCAGCCTGTCCATCACCATAGCAAACAAGAAGGGGCTCAGAGCTGACCCTTGATGCAGTCCCACCTCCACCTTGAATTCGTCGGTCACACCGACAGCACACCTCACCACTGTCTTACATCTCTCATACATGTCCTGCACCACTCTAACATACTTCTCTGCCACTCCAGACTTCCTCATGCAATACCACAATTCTTCTCTTGGCACCCTGTCATATGCTTTTTCCAGATCCACAAAGGCACAATGTAGCTCCCTCTGACCTTCTCTGTACTTCTCTATTAACATCCTCAAGGCAAACATTGCATCTGTGGTGCTCTTTCTTGGCATGAAACCAAACTGTTGTTCACAAATGCTCACCTCTGCCCTTAGTCTAGCTTCCACTATTCTTTCCCATAACTTCATCGTATGGCTCATCAACTTTATCCCTCTGTAGTTGCTGCAACTCTGCACGCCTCCCTTGTTCTTAAAAATGGGCACCAGCACACTTCTCCTCCACTCCTCCGGCATCTGCTCACTCTCTAGTACCTTGTTGAATGTTCTTGTCAGAAAATCTACTGCTACCTCTCCTAGACACTTCCATACCTCCACAGGTATATCATCAGGACCAACTGCCTTTCCATTCTTCATCCTCTTTAATGCCCTTCTCACTTCACCCTTACTGATCTTTGCTACATCCGGCTCCTCAATGGTTACCTCTTCTACTCTTTTTTCTCTCTCATTTTCCTCATTCATCAGCTCTTCAAAGTACTCTTTCCATCTTCCCAGCACACTTCTGTCATTAGTCAATACAGTTCCCTCTCTGTCCTTTATCAATCTAACTTGCTGCACGTCCTTCCCATCTCTATTTCTCTGCTGTGCCAACCTGTATAGATCATTTTCTCCCTCTTTACTATCCAACCTATCATACAAGTCATCATACACCCTCTGTTTGGCCTTAGCCACTGCTACTTTCGCCTTACGCTGTGTCTCCCTGTACTCCTGTTTACTCTCTTCGGTCCTCTCAATGTCCCACTTCTTCTTGGCTAACCTTTTCCTTTGTACACACTCCTGCACTTCCTCATTCCACCACCAAGTCTCCTTATCTACTTTCCTTATATATATATATATATATATATATATATAATATAAATAAATTATACACCTTATAATGACAATATATATATATATATATATATATATATATATATATATATATAATATAAATAAATTATACACCTTATAATGACAAACAATATAAATTCTGTATAACAAACCTTATAAATAACAAATCCACGGCCACGCCAAGAAGAATCACTGGTGCATGGTTGGGGCTCGTCAGTTAGTATGTATAATGTTAGTGTCCAAACTCGCAGGCGTTCAACTCTCTCTCTCTCTCTCTTTCCATAAACTGCATGCGCTGGTGAGGGGCGTGGCTGTTACCCAGAGAACACTCAAGTCAAGCAGGAGAACAGCATGTTTTGTAGCGTAGTTGAATGTACTGTACATGTAATGCTGTAGTGTGTGTGTGTATGAGAATTTTGAATAGTCTTTCATTTTTTAATTTCCCGATGGGAAATCCCGCGATATTGTGGGGACGTGAAGTAGGAAACGCAAAGTGGCGGGGGATTACTGTGTTATATAAAAGGCTTTGTATGTTTTCACATGCTCATTGTCTCACTGGTTTCTAGGGGAGAGGAACCCAGTGTTTCCACTCGGAATGAACCAGGATCTAAGAGCATGCATACATTTTTGTTGCTGTTTACTCAGATAACATTTTCTCCATTTTCTTCAGATTGAAAACAAGGAGCTACATGACCTCTTGGCCATCAGTAAAAATATGTTAAAACCTCAGCGAGAAGATGTGAACCAACCACATCCGGAGCCAAAAAAAACCCCAAAGTTAACGACAAGGAGTGATGACGTCTAGAGACATGAAATGTTGTTGTGCTTTATGGTTACAGTTCAGTTCAGTGTTCATCATACTCTCAGCTCTACGTTTTGTGTTGTGGCTTTTTGGTGTTGCTGACTGGTCTCAGTGTACCCTGGCCTCTTCTCACCCAATGGATAGCTGAGTAGAGGGAAAGGCATTTTTTGTTCCTCTCAGGAAAGGCTCACAGCCTCCGTTTCTGTATTTAAACATAAGTCACAATCTAGAACAAGCTGAAATTCTCATGCAGCCTGTGGAAAACTTTAAAATGAACATCCACCAGAACCTTGTAAAAGTACCTGAAGCCCAAGCATGGTTTTATGCGTTGGCATGGAAACAGCCATGGTCGTACTGATTAAAAATCGCCAATCTTTAGAAAGACTCATTATTGAATTCTGTTCAGTGCATTCTCGACAATCCAGCAGGCATCTTAAATAAATCAAAATCATTATTCCACCCACATCATACATTTTATTAATTTCCATTTAAATAGTAGAGACAAGTATCTGTGCCATTCGTGATGATTGTGATTAGCCATGATATTGAATTAGAATTAAATTAAAAGCAGTAATAAAAACGTTGATTAAAAGAACTGTGTGCACTCATGACACTGTAATTCAATTGAGGATTGAATATATTGTTTTTAAGCTTTAAAAAAGATGCGCTAATTTTCAATTCGTATAAAATTGGGTGTTTGCTGAAAAGTATATTGAAATTGTTTATTAAATACAGTATTTGTGAAAGACAGCAAAATCCCTTTTTAAATTCTTATTTGTTATGTAGCCTTGCATCTGAATGGCCAGCAGTAGCTTTTATTCAAATAACTTGATTTCTTTCTATTTATGTTTGGCTGTATAAATTCCGTGACACTCATGCCTGTGGAATTCATTTTTGTTTTGTTTTAAATGCATTTCAGTGTTTGCTTCAACAAGGACACGATCCGTTTTTTTATACTAATATAAACTTTTTCAGTTTTGATAATCCGAAATGTGGACTCGGGATGAAAAATTGTACTGGTTGTCCAGACACTGGTTTATTTATATCATAAGAACTAATGAGATCAAGCATGCAGCTTTGAGTGCCATGCATGTCCTTATACTATTAGATTATTGCATTATATTGTCTTATAATTTTTTAAAAATGTAATAAAAAAATTTAAGAAGTAAAGCTATGCTAATTTGTCTTGAATCTGGATATTATTGAAAGCTAAAAGTCTTTGATCTCCGTGCCATTTTTATGTGTATAAGTAATACATGCACCCTATAGTTATCAACACAGATTAGTAGGATGTTACTTTTACGATAGAATTAAAAAATAATAATAATAATCATAATAATCCCAATCCAGACGACTGTACTGATTTTACTTAGTAAGCACATCCAAGTGCTGTCTCTTTTAAACAGGTAATAGTCTGGAAACTGGATCTTGAGCTTCTCTGAGCCTGTCAAGCTCCAAACATTTCCCCCCATTTATAAATAATATAATGTCACAATTTTTTTTTAACAAGTATTATTTACTTTGGGTTTTGGGTAATGAGTCTGAGATTGAGAACAGAACTTTACTATCATTAGAAGCAGAATTAGGTACAGAACATGCTCAATGAATTCTGTATACAAAATTAGTATGTCTATTATGAAAGTTGTGTCTTAAGTAAAATACTATAACATGTACTATAAGTATGAATATACACAATTCTGAATGATGTAATAGTTTTGATATCAGTAAGATATTTATCAACATAATTCTACATGTTAAAAGTGCTTTTTTTAAGAATTTCAATTTATTTTATTTTGAGCATATTTACTTGTTTAAAACCTCAGGGTGAAACCTCCCGGATAATAAATGTTACACACACAGTATGGAGTTCTCATCTGAAATCAGTAACCTACAAATGTAAGCCTATTAAAGTAACATACAGGATTTACTGTGTGTGTGTGTGTGTGTGTGTGTGTGTGGGGGGGGGTTAGCCTGTACGCATAACAGCACGAGAGTCCTAGATTCAAGTCCAAAACATGGACGTTTCTGTGTGGAGTTTGCCTGTTCTCCCCTTGATTGGGTTCCCACAGTCCAAATTTCTTCTTTTCCTTCCGGCTGCTCCATTCCGGGGTCGCCACAGCGAATCATCTGTCTCCATTTCACCCTATTCTCTGCATCTTATTCTCTTACACCCCTCCCTACCTTCATGTCTTCCTTCACCACATCCATAAATCATCTCTTTGGTCTTCCTCTAGGCCTTCTGCCTGGCATTTCCAACCTCAGCATCGTACTACCAATATATTCACTATCCCTCCTCTGTACATGTCTAAACCATCTCAATCGAGCCTCTCTGACTTTGTCTCCAAAACCTCTAACATGTGCTGCCCCTCTGCTCCCACAGTCCAAACACATTATTTTAATTGGCTGTTCCAAATTGCCCCAAGATGGGAATGTGAATATGAAGATGAAAATGTTGAGGTTCACTTTGGGATTAACATGGATAGATAGGATCAGGAATGAGTACATCAGAGGGACAGCACGTTAGAGGTATTGGAGACAAAGTCAGAGGCTAGATTGGGATGGTTTGGACATGTACAAAGAAGGGATAGTGAATATATTGGTAGTAGGATGCTGAGGTTGGCACTACCAAGCAGAAGACCAAAAAAGATGTGGTGAAGGAGGACATGAAGTCGTTGGCGTAAGAGAAGATGATACAGAGGACAGGGTGAGATGGAGACAGATGATTTGCTGCACTGACCCCTGATGGGAACAGCCGAAAGGAAAAGAAGAAGATGGGGATGAGAATATGGTTGTGTGTGTTGGGCCTGCGCTGGTCTAGTGAACCGTTCAGGGTGTATCCCCCTGACCTTCGCCCAGTATCGGCTGATATAGGCTCCAACCCGAGTAGAAGTAAGCGGTTCAGCAAATGAATGAGAGTGAATAACTTCGACAACTGCAGCAGTGCATGCTATAGTATAAGCGCTGCTCTCTCGCCCATCCTGCAGGTGGCAGTAGAGGTACACGGTATATGTAACGCTACACACGAGTGGGGGGGAAATGACATTCTAAGCTTCTGATACAACTTTCAGTTTGACCCTACTTGCGAATATTATCAAATTAAACATGTCTGAGAAAGAACTAGGACAGAAATGGGACCGCTGCCTTGCAGACTGTGCTATCAAAGTGGGTAAGAATGCTGTATAATCATTATAAACCACGCTACATCACCTGGTGAGGGTTACTTTCAGTCAGGGTTATGCTAACTGCTAAACTGAATTGTTCATGGTGAGGATCAACCTGTCAAAGTGTTTTGAAATAAGTTTTTTCTTTCACTACACATTCTTTTAATAGTGCACTTGGCTATTTAAAAGCATTTAAAGCTGGTCTATAACAGCAAACACGATGAAACATTAACGTTGTCCCGCTGTGACACATTTACATCCTTTTAGCGTTGTGATTTTTATCTCCACCCAGGTGCTGGTGTTGGTTTAGGAATCGTATTCTCTGTGGTTTTCTTCAAACGTGAGTGGTTCTTTTGGATAATTAGCTTGTATGAGTGATTGTAACGCTGAGCACTCAAACATATTGCAAATGTGGTTACAGGAAGGACGATGCCAATCGCATTTGGTGCAGGAGCAGGGCTGGGCATGGCTTACTCCAACTGCCAGAATGATCTGAGAGCTCCATATCTCCTGCATGCCAATGTTCATAAGGTCAGTATATACTGTACTGGGAACAGCTAGTTTTCAGGGCAAAGAAGCAAACACACACACAAGAGCCCTTGACGATAATAATAGACTAAGAAAACTCTCTCTCTCTCTCTCTCTCTCTCCGAAGAAGAAGCATTCAGAGTACAGCGGTACCTCACTTTACAATAGTCCCTGCAAACGAAAAATCCAGGTTACGAAAAACATTTTCCAAAATTCTCACACCATTCAAACAATGCACGATCTGCTTTCCCATTGACGATCTTCCGACATTCCAGGCTAGGAGGGATGATGCAGCTCCCTCCCATTGGCTATCTCCCAGCATCCCGCCCCGCTGGCCTCCCATTGGCTAGGAGAGATGACACAGCTTCCTCCCATTGGCTATTATGGAGCTGAATTCTCCCAAAATACTTTTCATGAAAAAGACAGAGTTACTGTTGTTTCATGAGTTTCTGAGTGTGCACATTGCTTTATTTTTTTAACTCAGGCTTTTAACCTTCCATAAACATTTCTAAGATTATAACTCTGCTAAGACATTGTCGGATTAATTCCATAAGGTGAGGTACCACTGTATATCAAATGTTGTTGACAACCATGTTATTAAATATTGCTAGAAGAGATGTATTTTAACACAAATACATCAGTATGAACATGGGTGTCATACATCAGTACATAGTAGGATGCTGAGCTTGGAACTACCAGGCAGAAGGCCTAGAGGTAGACCAAAGAGAAGATTTATGGATGTGGTGAAGGAAGACATGAAGGTAGTTGGTGTAAGAGAAGATGCAGAGGATAGGGTGAGATGGAGACAGATGATTCACTGTGGCGACCCTTGAAGGGAACAGCTGAAAGGAAAATATGTATTTTAACACAAATATTTGTGTTGCTCAGATTTAGATATTTTCCCAAACCCTTATAAAAATACACATTCAAAATGTATTAAATTATTCAAATTAATTTTAAAAAGTACGTATGTATAACATTTGAATTTAAAGGAGTGCTCATAGGGTACCTTCATGTGGTACAAATGGACTAAAGTTTTCACCGGTGTTGTATTGTTTCTGTTTGTCTCTGTGTGAGAGAACTATGCAAGTTATGTAGAGATTTGAATTTTTAGTGGGTAATCAACCATTCAAATAAACCATTCAATTTTGGAGGTGATTCATAGGTGGAATCAAGTTGAGAATTCTTTAAAAATGCCAACATGTACCAAATGTCAGACATCCACTAGGGGGATACATTTCATTATAACTATGCCAAGTTTTAATCATCCGAGTGCCTGGCAGAGGTACACACCACTCGGTGCTAATCTGGTTATAGCAATTTTGGCCTGTCTTGAATACAAACAAGCAGGTACACGTGAAACATCAAATATGTATTCATGATTTATCAACAATGACAGGCAGTATTGGGATAATACTGTTCAGAATTTATATGTATACAGATATACTGTAATGTGTACCGTATATATACATCGTTATGGCTGATATGAGAAACCTATACTGGACAGTAGGTAAACAGCATTAAGTATGGTTTAAAATGAACAAGCTTTAAAACTAAAGCTGATTTGCAAAAGATTTCTTGAGCATCTGAGAAATATAATTGAAGTCAGAAAAGAAGATGCGGAGGACAGGGTGAGGTGGAGGCGGATGATTTACTGTGGCGACCCCTGAAGGGAGCAGCCGAAAGTAAAAGAAGAAGAAGAAGATCCATGGAGGACTTGCACCATCTCATTGCAATGTCTTGGTGTGACATGCTACAGCACCCCTTCAGTGGGAGTTTTCTTTTTTTTTAATAATTGGGTGGATCAAATAAGTTAATACTGCTGCATAAGGAATGTTGATAAGTTAAAACCTAATCGAACCTACAAGATCCAATCAGGCAACACATGGAGGTGTCTTTCCTCACCTGTCAGTCCTTAAGCTTTTCTTTACATACGAGTGTCTTGGTGAAATACAAAGATCATCTTTAGTGGGTTCTAAATCCTTAGGTTGATCACCATTAGGGTTCAAAGCCTTAGATTGCACCACTTTACACCACGAAAATCATTAGCCTCATGAGAGCAATGCTACGTCCTCGGTGTGTGTGTGTGTGTGTGTGTGTGTATAATTATATATATATATATATATATATATATAGTGTATATAATATATATATATATATATATATATATATATATATTCGCGCTTCAGTGCATCGCGGGTTTTTTTAATAATAAATAAATAAATATTCATCAAATTAAAAAATTAAGGAAGAATAGGGGGAAAAGTTAAGGAAAATGCGACAAAACAAGGCCAATTATGAAAAAAAAACCCTAAACAAACAAAAACCAACCCAAAAGATCCCAACAAAACTAGTTACTGTACATTGTTGTGAGATGCGCATCAGCGTGCATGTGCGCGCCTGTATGTATGTGTTGATATTTTATTTACATCTTATGTGTTTTTTTTTAATATATTTAATTGTTCTTATAAGCATTTTTAGCATTGAAATATGTATTTATTGATATTACAGGAATCCCTCAATTTCCGCGATTAATTGGACCGAGATCCCCACGCGACCATCGAAATCTGCGAAGTGTCTACATGTCCTGTACCACTCTAACATACTTCTCTGCCACTGCAGACTTCCTCATGCAATACCACAGTTCCTCTCTTGGCACCCTGTCATACGCTTTCTCCAGATCCACAAAGGCACAATGCAGCTCCCTCTGACCTCTGTACTTCTCTATTAACATCCTCAAAGCAAACACTGCCTCTGTGGTGCTCTTTCTTGGCATGAAACCAAACTGTTGTTCACAAATGCTGACCTCTGCCCTTAGTCTAGCTTCCACTATTCTTTCCCATAACTTCATCGTATGGCTCATCAACTTTATCCCTCTGTAGTTGCCCACAACTCTGCACGTCTCCCTTGTTCTTAAAAATGGGCACAAGCACACTTCTCCTCCATTCCTCCGGCATCTTCTCACTCTCCAAGACATTGTTGAATGTTCTTGTCAGAAAATCTACTGCTATCTCTCCTAGGCACTTCCATACCTCCACCGGTATGTCATCAGGACCAACTGCCTTTCCACTCTTCATCCTCTTCAATGCCCTCCTCACTTCACCCTTACTAATCTTTGCTACTTCCAGGTACTCAACAGTCGCCTCTTCTACTCTGTTTTCTCTTTTATTTTCCTCAATCATCAGCTCTTCAAAGTACTCTTTCCATCTTCCCAGCACACTTCTGTCATCAGTCAATACATTTCCCACCCTGTCCTTAATCACTCTTAACTTGCTGCACGTCCTTCCCATCTCTATCTCTCTGCTTTGCCAACCTGTATAGATCCTGTATTTTCTCCCTCCTTACTGTCCAACCTAGCATACGAAGTCATACACCCTCTGTTTGGCCTTTGACACCGCTAACTTTGCCTTACGCTGTGTCTCCCTGTACTCCTGTTTACTTTCTTCGGTCCTCTCCAAGTCCCATTTCTTCTTAGCTAACCTCTTCTTTTGTACACACTCCTGCACTTCCTCATTCCACCACCAAGTCTCCTTATCTACTGTCCTTCCAGAGGACACGCCAAGTACTCTCCTACCCATATCCCTGATCACATTAGCTGTAATTGTCCAGTCATCTGGAAGCACTTCATGACCACCCAAAACCTGTTTCAACTCCTCCTTGAAAACATGACTCTTCCTTTTTCAGCTTCCACCACTTTGTCTTCTGCTCTGCCTTTGCCTTTTTCACCTTTCTTACCATCAGCATCATCCTGCACACCACCATCCAATGCTGTTTGGCAACACTCTCACCCACTACCACTTTGCAGTCACTGACTTCTTTCAAATTACATCGCCTACACGAGATGTAGTCTACCTGTGTGCTCCTACCTCCGCTTTTATAATTCACCCTGTGCTTCTGTCTCTTCTGAAAGAAAGTATTCACCACAGCCATTTCCATCCTTTTTGCAAAATCTATCAACATCTGTCCTTCTGTGTTCCTGTACTGGATACCAAACCTGCTCATCACTTCCTCGTCCCCTCTGTTTCCTGCACCAACATGTCCATTGAAGTCTGCCCCAACGACCACTCTTTCACCTCTGGGCTCACATCCTGCCTGTGGGGCATAAGCACTAACAACATTGAACATCACACCTTCAATTTCTAGCTTTCCAGTCCATTTCTCTTCCCATCCACACCATGATAAAACAGCTTAAACCCTGCTCCTAAGCTTCTAGCCTTGATACCTTTCCACCTGGTCTCCTGAACACACATTATGTCCACCTTCCTCCTCTGCATCATGTCAGCCAGCTCGCTACCTTTTCCTGTCATAGTTCCAACATTCAAAGTCCCTACTCTCAGTCCTAGACTCATGCTTTCCCTCTTCTCTCTCTGCCTACGGACACGCCTCCCGCCTCTCCTTCTTCGACCAACAGTAGTTCAATTTCCACCAGCACCCTGTTGGTTAACAGCACTGATGGCGGTCATTGTTAACGCGGGCCTCGACTGATCCGGTATGAAATTTGTCTTTACGGTTTGCATTTTGTATTCTGGCAAAAGTTTTACACCGGATGCCCTTCCTGTCGCAACCCTCTGCATTTTTCCAGGCTACCATCTGTATGTGTGTATGTACATGTATATGTGTATATAATATCAATAAATACATATTCGACGGTATAAATACTTATAATAACAAACATTTAAAAAATAAGATGTAAATAAAATATAAATACACACATACAGATGGTATTGCATGAGAAGACGACGACACACATACATATGCGCATGCCCACACAGATGTAACAATGTAAGTAGTTTTGATGGGAGATTTTGGGTTAGGGTTTTTTGTTTTTGTTTTTTTTGCATGATTGGCCTTGTTTTTGTGGCATTTTCCTTAACTTCTTTCCCCTATTCTTCCTTAATTTCCTTATTTTTTAATTCGTTGAATATTTATTTAAAAAAAAAAAAACTCGATGAATTGAAGCGCGAAGTAGCGAGGGATCCGTGTATATACACACGTATATTTATATATATGTCAGTTGGGGGGGGTTGATCCTACTTCGCGGAAATCGGTGGTCGTGGGGGATCTCGGTCCCAATTAACCATGGAAGGTGTGTGTGTGTGTGTGTAGTGTATGTGTGTAAATAATTGTAACATGGCTCTTTATGGAGAATTAAATGAATCCCTTGTGATTCAAATAATTCACATTAGTTTTCTGAAAGAGTGGAATCAATACAATGAGTCATGTTGAACAGGCCAAGCCGGTGATATTTTTGGAATAAACATAAAGCACTGTTATTTCGCGTCCATTTGAGAGTGCAGTACTGAAGCAGCCTTGAAGGCTTATTGTTTCAGTCAGTTTATTATCCAGGAGATTTCATGGAAGTAGGTTTGTATGATTTATTTATGATCTGTAACAAGTGAACAGTTCGTTCTGTTCTGTTGCAGGAGCAGTAACACCGGACCAGTGCAGGACTTCATGGGTGTTTGTTGCTTGTTTGATAGTCGATTGACAAAATATCTTTCGTCAGTTTCCTCCTCATCATCCAATAAGTGGACAGCCTGACCTTATTTAATCACATTGCTTGTTTATAAATAATACTGAAGGAAAATGTAGATTTGAGAATATACTGTGGAACTTGCAGTAATAAAACACTATTTTATCACATGATCTGTCTTCTTTGATATCTTTCTATAATATTAAATCATTCCGTGGAATAAGCTGGAATATTTTAATTCTGATAAAGACAAGCAGCGTCTGAATTATGTCGAAGTACGAACCTTTGAAGCAAATCTTCACCCTTAATTACAGAAAAAAGTGGACATAGGACTGATTGTTTTATTATTTATCCGTTCATTTTCTAAGCTGCTTAATCCTAATTAGGGAGGCTGGCACCTATCTGCGCCGACTTCAGGCGAAGACGAGCTATACCTTGAACAGCTCGGAGCATTACACGGCCAACACATACAACCAGTCACACTCACCCTTACACCTAGGGGCAATTTGATACTGCCGATCAGCCTACTCGAATGTACATGTTTTTGGCCTGTGGGACGAAACCCACAAAAGAACATGCAAACTCCACCCTGAAATGCCCTGAGCCCCAGAATCAAACCCAGGACTTTACTATACTGAATATGCTCGCAAGTGTGTGCCACCATTCTGCAAATGATGATGATGGTGATGATGATTATTATTATTATTGTGTCATATCAAACTAAATCTAATTGCGCCTGTTGTAATTAGTTTGCTAATTAGCTCATGAAAAGTGTACTATAAGTATAATTGATGTTTTTTGTGATGGCTATAATCTTTATCAGAATAATAAAAAAAAAGACTTTTGTTCTTTGAGTCTGATTGGTGTATGCCATGGAGCTTAATTATACTGACGTGCTTAAGTCTTGGGACAGTTCAATGATTTTAATTACTTTCTGTTTCCCATGCTAGCAGTTTACTCCATCAAAATATCCAGAAACCCAATTTAGATACAACAGAGAAGATGTAAAAATATATTGCAATGTGACTACAGTACCGGAAAAAATTGGCTGTCGGAATGAATCTTTCAAAAAAAGAAAGAAATATGCTCTGCATAAATCTTCCTAAATTATTCTACTGTGTTATTAACAAAGAAAAAAAAGCACCTCTTCATTAATTTAGAATCAGCATTGACTGTGAAAGTGCGCGAGCATGCCTTCGGAGTGCGATACTCAGACACGTTCTGCCCTTGGTCGCTGCATGCTCATTTACGAGGCACGCTGGAGTGGAAGACACAGGGATTAAGAACGGGACGGAGAAAAAAGCATGTGTACTAACAAAAACCTATAGAATACACCTATAGACAATTCACGCTAACGTGGAACTTATAACACCAATAGATTTTGATTATTACTGTATTATTACACGTATTCCTGGGATTATCGAACAGGTACTGCACACAGTAATCACTGGATGTTCTGCTCTCGGTTTGCTCCGTCTCTGTCTGTTCTACACGTTCACAGTGAAGCCCACCTCTTGCTTGCCCTCCCCCAACGTGTGTCATCATGACACGCTGCTTTGAAACACACTTGACGAGCACGGGATTACTCACACGGATGCTCAGCTTGGAAGAAGCCAGATCTAAACCGAGCAATGTGCAATTTCACCACTCAGCTGTTCTCTGAACCGATTTCTGCATGCTGCATCTGATCTGACCATGAAAGACGGAGTCTAGAGTGGATTCCCACAGATGTGGGATGTTATCTCTACTCACCTGGGAAGCATGTGACCTGAAGACTTTCTGAAGCAGGTGAACTTGAGGCTTATTGTTTGGCACTTTTTCCCTGATGTGGCTGAAAGACAACAGATGAGATCAGGTTGGTTTGTACGATGAGCAATTTCACTCTTTTGTTGCCAGGTGTGGATGCTAATGTTAACAGGAGCAACATTCGTACCAGTGATGTGTGGAGCATCAGTGGAAGTGGTCCATGGCTCTTGGCGGTCATTATGTCCCTCATTATTCTGGTGACAGTTTGCGGGAACATCCTGTTGATAGCGCTGGTGTTCGCGCACCGCTCATTACGTTGCACATCAAACTGCTTCCTTGTGTCCCTATTTCTATCTGACTTGATGGTTGCTTTGGTGGTAATGCCACCTGCCATGTTGAACATGCTCTGTGGTACCTGGGTGCTCTCTCCTGGGTTCTGCCCCGTCTGGCTTTGCTTTGACGTAATGTGCTGCAGTGCCTCCATCCTGAATTTGTGTGTGATCAGCTTGGACCGATATCTTCTGATTATCTCTCCGTTACGCTACAAGCAGCGCATGACCCCACCCCGGGCTTTGCTACTCGTGAGTGGCGCTTGGGGACTGGCAGCACTAACTTCCTTTTTGCCAATAGAGATGGACTGGCACAATCTAGGCCGTAGAGAGGACCACTCTGAGCATGATATGATCAACACCACAGTCCCATGGTTGACCTCCTACTACCCAGCTTCATACTTTCAGCTCTCCAACTCAGGCCCGCTGTCTTTACAATGCAGACTGCGTGCCACGCTGCCTTTTGTCTTGGTTGCTACTTTCCTCACCTTCTTCCTTCCATCGACGGCCATTTGTTTCACCTACTGCCGCATCCTGCTGGCCGCAAGAAGGCAGGCACGTCAAGTAGAAGCTCTGACATATCCCCCATACCCACAACATTCACCTGGAGAACCGTCCCGTCCTCCATCGCTCGGACACGTTGCTCAAGAAATAGATGACTATAGCCACCAGGATCATCCAGTGCTGCGCCATGCTCCGGTGAGAACAATTTTCATTTAATTATATTTTCCAAACCCCTTTCCCCTTTATTAAGATGGCATGGAGGCCGGAGCCCACCCCAGCCCACTCTGCGGTGAAGACAGGGTACACCCAGAATAGTTCACTAGACCATCGGAGGGCCAACACACACACCACCATTCATGCCTAGCACCAACCGAGAATATCCAATTAGCTTAATGTGCATGTCCTTGGACGGTGGGAGGAAACCCGAGGACCAAGAGGAAACCCTTGTCAACATGGAGAGAAGGTGCAAACTCCAGACAGTAATGCCCTCAGAGGGCTGGAGGCAGAAATCCAGGACCTCCTTGCTACGAGGTGGACATGCTAACCACTTCACCATGATGCCATCCTGGGGAGAAAATAAATCAGACATTTCAGAAAAAGAGCAAGTATGTTTCATGTGGAAATAGCTGAACTAAGACAACCGGAAATAAAAAGGGTAAAACAGGTTTTTTTTTTTCTTTTCTACTGTGTAGGTGAATTATGCAATCAAGCAACCTTTCTTTTGCTATTCTGTTGCATTTTCCAGTGCATCGAAAGTAAAGAAAAAAGTATTAAGTAGATAAATAATGCCCTTCATATCATCAGAGGACTGTATAGGAAGGCCTTGAAAGTGCTGAAATGGGAACAAATCAACTCCAGCTTTGAGAACATGCCACATTTTAAGCAAAATCAAACATTTGACAAATTTTGACCTACCTTTTCACAGCTGTCAGTAAACAGTGAACGGCGTCTGGCTCACAGGCAAGGCAAGAAGGCGCTGAAAGCAAGTCTGACACTTGGGGTACTGTTGGGTCTGTTCTTCAGTGCATGGCTGCCCTTCTTCATCACCAATATGGCACAGGTAGGCATTCCTGACTCCTGGGCTCTTAAAAAGTCCTGACATTTTACATTTGTCCACGTCAGCATTCTGACCTTTTCAAGTCTGCTTGAAAGACACACAATATTTCTAATTACCATAACGACGTAATAAGCGCCCAGCTCCAATAAGCCCCCCCCCATGTTTCTGATCTCACCGCCCATGTGTATTCGGAGCAAAATGGTAGATCAAACTTACCAATTTTATTGGATCAGTCTCTGTAACGGTAAAATGAAGCGTTCACTGCCTGTAAAAGTGAGTTTTCATGGTATTTCAAGACCCCCTGCCACTGGGGAATGTCTATAATATTCATCAGTAACAACACATTTGATCGTTCCGCCGTGCTTTAAAAAACAAGAAAATAATTTGCTGTGTTCTCGTGGTAAATGTCCAACAACCGATGAACCATTAGAACCTGCAACAGCAAAACTATGGGATGCTCTGAATGAATGGAGCGATGAGCCAGATATGGACCTATCAGAAAGTGATGAGTATTTTTCAGCCGATTCTCCTGCTCACTAACTTCATACATTCAAAAGACGTTCCTGGACATTCCATTTTGTTTATGTTCGTGTTGATTGGTTCAATGTGCCATGTGCTAAAGTTGAGTGTTGACTGGCTCGATTTTACTTCAAGGAAAATGTTTAAAGGCAATGTTTAAAGGGTGAGAAAAGTAAAGGGTCTTTTTTATAATTATACTGTCTTCTGTTTATTTTCAGCTTTCATGTAAGTAGTTTGGTTGATACCACAAATGAATAATGCAAATGCCAGAAAAACTCTTTTATTGTTCTGTTATTATTCATGTTTTCCACCTCATTGGTAATAAGCACTTACAGTTCCTCTCCCCTGGTAATATTTTAATAAGCGCCCACCCACTCCAATTTTTTTAAGCACCCTGGGCACTTATCACGTCGAATACGGTATGTTTAATTACACACATCAGCGCCAGGGTCATAAGAAATAATCGTACATGCTGGCCTGATGTTTGAAAGTCAAATAATCTCCCTCATTTAAATCTGTAATGAGGCCCATTTTGCATTCAATGATTCCCCAGTTCGAAACCCCATCTGTATTGACACACTTCGCCCACAGAAAACACCGCCAGCATAGAGCGTTTTTGGGCCCGTCTGTCCCTTTTCTTCCTTCACACTCAATATGGTGTGTGAATAGCTCTCTCTCTTCCTCTCTCTCTCCGTCACACACACACTTCCTATCCTTTTAATCTTCCCCCGAACCTCCCCTTCAGCTTTTCTCTGCACCCACTAGACATAACTGAACTTTTTCATTATTCCTGCCTGCTCTGTATGTATACTGACCCCCTTCTTGCTGCTCAAGATGTTCTTTGTGTGTTGTTTGTTTAGGCTGTGTGTGAATGCGTGCCTCCTTCTCTATTCGACGCCATAACTTGGCTCGGCTACTGTAACAGCACCATGAACCCCATTATCTACCCACTGTTTATGCGAGATTTTAAGAGAGCGTTGGGACGACTGTTGCCCTGCTGTTGTTCTTCTCAGATCCCCAGACGTCCGTCTCCTCCTCTCTCCCTTTCTTTGCGCAATTCAGCAGAGCCTCAGTTACAGATAGATCCACCATCGTCTGCTTCAGACCCCCCGCAGCCTCCTGCTACAGCCACAGACTCCGTAAACCTGCTTGATGCTGAACATGCCGAGATTCAACTACCTTTACTTCTGCCCAACCAGGTAGATACATTGGACTGAAGGTACCCTGACTGGTTAGAAAACACTGTGGAAATACAGATGCATACAGCTTATAGTTGTAATAAGCTAAAGCAGGAAGAAAACAAGGTGTAAAATGCTAAAATTCTATTAAAGTTGCATTTTGAAATCCTCACCCTTGCTGAAGCCATGTGGAGGAGGTGTTAATACAACCAAACCAGGACACCATCACAATGTGAGGATGAGCATGCATGCAGTCTGGGATGCATTTGAAAACTGAATGACAAAGCCAGTTATCAATCTGTTGCTACTGGAATTGCCATAACAACCACAACAGCAGATCAAAGAAAAGAGGAGAGTGAAAGAAATGATATAGTTGTCATAATGTCAGGTGGCGGCTGGTTAAACCATACCAAGTTTTTTAATGAAAAATTTACGCGGGTGTTAAATATTTCTATTAATTATGTATTAGGCGGCAGTGGTGGCCCGGTGATAAGGTGCTGGATCCAAGGTTGGGGGTTCAAGCCCCACTGTCAACTGTTCTCACTGCTGTCCACTCCCCCCCCCCCCACACCCACCCACCCCACCCCAAGTGCAGCTAACTGGGTTATCAAAGGTGGGCCATGTCTCTCACTGTCTATGGTGAGAGGTTCATGTAAAAGAATCATTGCTGACTTTCGTCAAGAGTAGCTGTATAGCCGTCAGCGTGTTTCTGCCCTGCGATAGACTGGCATGCTGTCCAGGATGTACTCTTCCCTCGCCCCGAATCGGCTGAGATGTGCACCAGCCCCCCCCCCCCCCCCGACCATTCATTAGGATTAAGCGGTTCAGAAAAATGAATGAAATTATGTATTTAATAAGTTGAGCAAAAGTAACATCTATCTTGACTCTCTGTTTTTGTTCGAGATATAATAAAAATGATAGGGAGAGTTTTGATGTCTTGATATACCGCACAGGGATCCCTCACTTTCTGCGGTTAATGGGGACCAAGACCCGCCCATGACCGCGATTTCCGCGAAGTAGGATTGACCCTCCTGACTGACGTATTCATACATGTACAGTATATGTGTTTATAATATCAATAAATACATATTCAATGCTATAAATGCTTATAATAACAAACATTCCAAAAAATAATGCACAAAATGTAAATAAAATATAAATACACGCACATACAGACGCGCGCACACAAGTGAGCGTGCACACACTCAGATGCACACCTCACATAAAATGTAAGTAGTTCTGTTGGGGTTTTTTTTTGTTTTGTTTTTGCATAATTGGTCTTGTTTTGTGGCATTTTCCTTAATTTTCCCCCAATTTTATTATTCTTCGATTAATATTTTTGAAAACCCCGCTATGCACTGAAGCCGCAGAAACTGAAGGACAAAGTAGCGAGGGATCACTGTACTGTATTAATCCTGCGAGAGAAATTAATGCCGCCGCATTTAACCCGTCCAACATGAGAACAAACACACAGACACACCAGTAGCAATGGGCTGCCACACATATTGGGGTGCCTGGAGAGCAGTTGGGGATTAGGTGCCTTGCTCAAGGACAATACAGCCATGACGGTGCAGGAAGGGAAGGTACAGCTCAGCTCACTCCCCCACCGTCACACATTGTCCTTGCTGGTTCAGGAATTGAACCATCAACCTCATTCATTCATTCGTTTTCTGAAACGATTAATCTTAATTAGGGTTGCAGGAAGGCTGGTGCCCATCTCAGCCAAATGTGGGTGAGGGCAGAGTACACCCTGGACAGCTCTCCAAGCCATAGCAGACTAGAAACATGCTGATGGCTATGCGGCCTACTCTTGGCGAAAATCAGTCATCTGATCCAGTGACCTTTCGGTTCCAAATCTGATTCTCTAACCATTAGGCTACGGCAGTGTTTTAATATGATTACTGAACAGTTGTGTACCGAAGGTGAGGTGAACGTCGCATAAAAGTCTCATAGACTGAACATTGAGGTGACTATTAAATTCAGTGGCATCCATCAAGTCTGAGGTGAATAACTTTTGCTATATACTACACACAAACAAAAAGCAAACTAAATATCTGTATAGCTAATTTTTATATAGGCTTCTTAAAACATGGCAGAGGCAAGTCATGTTAGCGCTGTAAGAAAAGAACAAATGTGTAACGTAACAATTTTTTTTAAAGATTAAGCATATTATACAGGGATCCCTCACTTTCCGCGGTTAATTAGAACCGAGATCCGCCCCACGACCAACGAGTCCCACGAAGTAGGATAAACCCCCCAACACCCCCCCGACATGTACGTACATGTATATATAATATCAATAAATACATATTCAATGCTATAAATGCTTATAACAATTAAACATTAAAAAATAATGCATAAGATGTAAATAAAATATAAATACACACACATGCGTACACACTCAGATGCGCGCCTCACAAAAATGTAAGTAGTTTTGATGGGAGGTTTTGGGTTGTCGTTTTATTGTATAGTTAGCCTTGTTTTGTGGCATTTTCCTTAACTTTTCATGAATTGAAGCGTGAAGTCGCGAGGGATCCCTGTGTATGGAAAATATAAAAAAGTTGAAAATTTTGTTTCATTTATTTTTTTAAAACATATAAACGATCAACATAGGAGCATTGAACAAATAGAACAAAATGCCATCCCTTAAAATAAGAAATGACACAATATGGCCTTCACATTTTTTAAGGATGAATGGGAGGTGAAATCATTTCATCATCACAGGGGTCAGTACTTCCAGAGCTTTAACTAAACAGCCACAAAGCTTGGAAAGGACTGACCCCAATGTCGACTCAGACCTCGGACCCCAAAATAATATTGAAATGATTACACCACCCAGTCATGTCAGTACTTATAAAAACCCACTCACAATTTGAATAAAGTGCTTTATACCTTAAAAATAAGAAGGCCATAATGAGTAACTTTCTTCTTATTTAAAGATACAGCATTTTGTTAAATTTTTAGGATTTCAGAATCAGCGATGGGGGCAAAATGTGAGTATCTGTCAACTTTGTTGATTCAGGCATTATTCACTCAGGATTGAATGAAGTGGGTCTTTATTAATCCCTGGACAGGAAACCAATTCGGCTGCATTGTTACCAATGATGTATATGCTGTACTAACAAACCTCGACATGTTGTGGCCCTAATTTTTAAAATGAAGTTTGCACAATATAAATTAACACCAAAATTATTTTACATTAGTTGAAAATGCTTAAAAAAACCTTCCACGTTATATACAATTCCAGTTTATTTTATTTTCCAGTAGGCAGCACTGCTTCTTTTAATGTTTTAATTGCTCTAGCCAATAATTATTAGAGAGAGTCTGATTAGGAAACCTGGGAACTAAATCTAGAGCTAAACAGTAGCAGCTCTCCAATGTTGAATGCCCCAGTCATGTGATGATGGCTGTGTACAATATGAAACTGAGATGATGGGCCTTCACATGTGTGGGAATGATTTCGAAGTAACTTCAGCAGTTCTGAAGATGAAGCTTTGAAGCATTCTGATTTCTGGCTTGGGTGTAGTGCAGTGTTTCTGAAATAGCCCGCGGTATGACGCCCGGAGGAAGGGGGGGTTGTATGACCCTGGGGAACATGCTTTTCTGGAATTGTGTACGAGAATTAAGTGTAATTGCACCTCCACTCCACTAGTTGGCAGTGGCGCTCTCATGGTTGCGCTATGGTTTAGCGGTTTTTTGCATGAGCGAACAATATGAAGTGCAGCAAACAACCCCTCAAGAAACAACACGGAAACCTTTATAACAAGAACTAATCGAAAAGTGGAGAGAGAGCCGGAGATATCAAGACATAAATAAGATGCGTTTAAATAAGGATGTATTTTTTATTTCGGGCACATTGTTGCACTTTAAATCTTTTCGATTGCAGATTAAAAAACAATGTTGATGAAGTTTTTCTTTGTTGTAAGTTTAAATATATTTCTTTCTTTTTTGTTTTTAATGTTAATAAAGATACATCATGATGCAGAGGTGTACTAATAATTTTATAGACAAATAATACTATTTATAGTCGCTCGCTGGGCGGTGGGGGATGGGGAGTGAAATGTTTTTTTTTTGTTGTTCCTAGGGGGAGGCGCGACACAAAATAATTGAGAAGCACTGATGTAGCGGATTAAAATCTGGTACAAATTAATCAGGACTATGCAATTTCATATTACGCTTTTATTACGTTTATTTCATTGTGTTGCAATTCATACTCTATTATCCTGTATTTGGACACTTTGTTTGGGATGCAGCTACACAATTCTAATGATCTGCTGAAGGTACTAATCTACATACGATGCTGTCTACTGCATCTACGACTGCAGTCTACCCTGCCCCTCATTGCTTGAGCTTCACCTGTGACCTTGATGAATAGGCCCTATAGATAATGGTCAGGGATATTTTTGCATGGACATATAATTAGCCACAGATTGTATATTTATTTAATCTTAAAGCTACATATTCATGCTGATATTACATTTACATCATAGTTGATGTTTACTGGATTTCCAAACAAACTCCCTTTACTAATTATGCTGTCACACATGGGCTACTAATTCTCGAAAACCTTTATAATTAGTAGTCAAGATGTATCAGGTGTCTGACAGCAAAATAAAGCACTAAAGAGCAGCATTATTGCTACTCCATTACAAGGACCATAAGACTCTGATTTAACCTTTAATCTCATCTGAATCTATGTGCGCTGTCGGTGTGTGTCGTGTGACTGGGCTGTGAAGTGAGTGTGTTGGCAGTGTTGCAGAAAAGTGCTGTTTGTCTTTGGCTACTCGATCCAGAGTGCTACAATCTGTTCGTTTCGAGTGGCATGTGATCGCATGTTCGGTAGTCCAGGGTTTGTCGTCCCACTCCCAGGAAATGCATTCACTGTCTGTGTCACTTTGACCCTCTTCCTCCTGTGTACATGGACAGTCTGAACCCAAAATGCTCTCAGTGCATTTAAAAAAACTGCCGTCCTCTCGTTCAGACTCCGAGACACTTACTGAATCAAGCAAGTCCGATATGTCTGGAATATCCCAGGCGTTCTCCTGTGCTCCGTCAGCACTGTGTTCTTCTCCTTCAGTGTCGGTAAAATCATTCTTCACATGAGCCTCTTCACTTTGGGTTGAAGCTTCTATAAAGTTTCTCTCGTGTTGTTCAGTCTCTTTGTTTGGGTTTGCTTCTTGAGTGTCCGGTTTTCTCTCACTGAACATCACGGAGTGAGAAAGACCAGGAGCAGATCCGGTTCCCTCCTTGGTAGGAACGCCGACTGCTATGAGGATCGTGTCCATCTGGCGCATGTAGTCCAAGTGGCCTTTGACCTGGGAATCAAAATTGTATTATATTTTTTTAATTAAAAATCGATTTTCTTCAATACAATCCCTTTCTGAAAAATTCGGTGTGTAATTACACATCTGAATTCCGTTCTATCGTTCCAAATCCCTCTTTTAATCAAAACCCCCAACATATTCTGTGTGTAGAAAAAACAGTACATTAGCCAAATTCATTAGGCATTGAGGAAAAATTCACTGGATGTTGCTCTTGCTACCTTCTGGCCACAATTTCAAGATGTGAAACCTCCATTGAAACCAAGAAACACAATAAACCAGAATATCAAAAATCTGATCATCCCACCATGTTAAAAAATACTTAAAAAAATTCCTGAATCAATAATTTGACCTGGATCAGTTTCAAAATCTAGCAGAGCCTTTTTTCATCCAATGCCCCACCTCTCATGGAAATTAAATAAAAATTCATAACAGTTTGCACAATCATGCAACAAAAACACATACATAAACCATGGGTAAAACCTCATTAGTGGAGGGTGAAAAAAACAAACCACCAAACAAAAATAGAGTTAGGATTTCTTATTATACCGTAATTTACTATCTACTTTACCGTCACGAGTCTCCACTGTCATGTGTGCATGCCACGAGACAGTCGGTAAGAGTCGGACCTGTCTAACTATGCATGTGAAGACTGGGTCCAGCTGATTGTGCAGAAGAAACCACCAAATTGGTCCAGCAGACAAGAACGTGGACCCAGCGCAACCGGGGCACAGTGAAACACACAGGACACTGTTGGCCATCCACTGCATCCTGACCTATCTTCAGCCGTCTCGACTATGTTGTGCCACTGGATTCAGATAGACCGGGACGAGAGAGTGAGGCTGACAATCTGCGTGACTCTCCTGCACTTAAATCCAAGTCAAGCGCAACTCATGACTTCACCCATACCGCCGATCATCGATCTGATATGAAGTCATGGTCATCTTCAACCTCGAGGGATGAACAACAATTTACGATTAATATTTAATACTATAAATTTAATAAAAACATTTGTACAGTTCCTCTTAAGATTGTGTTATTTATCCTTTGAAGCAAACACTGCTGCAAAAATGGCACAAAATGCACCTGAAATGATGCATCAGTTTTTACTGCACATTTTTACATGCAATTTTTTGATCACTTTTGGATTAAATAATTGCAATTGCAACTCATAGGGTGCAAGGTACCTCGGGCAGGTAGCTGAAGAGGACCGCAGGTTTTTAGAAGTTGGCAGTGTTATAATGATCACGCCCCCTAGTGGACGTCTGATGGGCATTTCGTCTCATGTGAAAAAATAGGGGTATTTTTCATTATTATTCATTATTTTCTGTTCCGAGCTTTATGGTTTGTTACTTGTACCACACTCTACTGTAGAAAAAAAAAACAACCCATAAATATTTTTTTATAATTTAGGCTACGACTGCACCCAAGTAATAATAGCCAATAACTTGTAATAGCACACCGTCAGGGCTACAACTTCTCTGCACAGATAAACATCACCAATAATATGGATGTCTGTAGGCTGGATACTTTTAAGTAAAGCTTTTTGCTGTGTTCCTGATACTGTGTTCCCTTTATTTTGCAGTGATTGGCATCTTGCTTCTGATAACTGCTCTGCTTCTGATTGACCGAGGTTCTGCTGCCTCCATGGGTTTCGTTATCACATAATCCTTTATTTACCTTCAGTCACACGAACCCTTGTTTCATTCACTCATTCATTCTCTGAAATGTTTAATCCTAATTAAGGTGGCGGGGCGGCGGGCACCCATCTCAGCCGACTCTAGGTGAGGGCAGAATATACCCTGAGCATCTGCCAGGCCTCCGCAGGGTAGAAACACGCTGATGGCTATGCAGCCTACTTTTGACGAAAGTCAACATACATAAACCTCACACTACAGGCAGTGAGAGACATGGCCGGCCTTTGACAGCGCAGTTAGCTGTACTAATGGGACAGCGGTGACAACGCTGACAGTGGGGCTTGAACCCCCAACCTTGTTATAGGTAATCATCAAGCCACCACTGCCCCCCTTGTTTCATGTTTCTTGTTTCTCATCAATAAGGCGGGTTGGGTGATCTCTCACGACACAGCAGCAGAAAGCGGGAGATCAGAATAAATCAGTCTGTATATTTCAAGATGATTTTTCCAAAACATAAAATCACTACATAATTGTTTGTCTTCTATCAGTTAGTTAAACGTGCTTATCAATAAAATGCCATACCCCGTTATAGTACAGTGGTACCTCACCTTACGATAGTTCCAGCAAATAAAAAAATCCAGGTTACGAAAAACATTTTCCAAAAATTTTTGTCTCTGGATACGAAACAAGTTCTCCTTACGAAACGCGCCAAACGTGCCATTCTAACAATGCACGAACTGCTCTCTCATAACTATCTTCCATTGAACATCCCGGCCCGCTGGCCTCCCATCGGCTAGGCGGGATGACGCAGCTCCCTCCCATTGGCTATCTCCCAACATCCCGGCCCGCTGGCCTCCCATCGGCTAGGAGGGATGACGCAGCTCCCTCCCATTGGCTATCTCCCAACATCCCGGCCCACTGGCC
Source organism: Plotosus lineatus (assembly GCA_024760905.1). Taxonomy (NCBI): domain Eukaryota; kingdom Metazoa; phylum Chordata; class Actinopteri; order Siluriformes; family Plotosidae; genus Plotosus; species Plotosus lineatus. Next base: position 38,648,585 of record CM045738.1, on the reverse strand, counting down.
TCCCATTGGCTAGGAGGGATGATGCAGCTCCATCCCATTGGCTATTATGGAGCCGCATCTCCCATAATGCTTTTCGTGTAAAGGACAGATTTACTGTTGTTTCATGAGATTTTTGAATGTGCTCATTGCTTTTAACCTTCCATAAACATTTATAAGATTATAACTCTGCTAAGAAGACATGGTCAACACACACACGCTCACACACGCATGCGCGCGCACACACACACACACATGCACGCGTGCAATTTCCGGTGCGACGTAAAAGAAGAAGTGGGCTCATGGCATGCGGTTGAGTGATATCGCAAAGGAATATGGCCAAACCCGTCTACCATCGTTACGATATTGAAGCAGAAGGAGGCCTTAAAAGGTATACTTTTATAATTTTTAAAGAGTTCAGGGGGTAGTATTGGGGGTCTTGGAACGAATCAGGCCTTTTACATGTAAAATGCGGTTCAATTTACGAAAAATCCACATTTAGAAAAAGGATCTGGGACAGATTAATTTCGTAAGGCGAGGTACCCCTGGTATATGCTATTGCCTTTTCGGTGTATATGGAACAAGAGGTTTCCGACTCTGTAACATTTTCATTTCAGGCAAAGTGTATTCTGTACCATTTTTACTGTCGGAGTGATCCTATAATTCCGAGTATGTATATTCAAGTTGTTTTCTTGCGTCCAAATTGTGTGCAGTGTAGGATTTGTTCACTATATTATTTCAAGTGAAGTAAATAATTTGTAGAGATAAATGTAAATGCAAAACTTTGGACATATACTCATCATATCAAAGCCAGAAAAAATCCCCATCTGCTCAGGTGTCAAGCGTGTGTGTATCACTAAAGAAACATGCTTAGAAGTCTCCAAAAAAGGGTCAGATTTCCTCCCAAAAATATTTATTTCATCAGATATCAAATTAAAATGGTAGTATTATGCACTTTCCACTTTCATAACTAATAAATGCTGTTACAGTTTTAGACAGTGTCAGAGTCAACAAATGAGGTGAGCACGTTTATATTTTCACTCTGGACTGTACGGCCTTGGCATAACAAGGCACTGTGGTATCGGCCCCCACCATGGTGTGCCTACCACCACGCTGCTTTCACAGTGTTGAGCTTTCAGTTGTCGAAAGGCAACCAATTAGAGCAGGGTAGGCACAGAGAGCGGAAAGGCAATAAATGGGAGGAAGCCAAAGAGGCCATCCAAGAGTGTGCACTCAAAATCAGCGTTTCAGAGACAGGTGATGAAGCTTCTCCCTGAAGAACTGTGGTTTTTTGCATCACAATTCATATGTTGGTGAACACTGGTGTCCAAAGTGAAATACAAAAGGTCTGGGTTTTAGATCTGACCTTTAATAAAGGTTCACTCCTTAAAACAACAGAAAAAATAAAATAAAATCACCAGTTCCCCTTTAAATGCATTTTCTTATGAACATATTCTTCACTCTCATCACTATCAACAGATGAGAACACGACTCTTATTTTCCAAGAATGTATTCATTTACAGCAATGCTTCTCAAATAGTGGGGTGTGTCCCGGTATGATGCTGGGGTGCACAGTGTGATGCCAGGGGGAGCACGTATGACCCAGAGGAACATGCTTTTTTTGGAATTGTGTACGAGAATTAAGTGTAATTGCACCTCCACTCCACCAGTTGGCAGTCGTGCTCTGATTGTCGTGCTAGGGTGTAACGTTTTTTCGCACGAGTAAACGATAAGAAGTGCAGTAAACAACCCCCCAAGAAACAAAACACGGAAACATTCCTAACAGGAACAAAAGGAAAGGTGGAGAGAGACGGAGATATCAAGACATAAATAAGTCGAATGAGTTTAAATAAGGATGTATTTTGTTTAAATTTCAAGAACATTGGTGCACTTTAAATCTTTTCAATTGCAGATTAAAAAACAATGTTCATGAAGTTTTTCTTCAAGTTAAACTATATTTATTTCTGTTTTTGTTTTTAATGTTAATAAAGATACAATTTTATTCAGAGGTGTACTAATAATTTTATAGTCCTTTGCGGGGCTGGAGGTGGGGGGTGAAATATTGTTTTCTTCCTGGGGGAGGCCCCCCACAGAAAATAATTGAGAAGCACTGAATTACAGGGATCCCTCACTTTCTGCGGTTAATTGGGACCGAGATCCCCCCACGACCACCGAATTCCGCGAAGTAGGATAAACCCACCAACTGACGTATATGCACATGTATATATGTATATAATATCAATGAATACATATTCAATGCTAGGAATGCTTACAATATCAATGAAACATTAAAAAATAATGCATAAGATGTAAATAAAACAAATACACACACATGCAGATGCACATCCACACATTCAGATGCGCGCCTTACAAAAATGTAAGGAGTTTTAATGGGAGGTTTTGTGTTGTTTTTTGTTTTGTGTTTTTTTTTTTGCATAATTGGCCTTGTTTTTATGGTATTTTCCTTAACTTTTCCCCCTATTCTTCCTTAATTTCCTTATTTTTTAATTCGATGATTATTTAAAAAAAAAAAAAAAAAAACAACAACAAAAAAACAAACAAACTGCGATTCACTGAAGCTGCATGAATTGAAGCACGAAGTAGTGAGGGCTTGCTGTACTTTCTGCCTGGATTGAGCATATTTCTGTAAATCCCTACACATCCTGAAACACCTGTAAAACATCTGGTCCAGCTGTACACATTCTGACACCTTTATTAAACTGGGATGGAGTTATCCCATGGTATTCTAAGGACAGATGCTGAAGGAGTTTATACAGCGCCAACCCACATTCAAGAAATTATTAATTTCTGAGAACATGCTTCATTGTCCTCCTCTGAATCTGATGATTATTTATGGAGGCCATGTACTCACCACAGAAGACAGATCCACATTAATGATGCGGCGATTATTTGAGTTGATTGGCTGTAGCCCTGCCACAGACAGCTGAACAGATGAACCTCTATATACAAACCCAAGAAGCCAATCTCCCCTAAAAGATAAGAAACACCCATGAATTTAAATATCGTTCATTCTATAGGCACTTAATCCTAATTAGGGTCGCAGGGAGGCTGGCGCCCATCGCAGCCAATTCTGAGCCAAGGCAGAGTACACCCTGGACAGCTCGCTGGGCCGTCACTAAATTTAAACATATGATTTAAATATATCTATAAAAACAACATGTTTTCTCCAAACCTGCAATAACCATTGATAATCTTCCCAGCAACAACTTTGGAGAGCCGCTCCCACGTTTTCTCGGATCCGTCCACAGGCGCTCCGAGCAGAACAACATCCTCTATGACACCTTCATTACCTGTCCAACAGTGATAGGTGACATGACTTTCAATGTGCAGAAGAAGATAAGACTCACAAGCTCACAGCCACAGACTACAAATTGATATTTTAATCTTTCCATCTGACATGGGGGGTAGAGAACGGTACCTTGTTCATTGGCAAGTTCTTCCAAACAGAAATAAATCACTCTAGCGCCAAGGCTAAACCCAATCAGGCTAACAGGTCGCTTTCCCTTCGTTCAGACAGAGACAGCAGAAAAGATATTTAAATGAGAAATTCTGCACCATATCATTAGAGTTGAAAATCTATATGGGGTGGGGGAGGGTGTGTGTGTGTGTGTGTGTGTGGGGGGGGGGGGGGGGGGGTCATAAAAATTTTCAAATATACAAATACAATAAATTCTGTTTAAGTCTTCACAAACCTGTTGCCTGCTGCGGAGAACTTGGGCCAGGTGCTTCCCTACCTCTGCCGAGCGGCTCAGACATACCCCCCATGGGTTATCAATCACGCTTGCCACTGTCAGCAGAGATGCCGGCCAGGTGAGGGCGGTAACGATGCCTTTTCAGGAGAGCAGAAATGAACACGGAGCATTAAACGTCCACTTCTAACGCCAACGTAAGATACCGTTTTACATTTCACACAGCGGTAAATTTCATCCACCCATCCATTTTATTCCACTTATATCCAAGGTCGAGTTGCAAAGGAAATAAATCTAGAAAGAAAACCCAGGTGTACACTGTGCTGTGTAGCATCTGTTTATAGCCTACTTACTCAGAGTTTACTACATACTACACATAACTGCAAGTAAACCACAGTCTGCATATAAAAACAAAATAAAACAAGGCTTTTAAGGTTTGTGGTTTTTTCCCCTCTATTTTAAAGCGAGACGATGAGAACACGCTCAATCACTTATTTGTTGAACCAATTTACCCTACTTTTACAACAGCGGGAAGGCTTATTTCAGCCGACACTGGCTGAAGTAGTGGTACACCTTGAACAGCTTGCCAGACCATTGCAGGGCAACACACAACCATTCACACTTAGATCTGTGGGGTATTTTATGGATAAATAAAATTGTAAAAAGAAAATGTACAGATTGAAGGGAATTAAAAAAAAAAAAAAGTCAGATTATGATGGAGTGTATGAGCAATGGAGGCCCAGAGGTAGGGTGCTGACTTACTAATCCGAAGGTCAGGGGCTCAAGCCCCACTATCACCCCTCCAGTCGTTCACTGCTGTCCTCCCAGTGCAGCGAACTGGGTTATCAAAGTTAATGTGGTGAGATGCGTTCAAAAGAACCTTTTATTATTATTATTATTATTATTATTGTGGATGCTTATATAGCGCAATTTCATAGACGCGTATGCTCAATGCGCATGAGACCCCAGCGCTCCCTGCGCTCCAGGTACCCGTCGCCACTGTACGGCACCAGTTGTTGCGTTGTTCTATCCTTTTGATGTTGAGCGCCAAACAGGAAGCAACAACTCCCAAATTTTAATCCGACCTTCCGGAGGATAAAGTGGACGCTCTCCCAACTGAGCTAAATCCCCGGTACCTTTGCTGTCATTCTTAAAACGTAAGGCTATTGGGTTGTCGTCAGCATGTTTCTGCATTACAGTATCTTGGTGAGCTGTCCAGGATGTACTCGACATTCACCCAGAGTTGGCTGAGATGGGTGCCAGCCTCCCCACGACCCTATTTAATTTAAGCGGTTCAGAAAATGAATGGATGAGAGATGGAGCATAACAAGAAACTTTATTACTCTATATAGTATTTTAAAGTAATAGATAACATAATATATAATATATAACTCCATATTATTAAAGTATATAACTCATAGTCACTATGTAACGTGGGTGCTATTTTCAGTGTGTTAAGATAATGTCAAAATAGTACTTGTTGTACGATGACATGAAACTGTTCACCTGAGAGCACTGTGTATTTGAGGGCCTCTTGGGCCACAATGCTGACCAGCCCATCCAACAGTGTGTTGAGAACAGAACCCAGATCCAGCAGGTATCGGGATTCCCACTTTAAACAGTACTGCTCTCCACAGGAACCCAGACAGCACCATGGAGCCTGAAAGGAACCTACAATAAGCAATAAAATATTTACAGTTACAGCATTCGGCAGAGATTCTCATCCCGAGTGACCTATAAATATAATTTCTATACAACTGAGCAATTGAGGTTTAAGGGCCGTAACCAAAGACAGAAAAGTAGTGACAGTAGGGTTTGATCCTACTGACCATCGGATCAATAACTTGTCACCTTAACCCTGTGCTTTTCAATTATTTTCTGTGGCGCCCCCTCTCGGAAGAAAAAAAAAATATTCATAAAATTTTCCATTTTGTTTATTGAGGGGCTGTTCATATCGTTTGCTCGTGCAAAAAACCGCTACACCCTAGCGCGACAATGAGAGAACCACTGCCATCTACTGGAGTGGAGGTGCAATTACACTCAATTCTCGTGCACTATTCCAGAAAAGCGTGCTCCCTCGGCATAACCCCCCCATCATTATACTGTGCCCCACTATTTGAGAATCACTGCCTTAACCACTAGGCCACCACTGCCAAATATCAACACATGACAAGATAAAAACAAAAGAATGCTCTGTAAGCTTCTTAAAGAAATATTTTTTCAAACATAGGAAGGCTGTTACTGGCTTGTAAATGGTTAATAAATCTGGAAAGACTACTTACTGTATTTACCACTGCACAGCCATCCTGTTACAGCTACAGTCACATGAAGGTGCTTCCCTGAGTTCAGAGGAAGGAACTCAAATTCCTCGATTGCTCCCACTCGTTTATTCATCTTATATCCTAGCAATAAAAAAAAAATATTATTATTATTAATAATAATAATAAAATAATTCAGTATAAAACCTTAAAAGTGCAGAATCAAAGACAGACTCCGAGAGAACACAAAGCATTGTAAACATGTGATTAGAGCTCAAACATCAAAACTTTTAAAATTTAACTGCTCTACATTACTCTATACACTGGAATTGCTAAAATACCTGCAATGCCAAAAGTGTCAAATCACTGAAATAGTAAACAAGGTAATTAACTCACCAGTTAGTCCAGCTCCTGCAGCACCAAACAGGGAGGCCATGATGGCAATTCCAGTGACTGAACCCAAAATAGCCGCTCCTCCAGCACCCAACACTGCACCTGCCCCTGCAGCTACTAAAGGTGCAGCCAGACCCCCTGTCACCCCTAACACACAACAAAGCACACATTTATTCTCATAAAAGACCACTCAGGTAAAAGGAAGAGATTGTGCATGTAATGTCACTTACTGGCCATTACCAAGTTTCCCTAAAGTTCGTTGACACATATTTTTTTTACTCTGCCCTCGCCCATGTTTGGCTGAGATGGGCACAAGCCTCCCCGTGACCCTAATTAGGACTAAGCGGTTCAGAAAATGAATGGATAATTGAGTGAATGGTTCAAAATTCAGCTGCACATATTATCACAAGCCTCTCACACCATCACATTATCCTCATCATACAACAACGTCACTGTCCCACCAAACAATTGTATCCTTTTATATGCAAACACACCCAGTACTGTACCACCACCAACAGTAGCAAGACCTATCAGCAAGTAGCGGCGAAGTGCACGCCCTCGTTCTTTCTTCTTTCTTCTTGACATCTCTTCCCTGTGAACAAATTCAGAGAGCAGAGAATGTCAGGAGGAAAAAAATACTAAACTGATAATGTGTGAGTGTGTGCGAGTGTGTGTGTGTGTGTGTGTGTATAGTTTACTGTGATTGCCTGTATATAGCTGCAAAGACGCACTGAACACTTTTAGAACTGACTCTAAACCCCAAACTACTACTACTACTACTAATAAAAATAATAATAAAAATAGATAATCAGAAAAATCAGATGAAAACCAACCTTTGTACTTACTTTCATAATAAATCCAGAATGAAAGCAACATGACAAAAAACAAACAAACAAACAAACAGACAATTGTTTATATGTCATTCATCAAGATCTCTGAGTCTACCAGTTTGTTAACTGGAGAGATTCATCACTGACCTGGTTAGGCCACTCATTTTTTATTGTCTGGTTGACGGAATTTTCAGCACAAATTTAGTGATGTCAGAGGAAATAAGAAAAAAAGGCAACTACATTTAAAAGAACAATTTTGAAAAAAGTGTCAGAGGGGAAAAAAAAAATTCAAAATATGAATAAATGTTTTTTTTTGTTACCTTGTTGATATTAATAGTACAGGAAGGTTTCGTCACTTAAAATTTTTTCATGTATAATATCTGTTTGATGGCTCTAGAAGTGCTGGGAATATCATCAAATATAGTGTGTAAATTACATATGTCTCAATATAATGCATTATCTGTTCATTAGAGTCACTCACAAAGCATGCTTGGAGTCTCAACTCACAATACCCAATGCGAGAATTCTTTTGGATACAAAGATGTAAGCGCGATCTCGAAGGCGAACACACAAAATTATACATACCGTAATCAACGTGAAAAGTGCCCAGGGCGCTTTAAAAAAAATGGTGTGGGCACTTATTAAAATGTTACCAGTGGAGTGGAACGATAAGTGCTTATTACCATAGAGGTAGAAAACATGAATAATAACAGAACACCACAAGAGTTTTACTGGTATTTGTATTATTCATTTTGTGTTATCAACCAAATTACTTTTTATTGAAAGCTGAAAATAAACAGAAAACAGCATAATAAAAAAATACCCTTTAATTTTCCCTCCCGGTGCTTTTCCTTTAAATATTTTCCTCGATGTAAAATCGAGCCAATATACATGAATGTCAACTAGCACATGGCACGTTGAACCAACCAACACAAATGTCAACTTTAGCACATAGCACGTTGAAAAGCACATGGCTAGGGATGTCTTTAAATGTGTGAAGTCAGTAAACAGGAGAATCGGTCCAAAGTTTGATCTAACATTTTGCTCCCAGTACACATGGGCGGTTATTAGCCGGAAGATCAAAAACACAGGGGTTGGGGGGGGGGGCTTATTGGAGCAGGGCGCTTATATCGTTGGATACAGTAATATTTAAAGATTCGATTTTGTGTCTGATTAAGATTTGATATTTTTTTCACATTGGCATATAATACAAAGGTTGGTGGGGAAAAATAATAAATTGAAAAGGTTAAAAATGATTTTTTTTTTAGCGGCATTTTTGCCAGAACTTTGACAGATCTGTCAAGTCAAACAGATAATACAGTATTGTATTACAATCCACAGAATCATTCTGACTTTGATTAAAAGACATGCCTGTGATTTGTATGAGCTTTTAAATATTTTCATATGGATGTAGTGTATCTGAAGGGAAACATAGATCATCCCCGTAAATGATTTTTCACCGAAGCTATAAGACTAATGTCAATAATAAGTAAGAAAAATCTGTCACATGTCATCTCTATTCAGCAAATCTTTGCTGATCATTAAGTGACAGGTACATTCGCAATAAGCCTAAACTATTCCCATTAGAGAATTTCCTTCAAATGCAAATTGAATATTGCAATTCATAAACTCTCCTTAACTTAGTGTGGTTCAATATTTCAACCTTAATTATAAAATATTCAAGTAACAGGTTTATCACTTACTCGCTCTCCTCCCCTCCTTTTCTCAACCGTTCTCCGAGCGTCTCCTCGAACTCTTCGTGCTGCTGAGGACAGACACGCAGTAGACAGCTGACATGTCGAATGAGGATGCGAGCCCTGGCATCATATTCACCTGGAGCAGGACGGAAGGGGAATGATGAAAACACAGTAGGAATCATAAAATCGAGTTGAACGGATGAAAAGGATCCTCACCGTCTTTAACCGAGAAGGAAACAAGATCCTGAGCGAGAATAAAACAGAGCAGAGCAGAGCAGGTGGTTTAAATGCCAGCAGTGTTAGGATTACGTAATGAATAGTGGAGGCTGATAATCTGTGTCTATTTACACACCTGTGTGATCGGCAACCCTCCATTACTGAGTAGCGGCTCGTCCTGAAGAATGGACAGGAAAGTGTCGCTGCCTTCGCACCCAAGTCCAGCCAGGAACGCCTGCATCACTGGCATAACCGACTCATCAAGACCCAGCCATTGCACCAAGCCTTTCAGATACTGCTCCAGAAATGACCTGCCAGGGAAAAGCACAAAGATAGCAGAGCAGATATGAATTAAATCTGATACTTTTAATATGTATATATATATATATATATACACACACACACACACACACACACACACACACACAGTGGTACCTCACCTTACGAAATTAATCCGTTCCAGAGCCTTTTTCTTAACCTGGATTTTTTGTGAATTGAACCGCATTTTACATGTAAAACGTGTGATTCGTTCCAAGGCCCCCAATACTACCCCCTAAACCCTTTAAAAAAGATAAAAGCATACCTTTTAAGACCTCCTTCTGCTTCAATATCGTACCGATGGTAGATGGGTTTGGCCATATTCCTTTGCAATATCACTCGAGCCCATTTCTTCGTCTCCCTCGCACCGGAAATCACATGCAAGTGTGTGTGCGTGTGCGCATGCGCGCGCGTGTGTTGACCATGTCTTCTCAGCAGAGTTATAATCTTACAAATGTTTATGGAAGGTTAAAAGTCTGAGTCAAGAAATAAAGCATAAAACAAGAGTAACTCTGTCGTTTACACGAAAAGCAACAAGGTAGATGCAGCTCCTTAATAGCCAATGGGAGGGAGCTGCGTCATCCCTCCTAGCCAATGGGAGGCCAGCGGGGCGGAATGTTGGGAGATTGGCAATGGGAGGTAGCTGGGTCATCCCTCCTAGCCAATGGGAGGCCAGCGGGGCGGGATGTTGAATGAACATCATTGATGGGAGAGCAGGCGTGCATGGCGCGTTTTAGCATTTAAATGGCGTGTTTGAATTTTTAAGATGGCGCTTTCGTAATATGAACTTGTTTCGTATCCAGAGACAAAAATTTTAGGAAAATGCGTTTCATAACCTGCATTTTTCATTTGGTGAGATTTTCGTAAAGTGAGGTACCACTGTATATGCCTCATATTTGTTCTACCTGTGTTCTGATCCTGGGAAAAGCTGATTGAGGGACACAGCACACAAAGCAGCATAGGCAAAGCGGCCTGGTTCACTGAGCTGCCGTCCTATTGCCGCATCCCCTGTTGACTGAACTTTGCCATTTTGTTTGGATTCTTTACCTTCTGGTTCTGTTAAAAAGAAGACATAGTACAAGTAAAAAAAGAGATGCTAGCATATATGCTAGTGCCATGTAAAATTAGGACTGTGCTCTTGTCACAGAACACTAGGTGTCCCCTGCATGATCAACGGCATGCTTAGAATCACCATGGTGATGCATGGACAGCACTGAATTTAATTGTTGTGGCTTGGAAATCAACTGACAGGTCAAGGTGACCTAGTTTTTACAAGGTTAACAGGTGATCCCTGCTGATTTTGTGCGAGTGGTGGAATACACCCTGAACAGATCGTCAGTCTATTGCAGGACTTACAGTCACTAACAGCCATTCACACTCACATTCACACTTATGGTCAATGTTAACATGTACTATATACAGAAAACCTGAACACACTGGGAAAACCTATACAAGTACTTTGAGAACATGCAAATGCCATGCAAAAACATCTCTGGCTGAGATTTTAAACCTGAACCATCTCACTCTGTCTGAGGTGTTCAAAACTTTAAATTTCTCAATTTCCGTTCAAGATAACATGGTGGAATAGTGATTGGCATATCCCCGCCTTCCAAGCAAGAAGGTCCTGGTCCTGCATGTTCTTCTCGTGCTTGCATGGGTTTCCTCTTAGTACTCTGGTTTCCTCCCACAATGCAAAGACATGCAACATTAGGCTTGTGTGTGTGTTGGCCCTACAATGGTCCGGCGAGCTATTCGGGGTATGCCCCATCTTCGAGAAATCTCAGTTAAGATAGGCGACCCTAATAAGTTCCTTCCAAAAAGTGTAACATCATTATGTCATTCAAACAATTTTGATTTAAAAAGTTGACTTATCTCACTCACTCATTTCCTG
>CM045738.1:38627296-38632296 GCA_024760905.1 Plotosus lineatus | reverse complement strand
TTCGTGCCCACATACAACTGGAATATGATCAAGGATTTATTTTATAATAATAAACGTTATAATAAATAAATAAATAATTTTATAAGTAATATAGAATATTGCTGCCTGTATGTCATCACACTAGTAAACAATCGGCATGCTTAACAACTGCAACAAGCCTGACAAATTGCAATCGATTTCATAATAGATGCCTGGGCAATACAGGTCACAAATTTTTTTTTCCCTCCCCACACTTCTTCCACGTGTGCCGGGTTTTACCCCAATAGGGAACAATGTGTTCACATAATGTGCATCATGATGCAACAGTCTCTCATTATGTCATTAATCTTAGTTGATATAACATTGAAGGAAGTGTTTATTTTTCACTCTGGTGCAGTTATTCAGCTATTCTTTTTGGCAAATCCATATGAAATAGATGATCTAGGATGTAATTCGATAATAACTGTATTCTTTGAGTCATCAGCAGTAGTGAGTTGATTCAATGTTATCTGTAATTAGGCAAATGCAAACAGACAGGCACAGACTAGAAAATCAGCAAATATGTGCAAAGACTAGTGATAAAACCAGACAAACCTATTATCAATAAAGACAAAAACTAGACTAAAAAAAGTTTGTGTCTCATGTATAGTACTATTCTGTTTACTGTATAAAAATGATGTACAGTGGTACCTCACTTTACGAAATTAATCCGTTCCAGCGCCTTTTTCGTAACCCGTATTTTTTGTAAATTGAACCGCATTTGACATGTAAAACGTGTGATTCGTTCCAAGGCTCCCAATACTACCCCATAAACCCTTTAAAAATTATAAAAGTACACAAGTTTTGTATAAAATATGTATAAAAAATGTGTTAAAGGTAAAAGAAAATTACCCTCCTTCACGAGGTCCTTAAATATGGCGGTTTCTTTTTCCGAAATAATCGCCTCCGTCACTGTATCTCCGGCAATTTCTTTCTCCTTTATTCAAAGGAGTAACAGTCTCTCCATCTCGTCCTTCACTGACGACCTCTTTTTTAATATCAGTTGAGGCTTTTTGAAGGGGTTGTTGCTTTTAAGGCCTCCTTCTGCTTCAATATCGTCCCGATTGTAGAGGGGTTTCGGCCATACTCCTTTGTGATTTCACTCAACCGCAACCCACTTTCATATTTTTTTATCATCTCCTGTTTTACTTTAATTGATAAGAGAGCCCGCTTGTTCTTTTCAGTCTCACCGGGAATCACTTTCTTGGGGCTCATGACTAATAACGAAAAATAATGCTGCAATAAGCACACTCAAAAAAACTCATGAAACTCACAAACCAACAGTACAACTCTCCTTCATGCGTGTGACGAACAATGGGTCGAAGGCACATGAAAAGCATTATGGGTATAGTACTGTATTATGGAGATTCAGCTCCCTCCAAGCCAATGGGAGGCCAGCGGGGTGGGGTGTTGGGAGACAACCAATAAGAAAGCAACTCGCGCATTTTTTTGAATGTTTGAAGGGCGCGTTTGAATTTTTAAGATGGCACTTTCGTAATGTGAACTTGTTTCGTATCCAGAGACAAAAAGTTTAGGAAAATGCATTTCGTAACCTGCATTTTTCGTTTGGTGAGACTTTCGTAAAGTGAGCTACCTGTATTTTAAAAAAAATGAAACAAAATGTGGACAAGTTTTGCAATAGCAACTCATATCATCCTATAATTAAGGGAAAGGCTTTAAAGCAGATATACAGTAGGTATAGAAAACTCAAAATATTACATTTTGTTGCATTCTACCCTGAAATCAACACACACACACACACACACACACACACACACACACAGATATAATTCTATCTTATTTACTCATTGCAACTTATAACAACCACGTGAAAGCTATAATGATAACAAAAAGGGAAAAAACTGAATTAGTGAATGGTTCAAGGATCACCCTAACTTAAAAATGTTCAGGTAATTTTTTAAGGTATAGCACTACATGCTAAGGAATTGGTGGTGTAGTGGTTAGAGTGCGGGGAGCATGATCAGGGAGGTTGTGTGTTCAAATCCTAGTGAAACCCCCACTGTGCTAATACCCATGGGCAAGATCTCAACCACAAGTGTGCCTCTGTTCACCCAGCAGTATAAATGGGTACCTGTAAACATATATTGGGAAGGTAACCTGTGATGGACTAGCCCCAGTTCCATCCAGGAGGAGTTGAACTCCTGGTCGCTTCATGCTACTGAAACTGGGGATAAGCAGCGGCCTGATGAGCCACTTGGCTCCGGTGGAAAAAGCCCAGCAGACTTTACCTTTACTACATGCTAAGCTAATTGGTTTCCACCTGTAATCACCTGCAATCATTTGAATTGGTTCAACATAAAACAACTACTGTATTCCTAAAGTATTCTAGTGCATGGAAGTGAAACTGAAAGTAATCAATTATGCACAGCAAGGCACTGGCAAAATATCTCGGGATAATGTGCTGGATAGGCACAAGTAATGAGATGGATACAAAAAAAAAACTTTTCTTGCTTTATAAATTCCTAGGAACAAAATAAAGTCCATTATCAAGAAATTGATAATATTTGGTACTACCAGGACCCTTTCGTCAATCATTTTAGGTAATTCGTCCAAACGTGGTGAAAGAGCGAGGAAGAGGCAGGTCAGAGAGACCTATGGCAGCTTTGTATCAGTTACAAGCGTTTTTGGCAGAATTGTCATTGGGTATGGGTGACAAAAGTATCACAAATTGCCCTCAAATTTGGCTTGTATGGGAGGATTGCAAGAAAAAAGTCGTGCCTCAAGAAAGGCCACATCAAGTCGCACTGAAGATCATGAGACCAAATGAGAAAAAGGTATTCTGGTCTTATGAGAAGAAAAAAAAATGAAAACAAAAAACAAACAAACAAACAAACAAACAAACAAACAAAAAAAAACAATATGGCTTCAGTGACAAATCTGAATAAAAGCCAAATTGCTTACAGTTCAAACACCAAACCTACAATAAAGCGTTGAAGTGGTAACATCCTGCCTTGGGAGTATTTCTCTGTAGCAGGGACGAGGGCACTTCTCAAGATTGAAGAAAAAAATGGATGGGGCAAAATATTGCCAAATTCTGAAGGAAATCCTGCTGTCCTTTGTCTGAAAGTTGACAGTGGGTAGAAGATCCCCCTTCTGACATGACAATGGCCCGAAGTTTCCCACAAGTGGCAGGAGAAAGGTGAATGTGCTTGTGTGGCTTAGTCACAGCCCGGATTTAGACCCTATTGAAAATCTGTAAAATGACTTGTAGATTGTCGTCGAGAATCCAGAGTCACCATCCAGTCTGCTCGGGTTTGAACAGTTCTGTAAATGAGATATTGTACAGTGTAGATGTGCAAAGTTGACAGAGTAGTTTTCCAACACACTGGTCGTGGCTGTAACCAAGCAAAGTGGTTCCACAAAGTACTTACACGAGAATATTTTTAATTTTTCATTCAAATGTAATTGCAAGTGTAATGCACTGTAATATAATGAATACAGTAATTCTGAAAAAATAGTTTAATAGATATGTTTAAAGGGAACCTGTACCCAAAATGGAGAGTGTTAAAAAAATATCCACTATACCTTATTATTAACTTTTAAACATCGCGTGATGTCAGTAGTTTATGTATAAGTCCACAATTCCTTTTCTTCTGTATGACATTCCTTGCTCACGAAGGTTCAGCGCGTGGACATGTTGGCTTTTTTTTTCACCGGGGTCAAAGGTCATTGTGACGTAACATCGTTGACAGTCGTACAGCCAATTGCAGAATGTCAGTATATTTCTTTACAACAATAGCACTCCCGATCATTTTTTTTTTTACGCACACATTTTCCACAAGAGCACCAAATATTTGCTGGTTGTTTGCTACGATTTTCCCGTGTAAGAGCTTCTGCCGACTCTCCAATATCGTCCTCCAAGTCGTCACTTTCCTGGTCCGATTTCACTAAATGTGGATAGTATTTTTCAGTGGTTCATATAAATAACGTAATGTTTAAAATAAATTACTATAATGTGTGTTTTTTCCAATTTTCCGTGAGCTTGTGTTGTTGTGCCAGGTATATAGCCATAGGTTTACATTGCAATCTCGCAGTTCCGGTGGAGGCTTTGTCAACGATGTGACGTCACAGGAAATGCGACGCTGCAAAACTCCTGTGCTCTGAAGCTTGATGTTAGTGAAGCCCTTAAATCACTTAAAGCTGGTTTATGAGAAAATATAATAAACACCTTATAGGTGTTTTGTCACTATCTATACACAATACATCGAATTAGGTATATGAGCGCTTTCACTACAGGTACCCTTTAAGTAAAAGCCCAGTGTTATTCAATCTGAGCCACAACTCAAAATTTTAAGGAACAAAACAACTTAAGAGTTGCCATGAGACATGAGACTGTCAAGAGCATAAAGGAAACAGTCGAGAAAATTAGTCCGCTACCATATATAGACAGTTTTGCCAGCATAAGTGTTATAAGAGAAAAGTATGTTGCTGTTAGACGTCCAACATTTTTTTTCCTTTATAAAAGCACTTATACAGTATTCAGTAATAGCCTAGTGCTGACTATTGTTCTATTAGTGCCAGGTGAGACTATGGTCTGTGTTCTTGCAAGTACATCCATGCAAGGATCTGTCAAGACAGGTCCTTCGTATACGCAGATACTCTCAGAGAGTTTGGCATTCAATCAAAGGCAGGATATAATAAACATGCTCCTCTTACATCCAGCTATTCAGTTCAAGTAAACATCTAAAAGAGCTATCACACAAATACACATTATTATTACACACATACTGTATACAAATTTGGCAGTAATCTAGATTCTAACTCCCATAGAGGAGGAAACCAAACTTCACTGTTCTCCACAGTAAACGCACTTGCCCTTGACACATGTACTCACATGTGCATACTGTAGAGAAGTATGAACACACGTATGTATGTTACCATGGGTATGAGTCAGCTGGACACTTGATGAAATCATGGGGGTGGCAGGATGTGAGAATGGCTCATGAATCAACTGGGGAAGA
>CM045738.1:38554796-38622296 GCA_024760905.1 Plotosus lineatus | reverse complement strand
CAGTGATGTTTAAGTACACGGTCATGAACTAGTTTATGATTACACCACTTCACACTAGGTGATATAGTGCAGTAGTTATAATCAAAAATAGTGAAGGAGAACAAAATCTTCACCTTTCCGTAGCTTATGGGTGATTATGCAGGTATCACAGCAATTTAACCATCACAACTAGAAGCATGCAGAGAGAAAACCTCTGCCATTATAAGACTCCGTGTCGGAGATAAAAGCAAAAAAATAATCATCACAAAGACTCTTAAGCACGGATGCATGGTGGCGAGTCCAATATAAATGCTTTGCAAAATAACATGCACCAAATGCAAAATCCCCCTTGGCAAAGGTAAACCAAAAACTCATTTGTGTTTTTTGTCCCATTCTACACTTCTCAAAAAAATTCAGGTAATTCAGTTCATAATTTTTGCGTAAAGTTGTTCACAAAGGGACCAATCAACAGACATAAAAACATATGAGAAAACACTATAAAAACATAATCTGTGCCATTAACTGAGGTAAAAGATCCACCTATCCATCCCTTTTCTGAACCGCTTAATCCTACTTAGGGTATAATTAAGGTGCCCATCTCAGCCGACTCTGGGCAAGAGTTGAGTACACCCTGGACAGCTGCCAAGCCATCGCAGGGGAAAAACACACTGACGACTTTACAGCCTACTCTCGACGAAAGTCAGCAATGTTTCTTTTACATGCCTCGCACCATAGACAGCGAGAGATCACTGGCCTTTGATAACCCAGTTAGTGACACTGGGGTGACATTAATAACAACCCATTAATAGTGGTGCTTGAACCCCAACCCTGGGATCAGGTAATAAATCATCCACCAAAATGCAGAACAATCCTTCTTTATCACACTTTTTCCCAAGCATGCAGCATGTGAAACACTTTCTGTGTCAGTGGAATGCCAAATCGTATCTGGTGATTCATTCTGGTGAAATACTGGGTCAGCTCAAAAAGTGAGACATTGTCATACTTGCTTCTGGATGGAAAATCATGTTCAGGGCCACAGATTTCACTTGCCAGAGACATCATGGAACATAAAAATGGGTGTCGTTCCCTGAAAACTGGAAACGTATGAACCCGAAAACACTAAAACAATTAAACACTGTGTTTTCTGGTAGAGACAGAAGCTCATAGTAACAGTAAATAGGAAAGAAAAGATTTTAAATGCCTTTGGAAGAAGTAACAGTCAAATACAGTATTCCGTATTATCTGATTATTAGAGACATGTAAAGAGAATTCATTTTCATCCTTTTGGCTGATTCTCATACTTTACATTAGAAATGGTCAGAGTTCCTACTTATGTGCAGCTGTTTCTATTTTAACAATTCATTGTCTCAAGGCCTCATGCAAGTAACTGCTCCAGAGCTTTTGAACATATGGATTTTTTTTTTTTGGGGGGGTGGGATGCTGGTGTTTAGCCACAGGAAATAACATTCATTGTAAAATCTATGGGATCTTTATTTTTGATATTGAATTTTCCACTCACTTTTATAAACCATGTGCTTCATGAATAAATTGATTACGGTATTTATTTATTTTAGCTTAATGTACTGTGAATTTAAGATCTGCCATATACTTATACAGCTCTAATCTGGTGAAATAATGGTTGATATATATTTTTTTTAAAAACAATCAGTGGTATTTTAATTCATAAAAAGCAATTTTAGTCAATGACAACAACTTGAAGTGATAAATCAGTTTACATTCCTACAGATAGGGCCAGAAAGGATTCCATGAAATATTCCTGGCAAAAGGAGTTGCAGACTGTGAGAATGGTGAAGTGGAAGTCATGGCTGATAGAAAGGCAGGAGTGAGGGGAAACTATGTTGACGCAGGTATAGATGATTTGTACTTAAGGCCAGGAAGACGTTGAGTATTTGTACAATTCTTAACAAACACAGGAAGGAGGACTGGGGAGTCTGCTTTGGTTTCCAGGGTATTTTTGGTACTAGGAGGATGAAGAGGATGATATTATTATTATTTTTTTGTCCCTTTTGTCCCATGCTTATTAATACAGAGGTCATCGAAGGCCTTAATACCCCGATGAGTCATTTCCTGACAGATTCTTTTGGCAATCCCCTGTGCAACAAATTGAACTGATTTTCCTGCTTTTCGATATTTCAGTGTATTCCTTTAAGCATTCTATTGTTTAACTGTGGAACAAATAAATACATCCTTTTCCCGATTCCATCAATGGATATGCAATTTAAATAATATAGTTGTTATAATAACTTATATGCAGGGAGCTAATTATAGTATAATATTTTCTCCCTGCATATAACATAGGCTTTATTGACATGGAAAAAGGCTTACACTATACAGATGTGCTTTTGGATCAATAGTACACAATTAAATATCCAAGATTATACCAGGTGTTGGAGGTAAGTAAAAAAAATAATGCTTAATAATAGTGCTTGAGAAAATTTCAAAGTTTTCGCCGAAGCATTTATATACTGCATCTTCTTCTTCTTCTTTTCCTTTCGGCTTTTCCCCTTTTTTTTCAGGGGTCGGCACAGCGAATCATGTGATTCGCACGTTTGATTTGGCATAGGTTTTTACATCGGATGCCCTTCCTGACACAACCCTTTAGCAAGGGGCAGAAACACGCTGACGGCTTTGCAGCTACTCTTTACGAAAGTCAACAATGGTTCTTTTACATGAAACTCACACCATAGACAGTGAGAGTCATGGCCGGTCTTTGATAACCCAGTTAACTGCACTGGGGGACAGTGACAACCTTGTGGAGAGTGGGACTCGAACCGCCAACCTTAGGATCAGCGATCCAGATTATATTTATATTTGATTCAAATGTTGATACAATCTCTTTAATATAAAATTCAGGGTGTACCAGTTCACTTACTGACATTAATAACTTTTCTTTAGAATATTAAATAATTTTTCTGGTTTTTGATAGTGGTGGTGAATACTGTACAGCTTTTTGCCTTCAGCGGGATGTTTATTTTAAATTGGAATTGACTAACAAGTGCCAAATAGCATAGTGGAGTTGTAAGCTAAAGGATCGATCCTATAAACCCTGTTTTTTTTTTTCTGTGTGAAGTTTTGCATTTTCATTTTATGTCTGTATGGATTGTTATGGGCATGTAAATAAATGTAAATATAAATGTGACTGTATAAACGTTGTATATAATTATATATATTCAGTTAGTGTACTGTAAATAGTGACACCATGGTATGATTCAGCTAATGAGTACATCAGAGGGACAGCACATGTAAGAGGTTTTGGAGACATCGTCAGAGAGGCTAGATTGAGATGGTTTGGACATGTACAGAGAAGGGATAGTGAATATATTGGTAGTAGGATGCTGAGGTTGGAGCTACCAGGCAGAAGACCTAGAGGAAGACCAAAGAGGAGATTTATGGCTGTGGTGAAGGAGGACATGAAGGTAGTTGTAGTAAGAGTAGAAGATGCAGAGGACAGGGTGAGATGGAGGCAGATGATTCGCTATGGTGACCCCTGAAGGGAAAAGCCGAAAGGAAAAGAAGAAGAAGAAGAAGAGGTATGACTCAGCTGTTTGGGTCTGGAATTTTCCATTAGGGGACCTAGTTGCTCATGCGCCCAGGTGATTTGGAATTTTCCAGAATGGAGCTTTCTCGAACATTAGGGAATCTATATTAAGGACCTGTTGCCGACTGGCTCCAGTCTCTTCGGGTCTTTTTGGGGCAGATCACCTAAGGAGTCTCTTCAAGTCTCTTCGGACAGAACGTCTTAGGAAACTCATCACTGTGGATCATCTCATCCAAGGCAGATCATGGAATGAGCTTCACCCAAGTTTTGTCGTTCGGGACTTCATCGCCAAAGTCCATCATCCACGTTCACCCACAGCCCATGCGAGGATGTTCATCATTTGTTTCTTTCCACACGCAGGATTCCAAGCCTTTCCCTGTCAGCGCGCGTGCTGCATCTCAATTTGCCATGCTGCAGATGCTTGATGACTATCTGTTTTGGGACCCTTGTTTAATTTGTATTTTATTTAGCTCTAAGATGTAAGTTATTATTTTGCCTTACTTTGTTGATAATATTAAATTGTACATAGTTTATGTTGTGGTCTGTCGTGCTTTGCTGGTTTCACGGGGCAATTTTCATCTTCTAAATTCCATTCGTAACAGGATCCCCTCTGGGTTCTCCAGTTGCTTCCCACCACTCACAAACATTTAGGTTGGTTTGCTATACTATATTCTACCAAAGTCGAAGTAAGGGTGTCCAGAAATCAACAGGGTTGTATTATTGTCAATGAGTAACTAATATTCATTCATTCATTTTCTGATCTGCTTAATCCTAATTAGGGTCGTGGAGAGGCTGCGCCCATCTCAGCCGACTCTGGGCGAGGGCGGCGTACACACAGGACAGCTCGCCAGGCCATCGCAGGGCAGAAAAGTAATATGTAAATATTAATAATAGAGCACAGGTGTCAAACTCATGGCCTACGGGTCAAATCCTGCCCTCACACTCATTTCATGTACCTCATGAGAGCTTTTAAATTACAGTACAGTAAGCCCTCGATATTCGCTGGGGTTCGGTTCCGGCCCCTCCCGCGAATGAAGATAATCCGCAAGTTCTGTACCCGGAAGTAAAACCCCATGTATCATATTACATGCACGAATGAGCAACCAGAAGTAAAATACAGTAGGCCCTTGACTATTCGCGGTTTTGCACCCACGGTTTGAGTATTCGCTGACTGCCGAGCAACCGGCACATGATTCAGATTCAGCCAATGGCTGAATGAAATGTTCTCCTTTCTCCTGATTGGTTGAGCTCATGTCCCGCCCCTTTTTCCTCATTCGCGCACAAGTTGTCAATGAGCCTCTTTTTTTGTGTGTGTGTGTTTTAATTACCTGTTAAGCTCTATGATACCACTCAAACGCTGTGCGTCTTCTTTGGCTAAGTGATAGAAAACGCTGGATGTCTCTTCTGAAGAAATAAGACTTTCTCCTGAGAAATGACGGTTTTCTCTGAGCTGTTGTATTAAAATCTTTTTCAATTATTATTCCAGTACAGTACCTAAGTTCATGTTTATGTGTGAGATTTTATGTTCTGTAGCATGTTTAACCATCGATACCAAAAGGATAAACTTTATTACAGTACAGTACTCTTCATGTCCTTTTACATTGAAGTTGGAGTGACGTGTCCAAGATGGCGCTGCCCAAAGGGCGACTTCGCGGAGTTCTCAGAGTCAAATTGTTTCTTTGTTCATTTTAATTTGTTTCTTTTGTTGTTTTGTTTGTTCATGTTTTGCACTATGCTCGTCTACGACCGGTCGACTCTACTACAGCTATAAGATCGGAGTATCTTCGGGCGTGTATAACTAAGCAGAGCTAATATGCTATTAGCAGAGCTAATATGCTATGGTAGGCAGCTCAATGCGAGCCGCACCCCAGCTGACAATAAGCCCAGGTGGGAAGGGGCCGAACGACGACTCCGGCGCTTGGGATTGAAGGGGATGAAGGGCGTGTAGCCGGCTGGAGCAATCACCATATCAGGTGTACTCTCCTCGAGCCATGTCTCACAGAAACACAGTCCTGTCGATCCCTCTGCGCTGTCCATCTTGTTTCGCAGGGACTGAACATTTTCAAGCAGTATGGCCGGAAGTGCTAACCAAGCCTCTGAAAACTCCGCCTGGGCGGTTAGCATTGAGCTCCCATAGCATATTAGCTCACAATAGAAGTTGTTGCGTGCTTAGTTGCCTGAAGCTGAAGCTGCTCAGAACTGTAGTAGGGTCGACCGATCATAGACGAGCGTAGTGCAAAACATGAACAAACAAATAAAACAAATTAAAACAAACAAAGAAACAATTTGACTCTGAGAACTCCACGACGTTGCCCTCTAGGCAGCGCCATCTTGGAGACGTCAGTCCAAGTTCAATGTAAAAGGACATGAAGCGCAATAAAGTTTATCCTTTTGGTATCATTTGTTAAACATGCTACAGAACATAAAATCTCACGCACAAACATTCTCAGAATTAACTTGGGTACTGTACTGGAATAATAATTGGAAAAGACTTTAAAACGAGTGCTTTACAACAGTACATGCTGTATCATGTTTATATTTTATCATGAATAAAAATAAGAGTAAAAATTGAAAAGTTTTTCTTAATCATTACTATATTTTACTACATTAATACTGTATTAATGAATAAGACTGTCTGTAGAATGTGTTTAAGAAGCATATTTTAATGCATGTAATAGATACATAGTATGTTACTTCCGGCTGCTCATTCGCGCATGTGACATGATACATGGGGTTTTACTTCCGGGTACAGAACTCGCGGATTATCTCGATTTGCAGGAGGGCTCAGAACCAAACCCCGGCGAATGTCGAAGGTCTACTGGACTGTGTATCTATCATATGCACCAAAATATGCTTCTTAAACACATTCTATAGACAGTCTTACTCATTATTACAGTATTAATGTCGTAAAATGTAGTAATGAGTCAAAAAAACTTTTCAATTTTTACTCTTATTTTTATTGATGATAAAATATAAACATTATACAGCATATACTGTTGTAAAGCACTAGTATTAAAGTCTTTTTCAATTATTATTCCAGTACAGTACCTAAGTTAATATTTAGAATGTTTTTGCGTGAGATTTTATGTTCTGTAGCATGTTTAACAAATGATACCTTGGAGTGATGTCTCCAAGATGGCGCTGCCTAGAGGGAGTTCTCAGAGTCAAATTGTTTCTGGGTTCATTTTAATTTGTTTTATTTGTTGTTGTTTGTTCATGCTTTGCACTATGCTTGTCTATGACCGGTCGACCCTACTACAGCTATGAGCTGTAGGCTAATATGCTATCCTGAGCTAATATGCTATGGTAGCTCAATGCTAGCCGCACCCCGGCTGACAATAAGCCCAGGCAGGAAGGGGCCGAACGACGACTCCGGCGCTTGGGATTGCAGGAGATGAAGGCCGTGTAGTCGGCTGCTGCAATCGCCTCGTCAGGTGTACTCTCCTCGAGCCATGTTTCACAGAAACACAGCATGGAGCAGTCCTGTAGATCCCTCTGCGCGGCAATCTGAGCATGAAGTTCGTCCATCTTGTTTTGCATGGACTAAACATTTTCAAGCAGTATGACTGGAGGTGCTAAGCTTCAGCTTCTAACCCAGCGACGGAGACTCTGAGAACTCCGCCTGGGCTTATTGCGTAATAAACTTTATCCTTTTGATATCGTTTGTTAAACATGCTACAGAACAAAAATCCCAAGTACAAACATTCTAAACATTAACTGAGATACTGCACTGGAATAATAATTAAAAAAGACTTTAATACAACAGTTCAGAGGAAACTGTCGTTTCTTCAGGAGAAAGTCTTATTCCTTCAGAAGAGACATCCAGTGTTTTGTATCGCTAAGCTAGAGAAGATGCACAGTGTTTCAGTGGCATCATAAAGCTTAACTGGTAATTAAAACACACACAAAAAAGAGGTTCATTGATAACTTGTGCGTGAATGAGGAAAAAGGGGTGTTACATCATCTCAACCAATCAGGAGAAAGGAGGACAGCCATTGGCTGAATTTGAGTGACGTGTCAGTTGCTTGGCAGTCCGCGAATACTCAAACCGTGAGTGTAAAACCGTGAATAGTCAAGGGCCTACTTTATATGATTATCGCACATTCTTGACATCAAGTATTTCCATGAAATGTAATTCATCATCTGTCCACGAGGTGGCGCCGACCTATTTTAATTAAACGGCTAGTCATTCATGACCCAGGCGAGATTGCAAGCTAGCCTGTCACTGTTAAGCATTGTCATAAAAGAAAGCAAATAAAATAAAAGATGACAAATACATAAACAAATAATATAATCATGCAGATTCCATGGATGGACAGTGGTGGCCTAGTGGTATAGGGCGCTGGATCGCCGATCCTAAGGTCGGGGGTTCGAGTCCCATTCTCCACAAGGTTGCCACTGTTCCCCCAGTGCAGCTAACTGGGTTATCAAAGGCCAGCCATGTCTCTTACTGTCTATGGTGTGATGCATGTAAAAGAACCATTGCTGACTTTCAACAAAAGTAGGCTACAAAGCCGTCAGCGTGTTTCCGCCCTGCAATGGCCTGGCAAGCTGTCCAGGGTGTACCCCTTGCCTGGAGTCGGCTGGGATAGGTGCCAGCCTCCCTGTGACCCTAATTAGAATTAAGCAGTTACAGAAAATGAACTGAACTGAACAGATTTCATGTTTTCCCCATTTAGAAAAGATGTTGAGCGATTATTCGGCCCTCGATCACGTTGAAATTTGGTGATGTCGCCTTAATGGTTCAAGATCTAACTTTTTCCCCTCTAGTGTCCAATTTAATTAATTTAATTTAATAAGTATATTATATACCTGATTTGCTGTCAGAATTTCTTCACCCTACATGGCTTCTTCATTAATTGAGATTCGATTTATTGTATTTCCATTCATAGCTGTTTCTGGAATGTGGTTACATCATGCAGTATTTTCTGTGTAATAAAACAAAATGCCACTTTCATATACAGTACTCATGATCTGCTCTTTTGAAGATTTTTATCTCATCCCTGCAGCAGGTCCACACCTGCCTGAGAGTGATTCACAAACTCCTACATCTTTGGTAAAGACCTCTTTCCATGGTGTGTGTTGGTAGAAATATCGGACAGTTGATCAAACTGGATCTGTGGATCTGGATTTGTTTCTGTGTAAACAGCCCCTTTAATGCAGCTTGTATTCCAAAACCTAAAATACATATTTATATCATGGTTATATTAATTTGATATAATTGTTCTGACTGCAAGCAGCCCCAAGAAATGTGTCTAGCCTGTG
The DNA here is from genome assembly GCA_024760905.1 of Plotosus lineatus. Taxonomy (NCBI): domain Eukaryota; kingdom Metazoa; phylum Chordata; class Actinopteri; order Siluriformes; family Plotosidae; genus Plotosus; species Plotosus lineatus. Next base: position 38,613,493 of record CM045738.1, on the reverse strand, counting down.
CCGTCTTAAACCGGTTATATGACAGCTATACACACTCTATGACAAGGTTTTAGCAGGTGCACAGATCTTGATTTACTGCTTCTGCTGGACTCACTACACACAGTACATGAGTCACGGTAAGTTTTGGATTAAAAGAATGGGGAATTATCTCCCTATGACTAGTGAGGTGGATATAGTACAGACATTGAATTGAGGACAATATACGCTCAACAGACTGGTCTTTCACAACAAATCTGTGTTTGCTAACTGGGTGTGTTGGTCCACGTCACCCCTTGTTGAAGTGCAGTAGAGAAGGATGAAGCATGAAGGCTTTCTGAAACTAATTCATGCTACATATAATCATGGATATGTCCAGAAATGGCCTTGTGAATGCAGTAAACAAAACCAACAAAGTAGACTGCTGGTAAAATAAGGTTAATTGTGCAATGTATATTATCTATTATCTGTCATGGAGCCTCATATTTGGTTCACACTCTTCTTATAGTGCTATGTAAACACCCACACCTGTGTTGGAACATGATATTGGTGCTGATTTATCTGTGTTTTCATACGCAAAGTATTCGTACTTCACTGTTAAAAAACACTCTCACGCACTCACTCAGACAATTTCCTCTGGATCAACAAAATACTGTATTCTGGTTCTGATTCACTCTGATTCGCTGAACTGTTTAATCTTACTAGGGTCACTGGGAGATTTGGTGCATATCTAAGCCTAAACTGGGTGAAGGTGGGGAACAGCTTGCCTGGCCAGACTATAGCTCGGCCAACACACACACACACACACACACACACACACACACACACACACACACACACACACACACACACACACACACCAAAACAGTGTTGGCTCAGTGCTGAAGGCTTTGGATTACTGATCAGATGTTTATTGTGGGTAAAGCCCCTCTCTTACTTATCTGCCACTGTTGGGCCCTTGAGCGGGGCCCTTAACCCTCAATTGCTTGCATGTGTACATAAGATAAGAGCGTCTACCAAATGTCTCAAGTGTGAATGCCGACAACCATTCACATTCACACCAAGTGGCAATTTTTAACAGCCCAATTTGCTTAACCCTTTAACGCCCGAATTATTTTATTTGCAGTTAAAAAAATTATCAATGGCTTTTCTGAATCAAAAAAAGGAAACACCCGGAACAAATTTCTTTTAACAAAATTATAATCATCATCATCATCATCATTTTCTGTAACCGCTTCATCCTAATTAGGGTCGCGGGGAGGCTGGTGCCCATCCCAGCCAACTCAGGGCGAGGGCAGAGTACACCCTGGACAGCTCGCCAGGCCATCGCAGGGCGGAAACACGCTGACGGCTTTGCAGCCTACTCTTGTCGAAAGTCAGCAATGGTTCTTTTACATGCCTCACACCATAGACAGTGAGAGACATGGCCGGCCTTTGATAACCCAGTTAGCTGCACTGGGAGGACAGTGACAACCTTGTGGAGAGTGGGACTCGAACCCCCAACCTTTGGATCAGCGATCCGGCGCCTTATACCACTGGACCACCTCTGCCCTCCACTGGACCACCTCTGCCCAAAATTATAATAACACGAATAATCATAATAACATAATAATAACAAATCTGTCTGTCTTCCTTTCGGCCTTTTCCCTTTTACTCGGGAGTTGCCACAGCGAATCATCTGATTCGCACGTTTGATTTGGCAGAGGTTTTTATGTCGGATGCCCTTCCTGTCACAACCCTTTTTATCAAGGGACAGAAACACGCTGATGACTTTGCAGCTACTTTTTACGAAAGTCAGCAATGGTTCTTTTACATTCCTCACAGCATAGACAGTGACAGACATGGCCCGCCTTTGATAACCCAGTTAGCCGCACTGGGGGGACAGTGACAACCTTGTGGAGAGTGGTACTCGAACCCCCAACCTTTGGATCAGCGATCCAGCTCCCTATACCACTAGACCACCACTGCCCCAACATAATAATAACAAATAATCATCACAAATTCGTCAACAACACAATCCTGCGCACTTCAGGTCATCTCACAGCTGACTGAGGCACGTCTGACCAAGCTGTTTTGCATAAGGCGATGCCTCAACAACTATAGAACATGTTCTGAATGGTAACAGCACTGTAGCAATGCATCTAGAACTGTCGTTATTAGCATTGTTTGAAAGAGGACCATATGGTCTTGTTTGGCATTAAGATTAATACAGTCAGCCCTCTCCTTACGAAAGTAATCCGTTTCAGAGCCTTTTTTTGTTGCCTGGAGGTTTCGTAAGTAGAGGTGCATTTTACATGTAAAACGCGTGATTCGTTCCAAGGCTCCCAAGACTACCCCATAAACCCTTTAAAAATGATAAAAGTACACCAATTTTGTATGAAATATGTGTTAAAAGTAAAAGAAAATTAAACCATTATTACACATGTTTTATTAACGCACATACACACACAGACACACACACACAGTCTCTCTCTATCTCTCTTTCTCTCTCTCTCTCACACACACACACACACACACACACACACACACACACACACACAAACACACTGTCTCTCTCTCTCTCTCTCTCTCTCTCTCTCTCTCTCACACACACACACACACACACACATTTGTGGCACATGCAGCGTGCAGCCGACGCCGGAGCTTTTGAGACGAGATATTCAAAGCGCACTTCCCTGCTTGACAGATTGAAGGTCCGGAATGAACATTAACTTGTTTCCTTGAGGGATTAGAGGTCCGGATGAGCCACGTTTTGCTTATATTCGGTGGAGCACGCCATATTTATTAAACGTTTACTGAATTATACAACTTAAAAAACGAAAAGTAAGCTGCAGTGAGCACTCTCAAAACTCACGAACCAACAGTACAACTCTCCTTTATGCGTGTGACAAACAAGCTTTATGTGTGCAGTACTATGGAGATTCAGCTCCCTCTTAGCCAATGGGAAGCCAGCGGGGCGGAATGTTGGGAGACAGCCAATGAGAGATCAACTTGCACATTGTTTGAATGTTTGAATGGCGCGTTTTAATATTTTGAATGGTGCGTTTGGCACTTTTCGTAAGAAGTTGTTTCGTATACAGATTACAAAAATTTAGGAAAATGTTTTTTCGTAGCCTGGATTTTTCGTATTCAGAGGTTTTCGTGAGTAGAGGGCCGACTGTACTGTATGCATGTTTTTGACTGTGAGAGGAAACCGGTGTACCAGGAGGAAACACGGACATACACGTTGAGAATATGCAAACTTCACACAGAAACTTTCTTATCGAGAGTGATAACCACTGCACCATCCCCTGTTAAAACAGCGAATCTGAATAAGATCGAGCTTGGTTTGTTTGCACTTCCCAGTTATTACAGCAGGGGCCACGGGGCCACAGCTACAGTCAAAGCAAGCCAACATGAGGTGGAGATGACAGAGAGGAGAAGCTGGGACTCGCTCCAAGCCGGTGAAAGCTGGTCACTCGGCAAAAGCACGACTGAAAGCAGGGAGGGAATGAAATAGCAGAAGGAGTGGTGGGAGGGAAAAGGGAGAGCAGAAGGGAGGGAGTCGGGCAAACTGAGTAGCTCTGGAGTTCCCAGTCTCAATCTGTTGTTGGTTGTTCTTCCACAAGACGCAGCGCTTATAATTCTGGTGAGTCCGTCAAAAGAAATTTAGGCTACAGGTGTTCATTTCTTGCATAATATCGGAAAAAAGAAAGAAAGAAAGAAAAAGAAAAAAGAAGGGGAAAAAAGAAAGAAAAAAAAAAAAAGAAAAAGAGAGTGATAAAACAACAGGTCAGAAGTAACCTGCCCACATTTTTGAAGGAGGACTGCTGGGGCAAAAATCTCAAGGCGAAATATGGTCATTTCCAGCAGTGGAGTTGATAAACAACAGTGAAATAATCGCATCTACTCTTTGGAGCGTCAGTAAACAACACGTGAACCGCGTGATGGAGTTTCGGCTCGTGCTCACCTGCCTTCTGTTCAGCTTTCACCTGCACGCGGGAAACACGCAAAGCGCAAACTCCGCTTCAGGTGAGTTCCACAATTCACGCACACCTGGGATTACTAATCTCTCATCGTAGACCAGGAACAAAAAAAAAATAATAATAATAATTTCTCGACGTCACCGAACACAAACTGGAAACCTCACAAGAGAACCGCGGCAGGGTGGTCACGTGGGTGGCGCAGGGTGCTTTTGGCTTTTATTATCGTCCCAACTGGCGCCTCGGTTCTCAATTAAACTGTCTGTGCAGTTCACACCAACTGATGGATTAGTCTACACACCGTTCAGAAGGTACTGGAATATTCTGTCCAAAGCACTGGATCAAGATAAAAGTTTTTATCAAGTTTTAATTTCACATACAGTACTCTTACACCCATCATTAGAATATCTCCTGTCCTCTGTCCTACAAGGCATGAATACCTACCCCATATACTATACACACAATTATATGCACACACATGTATATAATATAACACACTATATATATATATATATATATATATATATATATATATATATATATATATATATATATATATATATATATATATATATATATATATGGGGCAGTGGTGGTCTAGTGGTATAGGGTGCTGGATCGCTGATCCAAAAGGTTGGGGGTTCGAGTCCCACTCTCCACAAGGTCGTCAGTCACTGTCCCCCCCAGTGCAGCTAACTGGGTTATCAAAGGCGGGCCATGTCTCTCACTGTCTATGGTGCGAGGCATGTTAAAGAACCATTGCTGACTTTTGTAAAGAGTAGCTGCAAAGTCGTCAGCGTGTTTCTGTCCCTTGCTAAAAAGGGTTGTGACAGGAAGGGTATCCGACGTAAAAACCTCTGCCAAATCAAACATGCGAATCAGATGATTCACTGTGGCGACTCCCGAGTAAAAGGGAACAAAGCTGAAAAGAAAACACACACACACACACATATATATATATATATATATATATATATACGCATATGCCCTCAGTGCAGCTAACTGGGTTGTCAAAGGACAGCCATGTCTCTCACTGTCTGTGGTGAGAGGTTCATAATTTCATGTAAAAGAACCATTGCTGACTTTCATCAAGATATAGACTGCACAGCCATCAGTGTGTTTCCGTCCTGTGATGGCCTGGCGAGCTGTACAGGGTGTACTCTGCCCTCGCCCAGAGTCAGCTAAGATGGGCGCCAGCTTCTCTCCGACCGTAAATAGGATTACATGGTTCAGAAAATGAATGAAATGAATGACACACACACACACAGTGTAAAAAGGTCCTTTGGGCTTTTTACACCTGAGCCAAGTGGCTCATCAAGCCGGTGCTTATCCCCGGTTTCCGTAGCACGAAGCTACCAGGAGTTCAACTCTTCCTGGATGGGATGCCAGTCCATTGCAGGCTACCTTCCCAGTATATTTCTACTGGTACCCATTTATATTGATGGGTGAACAGAGGCACACTTGTGGTTAAGACCTTGCCCATCTAAGCACAGTGGGGGGCCGACCTGGGATTTGAACACACAACCTCCCGATCATGAGCTCAGCACCGTAACCACAACACCACCGGCCCCACCATATACGTGTATGTGTATATATATATATATATATATATATATATATATATCATTCATTTCAATTCATCATTTTCTATAACCGCTTAATCCTAATTAGGGTCACGGGGAGGCTGGTGCCCATCCCAGCCAACTTCAGGCAAGGGCAGAGTACACCCTGAACAGCTTGCCAGGCCATCACAGGGTGGAAACACACTGATGGCTTTACAGCCTACTCTTATCGAAAGTCAGCAATGGTTCTTTTACATGCCTCACACCATAGACAGTGAGAGACATGGCCAGCCTTTGATAACCCAGTTAGCAGCACTGGCGGGATATATATATATATATATATATATATATATATATATATATATATATATATATATATATAGTGTAGATAAATGCAATGTCACTACAAAATATTCAATTTAATGCAGTTTAGCATCTACCATCACATGAATACTGGACATTAGTACTAGATATTGTCTATAGAAGGAACTTCCAACGATCCGATCTTACTGATTTTATTTTAGGCGCACCCAATATCATGACTTGTAATAAAGTTTGATATGATGATTCTACACGTCACCATATTATAAGTATCTTGCAATCCCATTCTGGGTGTATTCCCTGGGTTGTGCCCAGCATTCCTGTGACTCGAGACTGACCAGCAACACCAGTCACCAGTCAGTGTTTTCACTCTGAACATTTTTAAAAAGTAGAAACACACACTTACCTGTATTTGCATACTGGAAAATTTTTCAGTAAAAATTTCCAGTGACTTTTTTTTTTTAAAGGTTTACTCATTTCTTGGAAGCAGAGGATTCTCAATTTTGCCATTTTTCACCAGCGTGCTCAAACAAATCGAATCGAAAGACAATTTTTATGGTATATGTTGAATGCAAATTTTCTTTCTCATAAAAAAACCCATCGTTTAATTATAATGATAACTCAGGAATTGTCAGCTGGTGAGATGTTGGCCTTCTTGCTGGATTTCTAGGAATCTGTATGTGGGATGTGCTTTTATTACTTTTTTCCGCTGAGTATTTTACTTTAAATTTTTTTCGTATAGTATATTGGAAAGCTATCAATTGACTTGTGTTGTGGTGGTGTCTGGAAAATTGGCTGCAATCTCTGGTAAAATTCCATTCTTTTGGCCTGTAGTTTATATTACAAAAACAACTGTAATTGTTAACCACTGTTCAAAGAACAGGTTTTATACTGTGCTCTCATACATTTTGCTCAAGTTTTTCCTGGCAGCAAATACCCACTTTTCTTTTCCCACCTCATTATAGGAAGTCAGTGATTTTTTTTTTTTTTTGCAAGCTGTGGTCCAGCAATGTCAAAATGCCTCATTGAAAACATTTGCTTTCATGTATCGCTCTTTGATTGAAACAGTCACCTATACTTATGTTTGAGAGACATTACTGCGAATACTTCATAATAAGTGAGGATCAGAGAGGTAAACACTGCAGGAGCAGAATAGAGGGAATTATTCAGCCCGAGCCACTGTGGCTTGAAGTATGAGTGCACATGGAGATAATCCTGAAGTTCTCAACTTCAGATGGCCAAAGCAGTAATCGCTTGTTCTCCGAGTCTGAGGACATTTCATATCGTCCAGCTCATCTCAAGATGGTTGAAGGCTTTTAGGAATTCTTCAAGAGTCACCACTAGACTGATGGTGCCAATGTGCAGTCAAGTGTTTCACAAGCTATTGAGCGATTGTATAGTGACACTTAAATAATGCTTTGTTCAAAATACCAAAGGCCATGAAGTGGGCATCAGAAAATGTCTGTGCTGGTGCAAATCAGAATACTGACAATTGCCTTGTCTTCAGACTTTTCCAGATCTTCTGATTACTTTGGGAATTGTTTTATTGGGCATGGATTTATTCTCCTATTATGATCTACCTCCCACACATGCACAGCTCTCATTCTTTCTTGTGGTGTCTGGAATAGAAAGTGCATTCCTTCCTTTGATTCTTATGAGACACAGAGTTCTTACCTCCTCCCTTTACTGTCTGTTTCTCCCCCGTGCTGCCCCTTTTACCCCCCACCCACCCCCACTAACCCTCATATCCAGTAGCCCTGCTGCTTCCACTCACCATCTGTTTATGTTTATTTTTTTACTCTAATTTAAGAAGCATTTCGCTGCCAGGAAATCTATAACTGCTGGCAGATTATTATTGCTGTGTACATGTTTTCAACAAACCTTCTGCAATTTTTCCACCTATAAGGCCAACACTTTTAATGAAACTTTAAGGGTCTTTTTTTATTGTGCGTGATTTTCTTATTTTTCTCATTTTTTTTTTATCTTTGACTTTCTGTTCAAACATCGACGTTTTTTATCCATTTTAACACTGTCAGAGAAACTTTAATAACCGTGTGTGTGGTTTTGTTGTTCCAAAAACATAGGGAAGCAGAGGAATTAAGATTTTGTGCAGTAGCACACAGTTGCGTGTGTGAGTCAAGGAGTGTGCTGGAGCAGGGAGGAAAACCCTGGAAAGTACACGGCGGGAAGAAGTGATGCCATTGGGAATATAGATGGCGTTGCTTCTTTCTCATGTGGAAATATTTTGTTGCTGTGCCTTTCGTTAGCCAGATTAATTGCAGTTCCTCCTATGATGCAAAGTAATGTTTTAAATTAAAGGATTGGAATTACAACTCACATTTTCCTAGATCTTTTGTTCTTGACAGTTACATGAACATGTTCAGATTTTTAGTATATACTGCACATAAATTTAAATAAATCACATTTTATAACTGTGTATTTTTAAGCTCAAATGTTTTGTATATTCTACATGGAAACACTAGAAAAACTAACTAAACTGAGATTGTAATATTTTATCCTTTTGTTTATAAAGACCATGACAGAACGTGAGTGTATATCCTTTTCATTCAAGTATTATCCACTCCGAATAATGTTTATAATCCAGAGATAGTGGCCCAATCAGATAGTACTGTTCCTGTGTAGTTCAGTGATCCCTCGCGACTTCGGGCTTCAGTTTCTGCGGCTCCAGTGCATCACGGGTTTCTCAAAAATATCCATTGAAAAAAAAAAAAAAATGAAAATTAAGGGAAAATAGGGGGGAAAGTTAAGGAAAATGCCGCAAAACAAGGCCAATTATGCAAAAAAAAAAAAAAAAAAAAAAAAACAAAAAAACCCTAAACAGACAAAAACCAAACAGCAACCCAACAAAACTACTTACATTTTTATGTGAGGTGCGCATCTGTGTGTGTGTGTGTGTGTGTGTGTGTGTGTGTGTGTGTGTGTGTGTGTGTGTGTGTGTGTGTGTGTGTGTGTGTGTGTATTTATATTTGATTTACATCTTATGCATTATTTTTGAATGTTTAATTGTTATTATAAGCATTTATAGCATTGACTATGTATTTATTGATATTATATACACATACACATGTACGTATACGTACGTCAGGAGGGGGTGATCCTACTTTGCAGATATCAGTGGTCACGGGGTGCTCTCGGTCCCCATTAACCACGGAAAGTGAGGGATCCCTGTATAAACTAATCTGTCACATATCACTCGGTGCATAGTAGTGTTTTTAAAAAAGTGAAATCTTCATATTCAAAACTCAAATATCAAACTCCAAAAACAGCAGCTGTCTTGTCCAGTAGTGGAATTAATAGATATTTCTGTGCTGAGACTCTTTTTTGTTGTTGTTGTGACACATGTTGTTTCTTTTATACCCGACAGTTCTAAACTGCTGTGAAGGCGATGTCTTATTCCTACTGGATTCTTCAGGCAGTGTGTCGACGTTTGAGTTTTCGCACATACTAAATTTCCTGTCAGAGCTTGTACAGCCGTTTTCTCTTGGCCACGAGCAGGTGAGGATGGCACTGCTGCAGGTGAGCACCATGCCTCATTTGGAGTTCGGCTTTGAGGCTTATAGCAGACAGCGGGATCTTCAGGAAGCACTGCAGAGGACTCAAAAACTTGGAGGAGATACCAATACAGAGGAGGCACTTGTTATCGCCAAGGAGGAGGTGTTGAAGCCGGGCATCAGAGGAGGAGCCAGAGAAGGACTGCCGAGAGTGCTGGTGTGGCTCACTGATGGCGTGGGGCCCGGAAATGTAGAGCAGTACATGACTGAGTTGCGGGACAGTGGTGTTTATGTGCTAATTGTGTCCACTGGTCAAGGGAATTATCAGGTACTAAAGAATGCTGTGAGTCCACCTGCCGAGGAACACCTGTACTTTGTGGATACTGAAGACATGAATATCATTACTGAAGATTTCAGGAATGCCATTATTGGTAAGAAATACTCATGGAAACCTGGGAGGGACATTAATTCAGTGTTGTTTATACATGGAGTATATAAAGGGGAAGGTGTGACAACGTTAGATATGACCTTAACAATCACCATATTACTTTTTAAGATAAAAAATTATAGTACCGGTAGGTTGGTTTTTTGCAGGATACGGAAAAAAAAAAAAATAGATGCCGAACTTTTTGTAAACCTAAATTCTGCACACAGGTTTTTTAATCGAGAAATGACCAAAAGCTTTACAAGTTAAATGTGGGTAAAGAGACTGAAGCTACACAATACAGTTACACCCAAGATGACCTGTATTTTACGTGCACATTTTCATTTAACATTTATTAAACTCTGAACCACTGTCGACAGGACAGCAGCCTTGTAGTTCCAAAAAATCTTTAAAAAATGTAACTATTTTAATCAGGACTAAAATAATCTCAGAATCACAATGACATGCATTTTTTTTTTTTTTTTACATAAAAATAAACACAAGTTTGATGTGACACCCATTTCAGACCATTTCGACAGTCCAGAGCAATGGAGAGTGTGGAAAAGAGGTGAAGAAGCATGTGCAGGCAGGTTGGAATGGTTGGGGAAAAGTGTCCGGTGTGATGTGTGATAGGAAGGTATCGGCAAGAATGAAAGGAAAAGTGTACAAGACGGTGTTGAGACCAGCGATGTTGTATGGATTAGAAACAGTGGCCCTGGGGAAAAAGACAGGAGGCGGAGCTGGAGGTAGCAGAGATGAAAATGTTGAGGTTCTCTTTGGGAGTAACGAGGATGGATAGGATCAGGAATGAGTACATCAGAGGGACAGCACATGTAAGAGGTTTTGGAGACAAAGTCAGAGAGGCTAGATTGAGATGGTTTGGACATGGACAGAGGAGGGATAGTGAGTATATTGGTAGTAGGATACTGAGGTTGGAACTACCAGGCAGAAGGCCGAGAGGAAGACCAAAGAGAAGATTTATGGATGTTGTGAAGGAGGACATGAAGGTCGTTGGTGTAAGAGAACAAGATGCAGAGGACAGGGTGAGATGGAGGCAGATAATTTGCTGTGGCGACCCCTGAAGGGAACAGCCAAAAAGAAAAGAAGAAGATGCAGAACCAATTTCCAGGTGTGGGTGCTGATGAGAAAACAGGATATTTCCCCCCCCAACCTTAAAGGTGTCCATTTACAAACCAAAATCCAATGCTTTTATTCTCCATCATCAGTGAAACCACCCCAGCTCATCGACTAATATTCTTTAGATGTTTAACATCTTGTTTTGTGTCTCTATCTGTATGCAATATACTGTATATGTGACAGGAGTCAGATATGGAATATATATGGGATATGTATGTTCCCTTCAGGGGTCGCCACTGCAAATGATCTGCCTCCATCTCTCCCTATCCTCTGCATCTTCTACTCTTACTCCAACGACTTTAATGTCCGCCTTCACCACATGGGATATGTGTCAGAGATGAAAATGTTGAGGTTCTCTTTGGGAGGAACGAGGATGGATAGGATCAGGAATGAGTACATCAGAGGGACAGCACATGTAAGATGTTTTGGAGACAAAGTCAGAGAGGCTAGATTGAGATGGTTTGGACATGTACAGAGGAGGGATAGTGAGTATATTGGTAGTAGGATGCTGAGGTTGGAACTACCAGGCAGAAGGCCTAGAGAAAGGCCAAAGAGACGATTTATTGATGTGGTGAAGGAGGACATGAAGGTCGTTGGAATAAGATTAGAAGATGCAGAGGATAGGGTGAGATGGAGGCAGATGATTCGATGTGGTGACCCCTGAAGGGAACACCTGAAAAGAAAAGAAGAATATCTATGGGATATATATGTGATAACTTGCATGTACAGAACATTTTACTAGAGTAGTGCATTTAATTTGCTTTCTGTTGCTCAGTCACATACATGGTGCACACACACACACACACACACACACACACACACACACACACACACATAGATGATATCCATCATGTTTGAAGTTACTTAAAAGTTACCAAATGTTTAAAGCCTCATCTTGTTTTGATAGTTCTCACCTACAGATGGTATGTACGCTATGCTCTTCAGATCATTGCGCCTGCTGCAGGACATATAGGAGTAAGAAAACAATTTCAGAAAGACATCATGGCTGATCCCATTTGCAAGAGTTAACATTGCATGCCATGTTTATTTAATATGCACCGTTAAAGATGCAAAAAAAAAAAAAAATTAGATTTCCAGGTGTTAGTGTTCCTACTCAAAATTCTGCATTACAGAACGTTTGTATAACAGTAAGGAAAGCTGCATATTATATAACACAAAACAAAGGATATAGTGTTTTGTAAAAGAAGAGCTAGGTTTGGGCAGCATGATGGTGTAGTGCAGGGGTCACCAACATGGTGCCCACGGGGCACCAGGTCGCCCACAAGATCAACATGAGGTGCCCGCGGGCCTGTTCACTGCTATTTTTAGAACAGGCTCGTGGCTCCAAAGCGCCACTCTCCATTGAGCTGCATCTAAGTTTTTTTTTTTTTTTTAATCAAATCAATATCTTCACATAGATGAATACCATTAATTATTAATAATAACATAAAATTATAAGTAAATTGAGCAAATTAGTTATTTGAGAAGTGTGTATCGTCCTGGTAGCCCTTCGCATTAATTGGTACCCAAGAAGTAGCTCTCAGTTTCAAAAAGGTTGGCTGGCTGAGATAGGCTTCAACCTCCCTGCAATCCTAATAGGATGCAGTGGTTAAGTAGCAAGTGAATAAATGAAGCAAGTGTAGCAGTCAAAAATTTTTAGAACTTTTTAGCGAATATCTTCAAGAAATGTACTTGATAATAATATCCACAAATCTTCGCCGAGACATTTTTTATGTAAAGGTTTTTCACACCAAATATTGACTTTGTTTCATATTATTAATGATATGTATAATTCGGCTTGACCTAAAATCCGAGCCCCCATATGATATTGTTTTTTCATGGGAACTCTGAAAGTCTAAACTTATTCTTTCATTAAGTTTCTGAACAACCGCCTATCTCGGTCTACTCTGGACAAGGGCAGAGCACACCCTGGACAGCTTGACAAAGCCATTGCAGCCTCCACCATTGCGTGCTGCAGAAATTCTGGCTCCTTGACCAAACAACTCAGGGACACAAATAACTTGGGACAGCGAGCTCGTCTACAAGACGAGACGACAGAGCAATATAAACTGTAACAGGAGTGAAGGGCTAATTATAAAAAAAATTATTTTGCCCTTTCTATAGCTCACAGGAGCCTTCCAGGGCCTCCAGGTATTAATAGCAAGTAATCCTCTTTGCTGATTGAATGTCACGTCAGTGTCTGGTTTTAGAATCTCATGCATATATCATACATATGCAGAGTATAAAGATCAGATGAGAAATATCAAATATGGCATGGCATGCCACCCTAACAGTTTGCCATCTACACTCTTTCACCCTTACCAGGCACTCTCATGACACTGCTATTTGTTACAGCAACATCCTCTGACTGAGCTTTCTATTTCGAGTGACATTCTTCCTGGCTTACTCCTTGTTAAACACTGTTCTCTCATTACTGTTCTGATTATTCATGCCTCTCTCTCTCTCTCTCTCTCTCTCTCTCTCTCTCTCTCTCTCTCTCACTCTTTCTCTCCCTCCTTATGATTATTCAGAAATCATTCGTGTGAAAAGGCTGCAAGTCCAAAACATCACCTCCACAAGTGCAGAGTTACTCTGGAGACCTGTGCTTGAAGATACCGGCTACTATGACATCCGGTTTGGACCAGTTCAATCTGGACATGTAGATGGTGGTACAGGAGGAGGTAGTGGTACTGACCAAAGTACATCTGTAGGCCATTATCAGAGAATCACCCGTCCTGCTGACTCGAGTTCTGCAAAGCTGAGCAATCTACATCCGGGAACAACGTACAATGTCACACTAATCCCACAATCCAACTTGGACATTTTAAACACCCTGCATACCACCTTTACTACACAGCCAGGTGAGAATGGGTTTCTTATGGAAAGATAATCTATTAAGTTACATTTATTACCAAATCCAAATGTTTATTTAAGAAGAGGTTTTTACTTAAAAATAAAACTTCAAAGGAGCAGACAACAAAAGAGTGTTCTTCCTGTTTAACAAAAGCCTCTTGGGTGTATAGGGGATTGAGGACATTCCAGTATTGTACAGAGTTAAAAAAACGTCACCGGTTTGACTTTCAAACCAGCAGGAGAGATGTGTGGTGGTGGGTGGGGGTGAGCTGCATCTTCCCTTTCCCCCCATCTTCATTTATGAAATGTCCTTAAGCAAAGCACCTTACCCCCTTCTGCTCTCCAAGCACTGCTCCAAGTGTATTCACTCTTTGTGTGTGCGCTCTCTTTGCACTTTGGATGGGTTAAATGCAGAGGCAAAATTTCCCTTGCAGGATTGATACAGTTTAAAATATGTGTCTGTATATATGAGAGATTTCCTTTTGGCTTTTCCCTTTTTCAGGGGTCGCCACAGCAAATGATTCACACGTTTGATTTGGCATAGGTTTTTACGTCGGATGCCCTTCCTGACACAACCCTTTTAGCAAGGGACAGAAACACATCGACGACTTTGCAGCTACTCTTTACGAAAGTCAGCAATGGTTCTTTTACATGAACCTCTCACCATAGACAATGAGAGACATGGCCGGCCTTTGATAACCCTGTTAGATGCACTGGGGGATGTGTCTGTATATATATATATATATATATGCGCGCACACACACACACACACACACACACACACACACATACACACACAGCTGAAAGAAAAAGAAGAAGAAGATATATATATATATATATATTTATATACATATATACAGTGGTACCTTGGTACTCGACCATAATTCGTCCGATGGCTGGTCGAATTCCGATTTGGTCAAATTCTGAATCTGCTTTTCCCATTACAAATAATGTAATTTGAACAGAAGTTAACGGTACCGTAACTCATACCATAGGTCCGCAAATTAAGTGAAAAAATATTGAATACAGTACACTATGTTATGGTCTGTGTTGTGGGAGACTCTGGTTTTGGCAGCTCTCTCTCTATCTCTCTGTCTGGCTCTCTCTCTCTCTCTCTCTCTCTCGCTCTCTCTCTCTCTGTCTGTCTCTCTGCATGTTGGAGAGGTGCGTGGCTGTCAAACGCGGGTGGAGCACTAAATACACTCACCTAATTCCACTTAATCATGGGCTATAAAGGCAAGCAAAGCGCTCCTCCCGGCGCTAGAAGATTGTCCCGCTTCCCCGTGATCTCTCTGGCTCTCAGCTCCTTGCTCCATCAGTTCCCGCTTTAGTTTGATTTCCGTGTTTCTCCACATCTCTAACAGTGACTATGATTTCCCCGTGCTCTAGAGCCTTTCATGTGAAAAATAAAGCTCCTCCGTTTTCATCACACCCTGTGTTCTGCACTTTTGGGTCCAGCTGAATGTTTCTGGCATCATAGAAGGGCTAGAAGCACGGAGCTGAGAGCCAGAGAGATCACAGGGAAGAGGGACAATCCTCTAGCACCGGGAGGAGTGCACTACTAGTCTTTATAGTTCGTGATTAAGTGGAATCAGGTGTGTGACAGCCACGCCCCTCTCCAGCACGCAGAGAGAGAGAGCTGCCAAAACCAGAGTCTCTCACAAAAGAGACCATAACACACTAAAATAAAAAACCACAGTACAGTTAAAACATAACAACGATAAAGATCAGAATTTTAACCTTTATGGTGGTGAGCAGTTGGCATACGTAAATGTAGGAGAGGGAGAGAGGTGGAGGATTCCCTTCCATAACAGCTTCAGGTGAATCAGCCAAAGGTGTTTTTTTTTTCTTGCTACTCACTTTGGCATGGATGACTCTTCTTTGGGATGTCCCTTTCTTTCTTGAAGAACATTTCTAACGTGGCTTGTTTCTGCCTTCTTTCCAAAATCTTACGGAAGTGGCTCATGACATCATAGTTAAAGGTGTTCACAGCGATACATAGTATCAACAACTTCCGGACTTCCCCAGAATAGCACTAGCTTTAGCAGGGTGGTACATAGTATCAGGAACTTCCGGACTTCCGGAAAGTGTGCATTTCCCCTTCCTCTCGGTCTCGTTTTTTTCTCACGCTTTTTTAGCGTTCTACTTCCGGATTTTGGTCGACTTCCGGGACCAAAAAAACCCCGGATTTTTTGGTCGAATTCCAATTTGTTCAACCTCTAAAGCGTTCGAGTACCGAGGTACCACTGTGTGTACATATATTCTTATATACTAGTATATTCTTGTGTGTGTATATATATATATATATATATATATATATATATATATATACATACACTCGTGAAAAAAATCAGGACACCTCATTATAAACTCAAGTCTTTATTTAGAAATGTTCACATAACAATGTTCAAGCATGTTTTTATTTAATTCTGGAAAAGACAGTGATTTATTTGTAAATAAACAACATAAATGAACATATTTTTACTCATGAAACAAAATACATGAACAGCAATGCATATTTCTATGGAGGACAAATATGCACCCCCACATATTGTCCCATTTAAAATAGCTACAGTCACACCCACAAGTGTATCAGATCAGGTGCACATGATCAGAACATAGAAGAAAGCTTGCCCTATTCAAACCTTAGACATTTAGTTTGGTGTGCCCTGGTCCATTGAAGTGAGATCCTTAGAGCTGCCTGAGGCCCTCAAAAAGAAGATTGTGGCTGCTTAAGTGTCTGGTTAGGAATTTAAAAAGATATAAAAAGAATTTTACATCAGCCATTCCACCATCTGGAAAATTGTTTACAAGTGGAGGACATTCAAAACAACTGCCCCATGCATCTGAAAGCATCTGCAAAAAAATTAAAGTGAAATCGAACTGGACACTGCGACATGACAATGAACCAAAACACAAGAAGCATCTCACTGAAGTTATTTTAGCCAAAGGAGGTAACACGAGTTATTAGATGGTACGGTGTCCTAATTTATTCCTCCATTGAGATACGCATTGTTGTTCATATCTTTTGTTTCATGAGTAAAAATATGTTAATTAATGTTGTTTAATTACAATTAAAGCACTTTTTTCCCCCAGAAATAAAGTAAAACCAGTTCGGGTATGTGAATATTTCTTAATAAAGAGTTGCCTATTTAATGGGATGGTCTAATTTTTTTCATGACATTTATTTTATATACTGTATATATATATATATATATATGTGGTGTGTGTGTGTGTGTATGTGCATGTACCGCATAAATCTGTATATGTTTATATATGTGCGTGTATGTATATATATATATATATATATATATATATATATATAAATGTGTTTTTACATATATGTGTATGTATGTGTGTATATATATATATATATATATATATATATATATATGTGTGTGTGTGTGTGTGTGTGTGTGTGTGTGTGTGTGTGTATGTTTCTAGACAAAAATTTTTACATTCCATATTCCTTCTCTCAAAGCATCTCTCTTTCCCTTGTATCCATTGATGCAGAGATCCACAGCCCAGCACAAGTTACAATTTCTGACTCAACCATGACCAGCGTCAAAGTGACCTGGGGGCCATTGCAGCCTGAATCTGTACAGACCTACCAGGTGGAGTATTCCACCCTTCCAACAGGAAAACTTCATGTGCTCACGGTTAATAACCGGCAAAGTTCTACAGTACTGACTAACCTGCAGCCTGGAACACAGTACCTGGTGACTGTGAGCGCCAGCTACTTCTCTGGCAAAGAGAAAGCCATGTCTGTCAAAGCGTGCACTCAAGAAGGCATGTATCAGTGCATTGATATTGACACTTGTATTGCTGTACAGTAAATCCATGCCATTTGAGAATCTATTCTTGCCAAAATGTTTTAGGGCGGAATGAGAGCAGGTTAAATATTTATTCTTTCTTTCCCCCAGTGTTGCCAGCTCTAGTAGATCTGCATCTTACTGCGGTAGGAAATGACTCAGTGCTGGTTAAGTGGAAAGGAGGTGCCGAAGGTTTACGTGGTTACTGGCTGACATGGGAAGGCGAATCTGTACAATCCTCCAGACAGCGTTCTTCTTTGTATCTGCCTCCAAACCACCTCTCTACAACGCTTAGCAACGTTCCCCACAACGCCCACATCTGTGTCTCCCCAGTTTACAAGTCAGCCCGTGGAGATGGCCTTTGCTGTACAGCTCACTTCAGCTCAGGTTGGAAGCAGGACATTTTTAACACCGTGTCTGTATTCGCAGTTTATACTAGATTTAAAAAATACTGGATTTAATTATTGCTTAGGTTTTCGTAGCATACTGTTTTATTGCCTGTTGAGCATCCTGTTTTTCTAATCTACTTTTCTTACAGCTGCATATACTTGGAGTCACAACTTGTAGTCCTGCCAGACAGATGCTATGAAGAGCTGAAAACCTTACCACAGATGGAAAAGGGAGAAGACATAAGGCTATAACTCACACAGCTAAAGCACTTGTTAGCCCAGAGTGAGGTGCTCAAAAGCAATACTCTAACATAAACTGCACTGAATAGATAACTGAAGCCATTTCAATCAGCAAACACACTATGCATGTGTCTTAAATACAAATGAAAATTAAAGGTATAGAAGTGGTTTACATGTACACATTGGTAATGAAAGTCTAAAGTGTCCAATGAAAAGAGAGATCAAAAGCATGCACTTGCCTATTGTGTACATATTTTCGAAATGAATAAGCGAAGTTCGCATTAACGATTGCGCATGTGCGGGAACGTGACCCGGCGACCGTGTCAAAGGTCACGACTACCAAACTTTCCGGTAGCCGACTTGCTTTTGTATGCAAACAATACTTCCACATCCTAACAACTGCCGCTTAAAGCCTGCCTTAAGCCTTAAATTATTGATACACCAGGTGCGCATTGTGCCGTAGTGAACTGTGGGAACAGCATTTATCATCTTGAGCGCTGGAAAAAGGAGATTTGCAGTATACATGCCTGACAGTATACATAGAAATAGATCATGAAAATTACTGTTATGTTCATTTGTAAAATAGACAAACAAGAGCCGTCAGATCACTCGGTGACAGCTGTCAAACTTGTATTTACCTTCTTTGTAGTCATTACGAAGTCGCGCTAGTAGGGGTGCCTGGTGCTTCTTTAACAAAAGATCCGCGATGTCAGCGTACATACACGGCGGCCACTTCGATAAGGCGTCATTTTCTGTCTCCCAGCCATCTTCAAGTCCCAAGGGGTCGGGAATTGTCACACTTTCCTCATCCACTTCAAATGTCAACAAGCTGGCATAGTCACGCTGGATTTGTTTAGATTCCTCGGCTTTTGACAAAACTATAGGTAGCTTTTGTAACGTCGTCGCAAATGCTAGCGCAACAAGTTCATCTTTACGCTTGCTGGAACAACCGGGAAGACGCCTACGTATACAATACTCCCAAAGGTCGGGAACTTTCCATATTTCCAATTGAATGTATCGATAGTGCAGTCATCATCCACATCAAGGTTTATTTCCGCCATATTGGTAGCTTGTTTGGTAGTCTCGATCCCATGATGCCGTGCGTGAGCCGAGATGCGCAATTCGCTTATTGAATATTTTGTCTTATTGCCCCATACACTGTATGTTTGAAATGGGAACAATGAAATACTTTGAACAGTTTAGTAAACTTGGGATACACACCCAGCTAATGTTGCACATTTAAACCACTGGCTGAAATAATTGGTGGACTCCAAGCTCTATATTCATCAGCCACATTTATCTCAGTGGTTCTTACACATGGTCATGGAGTTGCCCAGCCCCACATAGTGTTTACAGTATCCCCCTGGTTCAGATAATCTAATTAGCATGCCCATCCTGTGTCTACATGGGCGTGCCTGAGCAAGGAAAATGTATTTTAAAAGTATGTGTCACAGGTCCTGCAGGATCAGGGTTAGAACCCACTCATTTAGGCCACGAAAATTATCTGTGTGTGAAATTATAAGGTTGATGAAAATTAGGAACAGATCGTGTGTTCCTTGCAGCTACTACTAATAAGAGGGCTTAACAAAAGTTTCATGGTCAAAAAAGGCCTTGAACAGTTTCCACAAAATGCCTGAGGCACAGTTCATGACCCACAACACATCTACTTTGTAATGTTCATCAATATATGCTTTTTATACCTTAATACTTCATCTTGTCCTTTCAAAATGTATACTGTATGTGGTTGTGTTTTTTCCTCTTTGCACATTTACAGTATGGGATATGTTCCAGAAGTCCTCTACTGCCTCCTTGTGGATTAACAGAGATACTGCCACTCCATGGCTTACACACATACTGTATACAGTATTAACATTACACTATTTCTACATAACTATTTGATCAGTTGGTGTAATTTCCATATTAAGTGGTGCTTTAAGTTTTAATGTAGGTGTAAATAAGATGATTTAGAATTTAGCACTTTCCTTTAGTTAAAGCTTACTGTATCCCACATCAATATGCGGAGCATATGGTTATAAGAGACGTCATATCACACATGTGTTTTGCATTACAAAAAACATACCTGTAAATATTTAATTATATGCACAATGTCTTATACTGTATAAGACTCCCGAAAAAAAACTTTGTTGTTGATTTTAATTAAATAAATTTCCACTCCTGGACAGAATTGTGATTCTCACTCATTTGTGCAACAAACACATGATTATTGACTGTCAGTACAGAACAATTTTTCAGAACATGAATCACTGAATGAACGGATCATTTCTCAGATGAAATACTAAATGCATGCCAATGTTTTCAGAATATAACGAAGATGGAAGATCCTCTGTAAACAAATGCAAAAATGGAAACCAAACAAGAATCCCAGTACTGTACAGTAACTCGATGAAGACTGACAACATTAATCATCTCGAAACTAATCCATTACAAGTCAAAAGAAAGAGATATTTGTTTTAATTCACCATCAACCATAGTGTAATTATATTCCCATACTTCCTGGTTACACGCTGCATTGTTCTTTGGTTTTAAATTAGAGGGAATTTCCTCATACAGTTATGAAGATTGCAGTACAGTATAGAGACCAGAACATTTCCATGCACCTCAATCACATTTTCTGACACGTAAACAATGTCAAATTTACCCATTTCTTGCCACACTTGGGTAACCGAATAAAAAGCAGCAGTCATCTTTTCATATTTTTTGTTCAGGCCTATTTTAAATGCTCAGAGTGCTGAAAGCTGGCACAAGTGTAACCGGTTCGGGCAGATTCTGATCGCATGAATCTCTGCCTTGAACCTTCTGTCTATGTCTTTCCTCTTGCTGCTTCTTCTTCTCCAGACGCTGATGAACTTTCCTTTGTTTATTGGACAGCTAAAAACAAATGAGAAGGAATATTAGTTCAGACATCTGTACTTTAAACAATAAATCCACATATTGCTTTTAAACGATGCTGCCTAGGGCAGTGGTGGTCTAGTGGTATAGGGCGCTGGATCGCCGCTCCAAAGGTTGGGGGTTCGATTCCCACTCTCCACAAGGTTGTCACTGTCCTCCCCAGTGCAGCTAACTGGGTTATCAAAGGCCGGCCATGTCTCTCACTGTCTATGGCGTGAGGTTCATGTAAAAGAACCATTGCTGACTTTCGACAAGAGTAGCTGCAAAGCCGACAGCGTGTTTCCGCCCTGTGATGGCCTGGCGAGCTGTCCAGGGTGTACTCTGCCCTCGCCCGAAGTTGGCTGGGACGGGCGCCAGCCTCCCCGCGACCCTAATTAGGATTAAGCGGTTACAGAAAATGATGATGATGATGATGACGATGCTGCCTGATTCACATTCGGCCCAATTTCCATTTGTTTTGGCCCACCATGGCATTTGACAAGCTGAGGAATATTCTCTTCCAATTTGAAAATGCTGTCGAACCCTGACTGTAATACCTCAAATGTAAACGGGTGAATCTGTCTGGAAAAACCTGACCAAAATAAAGAATTTCACTTTTTAAGCCTTCTGCTATAAACGTCATCTGATTATCTATAATCAGTTCATTTTCTGTAACCGCTTCATCCTAATTAGGGTCGCGGGGAGGCTTGGGCCCATCCCAGCCAACTCAGGGCGAGGGCAGAGTACACCCTGGACAGCTCGCCAGGCCATCGCAGGGCGGAAACACGCTGACGGCTTTGCAGCTACTCTTGTCGAAAGTCAGCAATGGTTCTTTTACATGCCTCACACCATAGACAGTGAGAGACATGGCCGGCCTTTGATAACCCAGTTAGCTCCACTGGGGGGGGGGGACAGTGACAACCTTGTGGAGAGTGGGACTCGAACCCCCAACCTTTGGATCAGCGATCCGGCACCTTATACCACTAGACCACCACTGCCACTTATCTATAATATTTTCAGAAATCCTTAAATTTTCACACATGGAGTGCTGAAGCCATGAGGTGTCATTATCGAAAAGACTTTCTTATTGTCTATGAGCAGTTTGTCAAAACACGTCCTTATCGAAAGAAAAAAAAACACTGGATGCTGAGCCCGGCCAAAGTCGCACTGATCTCAGGAATCCGACCTGGTCACCAGTTTATGAATGGATACAGAGACCAATACATTCGCACATTGGGGCCGGTGGTGTAGTGGTTAGGGTGCTGCACTCATGATCGGGAGGTTGTGAGTTCAAATCCCAGTTAGACTTCCACTGTGCTAAGACCCCTGGGCAAGTTCTCGACCACAAGTGTGCCTCTGTTCACCCAGCAGTCTAAATGGGTACCAGTAAAAAAAATATACTGGGAAGGTAACCTGTGATGGACAACGTCCCATCCAGGAGGAGTTGAACTCCTGGTAGCTTCCCGCTACGGAAACCGGGGATAAGCACCGGCCTGATGGGCCACTCTGGCTCGGGTGTAAATAGCCCAACGGCCGTACATTAGCACATTGTAGGAAAGTAATTCCCCCACCAAATAATATCAAACAATACAGGGTTCGGCTGAGGTACGTTAACCAGGTAAGTTCTTTTAAAACAGTCAGAGAAACTTTTTTCAGGTTGATTTCGTGCATCAATGAGGTCATTATTTGCTGGTGTTTGACCGTTTATACGGCAAAACCAAGCCTTGTGTACTGTACCTAAATGGTAGTTGTGGTGAAATAGTGTTTCTTGCTATTTAAAATGATAATAAAAAACACCAGCAGTTCCATCAGTCAACATTTGACAGCATTTGGCAGATGCTCTTATCTTGAGCGAGTTATAATTACAGTGGTATCTTGTAATTATACAAGCCCTGCCGGGGGGTATGGGCCCTGCGCAGGCCTGGTCGATCGCCAGGAGACAGCCGGATTAGTGGAGGCGGCGGGTGGACGCAGCGAAGTGCCGTCCCACCGCATGCCCTCATACCTGACCTGACCTGGTATCTTGACTTATGAAATTAATTCGTTCCGTTTGCGAGCTTGTAGGTCAAAATGTTTGTTAGATAAAACAAAAATTCCCATAGGAAATAACTGAAAACCAATTAATCCGTTCCAACCCCCTCCCAAACTCATATAACCTGCCACAAACACGTACAATTGACCGAATATATTAAAGGTAAGCATGTAAAAACAATAAATATTTCATAATAATAATAATCATCATAATACGTGTACATTAACATTAATAATAATTAATAATAAATAATAAAACATGAATAAACAATAAGTCAACTAACTCTTCTGATCATCGACGGCAGTGATGTCACATGGGCAGGCATGAGGTGATGCGTGACAGAAGGAGGAGAAAAATTTTGTGTTTTGGACGGGGCAGATTTTTGGGGGGATCGAAGCTCGGATCATGGAAAATTCGTTATAAAGGACACTCGTAAGTCAAGGTACTGCTGTATCTTCTTTTTATACGACTGAGCGATTGCAGGTTAAGGGCCTTGCTCAAGGCCCCAACAGTGGGGATTGAACTGCTGACCTTTGGATTTGTAACGCATCTCATTATCCACGAAGCCACAACTGCACATCAGTCATCAGTTCTGACTTTCGCCTCTTACCAAAGTACCGTACGTGCGAGTGGTGCGACGTCACGCATGCTCAGAGACATGCTGCCTTATTGATTGGATGTTCCAGGACGGTAGTGACATGAACTCGCTGAGCTATGCCATTAACACATTATCAGTCAGTACTGAGCTGCACAGTCAACAAGCACAGAAAGTGTACGATATATTTATTTTGTGTTCCTAACAGAATTGGTGACAAGAACACCAGGTTGGTAAAACGGTAGCCGCGTCAGCTATTTTGGATTTATCATCATGCACATCTCTGGCAGCATTCTTGTACTCCGAGTCACTATATTGTGATCTCTCACCGTCTCCACAAGACTCTCTGGTTCAAATAGGTCACCATTTACAGCAGATTAATTGAAATTGCAGGGGTTCTGGTTTGGTGGCCATCGGATTGCGTCTCTGCTTTTTGCGGATGTTGTTGTCCTTTTGGCTTCATCAAGCCGGGACCTCCAGCTCTCATTGGAGCGATTCGCAGTAGAGTGCGAAGCTGCCGGAATAAAAATCAGCACCTCCGAGTCCGAGGCCATGGTTCTCAGTCGGACAAGGGTGGAAGGCACCCTCCGGGCCAGGAATGAGGTCCTGCCCCAAGTGGAGGAGTTTAAGTATCTTGGGGTCTTGTTCACGAGTGAGGGAAAGATGTAGCGGGACATCGATAGACGGATCTCTGCAGCCTCTGCTGTTAAACGGTGCCTATACCGGTCCGTCATGGTGAAGCAGGAGCTGAGCCGAAAGGCAAAGCTATCAATTTACCGGTTGATCTACATCCCAACCCTCACCTATGGTCACGAGCTTTGGGTAATGACCGAAAGAACAAGATCGCAGATACAAGCGGCTGAAATGAGCTTCCTTCGCCGGGCGGCAGGGCTCCCTCGTAGAGATAAGGTGAGAAGCTCAACCATTCAGGGAGCGCTCGGAGTAGAACCGCTGCTTCTTCACATTGAGATGGGACAGTTGAGGTGGCTCGGGCATCTCGTCAGAATGCCTCCCGAACGCCTCCCTAGTGTGGTGTTTCGGGCATGTCCAACCGGGAAGAGACCCTAGGGTCGACCTAGAACACGCTGGAGGGACTATGTCTCACGGCTTGTCTGGGAATGCATCGGTGTCCCCACGGAAGAGCTGGAGGAAGTGGCTGGGGAGAGGGTTGTCTGGACCTCTTTGCTTAGGTTTCTGCCCCCGCGACCCGACCCCAGATTTAGCGGAAGATGAGATGAGATAATTGAAATTTCTAGCCATACTAGTGTCTTGAAGACATTTTTTATCACCTAAGATGTTGCTCTATGAATAGATCCGCTTGTTTACTTGCGCTGGACAACCCCACCCAACGAGTTCATGTCACTTCTAAGGAAACAGATACGTGCTAAACATAGGTTCAGACTTCGCTAGTAATCCACGGGATAAAACAAAAATACAGGGATCCCTCACTTTCCGCAGTTAATTGTGACCGAGATCCCTCCGCGACCACAGAATTCCGCGAAGTAGGATTACCCCCCAACCAACATATACGTACATGTATATACTAGTATATATATATATATAATATCAATAAATACATATTCAATGCGATAAATGCTTATAATAACAATTAAACATTCAAAAATAATGCATAAGATATAAATAAAATATAAATACACACACATACAGACACGCGCGCGCACACACACTCAGAAGCGCGCCTCACAAAAATATACAGTCGGCCCCCAACTTACGAAGACCCCTGTGTACAAAATCCCCGGGTTACGAAAAGAAGTTGAGTTTCTGTTCCCGAGATACGAAACAACCCCCTCTTACGAAAAGAAATTCAAAATTCAAACACGCCAATCGACGCGCGAGTTGCTCGCTCATTGGCTGTCTCTCAACATCCCGCCCCGCTGGCCTCCCAGATAAAGACAGAAGGAAGCTTCACTCTTTAGTTTAGTTTTTTAAGTTGTTTTAATTCAGTAAATATTTAATAAATGTGGGCGCATTTGAGCTCATCTGGAATTCCGATCCCTCAAGGAATCAAATTAAAGTTGAGTTTGTCAAGCAGGGAATGCGCTTTGAATTCACTTCTTGTGGGCGTGGCCCGCAGGGCGTGCGAGAGAGAAAGAGAGCGAGAGAGAGAGAGGGGGAGAAGGAATAACACTTTAGTTTAGTTTTGTAAGTTGTTTTAATTCAGTAAATGGTCAAGCAGGGAATGTGGTTTGAATTCACGTCTTGTGGACGTGGCTGCAGCACACGTGCACGAGAGAGAGAGAGAGAGAGAGAGAGAAAGATAAGGAATAACGCTTTAGTTTAGTTTTGTAAGTTGTTTTAATTCAGTAAAATGGTCAAGCAGGGAATGCGCTTTGAATTCACGTCTTGTGGGCGTGGCCCGCAGCACGTGCGCGAGAGCGAGAGAGAGAGAAAGGTGTGTGTGTTCATAAAAAAATGTATGTAATGTAATGTATTTTTATCATTTTAAAGGGTTTATGGGGTTTATCCAGTCCAAAGACTGGAGCCTTGAAACAAATTAGGCGTTTTACATGTAAGATGCGACTTACGAAATCCCCGCGTTACGAAAAGGGCTCTGGAACGGATTAATTTCGTAAGTTGGGGGCCGACTGTAACTAGTTTTGATGGGAGGTTTTGGGATGTTTTTTGTTTGTTGAGGTTTTTTTTAATGCATAATTGGCTTTGTTTTTGTGGCATTTTCCTTATCTTTTCCCCCTATTGTTCCTTAATTTCCTTATTTTTTAATTGGATGAATATTTTTTAAAAAAACCGCGATGCACTGAAGCCACATGAATTGAAGTGTGAAGTAGCGAGGAATCCTTGTACATTCGAATGTGATGTAATTTCAGATAACATCCAACATTTATTTTTAGCTCCGGGCCCTCCATCCTGATTGCTTTTTGGCTCTTTATAAGAAAGAATCCGTCTATCTCTGTTTTACACCAGAACTCATATCACCAGTACCAACCTTGGGTTTGGGTGTGGTACCGCCCTCAGGTGAACACACACTTTCACTAATTTGACTTTGAGTCTTGCTATGTTTTCTTGTTCCAAAGTCATTGGCTGATGATTGGTTCTTCTGTTCAGATTCATGCCACTGTGCATGATGCTTCAGTGAGGTGACAATTGATCGGCGTGGCTTTGTCTCTTGACCTGAGAGGGACGAACCCAGAAAAAACAAAACAACAACAACAAAAAAATGTGTGGCGATAGAAGGGCTTCAGCAAGGACAAGATAAGAATATGAAAAAACAGAGAGTGTCTCTTACTGTGTGGGCTGGCGGTCTTCAGGGAATTAAGGATAACATCTTCATCTTCAGAAGGAGAGTGACCAAAGGAGGGGCCTCTCCGATTGTCCTCGCCATCACCAAACCGTCTTGAATGATTTAGATTCTACCATAAGGGAAGAGGAACAATATATGAAAGATCTCGCTATATTACTGTCATGGTACTGTAAATTTTTCTGTAAAAATCAATAAAGCACACATTTCCAACCCGGGTTTCATTTTAGTATTTTCCTCCGATTTAATTAACCAGTTAGCTAATTAACACTCCTTCAGTTGTGCAAGACAAAGGTTGGAAACTTGTGAACTAATAGGTTTTACAAACCGCTGTACGCAGGAGGGCGGGACTTTCGGAGTTGTCTGCAATAGGCCGAACACTGTCATAATGGTCCCCATAACGGTACGCTATATGAAGCTCTCGACACAATGGCTTCTCTGATCCATTTATCTAAAAGATGACACCATACTTCATTGATTGTTTTTTTTTTTCCACAGCCTACAGTTTGCATCAACATTTTATACATTTTATTAACGATAAAAGTCTAAACAAGAATCAGGCAGAATAAAAGCCAAATAAGGAGCAAACAGATGTATAGTATGTAATTCACCTCCCACAATGGTGCATTCAGCTGATGGATGATTACTTTCACCTGCTGGCTGCGTGCAAAGGCTACTATTGCATCATTGCCTGCAAAAGTTCCCGGCTCTGCAAGGTTCGACACTGAAGGGTGAGACAAGAAAAAAATAATTTAAAAAATCAGGTGTACAGAATTTTGCAGAACATCTACTGTTAAAATATTTTTTTCATTTTTAAATAATTACACATTGTCATATAGAATGTGGTTGGCATCTGGTATGCCATAATCTGGTATGAAATTTCACCACAGGGTGGAATAAATACATAGAATACACCATGGTTGCATATGGCAGTGCATGTCATTTATTAATTTGAAAAAAAAATATTTCTTTTTTATTTTTGCCCATTTTCTCCTTAATTAATTTGTATCAAATTCCCACTTAAGTATTGCCTACCCTATCACATGACCACCACCCACCACGAAAGGGCGAAAGCACACACATGGCCCCTCCATGGCATGCAATGATAGCTACCTGCCTTTTTTCAAACCGCAGTGCTTGCACATTTGGATGCGGTGTAACATTCTCGGAGGGAAAGCGTCCCACCCCCATCTGAATGAGCTCACAGACACCCAAGATTGGCTGGTGATCGCTGTAAGTGACAGGGAAATGAGCATATGCCATCCCACCCTCCCGTGAGAGCTCAGTGAATTAGGTCCCATGGACTCCTGGTCAAGGAGAGCTGTGGTATTAAACCGGATTCGAACTTGCGATCTCCAGGTTGAAAAAAAAAAAAAAAAAAAAGATTTCAGACAGGTAATAACTCATACAGGAGTTAAATGTTCTCTGTAATTATAGTCACTTGAGGCCCATCACACTGGTATTTAAATGAGATGGCTAATTATCCATCTATTTCCAGGCAAATTGGTGTCATATTTTTATCAGCAATATTCATTATGTCCTGTAATGTGATCTCAAATAAGGTGAGGCAAAAATACAAAGTAAGAGGTTCACACAGAACCATGGACAACGTTTAATTCAGAAGACATTTAAGGATCAAGGGTTCAACTTTTTTTTTTTTGCCAATTTCCTAATTGGCTTTCAGACCTAACCAAATTTCTCACCATGCTTAGTAAATGGCACATCGTCCTCTACAAAAGGTTCAAAGTCCTGCCGGTGAGACACCATGTACTGAACAGTCTCTTGACGCAGGTGCAAGTGACCTCGTGAGTGTCCTTCCAGTTGGTCTGCCAGAGCTCGGAACAAGCAGTTTCTATAATTGCAAAACAATACAAAAAGTGAGTGTTCATACTCAGTCAGCATACACATCTTTCAAGGCAGCTTTTGAACATCATTCATCATTCAGAATAAAAACATTATTAATGGAAATACCAGAAATAAGGTGCAGTAAACTATAGCTTTGCTTGTTGCTATATTGATACTAGTGATGTAAGAGTGGTACTGTAGACCAATCTCTCTCTCTCTCTCTCTCTCTCTCTCTCTCTCCCTCATTATATAATTAATTAATGAATATGACTGATTATTTTTATTTGGTTTTAGGTAGATTTACCAAAAAAAAAAAGAACCATAAAAACAAATAAAATCCTTCTCAATTTACAAAGTTAGGACTCTGAAAAAAATAATTTTAATTAAAAGTTAATATTATCCACAAAATAAATCCTAAAGCCACTTTAAATGAATGTCACTGAACATTGCTAAACATATAAATCACCATAATCATCAAATAATTTTTTGAAGGTTTAAAAACAAAATATACAGGGATCCCTCACTTTCCGCAGTTAATTGGGACTGAGATCCCCACGTGACCATTGAAATCCGCGAAGTAGTTTCACCCCCCCCACCGACGTATACGTACATGTATATGTGTACAGACGCTCCCCAACTTACGTTTTAGTTACTATACATCCATAAATACCATTACAGTATCTCATAAAACAGCCCTAAATCAATTATAATAAACATAACATTGTAAATTAATATCAAATAATAAACATTAACTTCAAATAAAATAAATTCAAGCAAAATAATTTCAAATAGATAAATTTTAATCGATTATCAAATACAGTATCAAATATAACCTGTAACATGCTTTGTGATGCGATCTTTCTGCTTGTAAATGGTTCCGATGGTTGACGGAGCCATTTGGAAGAAATGTGCAACATTAACGTGTTTTTCACCAGCATCAATTTTATTGATAATAGCCATCTTCGTTTCTAATGAGACGGCTTGCCGCTTTTTCTGATTACCACCATCACTAGGAGGCTTACGCTTCTGACCAACCATATTTGCTGAGGGTTACAAAAGTCCGCAAAACAGTGTAAACACAAAGATCACAGAGACGACGTCTTAACACAAGGGTAACACGCAGTGAACTCGGAAGAAGGAGGGGCACGTTCAGTCTGTCGTTTATAAACAATGGACACAGCATCATTATATTATTGCATCAGCATACTACGTAGGTACGTCTCGTACTACAGAGAGCACGCTAAACTCAAAATTTGACTTATATATATATATATATATATTTTTTTTTTTTTATGTAAAATCGTAAAATACGTAAAACGAATTAACGCAAGTCGGGGAGCGTCTATATATACTATAAATAAATACATATTCAATGCTATAAATGCTTATAATTACAATTAAATATAAAAAAAACAAGATGTAAATAAAATATAAATACACACATACACATGGAACTGCATTAGAAGAAGACGACACACATACATACACGCACGCGCACGCATGCGCGCAGATGCGCGTACACACACAGATGCAACAATATAAGTAAAGACGCTCCCCAGCTTACAAACAAGTTAGGTCCTGGACGACCGTTTAGATGAATTTGTTTAAGTCGTTACAGGGCATTCTTTACAGGGGAACGTATGTTTAAACCTTGTATAAGTAACCTATACGAGTTTGTACTGTACAAAATCTCTCTCTCTCTCTCTCTCTCCATAATCATCACATTATCAATATCATTATGTCTTGTGTTTAAACTCCTGGTTCCTCTCAAGCACAGCAGAGTTTCAATCTTATCCAGTTCATTATAATACTGGAGTCAATTTGTTTCCTCTTTGAATGTATCATTCTGCTTCTCTTCCCGGACCGCCGTGTCATCCACGCCCCCCCTTTGCCGGAGCCTAAGTGTACCTCAGGATAATGTTTAATCATATTTCATACTTATATTTATGATCTATCTTTGTATAGATTTTATTCTATTTCTTCTTTAATTTAATTTTATTTTCGACGTTTGTATCTCCGTATGGTTTTGATGGGAGATTTTGGGGTTTTTTTTGTTGGTTTAGGGTTTTTTTTTTTTTTGCTTGTTTTTGTGGCATTTTCCTTAACTTTTTCCCCTATTCTTCCTTAATTTTTTTATACGACGAATATTTATTTATTTAAAAAAAAAAAAAACACAATGCACTGAAGCCGCATTAATTGAAGCGCAAAGTATAGACGGATCCCTGTATATATATTTTATACGGGCAGTGGTGGCCCAAGGTAAAGGTGCTGGATTGACAATCCTAAAGTTGGGGGTTCAAGTCTCACTGTCAACAGTTGTCACTGCTTCTTCTCTTCCACCCCCCCCAACCCCTGTCCGTGCAGCTAACTGGGTTATCAAAGGCCAGCCATGTCTCTCACTGTCTATGGTGAGAGTCTGTAAAAGAAACATTGATGACTTTTGACAAGAATAGCTGCATAGCCGTCAGCGTGTTTCAACCCTGTGATGGCCTGGCAAACTGTCCAGGGTGTACTCTGCCCTCACCCAGAGTCGACTGAGATGGGCGCCAGCCTCCCTACAACCCTAATAAAGATTAAGCGGTTCAGAAAATTAATGTGTATATATTATATATATATATATATATATATATATATATATATATATATATATATATATATATATATATATATATATATATATATATATATATATACACACAAAAGGACAGGACAAAGGCTTTCTATTGAAACTCCATTTATCACTACAGATCTGTTTAGGGTGGTGAAACCATCCTCTCTTCAGGTGATTACAGAAGAAATCTTCTGTAATCACCTGAAGAGAGGGATGGTTTCACCACCCCTCAAACAGATCTGTAGTGATAAATGGAGTTTCAATAGAAAGCCTTTGTCCTGTCCTTTGTTTATTTGCTCTACCAAAAGTATTGAGCACTCTCCTACGGAAGGATCTACTCAGAAAATCCTCTCTCTCTCTCTCTATATATATATATATATATATATATATATATATATATATATATATATATATATATATATATATATATATATATATATAAAAATTCTATTTCACATATATTTCACATAATAATAAGACTTGATTTCCATAATTTTACATGCATTCAAAGATAACACACTAGAAATACATTACGAGGGCTATGGACACTACAAAGACACTCTGATTATTTAAAATTTGACTGACCATTTTTCGTCTATGAAGTAGCTACAATGAGGTGTTTATTCTCTGCATGCAAATGTCATTTATACTCTGGGTAAGAGTTCTGGATTTCACGTCTTAAAATTAGACAAAGTTTTTTTATTGGCCAGATAAAGTACCATTTCCATTTTATTGTAATTCTTCAAAAATAATTAGCAAAAGGTTTTTGCCCCTACACAACTGTATTCTGTACAAATTTTTCTGTGATCAGAGAAAAACAAATATTTTAAATACTTTTCATATCACAATACGTACTTTTATATTTTTCTCATTTAATTTTTTTTTTGTTCAAACATTTCCAAAGCCAATCATTTATATTGTATGACAAATATAAATAAAAATATTTCAGTCGAGCAGTTTTCTAATATAAAAGATTTACTTCACACCCCAGATCAGTGTATTTGCTTTCTGATTGCATCATCCAACTTTTGTAAAAGAAGGCACATTGTGGTGTATAAATAGCAATATTTTTGGATCCAATCATCCAGTTTTCATGCAATTTTATTGTTTTATTCAGTAAGCTGCCACCTTTCTAATATGTAACATTATTACAACACATTGAATGGTACACACACCTCATATAGACCTATAACTAAAAAAAATAAATAAATAAAATTGTGACACTTTTATTGCCTGATACACACACAGATGATCTTTCTCTCTCACACACACACACATATTATATATATATATATATATATATATATATATATATATATATATACATAAATTAAAAAAAAATAATAATAAATAATTGACAGATGGATAGATAACCCAGTTAACTGCACTGGGGGGGGGACAGCAGTTACAACAATTCACAGTGGGCTGAATATATATATATTATATATATGTAATGTTTTTTGTGGCGTTATCCTTAACTTTTTATCTTATTCTTCCTTAATTTCCTTATTTTTTAATTCAATGAATATTTTTTTAAAAACCCGTGAAGCCGCATGAATTGAAGCGCGAAGTAGCGAGGGATCCCTGTACATTGTCCATTATTATGGGAAAATTTGTTTCTTTTTTTTTTAACAAAACAAACAAACAAAAAAAAAAAAATCAGATTTAGAACAACATTTAAGAACAAAAATAATGTTTCCAAACAGAAGTTCCACCCAGCTTGTCTCTGAAGCCATTATCATGCATCTTTCACTGGACCTTTTACGATATTTAGAAAAGTACTGTAGATTACATACAGCAGTTTCTGTGTAAAAAACACACAAAACGTGCTTGATTTATCCAACCCAGTGACAACAATTAGGAGTTTTAGTTCCATTGTTCCTGGTGTAAGTGAATGGAGACATGCACACATAATTCAACAGTATTGGATTCTAACTGAAAGAAAATTAATTTTAACTTTAAATCCTGAACATACCCATCTCCTGGAACTTCTCTCAGTTTTAGACCAAGCGCTTTGAGCTGATTGGAGAAACTCACAAATTCCTCTTCTTCATCCTCCCCTTGAGGCCGATTTCTTCTGTCTTTGGCTAGAGCCCGACGGGCTGCACGTTCATCTCGTTTTCTCTCTATCTCACATTTCTTGTTCGCACGTACAGGTTTTCCCGACTGCTTTCTTGACATGGTGACAAGTTCTAGACAACACTGACTTCAGTGCTTTATGTACTTCAGTTTGATGTTTCATCAAACCTGGAACATCAGAACAAAATATAATAAGCAAACAAACAAAATTAATGAGTTATTATGACATCACCAAAGGAATGCACAGAGAGGTTCCATTTGAATTTTTGCATTAGGGCAGTGCTTCTCAATTATTTTCTGTGGCGCCCCCTCTAGGAAGAAAAAAAAACATTTCACCACTGCCCAGCGAGCGACTATAAATACTGTAGTATTATTTGTCTATAAAATTATTAATACACCTCTGCATAACATTGCATCTTTATTAACATTAAAAATAAAAAAGAAACAAATCTAATTCAACTTACAATAAAGAAAAAGTACATTAACAATTTTAAAATCTGTATCAGAAAAGATTTAAAGTGCACCAATGTGCCTGCAATAAAAAATACGTCCTTATTTAAACTCATTCAACTTATTTATGTCTTAATATCTCTGTCTCTCTCCACCTTTCTCTTCGTTCCTGATAGAAATTTTTCCGTGTTGTTTCTCAAGAGGTTGTTTACTGCGCTTCATATCATTTGCTCGTGCGAAAAACGGCTACACCATAGCGTGACAATGACAGCGCCACTGCCAACTACTGGAGTGGAGGTCCAATTACACTTAATTCTCATACACGTTCAGAAAATCATGTTCCCTAGGGTCATACATGCCTCTCCTGGCATCACACCGCACCTCCCCAGCATCATACCGCGTGCCCCACTATTTGAGAAGCACTGCATTAAGGGAATATGACAGGAGGTCCTGTTAGATGAGTGTCTCTGTCCTTTGTAATGCTACAGCTTGTTTATTTATTTGAGATCTGTGTGTGAAGCCACGCCCACTAGCCTGAAGGTGAAGGCCACCAACTACAAGGATATTGTTAAACACCATGATTTTGTTAATCAGTATATAAACATTTCAGTACTAACAAAGGGTGAATGGAGGGAAAATCAGACTGGGAATACACATTGATGTTTTCGGTGTTTGTTAAAAAATATCACAAACAGAAGTGCATCAACTCATAAGGACACTGGGCCTAATTTCCTGTTTGAAGTATTTCCTGCTTTCACACAGAATAACAAAAGATAAAGAGATATTTATTGCTAACTGTTGCATGAACAATGAAAATCAATTTAGCAACTCTGTTCGGCAGCAATTACAAGAAAGAAGAAAATGCACAAGAGACAACTAATTAATTACATAAAGTTATACATATACACATAACAATGGGGGCAGTGGTGGTCTAGTGGTATAGGGCGTTGGATTGCTGATCCAAAGGTTGGGGGTTCAAGTCCCACTCTCCACAAGGTTGTCACTGTCCCCCACCCCCAGTGCGGCTAACTGGGTTATCAAAGGCGGGCCATGTCTCTCACTGTCTATGGTGAGAGGTTCATGTAAAAGAGCCATTGCTGACTTTCGTAAAGAGTAGCTGCAAAGCCGTCAGCGTGTTTCTGTCCCTTGCTAAAAAGGGTTGTGACAGGAAGGGCATCCGACGTAAAAACCTCTGCCAAATCAAATGTGCGAATCAAATGATTCGCTGTGGCGACTCCCGAGTAAAAGTGAAAAAGCTGAAAGGAAGACAGACAGACAGACAGACATACATATACACATAACAATATGTACCAATATAGACACACACATATGTATACTAATATATCTATTCACATTTTAATACCTTTACAGAAGAGTACATGGAGGTCAAAGGTGCATGACATACACCAGGTAAGAGGTAGAACTTTTTAGACTGGTTCCAATTATCCGGTACCTTCAGGATGAAGCAGGTGCCGGAAAAACAATTTTGCCAATGTATCAGGCCCTTCCCACAAATACATGTAAATTAAATTAAAATTAGGCTTAGAGTAAAAGAATAAAGAAATGATGTATAATAATACTTTAAAAAATATCTGGAAACCAAAAAAAAAAGACTATGCTCGCTGTCCCACACACCCCCTCCACTTTAAATACTGTAAAGAATAATTACTGTAAATAACTAAAAATCTTAACTTTTTCACGGTCACACACAACACTCATACAAATGTAAATAAATGCATGTGTTGTTTTGTTTCAGCTGGTTGCCACAAGAGTGTAAAGGCCAGTAATACAAATGGCAGTCGTGTTGTTTTGTGTCGGCTGGCTGCCGCTAGAGCGCAATTGTGCAAAGTTTAAATTGGCAATCTTTTACGATTTTTTCCATACAAAATGTGCCATTATACAAAGTGGGGTTCTTATTGTTCATCATTTTCTGTAACCGCTTCATCCTAATTAGGGTCGCGGGGAGGCTGGTGCCCATCCCAGCCAACTCAGGGCGAGGGCAGAGTACACCCTGGACACCTGGACTGGTTCTTTTAGATGCCTCTCACCATAGACAGTGAGAGACATGGCCGGCCTTTGATAACCCAGTTAGCTGCACTGGGGGGGACAGTGACAACCTTGTGGAGAGTGGGACTCGAACCCCCAACCTTTGGATCAGCGATCCGGCGCCTTATACTATTAGACCACCACTGCCCCGGTTCTGATTGTTCGACATTTAAAAAAAATGCCGTTAAACAAGACCTACCCGTGTATCAGATGCCGGATAATTGGAACTAGTCTGTAATTATAAGGTGTGTAGTGCTAAAATGTTATGCTCGAGACCTGCTCTAAACCTGAGTACAGTATTGCACTGTCAAGGAAGATGATCTGAATGATGGTTGTGTGTGTGTGTGTGTGTGTGTGTGTGTGTGTGTGTGATGGTGGTGACGGTGTTACACGTTTAACAGCTTGTGGGTGAAAGCTGTTTTTGAGTCTGCTAGTTTTGGTTTTAGAGTCCTGTACCTTTTTCCGGAGGGAGTGAGCAGTGGTGGCCTGGTGGTAAAAGGTGCTTGATTGCTGATCCTAGGGTTTGGGGTTCAAGTCCCACTCTCCACAAGGTTGTCAGTGTCATCCCACCAGTGTAGCTAACTGGGTTATCAAAGGCCAGCCATGTCTCTCACTGTCTATGGTGTGAGGTTCATGTAAAAGAACCATTGCTGACTTTCGACAAGAGTAGCTGCAAAGCCGTCAGCGTGCTTCCGTCCCCTTGCTAATGGGTTGTGTCAGGAAGGGCATCCAACGTAAAAACCTATGCGAAATCGAATATGCGAATCATTAATAAGACTTCCATGAAGATGGAGGCAGATGATTCGCTGTGGCGAACCCTGAAAGGGAACACCCGAAAGGACAAAGGAAAAGAAATAGTAGTAGTTGTGGATATCTTCCAAAAGAGGATCTAAATTATTTTTCTTTTCCGTTTTAGTCATTCTTTCATGGTTTCTTGATTTAACTCTGTATCTT
Organism: Plotosus lineatus; assembly: GCA_024760905.1. Classification (NCBI taxonomy): domain Eukaryota; kingdom Metazoa; phylum Chordata; class Actinopteri; order Siluriformes; family Plotosidae; genus Plotosus; species Plotosus lineatus. The sequence continues at coordinate 38,576,527 of CM045738.1, read as the reverse complement.
ATGGTGAGACTTTATGGGAATTTGTGTGATTTATGCTTAAATCCAAATTTGGTGGTTACAAATGAAATCTCCACAGGACAAAACTTCCAGTTAGGTTTCAAGTGCAATACTCGTGTTTAGAGCAGGCCTCGAACATCGTAACATTTTTGCACCATGCACCTTACGAATAAAAACTCTACCTCTTACCTGGTGTATATCATGCACCTTTGACAGATCATTCACCCTTCTGAGTATCTGTGAATAGGTGCGAAAATACAGATAAGTCTGTAAATGTGTAACTAGATATATAGGTGTATATAAGATATATTGTATGTGTCCATATACATGTGTACATGTCAGTGCTTCTCAAATAGTGGGGCGTGCGGTGCGATTCCCTGGGGAACGTGCTTTTCTGGAATGGTGTACGAGAATCAAGTGTAAATGCACCTCCACTCCTGTAGTTGGCAGTGGCACTCTCATTGTCGCGCTATGGTGTAGCGGTTTTTCGCACGACCAAACGATATAAAGTGCAGTAAACAACCCCTCAAGAAAGAGAGATTTCCTTTCGGCTTTTTCCCTTTGTCAGGGGTTGCCACAGCTAACAGTAACGAAGAGAAAGGTGGAGAGAGATGGAGATATGAAGACATAAATAAGTTGAATAAGTTTAAAGAAGGATGTATTTTTTTTATTTCAGGCATATTGGTGCACTTTAAATCTTTTCTGTTACAGATTAAAAATGTTAATGGGTTTTCTTTTTAATAAGATGAATTATGTTTCGTTCTTTTGTTTTTAATGTTAATAAAAATACAATGTTATGCAGAGATGTACTAATAATTTTATAGACAAATGATACTATTTACAGTCGCTCACAGGGTGGGGGGGGGGGCGTGAAATATTTTTTTTCTTCCTAGAGGGGGCGCCACAGAAAATAATTGACAATAAAGACAATAAAGATCTTTTTTTCTTATTACAAGCTATAAAGTACTGAGCTAACCGAATTCAAATTCGTACTGGCCGCCAAACTGGATTTTTCATACTGAATTATCAGTGGTTATTTTATGTGATATCTTCAGATATAGAACTATAAAAATAGGTAAAAACATTTTATGTTAAAGCTATCGTCTCTTTCTACTACTAAGTGCTACAAGTCGATTTGAGGTATTGTATATTGAGTTGTAAATGGGAGGTAATCATATTCAGGGGGTATGTCTCCGTTCCCCAACACCCGCTTTAACATCAACACTGTGTATATAAACGCTCCGCTGGCCAGTGATTGGTCTCTCAGTAACGCAATCTTAACTGAACAGACAACTTTAACAATGCCTGACAGCCACAGGAGTCAACTGCACCCGAAACACAAATCTTTCTGAAATAAAATTATAACCCATCACCAAAACACATTGCTATTGTCACCATTTCCAGTTTCAACAACATTAACTTAATTGCCTTATCATACATTAGCCCTGACATATTTGTGTAGAACCGTGGGTATAAACAGAGGAGAGAGAGAGAGAGAGAGACACAGACAGACAATATATTTCTAATAAAACGCCAGCTTTGCAACATCTAGTTTGTCAACAATTTTTGCTACTGGTAATAGTAACATACAGTGTATACTCCGTTAAAGTAAAAGATGAATGTGTTATTCTACTTGTCCATATCGAGCGAAGAAAAGCATGCAAATCATAAGAAAAGACTAAAACTCAATTGATAGAATATTACCAAAATATCACAAAACCTTAATCACGTATTTCTTTAAGCATTAATAATCACGTGTAACAGCTGAATCCTTTTATTTTCACAAGACCCCTGCACCTTCCTCTTTTTAACCAACTGCCTAAACCCCAAGAGAAGACTGTAGAGAGTGACTCAATATATGTCCACAGACAGAGATGTCTCTACAGAGTTGTTAAAGAGAGAATGGGTAATAAACGTAGTTTGGTCAAATCCCTGACCTTTTCAGTCTCCTGTTTTATTCAACCTGTATTGAGCCCCGATAAATATTTCCGTACAGCACGTGCACGCGCGCACACACACACACACACGCACACGCACGCACGCGCACACACACGCACGCACGCGCACACACACGCACGCACGCGCACACACACGCACGCACACGCACACACGCATGCACGCACACACACACGATTTGAATGAAGCCTACCAGAGCTTTTTCGGTGTCTCAGAGTCTTTTAATTGGGATCGTCCCAGAGCTCTGAATGACAACGCACATCCAGGTGGACACAGGGAAGAAAAGTTCTAACAGCTTTGGGGGCTCATCTGGGATATCTTTGATTAGGTCAGGACTGTAATATTATTCCTTATCCAGAAAAAGGGCAGACTACCTGGTTGAAGGTAACTGAAGTTGTGTTAGATAGTCTTCCCTGGGCCTAGGGCTCCGAGAGGAGGCTTCCCTGGGCCGAGGGCTCCGAGAGGAGGCTTCCCTGGGCCGAGGGCTCCGAGAGGAGGCTTCCCTGGGCCGAGGGCTCCGAGAGGAGGCTTCCCTGGGCCGAGGGCTCCGAGAGGAGGCTTCCCTGGGCCGAGGGCTCCGAGAGGAGGCTTCCCTGGGCCGAGGGCTCCGAGAGGAGGCTTCCCTGGGCCGAGGGCTCCGAGAGGAGGCTTCCCTGGGCCGAGGGCTCCGAGAGGAGTCTTCCCTGGGCCGAGGGCTCCGAGATGAGTCTTCCCTGGGCCGAGGGCTCCGAGATGAGTCTTCCCTGGGCCTAGGGCTCCGAGATGAGTCTTCCCTGGGCCTAGGGCTCCGAGATGAGTCTTCCCTGGGCCTAGGGCTCCGAGATGAGTCTTCCCTGGGCCTAGGGCTCCGAGATGAGTCTTCCCTGGGCCTAGGGCTCCGAGATGAGTCTTCCCTGGACCTAGGGCTCCGAGATGAGTCTTCCCTGGACCTAGGGCTCCGAGATGAGTCTTCCCTGGACCAAGGGCTCCGAGATGAGTCTTCCCTGGACCTAGGGCTCCGAGATGAGTCTTCCCTGGACCTAGGGCACCGAGATGAGTCTTCCCTGGACCTAGGGCTCCGAGATGAGTCTTCCCTGGACCTAGGGCTCCGAGATGAGTCTTCCCTGGACCTAGGGCTCCGAGATGAGTCTTCCCTGGACCTAGGGCTCCGAGATGAGTCTTCCCTGGACCTAGGGCTCCGAGATGAGTCTTCCCTGGACCTAGGGCTCCGAGATGAGTCTTCCCTGGACCTAGGGCTCCGAGATGAGTCTTCCCTGGACCTAGGGCTCCGAGATGAGTCTTCCCTGGACCTAGGGCTCCGAGATGAGTCTTCCCTGGACCTAGGGCTCCGAGATGAGTCTTCCCTGGACCTAGGGCTCCGAGATGAGTTTTCCCTGCACATAGGGCTCCGAGATGAGTTTTCCCTGCACATAGGGCTCCGAGATGAGTTTTCCCTGGACATAGGGCTCTACGATAAATATTTCTTGGACAGAGGGCTCCAAGATGAGCAACAATTCTGTGGAGACATCTCTGTAGTTGGAAATACAATATATTGAGACACTTTCACTTCCTACAGTCATGCAATCTTGGGGCTTCGGCAGTTCATTAAAAAGAGGAAAGTGCAGAGGTCTTGTGAAAATAAAAGGGTTCAGCTTTTACGCGTGATTATTAATGCTTGAAAGAAATACATGATTAAGGCTTTGTGATATTTCAGTCATATTCTATCATCAAGCATTCCAGACATACAACGCACAGAAAACTATCAAAGCTAGCTAAAACATTTATATATTTTAAACTACTCGAGAATATTTTAGAAACAATGATATACGACCTTGTACTGCTTGTGCTAAATCGAATGATATTACGGTTTTACAGAGTATTTTTGATTGATAAAAACACACAGCGAGTTTTGTTTACCTGCGTGGCGGAGGCTACTTCCTGGTGTACGGTGGCCTTGATGGGCCAATTTTAAAGGACGATGTTAAAATCGATGCTGCAAATATCTCACAATAAACACGATATTTCTCCCTGATTTTATGCAAGCATAAAATCGTGTACTGCTGTTAATCTGTTTCCTCCCACAGACAAAGACAAGTTAGGATAAATAAAAGTTTAAAAATTGACCCTAGGAGTGTGTGTGTGTGTGTGTGTGTGCCCTGCTTTAGACCCAGTGTGGGCTGAGACGGACCAGTGATTGTAATAGGATTAAGTAATTAGTCAAATAAATAAGTACATTTTCCCCCTGAGATTCCCTTTAACAAGAGGTAAGTAAAAGTGACAACGGTTTATACATGACTGTATTTGCAATGTCAACAGCACACAGCCATTCAATATACAGTTTATGAGACAGAGCAGTTTCTTTAACCAATTTTTATCACCAAGAGCAGTGTTTATGTTTACTACGTGCCTTTCACAGCAAGAAGGTTCTGTTTACATGTCCACCCTTGTGTGGGTTTCCTCTGGGCACTCCGGCCTTAAAGACATGCACATTAGGCTAATTAGAAGTTCCAAATTGCTTTACATTACCAAGTATATCCATCATCATGCGTTCTCTTCATCATCACTCCTTTTCCACTCCATCAATTCCTTTCATCACCACCTGTGCTCATTAGTCTTTTTGCTTGGATGCCTGGAGTCCCGTGTGTGTGTGTGTGTGTGTGTATGTATATATATATATATATATATATATATATATATATATATATATATATATATATATATATATATATATATATATATATATATATATATAAGGGTAGTGGTGGCCTAGTGGTATAGGTTGGGGGGGTATCCTAAGGTTGAAGGTTCGAGTCCCACTCTCCACAAGGTTGTCACTGTCCCCCCAGTGTAGCTAACTGGGTTATCAAAGGTCGGCCATGTCTCTCACTGTCTATGGTGTGAGGCATGTAAAAGAACCATTGCTGACTTTTGACAAGAGTAGGCTGCAGCTGTCAGCATATTTCTGCCCTGTGATGGCCTGGCGAGCCATCCAGGGTATTGTACTCTGCCCTTGCCCAGAGTTGGCTGGGATGGGCGTCAGCCTTCCCGTGATCCTAATTAGGATTAAGCGGTGACAGAAAATGATGATGATATATATAATATATATATATGGCGGCACGGTGGCGTAGTGGTTAGCACGTCCGCCTCACAGCAAGAAGGCCCGGGTTCGATTCCCGGCCTGGGCGTTTCTGTGTGGAGTTTGCATGTTCTCCTCGTGCTTGTGCGGGTTTCCTCCGGGTGCTCCTGTTTCCCCCGCAATCCAAAGACGTGCACTGTAGGTTAATTGGCCGTTCTAAATTGACCGTAGTTTCTCTCCTGCAGCGGCACTGGAACCCAGTCGTATCGGCACTTGCCTTTCCATTGGATCCTTCCGGTGGCGCCGAGACAGGGGGGGACTTGCTGCTTGGGTAACAGCCTGTCCCTCATTACTCCCTACCCAGGCTCTGTGCACTGGGGAGTATCACCAGTCGGGATACTGGCCAGAGCGCAGCCATAGTCCTTCGGGACTGACGGAGGCCTACGCTATATATATATATATATATATATATATATATATATATACACACATATATATATATGCAGTGGTACCTTGGTTCTCAAACTTAATCTGTTCCAGAAGGCTGTTCGAATTCTGATTTGTTTGAATTCCAAATCCACTTTTCCCATTACAAATAATGTAAACGGTTTTAATCCATTCCAAGATGCTAGAAAACTACCTTTTTTAAACATAATGCTATTTCATAATGTCATTAACAGAGGGGATGAGGAAGTGATCCAGGTATCATCATACCTGGTATCATATACCTTGGTATCCAGGACAGGAACACAGAAGGACAGATGTTGATAGATTTTGTAAAAAGGATGGAAATGGCTGTGGTGAATACTTTCATCCTGCACACCACCATCCTATGCTGTTTGGCAACACTCTCACCCACTACTACTTTGAAGTCACTGACTTCCTTCAAATTAAATCGCCTACACAAGATGTGGTCTACCTGTGTACTCCTACCTCCGCTTTTATAAGTCACCCTATGCTCCTGTCTCTTCTGGAAGAAAGTATTCACCACAGCCATTTCCATACTTTTTACAAAATCTATTCTGGAAGGAAAGTAGATAAGGAAACTTGGTGGTGGAATGAGGAAGTGCAGGAGTGTGTACAAAGGAAGAGGTTAACTAAGAAGAAGTGGGGCATAGAGAGGACCAAAGAGAGTAAACAGGAGTTCAGGGAAACACAGCATAAGGTGAAGGTAGCAGCGTCAAAGGCCAAACAGAGGGCATAAGATGACTTGTATGATATGTTGGACAGTAAGGAGGGAGAAAAATGATTTATACAGGTTGGCACAGCAGAGAAATAGAGATGGGAAAGACGTGCAGCAAGTTAGAGTGATTAAGGACAGAGTGAGAAATGTATTGACTGATGACACAAGTGTGCTGGGAAGATGGAAAGAGCAATTTACAACAGCCAATTAGCCTATTGTGCATGTTTTGGACTGTGGGAGGAAACTGGAGAAACCCAAGCTAGCACAGGAAGGACATGCAACTTCACACAGAAACTCCCGAGCCCAGGAAATGAACCCAGGACTTCATGCTCTGAGGCAGAAGTGCTAACTGCTGTGCTACCCCACTATCCTAAGCATCTATTCATTCTCTTATTCACAGGATCACTCGGGTCACTTAGCCCATTCTCCATGTCTTCACATTGTGGGAGGTAACTGGAGTACTGTACTTCGAGAAAATACACACAAGCACATGGAGTACATGGAAACTACACCTGAAAATAACCTCTGTTGGCCATCGAACTCAAACTCAAGACCTTGTTCATGTGAGGGTGTTAACCATTAAGCCACTGTGCCCATCTGTATTATAGCAATCGCTTAAGAGAATAATCAGTCAATGAAAAGAGGTACACTGTATTTGTCATTTCAGTGCAATTGGAAGTGTTTGGGGTTGTGAACCTATGCTGAATGGCTGATGTACCTATGAATGATCCTCTGCTGAAGGAGTGGGTGGGTCGATGGGAGGTTTAGTGCATGACGTAGTAAATTATTGTTGAGCTGCTATCCAGGGTGCTGAATTTGTCACGATCCTCTACGCAAAAAGGGGTCACTGACCTTCAAGGAATGGACAGTACTGTACCATTTCCGTGGATGTTCAAGTGTGTTTCAACTGATAAGGCGCAGTATCATAAATAGTTTTCATAAGATTAAAATTTGGACTTTCTCAAATGACCTAGCACAAACCTTGCGGCGCCATTTTATTCTAAAAGAAAGAAAGAAAGCAAGCAGCAAAACCAGCAAGAAAGAAATGATTGAGGAGATTCGTCCAGTCACTGGAACACTCGTAAGCAGTCTTTGCAGGGGTCTTTGCTGAATACCAGAGCAAAGGAGGCGAGGCTACACACGCTCCACGACAGCCCGGCTGAAATGGCGCAATATGAACTGCAGAGCGAGCTAGTGGGCGGATGAATCAGGTTGAGGCTGTGTGGTTTTCATGTAGAACATTCCTTATAGCTAAAAATCCAACACAAGCCGTTTGATTATTTCAAAGTGATTTACAAGCCCCAGTGAAGCAAATGAATAAGATGCATTTGCCACCTCTTAGTCACCTCTGTAGGCTACTCACACGTTTCCCGCCTCCCCCTCTCTCTCTCTCTCTCTCCCTCTCTCTATTTCACGCATACACACACACACACACACACACACACACACACACACACACACACAGAGAGAGAGAGAGAGAGAGAGAGAGAGAGAGAGAGAGAGAGAGAGAGCGCCATATCTCGAAAATGCCCCTGGCTACCACGACGGCTGAAATAGGACTGTATAATCATGTGTGTAGCTCCGGATGTGTGGTTGATGATGCAGATGCGGTGGACGTGATGGAGGCTGAACCAGGACTTGTCTTGTCTTAGTGTTTGCCTGTCTTATCAAGCAAGATCAATGCTGGGCCGGAATCAGTGGTGCATCGACCAAGCTTCTCCACCACAACTTGATCAACTTGCGCGTGATAAAGAGTGGAAAGCACACATGGATTACTAGGATTACTAGAAGTTAAACCAACCAGACGCTTTCTGAAGAAGCGGCTCTCCATGCCAGATCGGTGTTGGGGGTGGGGGGAAGGTGGACCTCTAGAGCTCTCCCTCATCTCGGTAATCGTCGCGGGGAAATTTTCATCCGTGTTGGAACGCAGGAGCATCAGCAGCTATATAAGCTATAGTAGATACAGCAAGACACTTTGCTCAGCATCAGTCCTGAACCTCAAGCAAATCTAAGCGTCGATTCAATGCAGTGCTATATATGGAGAGGACAATAAAACCGAGGATAATATAATATAAAAAAAAAGGGGGGGTGGTGGTTCTGGTGAGACCGGTCTCTCTCAACCTAATGCACCGATCCACGCTCAGTACTGAGAGGCAGGTGCAGTAAAGGCGCATCCATGAGCGTCTTCTCCCGGGACAGACTCTTTTAGCACTGTATGTTTTAGTACTCTGTTGAAAAAGACAGACTGTCTCTCCTGTGTTTGAAAGAGAAAGCTGCGCATTTGGAAGTTTGGATGCATATGATCACAACCACCATGATTTTTATGATACTTGGTGCTTCTGTTGTAATGGTAAGAAAGAAATACGCACCAATACGCATCATCATAAACAATGTCAAATATTAAGTTGAGGGCGAGGGGAAAAAAACAAAACAAAAACAACAACAACAACAACAACAAAAAAACAAACAAAAAAAATCAGAAAGCATCAGAAAGTGCAGGCGCATAGACCGACGGAAGTCCATTCAGAACCTTGATAAATAAATGCGCTGCCATAATAAAGGAATAATAAGTGCCTCAAGCCTGGGAAAATATGTTTATTCTATCAGTGTTAGTATTTTTCTTATAGTAGTAGATGGGTGCTACTGTTGTCATGATGTCCAGCTTGACTCGAATGCTTCATTGCAGGCGATAGCGTGTCTCATGGACATGAACGCGCTGCTGGACCGCTTTCACAACTACATCCTACCGCATCTACGAGGGGAGGACCGAGTCTGCCACTGCAACTGTGGAAGGTAAAAAAAAAAATATATATATATATATTATTATTATTATTATCATTATTATTATTATTATTAGAAGCATTGACATCAATCCCCTTTAATTGTTTGTCATCTATTAAAACAGAGAAAGGGCCTGTGAGAATTCCTTATTACAGCCTACCATTTTTCATAGCTTTAAAAAAAATAGTATTTTTTTTTCTCCCTATCAATTTAAATGTTAAATCTATCCCATAATATCTACATTGATGGATGAAAGCTTATAGGCCTGATTGCTCGATGGGTTAATGATTAGTAGGCATATTAACAGGGCTGTGCTGTCAGTGTCCATGTCGTTTTCGGGAGTTGGTGCTTTTGGTTTCTGCGTCTCAAGGTGTGTGTTCCATCAAAGCATGAAGATACACACAAGATCCAGAGCACATCATACAGAGTAGGAAGGATACAGGGTTCATTCCATGGCCTGGTGCGTTTGCGTTCGCCACAATGCCGCAACGTGCAGATTGGAGCTTTCTTCAGCTTTGCCAAGTACATTTTGCTGATGACAAAAAGATAATGAAGAGTGAGAAGAGAATTGCCTTTGTCATTTGAAATTTTTTTTTGTTGCTTATACTAGTAGAGGCTGCATCATTAGACCAGTAGAACCAATCTAATGTCCATAGATGAATGGGAAAAGGTGCAGACAGGTGCAACATGCAAATGAACATAACATGGATTCCTTCACAGAGGTGTGGAAACAGTCAGACTCCATTCTCAGAAACATTGCTAGCAAACTAGACTTCTCGTTGTTGCTGGGATTGAACCAATAAGGTTTGCCTCTTCAGAAAAGTATTTCTCCTTTGCAAATGTGTGTTCCTTTATTGTAATTAGCTTTATAATAAGGCTTTATAGCGCATCAACTGGCCGCATAGGAGCAAGTTATCTACTATCCCAACAACAACAAAAGCAACAACAACAACGATGAGAAACACAGTTATACACCTTTATTTCTGAGAGTATACTTCTTCTTTTCCCTTTGGCTGTTCCCTTCAGTGGTCGCCACAGCGAATCATCTGCCTCCATCTCACCCTATCCTCTGCATCTTCTACTCTTACACCAACTACCTTCATGTCCTCCTTCAACATGTCCATGAATCATCTCTTTGGTCTTCCTCTAGGCCTTCTGCCTGGTAGTTCCAACCTCAGCACCCGACTACCAATATAGCAACCGACTACCAATATAGCATCCGACTACCAATATCGCAACCGACTACCAATATAGCATCCGACTACCAATATAGCATCCGACTACCAATATAGCATCCGACTACCAATATAGCATCCTACTACAATCTACTGACAGTATACTGTATAATGCTATATACAGAGTGTCACAAACTTGAAACTACACGTGTCTAGAATCTATTGTATGCTGCAGCATTACAATTTCCTTCACTGAAACTATTAACACACTGGGCTTCGTGGTTAGCACATCCTTCTTAAAGGTTCTTGGTTCACGTCCCAAGCTCGGTGAGGGTGCTTCTTTGTGGAGATTGCATGTTCTCAATGTGCTGCTCCGGTTTCCTCTTACAGTCCAAAGACATGCATATTAGGCTGTTCCTAACTGTGTGTGTGTGTGTGTGTGTGTGTGTGTGTGTGTGTGTTGGTCCCATGATGGAACTATTCAGGGTGTACCCTGCCTTTTGGCCAGAGTTGACTGCAATAGGCACCAGCCCTGCAACTCTGGGATTAAGCAATTTGGCGAGTGAATGAATAAATTAATAAATTAATAAATGAATGAAAATAAGGGGTCCAAACCAGTCCAAGCATAATAATACTCCTGTGAGTCATACAAGGTCTGTGTTTACCAACCCATGCGCATACGTCATCTGGTGTGCAGCCAATTGCAGTTGCTCCTGTCCTTCCAATACCTTTAACTCTTACTTTCTTACTCACGTTAACTTGTTTTTATTGTTTCTAAGTAGCTGTCTTCTCAATGTGTGACTTGAGAGAGAGATTTTTTAAAAAAAACTTTTTTTCACTGCACGGTTTCCTTTGGGACCAATAAAGCATCCTGATTGGAATTCTGACCACCCTGACTTCAACCCTCATTATTACCTTTGAAATAAAATTCTGACCTCGCTAATTTTCTCGTAACTGAATGACATAATCCCCACAGTCATGTTCCAAAATGTATTCGAAAGCCTTCCTTGAAGAGTAAAATTTCTGAAATATTTATGATATGTCACAGGGTGACGTAATCTGGGCAGTGGTGGTCTAGTGGTATAGGGCGCTGGATCGCTGATCCAAAGGTTGGGGGTTCAAGTCCCACTCTCCACAAGGTTGTCACTGTCCCCCCCAGTGCAGCTAACTGGGTTATCAAAGGCGGGCCATGTCTCTCACTGTCTATGGTGAGAGGCATGTAAAAGAACCATTGCTGACTTTCGTAAAGAGTAGCTGCAAAGCCGTCAGCGTGTTTCTCTCCCTTGCTAAAAGGGTTGTGACAGGAAGGGCATCCGGCATAAAAACCTCTGCCAAATCAAACGTGCGAATCAGATGATTCGCTGTGGCGACTTCCGAGTAAAAGGGAAAAGGCCGAAAGGAAGACAGACAGACAGGGTGACGTAATCTGCTCTGTATTGTTCAAAACCACATCTAGATAAGATTGCCAGTGTGAACACAGATTGAACTTTATAATGTGTTTCTGAATAGTGATCTAAAAGATTTGTATTGATGCTTTTTTCAATATTACAATTTACTATTGCTATGTCTGTTGACTAATTGACTGAATTCTCTGTATGTGCTCTGTATTCTCTACCCAAAGGTACTGAATCAGGTCAACCTAAAATTATTCTCAACTTTGACCTGCTAATTGTGCTTGCTGCACAACAGCATAGCTCATCTGTTCACTGAACTCATCCCACAGACAGTGTAATGAAATTCCAAAGGTGGTTTCTGTAAAAGACTGATATTTCACATTTAAATGTGTATTTGAGTGATGTTTCAACAATACAAAAACAGATCACACGAATAGGTCAAGCTATATTTAGTCAATAAAAATACTGGGACTTCCTGTGATCCATTTTCTTAAAAGCAGTGCAACATTCTCATTTGCTTATAATCACTTAATGCTATTAGGGTCACGTAGTGGCTGGAGCCTATCTGGTCTGACTGTGGTCAAAGGCAGGTTACACCTTGAAGAGCTTGGCAGTACCATTGTAGGGTAACATGCACACCACCAATCACACACTCACATCTAGGGGCAATGCGGAATAGTCAATCAACCTGAGTTGCATGTCTTTGGACTGTGGGTGGAAATCCCAGTACCCAGTGGAAACCCACTCAAGCACAGTGAGAATTCCACACAGAAATGTCTGAACCCAAGACCTTCTTGCTGTGAGGTGGATGCGCTAACCACTATGTCATTGTGAAGGCCCAGTGTACAGTTTCGACTGGCTTAACTATTCAGTGATGATTTCTGCATTTTTAGAAACTCAGTCTAACATTTTTTCTAGAAATTATGCAACTTTATGATCAGTCCAATATACCATGACCTGGTTGGATCAGTGTCCTAGCATTCATTCATTCCTCAGCACTAACAGGTACCAGAACATCAGGTAACATGTCGACACCTGAGGTATATTTTAAGGCTTAGAATTTCTTATTCAAAACGGTATAAAACATGCTATTTTAATGGATTCATTGTTCTTGAGAAAGCATTTTATTTTGGATAAGGTCCTAATTCTATCCTGAGAATACTGGACCTGAGACGGACCCAGAATCAGACACCAGCTCATGACAGACCCATACACACGTTCACACACTCATTCATGCTTACATTCTGTTAAGTACCACCACTTCCTGTTTTCGGGAGGTGGTAGGTAACCAAAGAGCCTGAAAGACAATTTAATAAGCAAGGCAAATTTCTGCAATCCTACCCACAACAAAAACATGCCACTCATGAGTATAGAGATTTTTAAATTAGCATCCAGCACTCAGGAATTATGCAGTTTGATTGGTCTGCTGTCTGTAAATTAAAATAAATTATGCTGAGAGGATAATGCTTAAATCCCAATGATGAGGACTTTAAATTCATCCATTCATTTTCTGATCCACTACATAAATCCTAATTAGGGTCATGGGAAAGCTGACGCCCATTTTAGCCAACTCCGGCGGTACACCCTGGACAGCTCGCCAGTCCATCACAGGGCCAACACACACACACACACACACACACACACACACACACACACACACACACACACACACACAATCATTCATACTTACACTCACACTTCTGGGCAATTTGGAACAGCCAGTCAATCTACGTGGCGGTGGTGGCCTAGTGGTATAGGGCACTGGATCGCTGATCCTAAGATTGGGGGTTCAAGTCCCACTTTCCACAAGGTTGTCACTGTCCCCCCCAGTGCCACTAACTGGGTTATCAAAGGCCGGCCATGTCTCTCACTGTCTATGGTGTGAGGTGCATGTAAAAGAACCATTGCTGACTTTCAACAAGAGTAACTGTAAAGCCGTCAGCATGTTTCCACCCTACGGTGGCCTGGAGAGCTGTCCAGGGTGTACTCTGCCCTCGCCCAGAGTCGGCTGGGAGGGGCGCCAGCCTCCCTGCAACCCTAATTAGGATTAAGCGGTTACAGTGAACCTACTGTGCATGATTGTGGACCGTGGGAGGAAACTGGAGTACCCAGAAGAAACCCACGCGAGCACGGGAACATGTACACTCCACACAGAAACACCCCTGCTGGGAATTAAACCCAGGACCTTCTTGCTGTGTGAGGCAGACGTGCTAACCACTACGTCACCGTGCTACCCTGACTTTAAATTTGAAAACCATAAATATTTTGTTTTAGTTTGCTTTTCTTATATTCTTGCATAGTAGTTAAAAAACTTTCAATGTATTTTAGAGCACAATTTACTTAAGTTTCCTTGTACTATATATAGATGTAAGACATCATTAACTATGTGGTGCTTTTTTTTTTAACCTGTCTCTGTAATGGAAGAGGAGAGCAAAAGGAGAGCAAAACTATAAAAAATCTTTAGTTTGCTTTTCTGGTGGACCAGAAGGTAACACAGCTGCCTCACTGCAAGATTCTCGAGCTCAGGTGTTTCTATATTATAGTTTGCATATTCTTCCCATGTTTGCATGGTTTCCTCTGGGTGTTCTGGTTTCCTCCCATAGTCCAAAAATATGTTCAGTCGGCTGATTGACTGTTCTCAATTGCCCACATGTGTGAGTGTGAATGTGAATGGTTGCATGTGTGCTGGGCCTGAGATGGACACATATGGTGTTTGCTCAATGTGTAATAAATATAATACAAAGGTGATACACGCCAACACAGGGGTCGGGAACGTTTTTCACTAAGACAGCCAAAAAAAGATATATCTTCTGATATATATATGTATATATATATATATATATATATATATATATATATATATATATATATATATATATATATATATGCGCTGATGGCTTTGTAGTCTGGTTGATACGTGGTGAGGTTCAGCTTCATGCAGGCGTTTAGGCTTCCATCAGTTAAACGTGACCGCAGGTTGGTCTTGATTTCAGTTGAGAAGGACTGCTCGCATGCATATGTAGAGCCAAACATGGTCAATATGACAAGACTCACACCCTGCAGTGTTTGGTATGTGACAGGAACTGTGTTCCAAGTTTTGGCAATCAGCTGATCTGCGAGTTCAAGTTTTTCCATGTCTGTCCATTTGTGTTTGCTTGCCAGCTGTGCTTGACTTCGTGTAAATGAGCTGATCAAAAACGAGGAAATTTACCTCTTTACTCAAAAACAACATGCACAGTCTGTGGCTGTTGTTATAATCCAGTAGAATTAGAGTTTCATGGTATCGGACTCGCCCGCATACGCTTGTACAGAAAGGATTGGCTCTCCGCTGCGCGCCACAGTGACGTGGCATTGAAAATAGATGTATAGATTTGAATGTTTCAGATTTATTCATCTGTTTTTAGAGGTTCCTCTGGGTGTTCTGGTTTCTTCCCATGGTCCAAAAACATGTTCAGTCGGCTGATTGACTGTTCTAAATTGCCCACATGTGTGAGTGTGAATATGAATGGTTGCATGTGTGCTGGGCCGGAGATGGTCTGGCAAGCTGTTCATAGTGTACCCCACCCCTGTCCAGAATTGGATAAGATGGGCACAAGCCTTCTTGTGACCCTACTTAGGATTAAGTGAGTTAGAAAAAAAATGAAAAAAGTACGGTATTCTGTACATTAAAACTCTGCATAGTACTTACCTCTGTTTGTAGCTCTTACCTCTTACCTTCCTCTGTCATGTTTACAAATAAACTATAAATACCTATTTATAAAATATAACCTTGGTTAGTTTGCATTTAAATTTTTCTGTGTACAGTATTAGATATTAAAACAATTATGTTCCTCTGTGGATGTCTCTGAATTGACCAATCTGTTCCCATTGTCCAATTCTGAGATATCTTCACCTCACCCTTTGTAAATAATTGTTAAATTTTTATAATTTATCAATAAATAATGTAGCCACTGATTTCCACTTCATTTATAAAATGTAAAGTATCCTTTTTGCTTGAATTCTAGTAATCCTGATTCTTCAAGGCACAATTAGGATTACTAGAATTCAATAAAAAAATTCCTCGATACAGTATTTGTATTTTCATGCAACATATACAACAAAAAAGAAAAATATGTTGAACTCTCAGCATCCACCGGTGAAGCATTTATTTTAGAACAATTTTTCAATTTATTTTTCACAGGCATCCAAAGAGGCAAATCTAAATTCATTCATTTATTAATATATTCAGACTTTCGTTAAGAGGAGGCTGCATAGCTGTCAGCATGTTTCTGCCCTGTGATGGCCTGGTGAGCTGTCCAGGGTGTACGCTGCCCTCATCCAGAATCAGCTGAGGTGGGCACCAGTCTCCCCATGACCCTAATTAGGATTACGTGGTTCAAAAAATGAATGAATGATGATTCATTTCTTTATCTTCATTAGATAAATCATCATTGAATCCTGGTCAGGGTAGCAGTGAGATTCGTGCTAAGGTGTGAGGTGTGAGGAAGAGTAACAACCTGAATAAAATTGCAGGGCAACATGCACATGCACACAGCAATGCTAATAAATTATTTACTCGACATTTAGTTACTGAAGTAAGTCTTGTATAAGTAGACTCTTGAGATCTCAACACTCTGCATTTGCTTTTTCTCTCAGACACCATGTGCATTATGTAATTCCATACGATGGAGACCATTCATTGGTGGACTCATCAGAGAACTACTTTGTGAGTGACAGTGTGACGAAGCAGGAGATGGACCTCATGTTGGGGCTGTTGTTGGGCTTTTGCATCAGCTGGCTATTGCTGTGGCTAGATGGAGCGTTACACTGTGCTGTGCGAGCCTGGAGAGCTAGCCGCTACTATGGTGAGTGCAAAGGAGCCATGTACTGTATACATTTATCAATATAAGGACTAAAGGCTATTTGGTAAGAGACACATATGGTGTTTGCTCAATGTGTAATAAATATAATACAAAGGTGATACACGCCAACACAGGGGTCGGAAACCTTTTTCACTAAGAGTATATTTTAAAATCTAATCCTCTGAGAGCCATATATATATACAGTGTATATATATATATATATATATATATATATATATATAAATACTGAATACAACTAAATTGAAAAAGAAGACCAACAATTTGAGATTATAATAAAACTCTGAATTTATTTTAAATGACATTGTCATTATGAAGTTATTTATTAATAAGAAAAGTACTTCTTACTATTAATACGACTTCTGATGCTGCATGGTTTTGCTGATGGCTTTGTAGTCTGGTTGATATGTGGGGAGGTTCAGCTTCATGCAGGCGTTTAGGCTTCCATCTGTTAAACGTGACCGCAGGTTGGTCTTGATGTTTTTCAGGTGAGAAGGACTGCTCACATGCATATGTAGAGCCAAACATGGTCAATCTGGCAAAACTCACACTCTGCAGTGTTTGGTATGTGACAAGAAGCGCGTTCCAAGTTTTGGCAATCAGCTGGTCTGCGGGTTGAACCTTTTCCATGTCTGTCCATTTGTGTTTGCTTGCCAGCTGTGCTTGGCTTCGTGCAAATGATTTGATCAAAAACGAGGAAATTTACCTCTTTACTCAAAAATAACATGCGCAGTCTGTGGATGTTGTTATAATCCAGTAGAATTAGAGTTTCAAGGTATCGGACTCGCCCGCATACTGGGGTACAGAAAGGATTGGCTCTCCGCTGCGCGCCACAGTGACATGGCATTGAAAATAGATGTATAGATTTAAATGTTTCAGATTTATTCATCTGTTTTTGTTTTATTCAATGGCTTTTTTTGTATTTTTATTTAAATGACAGTGAAATTATGTATTCGTTATTCTGTTAAGAAAGGCCACCTGATTTATCTGAGAGCCAGATACAGTCATCAAAAGAGCCACATCTGGCTTGCAAGCCATAGGTTCCCGACCCCTGCTCCAACACATCTGATAACAGAATAATTTGAATGATTTAAATGAACACCTTTTATGTTCAATGTCATGATCCGAGTACTATCAGAATGCAAAAGATTTCTATTACTCATTGTTACTGAAGTATAATGAGAGGTCTTGGATATTGTTTAGAAGGATGGATGAGCAAATGATGTCATTAGGCATTCAGAAAGAGAATTTTTCGACAGTCACAGTGTTGGTAGATGCACTAATGCTTAACAAGATTTGTGCAGTACTCTATGGGAAACAGAGAGTTTTAATCAATGACCTGTTTCTTAACAGCAGTGTTATTTATAACCTTCAGAGAGACAATAATTCTTTATGCTCACCTCCATGTGGTACTTTTGAAAGAGAAAAAAGGGCCATGAGCAGGTGATTTCACTCTTCTGGCTTGACATGAATACAAATATCAAAAAGTTTTCTGAAAGCTTTTCACAACTGACTTAAGTATTACAATATATTTGAAATTATTCTAATATCTACATTCAGCATTAATATATATGTACAGAATTACGCAATAGTATGGGGACACATGATGGTCATAGTCAGAATTTTTCTGATTTGACTACTTTTACATTTTTACTCTTTCCTGTTCTCTCGTGGTTAATATGTATGATTAGAATCACCTACCAATAAATTCTGCATTTTCCTGCAAGTAAATTTTTTGCTACCGCACAATGTTATTCTTCCATTCTTTCTGATCCACATGTCTGTTTCTGCTCAGCGGCTCCCAGAGCTACACCACCATGGATCAGTTCATTAAATTTTTACTTTGAACTGTGCATTAAGTATGCTGGAATATCACTACTGCTTCAAAGGCACGAGTTCCCTCCCCCAATTTCTGTAGTCTGCTATAATTATTTTATTTTTTTTGAAAGAAAACTATGTTGAACAGTTTTAAATTACACCTCAATGTTGATCCTCATTTAACTAGATGTCAAACAACATGGCTGTCCATGGAATTACATATATTATGCCTTAGTAAGCTGTTTGAGTTAATTATTATTATTATTATCATTCATTCGTTAATTCATTCGTTCATTTTTCTGAACCGCTTAATCCTAATTAGGGTCACAGGGAGCTTGGCATCCATCTCAGCTGACTCTGGGAGAGAGCAGAGTACACCCTAGACAGCTCGCCAGGCCATCGCAGGGCAGAAACACGCTGATGGATATGATACTCTTGACGAAAGTCAAAAATGGTTCTTTTACATGCCTCACCCCATAGACAGTGAGAGACATGGCTGGTCTTTCATAACCCAGTTAGCTGCACTTGGGGAGGGGGTGGAGGGTGGGGGGCAGTGACAACCCATTGAGAGTGGCGGCTTGAACCCCCAACCTTAGGATCAGTGATCCAGCACCTTACCACCAGGCCACCACTGTCCTATTATTATTATTATTATTATTATTATTATTATTATTATTATTATTATTATTATTATTATTATTATTAACTTATGTCTTAACTTACTGGGAAGTTTCTTTTGAATTTGTACATTTACTGTATTTGTAAAGCTGTAAATATAAATAAGATTTAACTTTATTCTCAATGATAGTTGAAAGTATAAGTTAACTATGACATTCTTTTAGACAAAACAGCAACATAGAAGAGCAGCACAGCATATATACTGTGTGTTTTTGCACACACACACATATATATATATATATATATATATATATATATATATATATATATATATATATTTATTTATTTATATATATGTGTGTGTGTATGTGTGTGTGTGTGTGTGCATGTATGTATGTATGTACATTATAGGCAATTTTTTTGTTACTCCCGGGTTTGTAGCTCTTATCATGATTATGTGTTCGCTCACAATTTTGATTTTGTGATATAAAATTAACACCTTAATATGTGACTGTTAACTGTTCACATAAGATTGAATAGAGTTTGCATGGATTAAAATGTTTTATCATAATTGTTAGGTAGGAACAGGAATTCTTAATGTTGGTTTTCTGTGTTCTGACTAAGATTTGCACTATGATGCGAATATATGACTGACTACAGAACTTGTAATGATTAAATTACAAAGTTCAATAACATAGCCTAGGTTTTCTTTTTGTAAACGGCTGAGAATTCTTCAAATTATATAAATTAGCAGATTCCACTAAAGGTTTCTTCATTAAGCAGTGCCATCCATCCATCCATTCTCTATACTGCTAATCCATCAGAGTTGGGGGGGAAGCTGGAACCAATCCCAGTTGACTCCAATCAAGTTGACAACCTCACTTTGGAATAGAGGCACAGTACACTCTGAACAGTTTATCAGTCTATTGCAGGGTTTTCAGAGGCACGACAGTGCTAACCACTGCACCACTGCACTGCTCTTATGGCATATGCATAGTGGCTATGTATTGTAGAAGACTGTTTACTTTCCTTTGCTGTTGTCATAGTTACAAATGGGGTCAAGGTTATGATGTTGTGAGCAGGACAGCATCAGTCAATAAAACTAAAGCACTCAGCAGTCTAGGAGTTATTTATTGTATTCACCAGGAATGCTGAACAACAGAGATTTGTAATGTATGTGGGCAGTAGAAATGGGTGTACTCCTTTCATAAGGAAACGTTTTGTTTTTTTTAACTTTCATTATGCACATGTATCGCAGAATAAATGATGTCAGAATAAAAACAATAGGAAAATAAAAAGTAAACATGTTGTTGAAACCTCTAGCAAACATACACCCATGCTACATATTACCCGTTACTTTCCCTTTTATTTACTATTTGGAGAGTGAACAGGGAAAGATGCTACCTTAAAAAAAAAAAAAAAAAAAAAAAGCTATGGCTCATAGGAAGAATTTCAAAGTATAGTCATACCTCACCTTATAAAAAATTAATCCGTTCCAGAAGTGGTTTCATAACCTGATTTTTTCGTAAGTTGAGTAGCATTTTACATGTAAAAGGCCTGATTCGTTCCAAGGCCTCCGATACTACCCCCGAAACCCTTTGAAAATTATAAAAGTATACCTTTTAAGGCTTCCTTCTGCTTCAATATCGTACCGATGGTAGACGGGTTTGGCCATATTCCTTTCCGATATCACTTAACCGCATGCCACGAGCCCGCTTCTTCTTTTCACTCGCACCGGGAATCACTTTCACCGGGAATCACACACGCGTGGGTGTGTGTGTGTGTGTGTGTGTGTGTGTGTGTGTGTGTGTGTGTGTGTGTGCGCGCGCGTGTGTGTTGACCATGTCTTCGTAGCAGACTTATAATCTTACAAATGTTTATACAAGGTTAAAAGCCTGAGCCAAAAAATAAAGTTGCAATGAGCACACTCGAAAAACTCACGAAACAACAGTAACTCTGTGCTTTACGTGTGTTAGAACTCCGTGACGAACAATTGGTTGAAGGCACATGAAAAGCATCATGAGTATTATGGAAATGCAGCTCCCTCCGAATCAATGGGAAACCAGCGGGTCGGGTGTGGGGAGCTCGCCAACGAGAGAGCAACTCTATCACGCCAATTTCAAAATAAAATCCGAGCGCGCATTGTTTGAATTTTTGAGATGGCGCATTTCGTAACATGAATTTTTTTCCGTATCCAGAGACGGAAATTTTAGGTAAATGTGTTTCGTAACTTGGATTTTTCATTTGTTGGGTCTTTCGTAAGGTGAGGTGCCACTGTATTTAGCTAGATCAGGTTAAGGTTGTTCTGTTTCATTTATACATACGTTTTTTCTCATGAAATCAGCCTGAAGTAAGCAGCATAACTTTAATAGCACTGATATAACTATTAGTGATGGCTTGTGATATTTAAAATAAGAGGAATACAGTATACGCATAAAGAATACTTTTCCTCATATCTGATCGACATTAACTGTGTTTGTCATATTCCAGTTAAAACTCCTCAAGTGCGAACTAGCTAGATAAATTTCTCAAAGGAAAGTAGCTGGCTCTTCAATAATCAAAATATATTGAAGAGGCAGCAAGTAGTTAAACATAAATGGGTTGAATGTAACTTAACTGATTTCTCAGACACACCAATTAATTTGATCTGAAACCAAAATGATCCACATGCACTGATTATAAATTTTTCTGTAAATATATTACTTATTCTACAATGAGTCATTCATTCATTAATTTTCTGAACTGATTAATCCTAATTATGGTCACGGGGGAGGGTGCTGCGCTCATGATCAGGAGGTTGTGTGTTCAAATCCCAGCTAAACCCTCACTGTGCTGAAACCCCTGGGCAAGGTCTTAACCACAAGTGTGCCTCTGTTCACCCAGCAGTATAAATGG